>JAODLD010000042.1:11932008-11957445 GCA_026781065.1 Mormyrops boulengeri | reverse complement strand
AGAGAGGGAGAGAACTGCAGCAGAATAATCCCAGCCCCGCAGAATGTCCTGCTGTGTGACATCACATGGCTTGTCCAGTCATATTCATCAAGCTAAACTAAGCTTCACAGCTAACCTGTCACGGAGCAGGCTTGTCCAAGAGCATACAGTATGTTGACATAGTAACTAAGCGGAGCTTCAGGTTAGCCTCGTTTGCGGAACCGAATTTGGAAAAAATAAGCCGGGATTGTCGAAATAAGCCTGGCTTTTGAGGTTAATGTGGAACAGCCCCCAGGAACACAAGCAGGATAAACTAAAATAGGGAAGCAAAGAAGTATTAAACACTAGGAAAACAGAAAACCATTAAACAAAGAGAAGAACTGAAGCTGGTCTTGAACCAATGAGTGCAGCGTTACAGCCTCTATGCCACACACTCTATCCACTAAGCTATTCAGTAGTTTAGAAACTGAAAAACAGTGTCATGTTGGCAAGTCCTTTGCTTCTTAGCTATTCCTAGTGTTGTGTTTCATGGTGATCAGTGTTTTTTGGAGTTCCCTTGTTCTGTGATTAGTTAATTATAATCCACCCCACCTGTTTCTCAGTAATCTGTGCTCCGTTTGATTGGTTGAGGTGATTACAAGTTACACCTGTCCTTTGTTTGCCCTGATTCCTTATGTGTATTTAATTTCTTCACAGCACATTTTGGCAGTTGTGAACCCCCAGAGTCCAGGATCAGTGCTTGAATTCAGAAGTAGGGCTGGAAGCGCAATGTTCCCAGTGCTACCAGTGTTCTAAAAGACTGGAAGCCTCCAGGATCCGTGGCTATGGACTCCAGCTTCTCCGGAAGCTCACCACACAGAAGTCAAAATGACTGGTGGTGATGGACATTGTGGGGAAAGGCAAGGGGTCCTGCACAAGCTGGAATTTCCAGACTGGCAAGGTGGTCTTTGACTACCATGGATAGGTGATCACAGCCCCCGAAGGCTGGAAGATCCACCAATCGATGAGTGAGGAGCAGACTGGTTAAATGTTCTTTTTCAGGGAAAGAAAAAGTAATCAGATGTGCATCTACGCACCCTCACCTCATTATGGAGAACGTTGGGTGGCTAATTAATCTTTCAAAGAACATAGCCAATATTAAACCCAGGCTCTGCACCATGGACATTGATGTGGAAGAGCAAGATGTCATACACATTTTACTTTCTTTTTTTCCCCAATATATTTATTGATTTTGAACAATTTTCCATGGGGGTGAAGAGAATAAATCATTCACTTTAACACAAGAAGTCATATATTAATACACAGATAACTATGCAGCAGAAAATGATTTTTTTTTTTAAAATTAGAAAAGGAAACCCCTTATCTCACCTACAGGTTCATAGACCACAAGTACAGGGGGAAAGAAGAAAAAAATGATGGTTAGTAAAACAGTAAATTAAGTTTAAAATGTCATACTCTTTTTAGCGCGAAGGAAAATTGAATTTCTTTTTGGTTATGGAGTCGACAATAAGTCTTTACACGGGTCAAAGGTCAGTAGTAAGGTCAGGTTTCAGCAATACTGCCTATATAGACATTGATGTAGTCATTCAGACATATTCTAACCCCAGACAACAGCCCACAAACAAGCTAAATACCAAATTAAAGCTCTTATTAAAGATTTGTGCTTTACAATAAGAACAGACACATGATTTTACCCCAGAAAGAACTGTCAACCTGTTTAAGAAATCGTTGCAGTTTGGCGTAGCTGTAGGAAGCACGCCTTCTGTACTGCATTTACATGTGATTTAAATGATAGGCTTGTATCTAAGATGACACCTAGGTTATGGGCTGAGCTGCTGAGGGAAAAGTTAATTGGAGCTGGAGTCCTGGTTCAGTCCCATGGAGGGGTGACATCCATGTAAAACGCTATATAAAAATAAACTGGATTGAATCAAGAGCATTTTTAACGTTCAAGAAAGACTGCCAATCTGGAAAGCCTCGCGGTTCCGGCGGTGTCACGCCAGGCCGGACCCATATCCGCAGCAGGTCTCCAAGGTAAACGGCCTCTAGGTGTATCTAAGTGACAGCCTAAAATCCTTAAAGATTTGGAGATCTGCAAGGAGGAGTGGATAAAAATTCCCGCCGACCTTCATGCAAACGTGGTGACCAACTACAATGTCTGACAGCTGTGCTTGTGAACACTAGTTATTCCACCAAATACTAAAGCATGTGTTCCAAGGGATCAAATACTTCTTTTCCCTAGATAAACGACAAATTGGTTTGTAACTGTCACATAATGATTTTTTTCTTGTTTTGTTGAAAATCTATCTTCTGATGTTAAACCTACCATTGAAATGATAGACTTCTCATTTCTTTATAAATAGGTCAACTTAATTATTTGTTGAATTCCTATTTCCCTCACTGTACATGCTAAAGGGCTCAGGGCCATGCTATCTGGGTGGTTTCCATTCCAATTCCATTCTCCTTCTGTGAGTGGGGAAAAAAAATACACTTCATATGAAAAGGAGAGTGCTGGAATTTCATCGTGGATAAGTTATGATTCGCCATAATGTTTGGTAAACTGTGTGTCGGCAACAAATAAGGACACTGCCCTAAGTTCCGCTAAACAGCACTTTTCTTATACATGGAAAAGCATAAAATACAGGTTTTGGAGCAATATGCATCATTGAGAATAACACTGCTAGCTTTTCTGATAGGATGGGGAGGAATAGTTAAAGCTGCCTCGCACTGGTAGGTAGTGAATACCACAGTGGTTTCAGGATTATTTGGGTATTACATTTATTATAAATCAAATTACTGAAACATAATTCAATAATATCCCTGTTGCTTCCAGCGTTTTATTTTTCTGTCCATGACACAATCTATAAACAAAACTACTTCATTAACACTATGGTCCTACCTAACAGAAGAGCAGCCTCATCTTATTCCTTTACATTATTTACACAAGCAAAGCAGTAAGCTGTACTGGATACAGAGGGATACCACTACTTTCCAAACGCCACTGTCCGCATGAAATGCTAATAAACGAGATGATTCTTGGTTCATGAATATTTGGTCCATCCAGGATAAATGTACATGGAGATGCCAAGTTTCACATCACATCCCCAGGAAGCAATAGGTGGGTTGAACTGCAGCCTCTGTAAAGCTTCTTCTATAGACGACCAAGAAATGGTTAACTGGGTCCCGCTGCAGGACTCAGGGATTGCTGAAGTGGGATGCTGGGCTTTGTAGGGTTGCAGAGCCAAGGAGACGGGCGTGCGATGAGAGTGTAGCCTGTGTCGGTCGGCCTGGAACAACGAACAGAACGCAGCACAATCACGGCCTATGAACGTTAGCAAGGTGCAGATGCACAAGCTCACTGTACAGCAAAGGCACAGTGAGTGACTGGATCCTGCAGACACTGAAGCCATCCCCATCACTCCTCTTCACTGCCAGTGTGAGGCTGCCTGTGGACTGGCCATATTCTCCAAACCCAGTCTCGCCGTCACCTAAAATTATGCATCCCCACTCCACAAATAACAGGCTCTCGGGTAGGAGTACGCTGAACAAAACAAAAAAAAAACATCCAGAATCTTTGCAGGCACACGCAGTGTAGCTCAAATTTGGCATTCGCACTTGCGTAAAATATCAAAATGTGATTCTGCTGCTCAAGTCAACTAGACAGATGTTCCTTATTATGGTACCAATGAAAATACTAAAAAGTCTAAAATGTGCATCATCACAATGCCGGGTGCAGGGACACGCTCTAGAGCTGTTGCCAGAATCATGGACGTCCATGTTGGTACCCTAAGCCACCTTCAATGCGGTTTTAGAGTCCAACCAGCATTGTAAACACAGACCACATGGCCTGCATGCTCTGGGTCGACACACATGACAGTCCTTTGTAGCTCTCACTGATATCAACTGATATCAGGCAACTTCATAGAGCAGCTGAAAAGTGCGCCAACCACCAACAGCCCCATCAACTCGGGAGTCACAGGCAAATGGCGGTCACACCATGTATGATTGTGGGAATTCTTTGTGCATTTATATTTCTGTTTAGCTAATTGGCCAGTGAGGTGTGGCTGTGGTCAGACTGCAGCACTTGGGGACAAATTATGCATGAATTAGCATTTTAAATGAGCTCTTGTGCAATGAAAATAAAGGATTGTGATTCTAACCGCAGGTTGCTGATCAAACATCTGCTTTAAAGGGCTTCACTTCATTAAGCTCTGTCATCGATACCTGACTTTTAATAACATCTTCCTTTGAGAATCTCTTTATGCTTATTTTTACAAATCCAAGCTGAGAAATTCCCAAATTCTCCAGAAAGAGATGTGATTGAAATGTATTCATTCATTTATTTATTCTGGTTCTTTTACAGTGACATCAAAATCAAAATGTAGCTTGTCCCTGAAGGCTGATGCTAATTACCTCCCACACTGTGCTCTGTTGCCGCGCTGTTTTCGTGACCTAGCTGCCTCTGGAAGGCCTCAAAGTTGATAGATGCATCATCCTCAGAAGGGCTGTGCGACAGCTGTCCGCTGCCAGGCCGGCAGACTTCAAAACGTACCCACTGGTAGCTAAAGAGAGGGGAGGGCACACCACAGGCGTGGGTCACAGGCACACGGAGCTACGGCAAAAGGCTGGCAAACACGCACCGCACTTACTGCCCGCATTTGCGCGCTCCTGGGCAGCTCTGGATCAGGTTCTGGATGGTGGGGTGAGAATATCCAAAGAATTCAGCCCCCGACGGCTGGATGGGGGACAGAGGTTTGCCACTGAGGGAGAAAAGGGGGTGCAAACAGCATTTAATTCACACCACATCCTCTGTTAGATACGAGTTGAGAAAAATCAAGGAACTTCATTGTCACAGGACTAAAGTTACTATTTGCCACTCGCTCCTAAAACAATACTGTCTGGCCTACATACATCCAGGAATGGTACCTTATGGCGGTGATTGCCTTCAGAAGGTTGGCGTGGCAAGTTTGGGCAGAGGAGGCGCCGATGGAATTCTGGGGGTCCTCCTCAGGAACTATCTCAAACTGGAAAACGAGTTTTAGTCACATCTCCATGCATGTACAGATATATAAAAGGTTTGCCAGCCATTCTGAAAAATAAGTAAAAACTGCAGACCGGCTTCTGAAAGCTCTAGGGACTTCAAGTGAGGAGATTTTCCGCTTTGAAATTAGTCTGCTGCAATGACATGATCTGAGCTCGGCATGTGAATGTGAGAGCGTGGGTTTACCTGGGGTCCCGCCCCCCCGTCCTTGATCTGACAAGTGTACAGGCACTGCTGCTCTGGGCTCTTCATGCTGGCAAACACACGTGTGCTGCAGAAACCCACTGGGTAGATGGCGCTCTCGTCATGAAAGTGAGGCCTGTCGGTGATGATCTGGAACATGAACCCAGACCCAACAGTAACATCATGCTTTTGTCTCCCAGATACAATCGAAACAATCAAAAGACTTAATAAACACAGCTTTTGAATGGAATATCTATAACCCAAATTTCTTTCTCAAAGTCTTTTAATAATGTGAAGTTGCAGCACCTTCAAAACCCCTCAGAAACACAACAAGCTTGGTTTCTGCAGCTGAACGCTAAAGGCAGCAGATGTGGCTTGACCCCTGCGACACTGACCTCCCCTAGACTGTAAACCGTCAGCCCTCCCAGCACAATGGGGAAGACTGGGCGCCCACAGGAGTCCAAGGGGATGGGCTGGACCAGCCTACGGACCCCTCCTTCCAGCACTTTCTTTTTCTTCGACACCTTTTTCAGGACTGAGGAAGCACACACAGTCTTACTATTCAAAGGCTGTATGGAGCATTAATTCAGCTGCACAGATACTATTCATTTTCATATGCAGATATTTTCATATGATTTCCACTGGTCTTAAATCAGGCATAATCACAAAGAGACCACACAGTTATTAAAGACAGCATGCTGGATATAGCGGTAATACTGTTCAAGTTCAGCAACACTGAATTAACCTGAGCAACAAATATAAAATAGAACTATTCTGCGGGGGGTGGGGCTTGAACAAGGGACTTTCCCATTATAGGGGCAGAGACTTAGCCAGCTGAGCGACACACCGCACCGAAAACACCCCCTTAACCAATACACAGTAGCCATGAGAAACACAAAAATCTGATTTAACTGCCCGTCATGTGACCCTGATCTTTGATACCATACTACTGGGTCGGCATGTTTCCGTTCAGAACAGCATCATACGCACCATCCTCTCTTCCATTCTCTCTGCCTCGCTCCTTCCGTTCCTTCTTAGGCTTTTTAGGGAGGCCCTCATCTGTCCCAGAGCTGCTGGGCCCCAGGCAGAGCCCCCCCGTCAGGAGAGGGACCCCAGCAGAGCTGGAGGTGAAGGCCGCAGTGGCGTTACAGGTGACGCTGGGCGTGGAGAGCAGCTCCCCCTCTGGCAGAGATTGGTACTGAAGAAGAGTCTTCAGCAGAAACCTGTCAGCACAGGTGCAGATTTTCTATAAGCAATTTCCTGCTATTATAGTGAACATTTCTCTTTCACAGGACATTAAAAAAATAACAGACATAAGAATGGCTATGCTGCTTAAAAAGTTTCTAATAATTGTAGGCTTAATTTACAGACAGACACAGCTCTCAAATTATACAGAACAACACACTGCGTTTCTACAAGCCTTTGACACACTGAATGACAGTCAGTTCATGTTTATTTAAACTGGCCTGACGATGCTCAAATGAACGATGAAGACATCCTAAATCAAAGCACAGACCCGAGTGTCAAGTGCACCTTGCAGTTTTTGTTGCATTAATCTGTTTACTCAGCCTTTGAGACCCAGGCGCTGGGTTTACCTAATCTTACACCACCCACCAATTTTAAATGCTGGCTTCTACAACAGCACTTACAGGATGTGTATCGCTAGTAACAATCACAGTTTTATAAACCACATTATAAAGGAGGTGACAGTGACACTGGAACTAACAATTGGTCCTACCTTCGTTCCTCTTTAGCTCTGAGAAACTTTTCCTCCAGATGAGCGACTTCATCACAGAGAGCAACATTCTCCTGTGGGTCAGAGTTCAGAGCGTTTCAAGGTCATTTAGCAACCTCCTATGATGGCCATTTCTGATGTCCAATGTCAAGGTGAAACATAACATGTATGCACCATCCACCAGGCAGAGCGACGCAGCACGGCCCATATAAATGCCGCATTAACTCAAAATGCCAGTACTTAAACCCCACGTACAAATATCATGGCACGGGCAGCTTTACGCAGCCTAAGGTACTTCAGCCGGTACTTTTCATTCTGATTCTTGCGCTGGACCTTCCTGGCTTTTGGCCTGGGCTCCGCAAGACCCGGCGGAGAAGGAAAGGGGGGCAGCGAGGTCCCGGAGCTGGAGCTGGAGAAGGAGGCCTGGGCGGGGGGGGCCAGGAAAGCCTGGCTGGAGAATGACCGTGAAACCTGCTGCCTCTCTTCATCGCTCTGTGTACAGCAGGAGGGAAAGCACCTGACATCAGGGAGCTCCCATACACACAGTTTTCCAATGGGGTGATTGTTGAAATAACAATAATAATCCCCAAACCAATATGAAACAAAATTAATAAATTGAATGGTTTTAGCACAAACATGACCAAAACAAACTAAATAATGTAAAAATCTACAAGGACTAATCCTGTGTCATGGAAAATCATGTGACACTGAGCAGAGCATGACCACTGACTCAGTCCCCCCTCCCAGTCCAGACATTACAGACAATACCGGCAAAGCTTAAAATACACAAATAAGTTCCTCATTCATCTGTCTCCATTAGGGTTTTTCCTGCCAGTCCTTCAACTGGGAACTTACCAGCAGTGCAAAGACTCCATTTCTGTTCTCAATCCTCTTGAAGCGCCTGCTCCCTTTCTGAGTCTGTAATATAGTTGGACACTGAGGCCAAGGGTGACGGTCCCTAAGCTAGGCTGCCCAGCCCTGGTCTGAGTGAGGCTGAGGGTGACGGTCCCTAAACCAGGCTGCCCAGCCCTGGTCTCGCTGAGGCCGAGGGTGACGGTCCCTAAGCCAGGCTGCCCAGCCCTGGTCTCGCTGAGGTCGTGGGTGACGGTCCCTAAGCCAGGCCACACAGCCCTGGTCTCAATGAAGCTGAGGGTGACAGTCCCTAAACCAGGCTCCCTAGCCCTGGTCTCACTGAGGCCGAGGGTGACGGTCCCTAAGCCAGGCTGCCCAGCCCTGGCCCCAAAGAGCATTACCCTCAGCCCCCCCCCCCCATCCTGATTTCAGGGATGTGTCAAGCACAGATTAACATGTGCTCTCTAAAACAGGCAGGGATCTTGGCCTCAAGGAGCAGGCCCAGGTACTGCGCCCTGCCCTAATACTGGATCATCATCTCACTGCTCCTGTTGAGACTGAACTTCTCAAAGCCGCCATGTAAGCTCCAGTACGGCAAATACAACAGCTGCTCACCCCTCAGCAAGGATAATGCGTTTCAGCTCATATCCAAAATAACTAAATGAAATCAACAAAATCAAATGGAAAAAATGAATGGAAAATGAACCAACAGAACAAACATACATGTTCGATAAAGTGACAGTTTTTCCAAAGGGAAGTTACTAATACTGCATTGTGTGCAACATTAAAAGCTACATCACTAATGTGTATGAAGGCTCACAATGTACCAGATTCATCAATTTCCCCAACGTGGCTGCGTCTGACACTCTGTCTTACCTCGCGATACATCACAGCTTCCAGACTTGACTTGGCACTACAAAGAAGACAGAGTGGAGAACAATGGACTACGGTTAAAATGTTTGCTATGACACGGTCACCCTGGGCATTCCAGGTCAGGTATTCAGTCAAATCTGCACGCTGTATTTGCTCTCACTTTGACTGCACCAGGCCCCTATCAATAATTCTCTGCTTGATTTCTTTAATGTGCATCGGCCGGCCTGCTTCCTCAAGGACAATCTGAAAGTGTGAGAAAATGAAACTTGACATCTATCCTACTAAATTAAGCATCCATGTACATCAGAGTTTATTTAAACTGCACATGCTCTACATCACATTAAAACCTGAACCTAAAAGGCATTAAACTGACCTGGGCAGCATCAAGCCATGTGAGATTTGGCTTGTCAGTAACTTCGCTTGGTGGTTCACTTAAAAGAAACAAACACAAGATTAGTCCTGTAAAAGTAGAACTTTCTTTCCTTTCTACATGAAATTTCTAGCATAATGAAGTCCAGGGGTTGTCTACCAACCCTCCATGACCAGGGTCAAGAAATTTTAGTGAAGGCACTTGAATTAGCACCTAAATATCACCCGACATACTTTTCCTATTTAAATATTTTAAGTTAAGAGGCTAATCTTAGCTTAAAGACAACAGACTGTTGCAGAACAACAGTCCTTAGCGGCCACCTGTCTCAATGTGTTTACCTGTGAAACTCACAATAACTACACACAGCAATAACACAATAAATGACAGCGACTGAATGAAACGTGCACTGTTGCGCGCTCACGTTTCCAGGCTCTCGGAGGCGCCGGACAGGCTTGCGATGTTGTCCAAGGCTGGAAACAGCGAGTAGTTGCCCTGCCCGTCCGGCTCCATCTCCGTGTCGAAGTTGGACAGCGTGTTGAGAGGGTCCATCGGGGACAGGGGAGCGCTCGGGGTCTGGCTGCTGCTTGCGGGGGTCTGGGTGGCACAGTGTTATAACAGCGCGTTATGATGGACGGCCCGCCGGCATCACAGGACGCGTTTCTATTTCGGCTCTGGGCAGCCTCTTAAAATGTGGCTAACCGACGATCTAAACATGAAACACGCAGTGAAATATCTGATGCAGTAGAAAAGGAAGACATTAACGCAACAAATATTACATCTGGTTGTGAATCTTAAGAAATAAAATCCCGGAACATTTTCCCTTCATGAGTGACAACAAGCCTAGCTGGGTACCTTCATTTTTCAGCTAAAGTTTAATCCTTGTTTTCCCAAATGTTCTGACCTTTCGTAAACGCATTTGATTAAAAACGTATATTTATATGTACATGTAATATTGTTGCAGTTTATCAGAAAGCAGCCGACAATAACAGCGTGAGCTCGGCGACTTAGCTACCTCAGCCCTGTCGATTCGCGGTCTGGGCGGCTCCTTTCCGTGAATCATCGGCGATTCCTGCAGCTCTTCGCCAGTGTCCATTGCATTGTTCAGTGATTTACGAACAAACTGGGTTTCAGAAACCGCCCAGTATTTTAAAGTAGCGTTTATTTTGTTACAGAAGAAAAAATTTGCCCGTGCAACATCAAACCTAATCTTTTGTTTTCGTATCTCCTAGCGGAACCCAAGTGTGTTGTCGGGGGAATTATTTCAAGGAGACACCGTGTGGGCTGGCTGTAACATTTCCGGTTATGTGCGCATTACGTCTATATATGATTTCACTTTGAGTAGGCAAAAAAGACATAGGTACAATTTAAGATACAGTTTATTTATAAAGTCAGTTTTGGGGAAAAAACTTCACAAAAGAAAGTCAGTTGTTTTTTTCCTACTTTAATTCCCCACTATAACACGCATCGTTAATGAAAATACATGAATTTCAGGCAGACAGTTTCAGGACAATGTTAACAGTAACTCCACAGGTTTTCAATGGTCAGAACATTGTGAGTAAAATACCCAAACCTGTTGATCTTCGTGTGCTTTCAGAGATTAAATAAATTTATGAAGTAGGTTTTCTTCTATAATTACGAATGAGACAGCACTCGCTGCTTTTTAGCGTATGGAATCTGAGTATGCGTCAGGGTGAGCATGGACCCTATCTCATATGAAGCAGGGGAAACCCTGGAAGTGATGGATGGATCTTGCAACCTTTTCTTACATCCATTTTTTTGCTCTGCTGACGCAGCCATTAGCTTTGAATAAACAACGAACCACACATGGCCACTGGTATTTTACTAATCTGTTGCATACAATCTTATTTGTCAGTTTAGTCCCACATTCATATATGATATAATGCACAAACAGTTGTGAAGTGGGCAGTTAATAAACAGTAAGCTGGAATTTGTTTTATTGCTGTAATAGGTAAGATTCTTTATTATACATTCTGTTAAACAGATTACAGGAATTATTCTCTGCTTCTGTTTGCTGTGCTCTCATTTAATCTGTGGTTCACAAATATACCTCACATGTTCACTTACAAAGATTAATTATGTAGATATAATTTCTTGTTGATAAATACAGCATGGTTAGAGAAACTCAAACTTTTAAGTAACTACTTCGTTGTTTTCCGGTTTAAAGTGTGTCACAGAAAATGAACTAGATAACTAGACTGAAAAACTGTTAAACATGAAAAGTTATTTACGTTTTCTACTAACACATTGTTCACAGTGTATAAATTGTGCCCTCCTTGGTATTCTCTGTAAATATTTGTACAATGATACATTTATTTAGTGATAGTTCACAGCTGAAGGCCAGTGCTCTGATGTGGTTAGGCCTGGAGGCTGGGCTGTGAGCCCTGTATGTTATGCCTGTGAATAGCGGCCCCCACCCCATTGTGACTGGGGCTCTTCAGTGCAGCACATTGCATTTGGCTAGTCCTTTTATTTCCATATTGTTAGTTATTTGCATTTGTAAATATGCTGTTGGACTACAACATGGAAATAATGTTTACAACGATGCAGACAAACTCTTGTTAGAGAAAGTTTTAACTGAGCAAACTGTGTTTTGGCATCTCTTTCCTCTGCCATCTACCACTAAACATTTTGAACAACCTTTTATTTCTGCTCAAATAAACACAAACTCAAGGTTTGTTTTCATTTCACATCTGAAGGGGAAGCCTGAAGGAGTTTGGGGGCAGGGGTTGTTTTTAACTAGTCAGTAGTGAGAGGTGGTTCGGATGGGACTGGCGGCTTCCTGTTGTCTCCGCAGATCACTCACTGGACTTTCAGCCAGAACATAAACACTGCTTGTTCCCTCTGTGTGCTGCTGTTGAACCTCTGGACGTTTTTGCGTCTTGGCCCCTACCAAACTGTATAAGGACATAGAGTTCTAGAAAGGCAAAAACAGTACAGGCTTCCATTAGTGATATGTAACATATGTCATAGTCTCTTATGTCAAATGTCTGAACCAAAATAATTCTGCTCTTACAAGTACCCTACTTACTCTGGTTTTAAAAGGAGGGCAAAAATTGAAAATATTGAAGGTTCCAGTATGCTGCACCATCACATAAAAAACTTACATAGTAATCGCAGACAAAATTACATTTTTTGTTTATTTTGGACAGAACCACATTGTCCAGAAGCCAGCTGGTTAAACTGAAAAAGTATGTCAGCTTGAAGCTGACATGGCATGCAAACTCTGAACTTTCCGATAAATGAAGTGGACTTCAGGAGTTACGGGTGTTCACTTTTACATAGCTTAGGCATTTGTGGAAATGTAGTATTGTTTGTTACCAATCATGAATTAACCCATGTAGGACAGTCTAAAAAAATTGTTATAAATCTATTAAAAATGTACCGCGCTTTCCACATTTCTGGATGGAGCAGGCGCCGTGATCTCTGTGTATATAAGATGTGATTCATCTAAAACTGGTGAGTAGAGAAAGCAGGTTCAGTTTAGAGTTAGACATGAACAGAACGGCAAACTATTTTCTCCACATAGACCTGCTAACCTTCCCTGTGCTCTTGAAGTCTTTTTCTCTTCTTATCCGGCACGGCATAGATTGCTATTTGAAAAAGGGAGCACAGATCATATGAAAATGCTCAGTGGAATGCCTGCAAATCAAAGCAAAACAAATCGGCAAAGCAAGCCAAGACTGGGTTCAAGTGCCCCGTCGTACCTTGAGGCGTGATGGATTCCTCTGAGACAGGTGGTTGACTGAGAAGATGGAAAGCAAGTCATAAGCTGTCATTTGGATTAAAAACCGGAAGGAGCGGGTTGCCTTTGGGCACTACACCTCCCTGCCCTGGGCTTTCTGCTAACCCACAGAAGGTGGAGAAGGTGGAGCTACCAAATCAAATGCAGGATTACCCACACCCACCCGTAACTGTACTGTTTGGTTAAAGGAGTATTTTCACAAGTGGTACCATTAAGTGTGGGTGGATGTTCAAGTAAGTTAAGCTTTCAATACCATGCTCCTTCAACATCCCTCCCCCCCACCACCCCCACTGCAGAGAGAAACGGCAGAAACTATTTTTGTCTGCTGCAGGAACCTCTTAAGTGATTCTGGTCAGGAACCACACTGTTACACAAAGCATATATGCGCTGTGCCTTTTGAAAAGTGAGTCGCAGCATCAAATTTATTGTGCATTCAGCTAACGAAAGCTGCATTAGTGCAAAATTCAAAAAGTCGCATTGTCACCGTCTAATTATGTCATGACAACTATGTTAAACGTTTCCCATGGTTTTTTGATTGTTAATTATATGTACATTCTTATTAGCAGACCTTGTTGTTTGTTGCCATATGTACTACATTTTCTAAACATATAATCTAGTTTTTATCATGAGCAATATGTATGGGTTCTTCTCCACAATTGTCCTGTTTATACTTTACATATGTGTATAAGTAGCACCAGGGAATGTTATTTCACGTCACTGTGCACAGTGCACTAAATATGGTTGGTGTGACAATGATGCCCCACTTGACTGAACTTAACCTGGTTGTGAAAATGCAGCACATCAATACCTCTGGGTCACCATCTCAGAAGTAGAACAGTTTGCTCGGGCTTACCTGTGTGGGCAATGAGCTGTGAACAGACACAAAGGCAACATGAGGTTTCGCACAGATGTTAGCAATGTATTCGTTCTCATTCGCTTTTGATGTAACATGGACCACTTCTACAAGAGTGGGTATCTAGGTGTAATATGCATGAAATGGCATTTGTCTTGCCTTGGAGAACAGCTAGGCAGGCAGGCAGACAGACAGACAGACAGACAGATAGATAGATAGATAGATAGATAGATAGATAGATAGATAGATAGATAGATAGATAGATAGATAGATAGATAGATGCGATCATCTTTACTTCCAGGTGCCTTTTTCTTCATCTTCCATGCCACAATGATAACTACAGGAAGGACTACAAAGACGCTGGCCAAGCTGTAGAGAGGATCAAGCCTTCCTAGAAATTGTAGGATAAAAAAGATTAATAGCAAATGGTTTTCTGGCTTGGTGATTTCCTGTTGTTTACAGTTTAATGCAAAAGCCATTTGCATTATTACACTAAACCAGTGGTTCCCAACCCAGTCCTCAGGGATCCCAAACAGTCCACATGTTGGCTCCCTCCCAGCTCCAAACACCTGTACCAGGTATTTGGCGTTCTTGACTGGCTGGGAGCTGGGAGGGAGCAAAAATGTGGACAGTCTGGGGTCCCCGAGGACTAGGTTGGGAACCACTGCACTAAACACTTTATTATTCATAATACTACCTTGGATAACATCAAGCTATTACATGCACTTGAAAAATGACACTTTACTTGAGGGGCATGAATAATGTAGTAGTACATGCTTACTTAATGCATTAATTAACCAGCAAATAAGTGTTTGTTACATACTGATCCCATGCTTCTTCATCATTAATCAATCATGACAGTTCATGTGTTCCATTCAGGCACTCTATTAGTTAACAATTAACTAATTAGTTTATAAGGGTAAGACCACTTAAGGGAGCAAAAAATACTTAACTCATTTACTACTCAAGAACAAATCATGAACTAATACAGGTTTCCTCATGAAATACATGATCTGTTAATCTGTTATCTCATTACTCAAACCCATATCATGCAAGTAATTTTATGCAATGACTTTCAGTATTCAATATCCATTTAAATTTTCTGCAAGACCTAATTCTTCAGTTAAAAAATAACCCCATGGTGGAAATTGTTTTAGAAAATTTGGACAGTTCAGGAGTTTTTCCAGAAATTGTCTATTTTTTATTCCTTCCTCCACAAAGGGCTTTAATCAAAAGTGAATATTGTTGCTAAATTTAAGTATAATGACAATGCTTCTCCTGAGACCAGTAAGGACTCATTCACCTTTAAGTTCTGCACTCACTGTTCCTTTACATAGGGTGACAGGTAGGGTACAGTCTGCTACAGTGACTTCATGCTTTCAGTCTGACATGCATGGTGGAAACCCTGCAACCTGACTTTTTAACATGTCAGTGACGGTGGTGTTTTGAAAAAGATGTGAAAAAAAATCATGCAATATCCATCCATCTTCCGGTCTCTCCTCCCGTACAAAGTCAAGGTTAGCTTGCAATTTAGAGATGCCAGTTCACCTAACTGCATTTTTTGCACTGCAGAAATAAGCCTTCTATCCACTCCTGCTGCAATAAGCAGCACTTACGGTCTTCATGTTAGTGTTAACGCGTTTGGCCATTTTTATCCTCTCATTAACAAGGTGATTTTGGCACAGCAATGTTGCGTTTCTGTTTAACACACCTCTGTGTAGCATGTTAAAAACTCAGGAGGGTGGCTGTTTGTGAAACCTTGGCACACTGTGTCTGACACCTCACATCATGTTCAACATTGTATGGATCAGGAGTTTTACTTGTTCTGAGTCAAACAGTAACGGAGCCCTGACTGTGTGTGTGTGTGTGTGTGTGTGTGTGTGTGTGTGTGTGTGTGTGTGTGTGTACGCCTATCTCTGTGTGTGCCTGTGTGTGTACGGCTGTCTGTGTGTGTGTGTGTGTGTACGCCTGTCTGTGTGTGTGTATTCAGTTGCAGCCACATGGTTCGCAGTTTGGAGGAGCAGTCTGTTTGCATGAACAAGCACGCATACCTAATGAACCACCAACTTAGTATGTTTAACTATGTTAAATTAGTATTTACACCGTAAATGAAATTACTTGAGTCAACTGAAAGTACTTACCAGTCCAGTTCCTATGTGACACCTGTAAGTGAATGCTGGTATTCTCCTCTCCATACTGGTTACATACCACACAAATGTAAAGCCCCTCATCTTTCTTCTGCACATTAGCTATGAGTAGCGCGTCTCCTCCATGTGACTTTGATAAGTTTCCCCATAGCCACCTTATTTCAGGCATGGGGTTCCCATCAGCAGTACAGACAAAGGTCACAGAGGAGCCTGCTTCCGCCCACACTGAGCCATTGCTCACAGGAGCTGAGGAGGTCACAGTCAGAGAACTGGGTCCGTCTGTGAAGAAAGGCAGAGAACAGCATGCAGCATAACACCATGGGCTTATCGTCATCCTTACAAATATCACACACACTATTTTAAGTGGTTAATTGATTGCACTCTTTCTCTACTGTTTATGCAAACTGCATGCATTTATTGCCACAAAGAGAAATTACTGGGGAACTAATTTTCAATTGGGTTCAACTTTGTGAGGTACTAGAAACTATAGCCCATGAAATTTTTCTTAGGGGCAGAAGACTCACAGCTGACATTGAGTGTGATGGCTGAACTGTTCTTCACAGTCCAGTCTGGGTGAGAAACCTGACAGAGACACTCTGTATTATGGTCTTCCTGCACAAGATTGAACATGTACTGGCTCCGCAGACTGAAAGTGCCAGTACTGTCACGTTGGATATCGTTAGTGTGAATCGTGCTGGCAGGTGGTGGGATGCCCCTGTGGAGCCAGAACACTGAGACATTCTGAGGGTAGAATCCAGAAGCGTTGCAGATCAATTCAACGGGGTGTCCAGACAACAGGAGAGGGGGGTGCAGGATTTCTACTGAGGGTGCAGCTAGAAAACAGGTAATTATTAAATCATTCAGGGTGATGAAAACATTGTAGTTATCATTGATTTCTCTGTCTAAATATGTCTCTGTTTATGTTTTCATACCATAATAACAAAAATATGACTAATTGTCTACTGGTTGCAGTAAAGATAACACATATCATATAAATCACATTTATTAAATGAGCAATTTATAAAGCAAGTTCCTTACCATAAAGGGAAATTTTAGTCCCAGGGCCTGTAAATGTCTTTGTCTCTTCAACGCTTGTTATTATAATCTCACAGTAATACGTACCTTCATTGTCAAGACTGGCTTGATTTATTTTTTGAGTAAGCTCACAAAGAGAAATTGTTTCTTGGGTGATATGTGGCCTGCACTTTAAATTTACACTCCCATTAAGTTTATTGCCAGGTTTTGATTTGTAGAAGTGTCCAAATGTTTCTGCATTCAGCTTAGTGCGGTTGAATTGACAGGATAGAGTGATTGGCTGCCCGATCTGAGCTGTCATTTCAGCCGGCTGATATGGTGTGTTGCTCTGCTTTGCTGTGTCCCCTGAAATAACAAATGTATTTATTAATAAACATTAATGAAGTAACACAGTAACAGAATAGTACTTTCATATCATGACTTCACATCACATTATACTTGGGTGTGGTTTGCGAACTTTAGACGCTTTTTCTGTAACAAGGAAATGTTTAAAAAAGAAAATCTGATGTTGCAGAATTGCATCAAGCCTTTGGAGTCCCAGTCACTGTCATATTTCACTGTTTCACCAGCTTATCTTGGTCAGATTACTGGGCAATAAGATTCGCAAAACAATTACATGATTCTCAGCTGCTAGTTCTGTTGAAGAATTTGAATGCCAGCCGTGCCCTTTCTGTCACTATTTTAACACGTAAACTGCTTTTTAAAAGCTTATTTTAAAAGATTATTTTTCAAAGTGAGGAGTTCCAATGTAGCATCTGGAGAATGTTTATATAGAAATCAGATTTGATGTGGACGCATTTAAAAAGATTATGTGATGTGTATGTGAAATTATTAATAAAACAAGGAAAAATATTACACAACAGAAAATGTAATATTCTTTGCATTTTCTGAACTGTACTGTGTGTGTTTAATGATTTTTATACAACAGATAGCATGCAGACATGTTTCATTTTAATTTGGTGAAATCCAACAGCCTGACTGACATTCTCTATGAACAGTCTCTGTAACCCTGTACTGGATAAGTGGACTGATTGATATATCCATGGGCGTCAATTATGGGGGGGTCTGTAACCCCCCCCTAATAATCAAAACCAGCCAACACAACCCCCTTACATGGGTGGAGACCTCAACCCCCTCAAAGCTCAACCTAGAGTTATGCCCTTGGATATATCAAATTAAAAACTTAATTTCAAGTACTGAGCATAAGGTAGTGGTTACAGAACCACGCTTCAGAGAAGTTGCTAGCAGTTTAAAACTTACAATTGAATCAAGAACAAAATGCTATTATTATTATCACCATCATGATCATCATTATTAAATATTATACTGTTTGCTTTCTTCACAAATACAGTTAAAATATACCTGAGTTAGCAGTTTCCTTAAGAAAAAGATAGTGTAGGAAATAATGGAGAATATTTACTTTTGGTTGTCACAATCAAAAATCAATAGTGGGGGCGGTGATATTCAGAATAATACATTTGATACAATATTTGATTTCTCCAGAGAGAACAATTAACATAAGTTTTTTATGACATATCACTTTATGGATGACAGCAGACATTTGACCTCAGAATCAGATTAGTTTGAGAAATATGAGGAAAAATAAACTAGCAGTATAAAACATCTCTGATGTTACTTTTGGAAACTATGCCTAAAACCCTATTGAGACATTAGACCTAGAATAAAATTTACCTGACAATAAGTTTTTTCAATGGAAACCTACCAGAAGTCACAACCAGTGGAAGAGAAATACAGACAGCCCAGAGGACATGCAACAGGACCCAGTGCAGCTCCGCCATAGTCTGCACAGTCCCCGTTTGCGTTATCTTGCTCCTCCAACTCAATTATAGCACAGGCTGAGCCACAAAGTGCAAAAGAGGAAGCTGCACGCATGTGACGAGATTTGCAGGCAGTTAACATATTTCTCAACCTGTCCTACTGTGTGTTTCCTAATAATGAAATTTATCTGCTTTCCCTTCCATTCTGTCTTTGCACTAAGTAGAGAAGTGCAGGACGCAACGTTAGTGACATTTAAGGAGCACTGCAGAGTGGAGATACAAGCACAATGTTTTCATTTTCTTCATCAGTGGAAAATATAACTTTGAAGTGAGGATCAGCTGGATTTTAGTTTTTGTTTACAAAGATTAAAGATTGAAAACGTAGTGTTCTCCGGAAAAACAACACAGAATTTATAATGGGCAAACTGAAACATACGATTTATGGGCAAGAGTATTCTTTGAATCATTGAAATCATGTGTTTCATTCAGATCCATTACCCAAGCACCTAGCCATGCAGCCTGGTTTACAAACATTTGTGAAAGAATGGGTCATTCTGAAGAGCTCACTGAATACAAGCGTGGTACTGTCATAGGATGCCACCTTTGCAATAAGTCTGTCCATGAAATCTATTCCCTGCTAGATATTCCGTGGTCAACTCCAAGTGGTATTGTTGCAAAGTGGAAGCATTTAGGAAGAAGAGAAACTCAGCCATGAAGTGGCAGACCATGTAAATTAGCAGAGCAGGGTCGCCGAGTTCCAAACTTCCTCTACCATTAACTCCAGCACAATAACTGTGCGCTGGGAGCTACATGGACTGGGCTTCCATGGCCAAGTAGCTGCATGCAAGCCTGACATCACCAGGCACAATGCCAAGTGTCAGATGGAGTGGTGTAAAGTGCGCATCTACTGGACTCTGGAGCAGTGGAAACGTGTTCGGCGAAGTGACGAATCATGCTTCTTTGTCTGCCAGTCTGATGGAGGAGTCTGCGTTTGGCAGATGCCTGGAGAACGTTACCTGGCTGACTGCATTGTGCCAACTGTAAAGTTTGGTGTAGGAGGGACAATGGTATGGGGTTGTTTTTCAGGGGTTGGGCTAGGCTCATTAGTTCCAGTAAAGGGAACTCCTAATTCATCATAATACCAAAACATTTTGGACAATTCTATGCTTCCCATTTTGTGTGAACAGTGTGGGGGAAGAGCCCTTTCTGTTCCAGGATGACTGTGCCCCAGTGCACAAAGCAAGGTCCATAGACACATGGTTGGGTGAGTTTGGTGTGGAAAAATTTGACAGGCCCGCACGGAGCCCTGACGACAACCCCATCAAATACCTTTGGGATGAATTAGAATGGAGATTCTGAGCCAGACCTTTACATACAACATCATTGCTGACAGGGTCAGCGCCCGTCCATCCTTGGCCTTCATATCTCTTCCCCGCTTGGCCAGCAGCTATTGCTGTAGTTTTAATATAAGCAGGAACTGGAAATGTTTGTCACCACTGAGACCTAAATGTCAGAATCTGAGTTAGACTAGCTGAGGTACACATGAAGCGTACAGACAGGAAGTGGCTATTGAAACCCGTTCTGAGAGTGATGCGTTAAGTGAAGGCCACTAGAGAAGAGGAGCACTTTACCTTGCTGCTCTATGCAAAAGCATTTCCTCCAGGGACCGATAAACTTTATCTTATCTTACCTTCCCACCATTTCATGGCTTTCAGATTCCAGTCATACTTGGATTAACTTTGATAGTGGAGATAGTTCCTAAGTGATATACTATTGCATAAATCTAAATGAAATAATGTAGATCATAGAATTTTTCATTTTCAAATGTGTTCACTAGGGCTGTCACTATCGATTACATCAATATCTGAGTACTGGCTACAGCTGCCAAAGAAAGAACCCTAGACAGGATATTTGTAATATTGTTCAATATCTTGAACGTCGCTTCTAATGCATTTGTCATCTGGATGGTACTGAATCCATATTGGAAGAAAAAAAGCTCCAGGGCTGACTCTTTCTTCAAGAACTGGTAAAGGAATTGATAAGACCTCAAATCCAGAGGAGAGATCACATTTGCAATGCACACACAGTAAAACTCAGCGCTTCATGTGGTGCATATATGCTGGAATTTGTGTTCAACCAGGCTCATTATATCATTTCAATTAAACACTGTATGTAAACTTTGTCCTTTCAATTTGTTTAGTCCAAAACAATAAACATCAGTAGGTCTGGAAACCTCATCTCGTTTATATTTGCTCAGGATTAATGATAAATACCACCTGTGTTTAGATTATTATTGATTTCTACACAAAAAATATCATATTTTATCAGAAGAATATTTGTTGGTGCAGTTAAAGCCTGTCAAACTTGTCTTGAAAAACAAAAACAACCACAGATTTCAAAATACCTTTTCTTTAAGATGGAACAGTAGAAGTTGACCAAATTTTGTCTGGAAATAACATAGGCCCTTGCCTTTCAGATGGTATGAGACTTGTTTATACATTATGGGAAAATTCTGAGATATGTCCTGCCAAACTTGGCTCATATAACTAAATGTGCATAAAACCATGGATTTTAAAGTGCATTTTTTAAAAAAAAAACATTACAGTAAAAGTTGACCAAATTTTGTCTGGAAATAGCTTGGGACCTTGATTATCATAAGGTATAAGACTTTAACACATTAAAGAAAATTCTATGAAATTGCCTGTCAAACTTGACTCATAACACAGAATAACATGGTTTTCAATACGGATTTTATTGAAAATGGTACAGTAAAAGTTTACCAGATTTTGTTGGGAAATAGCCTAGGACCTTGCCTTTCAGACGTTGTTACGTTTCTCAGTAGATTATGGGGAAATTCTGAGAAGCTGCCAAACAAACTTGACTAATTTATCACAAAATACCATGGATTTCAAAATGCCTCTTCTTGAAAATGGTACAGTAAATGCTGACCAGATGCATTGTGAGAAAGTAAGGAATTAATTGTATTTTAGTACATCCTATACTTCATACATATGACAATATTAATTTAATATTTTAATATTAATATAATTTTCCTAAACGCTATCTAATACCCTATTGTTATGTCTATGCGTGCAACACATAAAGCGCGGATGATTCGACTGTGTATCGCCAAAGAGTGGATATCTTTAGCGCAGTGAAAACCGCAACCCGCCACAAAAATAAGATGAAAAGCGACTTCAGGAAAAACGCCCAAAGTCGCTTATAATAAGTGGACTTGGCAAAACTAAGTTGATTGGCAAATCGGCGCCCCCTCAGAAGTTGGTGCCCTAGGCCGCCGCCTATATCGACTATAGGAGTAACTGGCCCAGCTTTACATGAGCTTTCCGAAATAATCATTCTCATCGCTGCCGTTGCACTCACTGTCCGTACGGTGCGTTTGTGAGAAACAAAAATAAGGGAAAATGAGATAAACGAACTGATCACGAAGATATATTCAGCTTCCGCTGTTTTGACAACGCGGGGGTGTCCGTGATATATAGTTATGTTACTGCATGTAAACGTGTCGCGTTCTGCTGAAGTGCAGAATATCCTGTTGTGATGTATTTATAATCCGCCACCCCCACGCGCCATGGTGCTGGATGTGTGTAGTGGTGACTAACTGTCCGTGCTGGTTTGCAATTTGCACTTCTGCATGCGTATTAATGTAGCGTGCCTCATCGCAATGAACTTAATTGTAACAATAGTTTTGTATTACATAGAGACGATATTGAGCAAAACACAAGTGATTTGTCCGCACTGCTTTGGGTCTGCTGGCACAATCAGGGCGACACCACCAACTTATTACAGACTCTACTGGTCGGTCTTATATTTGGCTTTATAGTTAGTTTTCAACTCCTAAATATTAACAAAAAATAATTAATACTGTATGCGGGGTTGTCAACTTTGGTCAGCTGGTTGCAGTAAGATTTTCAATTCGAGACAAATCTGCACACACATGCACATGCTACCCCCAACGCTTTGGGTGTGGCTAATTTTAGGTTTATAATTGAGTAATATAGATATAGCGTCAGATTTCTTGCATAAGCGTGGAAACATGCGTCACGCCAGTCAATGTATCAGCCAGATTCCATTCCACAAATTCCAGAGTTACAGTGCGTTCCTTATACTGAAATGTCTCTCTAAATATGATTACCTTTTGTTTTTAATTAGCCTTCCAAACTTTCTTATGATAAACGGTTGAAGATGGCTGGATTTTAAGTGTATTGGATTTAACAGTTATCGCTATTTAATATGAAAATACATTTACAGTACAACGTGCTAAACGTGCCTTTAAATTGTGAACACTGCTGCCCCAAAGTGGTACAATAAAGTTGTATCAGAGGTAGGTGCTTAATTTTTTTCGCTGACAATAGACATGTGGCCCAGCGCGAATTTTGAGACTTACTTATCCATCAAAGCTTAATTTCTACATAAATCTCAAATGGCTCTCGAAACTGACCACAACTTCAGCGAAACCAATAGATAAGGTGATGCAGGTTTTGAAAGCAATTGGTACTGCAACACCAAAACAAGAACTTCATCGCGAAGATAAGATATTCATTAAATACCACTGTCCACTAGATGGGGTAGAAAAAACAGAAATGTTGTGAGATTTGAGAAAATTGTACCAAACGAATGCACCAAACTCAGAAATAGGTAAGTTTTTTGATGTTTTGGATTTAAGTTTTATGTTAATAAAAACAACGTTTCTAACCAATTAATCCAATAACAGGTTGGAAATATTTGAACATCTGAAACATTACGTTGTATCAGACACGTGTGGGGGATGCCTGAGCACCTGCCCGTTTTGTTCTATTTAAAGCTCACGCACGGGTTCACATTAAAGGAACTGGGAGCCCCTTCTGAACCTTTGAACACCTGCCCCTCGAAAGGTCTCAGCACAGCCCTGGATTTACGCATGATTTCAAGTAAGAATTTAAGAAACTTTTGTGTCGTTGCTCTATTCACGGCTACTCCCCAATGATGTCATCACTCCGCGCAGTTTCCACGGAGACGCGTATACTAAACATATCTCTAATCCTTTTCGTCGGATGTGCTTTCCATTTCCGTACTTTTGTTCCGTAGTACAAACATTTTAAGGTCATGGTAAGTTGTTCTTAGCTAATGGGAATTATAATTGTATAGGTGTAAGAATTGAAATGTATAACTTATGAGGTTTGTACGTTTACTCTGTTTACTCTTCATTTACACTACACGCATACACATATTTATAGCAACCACTTATTTGGTGCAGATGAGACCCTGAATTTGAACTACTTACATATTTTTGACAGGTGTCTATTTTTTAAAATTGCTTGGCAGACATATTTTACAAAATGAAATTCCCTTAGGTATGGAATTGTGTCTGTAAAGAGGTTTGCTGGGACTATGACTTGACTGTGATTTGCTCTGGCTGGTTTTGTTGCAGCCACAGAGTTTGCGGTTTAATTCTACACGGCAGTCGGGTGGCTCCCACTCACGGCGGTATCACACCCGTGCCCCGACCTCGCATGTTGACGAGATGCTGTTTGGACCACCACAAAAAGTTCAGTTTTCCACTAATGATTGAAAATCGACTTAATCGAAATATCCTCTTTACAAAGAAACCCAATGTCTTATGCATGAAATCTAATGGTTTATTCATGGGAGCATAAATGATTCTTGTGGTCTATATGATTTTTGTCACATTATACATGCAAGGTTGATGTAAAGTTTGTCTGTAAATTAACCATCAGTTCAACATATTTTCCAAAATGTGTGCCTGTGATGACCAGGATAAACTACACTGTTCAGGGCCGGTCCCAGTTCAGAAAAAGAAGACGCCAGAAACCATACGTATCATCACGAAAGACCTCATTCGCAGCCTGAAGTAAGTATCTGAGCATTTAAGCTGCCACTTTGATGGTCTGTTTGTGCCCTCAACAGAAGTTCTAGTAAATTTAAGGTTTAGCACATATAGCAAACTGATACATAATTACAGAATAATTACAGAATTACATAATTACAGTACCAAAGTGAATTGTTTGTCCTCTTCTTATCTGTGTTGTAATTCTTGCATCAATTCTTGCTTCATTGTTCTAAGCCTAAGGTATCAGATATGTTATTCTAGAGTACCAGGGAAGGACCCATCTGGACTATCCATCATCCTACATCCATCAGAAATGAACCGAATTATGGAAGAGTCCCAAATGCTTAGCAAGCAGGAAAGAGGAGCCATTTTGGAAGCCAAAACTAAAGAACGGCAGAAAGCAATGGTGGGGGCATGCTGTTATGTTACTATGCAGTACTACTGATACTATGCAAAAGCAGTAGTGTGGGCATGCCATTATATATGTTACTGTGCAGTACTACTGGTACTGTGCGACAGTATGTTTAAAGCTATTTATATGTATACCATATGTATAAATTCAGAGAAAAGCATTATTTAACTTTAGAATATATATATATATATATATATTGTAACACAATAATACAGTAACAAAATAACATTAACAAGAATTTCTTGTTTTCTCCAAAAAGTTACTGACATGTTACTCCAAGTTACTCCAAAAAGTTACTAAAACGAGACTTTTACACCAGCATAAACATAATATAAACTTAACTTTCTCTGGCAGCGTAAGACTTTTGCACAGAACTGGCTATATGTGTGTGTGTGCGTGTGCGTGTGTGTGTGTATATATATATATATGCAAAGGTTTAGCACATCCTGTGTGTGTGTGTATATATATATATATAGACACACACACGCGCACACGCACACACACACATATAGACATGTCTGAGAAAAACTCTAACGCAACAATATATATATATATATATATAAACACA
>JAODLD010000042.1:11917520-11929212 GCA_026781065.1 Mormyrops boulengeri | reverse complement strand
CGGGGGTGTTTTCTTAAAAAGTGCCGCGGAACCAAAACCCGGCCTGTAACCAAATTTAAAACACCCCCCCCCCCCCCCCCCCCCCCCCCACAGAGGACAGCAGGAAGCCATAGCTCACGAGCAGCAACGGGATGAGATGCAGAAACGGCAGGCAAAGCATTGTGGAGAACAGATCCAGCAACAAATGCGAGAGAGGGAGGTACTGATCCTGAAGCAGCGCAGGGATCTCCTGCAGGAGAGCAAACGGATCCAAGAGGAGAGTCGCCATCACCAGGCCCAGCTGGAGGTTATGATGCAGAGGAAACTAAGAGATCTGAAGTAAGTCTTAGAAAAATATTTAGTGTTAGTTCATATTTACAATATTTAATATTCAGCTCAAACAAGCAGCCTCCAGGTTATAAATGAGATTTGTTCCTTAAGTCTGTCTTTAAATCGCATTTGTAGGCAAGTCGAAAAAATTATACTGAACATAATAATACAGTAATGATACGTAAATACATATGGTATTGTACTGTACCTCTACCCAACGAATCGCTGAACCCATGCAGTGTTTTCACGAGCGTCACAAAGTGGTACATGCATTACAGTAGTTATTATGAACCATTGTACTTCACCTGAATTTTTAATATAATAGATTATTGCAGCCCTTGCATAAGTTTTAGTTGTCCATAAGTCGGACATTTTTAACCTGGGGACTACCTGTATAAATGTGCTTGTTTTGTTTCTTGCATGGTGCATTCTTTAAAAAAGCATATTCAATTCCATTTCTACAGTGTGCTTTTTAGCTGACGATTTACCCTTTTCTTTGACATATGCTGCTGCGTTAAACATATTTGTGTTAATATCAGTGTCCTGCATTTGTTGAATGTGAACGTACTTGTTTTTCTCTCGCTGTAGAGCAGCGGGGCTTCCTGAGAAGTACTGTAATCAGGTGGAGAGAAAGGCCTGCGTGCTCCCACCTCTCACTCACTAACGGGGATAGACGAGAGATCAGCACCAACACTGCGGCAGTACCAGCCTTCCTCTGGGTTCTGTCATGCTTTTTGACTTTCCGATCAGATTGTAGATTCTCGAGAAAGAAAAAATCCGCTTTGAATGTATATGGCGTAGAGAATAATAACAGCATATATGGTCTGTCCGTCCTGGGTTGTTCCCTGCCTTGCGCCCGTGGCCTCCGGGATAGTCTCCGGACCCCCTGCAGCCCTGAATAGGACAGGTGCTTACAGGAAATGGAGGGACGGTCTAACTGTCACAACCAAAGCAGCCCTTTGATTTTGATGTACAGTATTTTATCTGACCCTTTTCACCAATCAAGTCTCTGTATAAACTAATCAAGGAGCCATCATCTGCAGTAATATTTTTGTTTCCTGCAGGAAGAGCTGGATTTGCATGGTTGTGACTATCATGTATGTCTTCTGTAACCTACAACACAGCTTGGAAATGCTGCCAGTTAACGAGCACCTGTCGTAGGGCTTGGTTCTTAGCTTAGCTCTAAATAGGGCAAAGTTCTCATTTGGGATTCTCATTATGTTGGGTTCCTGGTTTTGTCTCTTTGTTATGTCATAGTCATTTTTCATAATTTTGTTTTAATTTTTTCAATTGATCAATATGCTCAAATCTTAGATTGATACCTTTGGAAATAAAATACATCCAAATATTGTGTTCCACACAGCACAATGAAATTATTTTAAACTCCTCTTGAGTACCATAGTTTCTCATTCCCATGATGCCTGTCCTGAATTGGCAATCAGGTGATTGAGTCTGCTCGGTGTGATTAACTCTGATTCATATGTACATCATTGTCTACTTGATTCAGAGCCTACTTTGTCGGGCTTGGTTTAACCTATTTGTGTTATTCCTGGGGTTTTTGTCAGGGTCATCAGCATTGTCACTGGCTTTGTAGTTTTGAGTGCCGTTGTCCTGTTTGCCGGAACCATGGCCTGGTTGGCTGGTGTCCAGAGTTCTGCAGCTGGTATGCCAGGCGACCGGCTTTTTGATCTTAGGTTTGGTGTGAGTATTCTGGCTGTGTGTTTTTCCCCACTTCCTGTTTCCCAGATCCTGTTGCCTGTTGAGTCCATGATGGGACAAAAGCAGATCAAAATATCCATATAGCAATTCCTATGCAGTAAGAGTTGTGTTCACATTCTGGGGCACTTTTTCTTCATGCTGTAGAGCAGCAGGCCTTCTTGAAAAGCAAGCACGCACTGGCCATCAGAGAGTTGGGGAAATTGTCCTAGTGGGCCGGTTTTGTGAGAACCAGTCTTTCTTCCCCAATCCCGACATTATTAACCCTATATACCAGGGGTGTCCAACCGGTGCATCAATCTTAGCATGTTTCCATGTTGGTCACAAGAGATGATTAATGGATAACGCTTTATGTCAATGGCAAAATACACCAAGGGGTCCCCCCCGGTCAGTGGCAAAATATACCCCCGTTGAAAAGTATTGTAAATACGTAGAGAGAGCGGCCTACTCCCACTCAGAAGCCGATTGTGACGTTGCTTGACTTATGGAACTGCCCATTTTCTTACTACATATTCCATTTTTCAGCTGAGTTCCGTAAACCGTTTTCTTGGTCGTTTTCTTAAAATATTTCCTTTGAATTGGTTTAGTGTATGTAAAGTACATGTAATGTCAGAATATCTTTGTATAGTATTATCTGACATCCAACATGTCTGATCATCCAACCATGCATCCATCCTTCGCTCACAATAATGTCTGCCCCATAATACTGTTTATGAGTACCTGAATCTACTGGCCAGGTTACGCTTCCGTCCATTATGAATGGAATTTTTTCTTCCCTCTTGGCATGGGCATGTTCTAGGGCGAGAATGCCAAGATTCATTGGGTTCGAATTGTCGAAGAGTGGTTCAGGGAGCATGAGGAATCATTTTCACACATGACTTGGTCACCACAGAGTTGTGATCTTAACCTCATTGAAGGTCTTTGGGATGTGCTGAAGGAGCCTTTATGGAGTGGTTCAACTCACTTGTCAATAGAGGATCTCAGTGAGAAATTAATGCAAATCTGGATGAAAATAAAGGGTGAGGTGTTGCGCCATAATCAAAGCTAAAGGTGTCCAACGAAAAGTTCAAATGGAGACTTTTTTTTGGCTGGGCAGTGCATTATAATAAACAATTATCCTAGTGGTATAACTACATTTTGAAAAAAATACACAATCAAATGAGATACTGAGATCTACATACACTGGTCACACTTGTACCATAATAGGTGTTTAGTAGAAGTGGGAGAAATAATTGTTTTTACAATGCAGTATGCTGTATGTAAGATGTGTCGAACCAAGATGAAATACTTTGGGAACACAACAAAAATGAGAAATCCATATTAATCATTTTCACCCCGAGTTAGCAACTGCCAAAAATGTTGTGGCTAACCAGCTAACCATATAAGAAGTAATGACACCGCTGATGGCCCCAAACTCCAGAAGGGCAAAGAAGATCATGTAACCTATTGCCACATTTACTGCCAATGATGTCCATTCTCTTTCTGTCTTGGGAAATGCAGGTTTTCACTTCCTTCTGCATTCCTTAGAACCAGTGGCGGTTCTAGACCATTTCGACTGTAGGAGGGGAGGACACCCAAGCAGTATACGCATTTTGGGGGGGCGCGCATGTTATCACGGGGGCACTGCCTCGCTCACCACCCCAAGGACCGCCACTGCTTGTAACAAAGGTACAAAATACCATCACAGAGTTCTTTCACAGACACAGCAATACCTGCTCTATAGTGACTGTATTTTGAAAACTTAACTATTATGACAGAACTCTTGAGTCGTATAATACAGTAAAGTGTAAGTTAAAGCAATGTTTTTTTTTTTTTTTTTAAAATAGATTCAAGTATTTTTGCAATTCACTAAAAACGTTTTAACACATACTGTTATGGAAATCTTGGATGAAAAAAGCAGCAGCTTTTTCATGTAAGAAGACAGTTTTGACTGATTTTTGAACAAATAAGAATCTAAAAGGACAGTTTAAGAGCAAATGGCAAAGACTTAACCTAAAAAGCATCCAGAATAAACAAAATATCAAACAAGAATCGCTGACTGACAATTGAGTATACATTTAATAAAATAAATCAATGTGTGAGATACCTTTGTGGCACCAGTGCTCAGAATGACAAATGTGTCTATTGCAGAGCTGCTGTCATGACTGGATGCTAGGGGGAGTGACGATCCACGAGCAGGTGTGGGTTGTAAAGGGGTCGGATTTATTATACACGATACAAACATCAAGAGGAACTCACAGGACCTCGAAGGGTCAAACAAAAGATGAGGGGGAACTAAAAGGAGGGACTGGAACGAACCTATGACCAGAGGTGGCAATTTCAGGTCCAGAAAGTAAAAATCCAGACTTGAGTACTATTTGAATCTGACTCTTTACGCTCAGCTGGTTGGTTGAAACAAAATCCTGGTCTGGATTTTTACTTTCTGTACCTGAAATTGCCACCTCTGCCTATGACATAGGAGAAACAAAGGGTAGGTACCGTAAAATAGAGATAGGAATTTCGGCACCCATGATCGAACCGTTCCGAAGACGTTCGAAACTTCCGTTTTCGATACGGAGTTTGCGGAATGTTTCGAAACAACAGTCACGTGACCGCCGAGTCATTGTTCACGGCGAGAGAAAAAAACTATAAAAAGCCCCGGAAAAAATCGGTGCGTGTTGGGTGTTTGTGGCGTTGCTGGTTTGAGCGAGTAGTTTGGCGATTATTATTATTCCTATAGCCTGCACAACATACACAAACCTAGACAGGATGAGTATTCTAACCTCAGTAGCTAATTAATTACTATGCACACTCAATACTCGGATGGTGTGTAAATACAGAAATAATGTTTTAACAATAACAGACTTCAGTTCATAATATTGCTAACATCCTCCTCTCTGCTTCTGATATTACAGCGAAAACGTTTTTATGATTCGTACTAGTTGAATTACGGTTATCAAAAAGTTATCACACGCTAATTGCAGATATAGGCTACCTATGACAGAATATAAAAATAATTAAAAAGAAATTATATAGATCTGGAGCAAGTCAGTTTAGTATGTAGTATGTTTATCTGCCCAAGGAACGATGGTACGCTGACATTTAATATATGACATGATATGTGGCAAGATATTCAACAGCAAGACTTGCTGGGCTGTTTATGTGAAAGGACTGGAGGCTTGTCTGGACTGGCCTCCTCGCCGCTGGGTGTCCCCTGTCACATGCTTTTCTCCAAGGTGTCGATGGTGGACTTGGTGTGGCTCTGGGTCAGGGTGAGGCTCCGGTGCTGCTGGTGACTCGGCTCATCAGACAGGAAGTTGAAGACGCTGCGCAGGGAGCGTGAGAGGCTGTCCTTGAAGCCACGGCCCAAGCAGACGTAGAGCAGCGGGTTGAGACAGCTGTTGAAATACGCCAGGCACAGGGTCAGCACTTCGGCCAGCCGCAGATGGGGCATTTTGGGGGAATCCTGGGGCTCCATCAGCACCAGGATGTCAACAATGTGAAGGGGCAGCCAGCATCCCACGAAGCAGAGCACCACGGCGCAGATGATGCGCCGTGTGCGTTGTGAGCGGGCCGCGACCCCCCGGCTAGTGCTGCGTGCTGCCTTGTTGTATACCACCCAGTGGCACATGGCGATGATGAGGACTGGGAGCAGGAACCCCAAGCTGAAACGCAGCATGATGACGATCCAGGCGGTTTCCACACTGTTGTAGCTGGCACGGCATATCACCTTGTGGCCATGGTGATGCTCTGTCGTGAAGACAAAGTGGGGCGTGCTGCTGATTAGCGCCAGCAGCCACACCCCCGCGCACACCCCCCTAGCCCAGCCCGGCCGCCGCCAGTTCTGGCACCAGACGGGCCGGCTCACCAGGAGCCAGCGGTCCAGGCTGATGAGTACCAACAGCAGCACGCTGCAGTACATGGTGAAGTAGAGCAGCCCGTTGAGGACCTTGCAAGCCAGCAGGCCGAAGGTCCAGTGCTGGTCCTGGGCCAGTGGTACCATCAGTAAGGGCAGGAACAAGCAGCAGAGCAGGTCAGCCAGGGCCAGCTGCAGGAACCACAGCGAATTGACGGAGGGAGGCATACGGAAGCCAGTGACCCACACCACCAGGCCATTGCCGGGGACACCAAGCAGGAAGACCAGGCCGTAGCAGACCAGGGCAGCCACCTGATTTGGGCCAAGCGGGGATGGGGTCTCCAGCAGCAGGTCACTGCAGTCTGTGTCATTAAGCGAGCAGATAACCTCCCAGTACTCAAGGATGTCCATCATCAGTAACAGGACAAGCAGAAGAATTAAGCTGTCACAGTAATAAACAGGAATAGTTACTGTATGGTTCCTTATTCATTTTGCAATACAGTATTCATATTTAACAAAACATGCAATAAAAAGTAAGATCACTTCTTCTTTTGGTGCAAGCTTTGTTTGTGATGCACATCCATGCATGTTTGCATCATTCCTCTAAATGTGCTGTATCAGTTTTGTCTTGGAAATTCCTGTCTGGCCTTCACATCGCAGATCTTTTCCATATTAGGACACATTAAATATCAGAATAGTCAAACTCTAACTAGCAAGCATACTGACATTAACACAGTAGATGACCAGGAGTCATGTATCTTTTTTGATAAAAGTCAATATACCATTACACTTACATAATTAATTGAATTAGATGAGTGAACGAATTGTCCACCATTGCCGTATGTCGACACCCTAAAATGCATTATTCTTGTAATTTAAATGATGGCTTTGTATGTAATGTTTTTATCATAATTGATGTATTTATTACTTATATACACCATCAGCTAAAGACTAAGCTTTCAAGAACCTAATATTTGATTTTTTGAGGGGAAGTGAAAGGGAAAACAAAGAAGGAAGGAAGCAACTGTGGGAAGACATGTAACAACAGGCTGTGTGAAAACTACAGTCCTAGAACAGTTTCAGTGACTGGTTTTAAAGCCAAGTTTTGGCTTTAAAATAACCATCCAAAAAACAACATTAACAGTCAATATAACCAATCTGCATCTGACCAGACTGATTAAGCACCTGCAGGAGTCACACCAACTCATTCTCCTAAGCTGCAAATTCAATTTTTAAAAGTCTCACCAAATGATGGCAGTTTGCATATCAGACCTTACAAATTCAAAGAGTATAATTTAGCACCTTTTGTCCAGCTGGGAACTGGACTGGAGCTGCACCATAAACAAGCGCCACCATGTAAAAACCAGATCAACTAACAGTTACAATACTGTACGGAAGCCTTAGGCAGCCAGAGAACGTGTTTAAGGCTATATATCTTGGTAGTGATTGTACATTTGGTCGGAAAAAAACACAATTAAATATTATAACATATGCAGATTAACTGTAACAATAACAAATAAGAATTTTATCTGTCCTTCCAACAAGTTACCGGTATCTGGTTGGACGTCTTGATAAACTTTTGGATCTCAAACCTCTCCTGAGTTACACCTCGGCTATTCTGTGAATTCGCTACATTTCTGCACTAGCTCAATTAATTAATCACCCTGATTTGTTAAATAACTCGATGGGATATTGAGTAACCAGACAAGGTGGGATAGTGGTCGAGTCAATAAATACATGAGTGTATTGCATAGTTACATGACTAAGTTGACACACCTTGACAGATATAATGTCATAGTTTAACACCAACATGAAGATAATTCAAGCATCATTTTCTGTGACTGCCTAAGACCACACAGTACTGTATTTAAAGCCACGGGATACAGAATTTTACTTTTTAAATCGGTTTTATTTATCATGATATGCAGAAATACTACATAGAAGTATGTTTTCTGCATCCTGTTTGAAAGGTTAGTAGATAATCACAATTATGTTTCAAAATAAACTGCAAATCGTCAACAAAACTGAACATACCTTCAGTGAAGAACAACAGATCGTTAGTAGCCCCCTACTTATGAGAGACGTATATATGCATGGTTTTTTCTGCTGCATCTTCGTGCAGGCAAGAAATTTCCACTGCTCCTCCCAGCAGAGCTCTTGCACAATAACAGTGACATCCTATCAGCTTCACAAGCACTGCTTTCTCCATATAGAGTCCAGTTGTGAAGATAGTTGTGAAGATAACCCTTCGTGATAAAACAGTGAGCTTTTGGTTAGCATGCTGGGTCCTCATCTCCAGTCTCCACACAGTTAAAAGGCATACAGTTAAGTTAATAGTAGTCTTGAATTTCCCCATGCTATATGAGTGTTCCCTGTGGTGAACTGACATCCCTATCATGGGTGTCCCCTGTCTTGTGCTCAGTGCATCCTGGGATATGTTCCAACCTGACTGTGATTGGATTGATGGACATTTATTTATATCAAATATATCTATGTTTTTACATGTTTTCATACAGTGCGTGTGTGAGTGACCATCGTGTACATATGCCCTGGGATGAGTTGGAGCCCCATCCTGGGTTGTTCCCTGCCTTGTACCCATAGTCTCCAGGATAGGCTTCTGTGACCCTGAATAGGATGAGTGGTTTTAGAGAATGGATGGATGGATGGATGGATGGATGTTCTCGTACATGTTCTCACCTTGACATGGGTGTAAGTGGGTTATAAACTGGCATTCTCATGTAGGTGTGTGAGTATGTCCTGTAAGGGTATGAAATAGTGTCCAGGATGAGCTATCTCTGGATTCATGTCTGTGAAATCAGTCTCTCTGAATATTTTTGAAAGATATGAAGGTATAGGCACAAACATATGGAATTTGCTATTGCTGACCAAATCCGTTGGTACAAAATAAGATTCACTTTGACTAATTTAGGTGATATTTACAGCATTACAATACATTTTGTGATTTAATGTTTGACGAAGTCAGTCAATTTTGCAAGTTTTGCAAAACAGCTTCCTGTTTAATGCTTTTCACGTCATTCGTGAAAACTTCATCATTCTTAAAGTGCAAAAACTGCAGATTCATATCACCAGCTGAATTTAGTTAAAGGGCATATTTGAGGCAAAATTTGAATGTGTGTATTTTTTCCATTTTGCTGCGGTGATATATTACCATAACGTTGGTTCAAATCCATTTTAAAAAGGGAGAAAATGGAATGTAATTTTAGAAACTGCAAAAACAAAATTGCATCTTAACTGTGAAATCTCTAGTCTTAGTATTTTTTGTCTGGCCAGGTTCCTAAGACCCTAACAAAATATAACTTGCATTCTCCTTGCAAACATCTTGCTATTCTGAATATTAATATCACAAACAAACGTGTTGTGTACAGTGATTAAGTAGGCCAACACTTCCGCCTTGTCACCCTAGTTAGCGAGTTTGTTTTCCTTAAGCCGTTGTATCCGGATGAGAAGAGGGTTAAGTTAGGGTTAGGGTTAGGGTTAGGAGCTAGGGATAGGGGTTAAGGGTTAGGGTTGGCTGACAGCTGGCTTGTTGTCCTGCAGTATGAAGGTCCAACTGCCAAGAGGTCCTCTACAGATCCGGGGTCTGTATCAGGTCTAATGTCCTGATATCTGTCACTCCTGCTGGGTAGACAGGTCCTTAGGTGACCTGTGTTAAATCTAAAGTCAATACACATTTCAATGCATTGGCTCACCCTGGGTTGCAGTATAGTTTTTTTAGTTATTATTATATACCATTAATATTTATGTATATACTTTTTATATTTGTATTTTTTTTCTAGTTTAATCCACTTCTGTATCAGCTGTGTTTTTGTTGTATGGTGCCCTGTTATGTCCTTTTGTTTTTTCTGTAATTGATATGTTTTGATTATACAGCACTTTGATCAGCTGGGGCTGTATAGATAAATACTGAATTGACTTCACTTGACTGTGATTGCTTTACTTTATGTTATTGTGGGAGCTGACAGAGTAATAATTATTAGTTACTTAATGCATGCAGGTCCACTTTTAGTAGTTTGATCCTTTTTCAAAGCAAAATTTTCAAGGCGGGGCTAGACTTTTAACCATGAAACAGAAAATTCTAAAACAAAAAACAGGACAAATGAATCTCCCACCCTGGGTGTCCCCTGCCAGGTGCTCTGTGATTCCCCAGACAGGCTCCAGGCTCACCTCTACCTTGTTTAGCAAGGGGGCACGCATTAACATTAATTGTACTGTAATACAACTGCTTGGTACAAGGTTTACCAAAACCTGAGTTTGACCTCTGCTGTTGTGTAAGTTTGCATATGACCAACCCCCCTGTCAGTGATGACCGATGGCAGTGAAGTTCTGCATTACATCTATGTCCTCAGCGTGCCCGAGCTGAAACCCCTCCTGATATTCATCCTTGTCCCAGTCCAAAACGCCGACTGGGGGGGAGGATGCCCTCGTCCACGTCAGGGTGCCGGCGAAGCTCCCCACTCTCCCCCTCGCTCACATCTGTAGGTGGCAGCCTCTCCTCACGGAAAAGACTGGGAGCAACATCTGTGCCCAGGTCTGACGGTGTCAGGGAAGATCTGTGATGGCAGAGGAATTTGGCAGAAGCAAAGGAAAGAGGAGGGGAAAAGGGGAGGCCATTTTGGACGATTAAAACTCCAAGAAGGAGGGGTTAACATTTACATGTATTTTATTTAGCAGATGCTTTTGTCCAAATGTGGAAGTTGGAAAATGGCACATTGCAAAAATACTGCCTTCGAGGAGATGGCTAAGCATAAGACAGAGACTGGGCACAAGACAGAGACTGGGCATAAGACAGAGACTGGGCACAAGACAGAGACTGGGCACAAGACAGAGACTGGAAGTGCTAGGCACAGAATAGAGGATAAGAGAACAGTAAAGTGTATGTGCAAAGGGGTGAGTTACAAGCGAGAAATAACATCCTCATTTTTTTGAAGTTACCAAATTTAGGTCTTATTGCCACAATACCAGTTTAACTTGTGCAGTTTCCGGCCAAGGTCCAAAACCCGCACCTAGAATGGCAGCTTGTGAGTTCTCCTCTGAACCAGCAGTCCCTCCATGGCAGAATCCGTGGGATCTGCAAGCAGGGTAGGTGGGACAGAAGGCAGATAGTAACTGAAACACAGCAGCTGCACACAACCAGCACAGACATGGGCAGTCACGGTGACTGAGACCAGACCCAGCCCGTCGGATATGCAGTATTGGCAAATGCTAGGGGCACCATCCATCCAAAGAGGCGCGCAAAATGACGCGGAATTTTTATTCAACTAAGCTACTTTTTCGTAGCACCAGCGAAAATCTTGCCTACAGCACCAATTTGGTCAGGACTGAGACAGAGCCCACAGGCAAACAGCACAGGCTCCGACCCTGATTGAAACTGAAAAACAGAATCCTGCCAGGAAGTCAGAACATTGTAGCGTCACTCTCACCATGCTCACTATGACCTGTGATTGTGTCAGATAAGGCACATATTTTTATGTGCATTAAAGGGCATAAAAATACATCCAGGATGTGTGATAGATGTGCATCAGTATACTGCGTTTGCTAATATTCTTGTCCAAAAAACATGGGTGTAGCTCTACTTTCTCAGAGAAAAATACTCATCACATAGAAATCAAAAATACAGCCACGGAAAAAATTAAGAGACCACAGCACAAATTTTTGTTTGTCATTTCTCAGTTTATGGGTGTGTGTCTGAATAATAATTTTATTTTTTTTGCAAACCGCAGCCTGGTTCTTCCCAGTTTCTCATTAATGAAGGGCTTCTTCCTTGCTTTATGGGACTTCAGTCCTGCTTCTAGGAGCCTGATACGAACTGTC
>JAODLD010000042.1:11880937-11914203 GCA_026781065.1 Mormyrops boulengeri | reverse complement strand
GCTTTATGGGACTTCAGTCCTGCTTCTAGGAGCCTGATACGAACTGTCCTAGCAGTGCACTTCACACCTGCACTTAAAGTTTCCCATTCCCGTTGAAGGTCTCCGACTACGCCACCTCCTGATTAGGGCAGGAGAAACCCCCTAATGTTACTTCCTGTAATGTGGCTGAGTCTGAACTCTCCTCGCAAAGGAACAATAAAGAGGCATATGGAAATAAAACCCAATCCACTTTATTACAAATAACTAAAATCAATGAAATAAAATGAAAGAATGCTGCCAAAGGAGGCCGGCTGACTCCTCCAGGTAGTAAGGTCAGATCGCACGCACAGCTCTCAGCCCTGGAGGCCTCTGGTGAGAAAGAAAAAAAGCCTAACGTCACACAAGCATGCAACGCGACAAGCACTACACACGTCAGACACATACATACCACAGGAAAATACAACTCGATGTGAAAATTACAAACGCCCACCAAAGCAACGCCCCCTCAGTGTGGCACCCCAGCAGTGAAGAGCAAAAGCCTGTGCAGATGTGGCCTTGTACAGAAATATCTCATGTACAAACATAGGGAGGGGAGTAACCGGTATCCACCACCAAATGTTTAACACTAAATCACTCATCATACAACTTGACCCATAGCAGAAACCAGGACAACCTATAAAAAACAAACCAACAGCCCTATCAAATGACCGTAAAACAGTGACTGGTCTTGTCCTTTGCAGGAACGCTTAATGCCCCCATAGCACAGTAACACCAGGAGAGGGAAGGAGTGTTCCAATGCAGAGCCTCAGTGTCTGTAGCCCAGCAGTCCGTAGGGGATCACGTCAAATGATAAAATTCCAAACAGTCACCTCTGTGTCCTCCAAGAAGAGTCGCACGCTTCTAGCAATCACCCCACAGGAATGGGGGGAGGGGGCCCATCCCATATCCAGTAGCAAAAGGCAGCAACAAGAGAATGAGATTCTACCTTATGGCAAACTTTTATAACTTCCTGATAGGTCACATGACCTGGCTCATATGATTGCATATGCTATGTAATTACCAGTGTCATGTGACCACCCCTGCTGGTCATTTCAGATCCCCACATACCCTTTACCTGGCTGGTTTATGGTCATTCCCAGTGTCTCCTGCTTCACCATATTCCTGTGTATTGCTGTCTTAGAAATTTTGAACCTGGAAGCAGCCTGCCGCTCAGTGTAGCCTTCTGCCAGCAGAGCCAGGATTAAACCAGAATTTTAAAATGCATATTTGTTTAAAAATATAGAGTGGTCTCTTATTTTTTTCCACAGCTGCATTTCCTAGATGAGAGAGACCAACCAGAGGCAGAGCTTAGGGGTCTTAGGTCCTGCTTGTAAGAGGAGCATCATATGGGCGCTATGAGGGCAGGGGTATAGAGTCAAATCAGACTCTCCACAAACCATACTACCAAATTTGAATGTGTTAGCCTGAATTTGAATTTCATGACCTGAATACCAGAACCTAAATTTGTATACATTTACCTGAATTTGATTTAAAGAACCTGAACTTGAAAATGTTTCACTGAACTTAAAGAAACCAAATTTGAATTAATTACCTTAACTTGAATTTATGTTGCTTGTGTGGTAATAAAAATACAAGTTCAGGTTGTAAAATTCAACTCTTGAAAACTGGGGTTGTAAGATTCAGGTTGAAAAAATGCGGGTTGAGAAATTCTGTTTTGGCGCAGTTGGGGAAAAAATGGTGACGATTCACTTATGGCTCCAAGACGAAGCGGTTTATTAAAGAATTAAATCAAAAGCGCACTGGAAACATCACAAAATAACAGGCCAGAGGGCTGGAAAACAAACTGGGAGAAATAAGATCAAACTAAAAAACAACTAAGAAACTGGGCCAGACTGGGAGCAGGACTAGAAAACCAAGCAGAGAACATGAACACACAAGCTCACAGAGTAACTTCTCACAGAACAAAATCACAGTGACTGACTAGAGAACAAAGCAGGTGCCTCCTTGTTCCAGAAAGATCTCCATGGCCTGCCGATGTTTCTGCTCACCAGTGGGCCGGCTTGTGGCACCTCAGCGCTGGCATCAGACTTCCACCTGACCCGGGATCAGGCTCAGACCCGAGGCTGCTTTAGTGGGTTAGGGCCAATGGGGGACAGACAGAGTACATAGAAGAAACCCCACGACAACACAGGGAGAACCTGCAAACTCCACACACATGGGGCCACAGCAGAGACTCGAACCCGGGTTCCAAAGGTATGAGGGGACAGTGCTACACACTGCACCACCCCCAATAATGAAAAGGTTTCATTAAATTATTAATACATATTTAGCTCAGGAAATGAAATTCCAGTTCAGGCTAACACAATCAAGCACAGGTAAAAAAAAAAAATTCTAATTGATTGTGGTGAGTCTGATTTGACATTTGTCATTTGGGGGGGGGGGATGGTGAGGAGCCAAGGAGAAAAATCAGCTGAATCTAATGTCAAAGTTTATGCCATAAGAATGACCCCAAGAAGCTGATGGGAGCCCGCCTCCACCCATTCCCCCCAGAAGGGGGAGCCAAAGTAGATCAGACCAATTCCTCCCCCTGCCACGTTCTGGGCCAGACTCTCCTTTGTAAACAGATCCCACCTATTTCACAAATGCACACTCACATGCACACAACAAGGTGTCACAGGTTAAATATGAACTTAGCTTAGGAATTAGAGAAATACAAATGGAGAATGAGAAGGGAAACTGGTGCAGCTGTCCGTTTACAGAGAGAATCAGGGAAATAGAGAGACAGGAAGGACAGTCCATTGGAAAAAAAATGGAAAAAGGGAGGGGAACAGGACATGTTTAATGGCAGACCACTGGGGACAGACACTGGGGGGGCGGTAAAAAGAGAAAACTCAGTGCAAAAGATAGGCAGCAAGGTCATTCAGTGGAGGAGATGAAGCTCCGAATGGCGCGGGTGGGGTGCCAAGTTGATGGGTGGGGTGGGTATTGCTTACGGTTAGCCGTACACCATCGGGGTGGGGGGTAGACTGATAGACACGAAGGTCTGAGCTGTTTCCAGCAAGGAAGCTGGAAAAAGTGTGGAAGGTGCGGACAGGGTGTCAGGAAAAGGGGTGGAGCCCATTGAATGATGCAGAGAGTTTGGGAGGTTCCGACAGAAAGAGAGAGAGAGAGAAAGGGAGCGAGTGTGTGTGAGAGAGAAAGAGAACGAGAGACAGAGACAGAGAGAGGAGAGACCAAAAAAGGACTGAAGTCAGATCAAGAACCACAGCAGGCTTTACAGACATTGTATAAAGAAAAAAAAGGGGGAGAGCAAGAGGGGTGCAAGCAGCAGGCCGGGAAGGGTGGAAGGAAGAGGAGAAAGAGAGAGGCAAACAAGAAACAGCTAAAGGCAGCAGGAAGAGTGGAGAGAAACCCAGACTGCGGAGAGCGGCAAGTTTTGGGGTGTCCATGCTGAGCACGACCGGGCGGTCACCATGTCCGCAGGCTGCGGCCCGGGAGAGCCAAAGGTGCTGGGCGGGGCAATGGGGGTGCAGAGCCTGCTGGACCTGCTGCTGGGTGTGTACCAGGAATTTCAGTGTTCATCCCTGGGGAGGGAGAAGCACGTGCGGGCCTTCCTGCAGTGGGGTTAGTGCCGACCTCGCTTCGTCCACTCACACTGAGATATGCTTTGGGTGACACAGAAGCGCGCGAGTTTTCATTAAATTTGCATAGTGAACCTGAGCTACAAAAGTTTGACATGAGATATATTTATTAAACATTAGAAAAATGTCCTGTACATCATTTTATCGAAAGAAATGAAAAGGTGAAAAGCGTACAATTAAAAGTCTGTCATTTACGTGATATACTTCCTATGGTATGACTGCTCTTATATTACCATGTAATGTGACCATGGCCAGGATAAGTGGCTGGCAGATGGATGGATGGATGGATGAATGGATGGAAGTAAAAATTTTATGCCTGTTCATTCTAAAACTTGTGACCAGAGCTATTTACCCATCCATCCATCTGTCCATCCATCCATCTATCCATCCATCCACCCACATATCCATCCATCCATCTTCCGACCATTAATCCAGTACAGTCCACGGGTGAGCTATTTATATTGTTTTTAAATGCACTTTCAAAAAAAGAAATATTAACAGCTGACATACTGTGTTATTACTATGTTCTCTATCAAAACGTTAAAGTTTTATGGTCCATTAAGTAATAACAATTAAGGCAGAAGTTGCCATACAGTACTTCCTGAAATGTTTAAAGGCTTTCAGGGGCTGGGGAATTATTATTTCCCTGTTTTCTTCACTGGTTAAACAATGCCGTACTTCCCCATGTCATTACATGTACTCAGAGAATGAAGGAATGTCAGGGGCAATAGTACATTATGTAGCATCTGTGTGACTCAGGGCCGGCCCTCCTGACATGCACATCACACTGTGCGGGGGGTCCGTGATCAAGTCGGGGGCATGGGGATTAACCAGTGAGTGAGAGAGAGAGATCGCTTCATGTTAACATTAGTGCGGAGCACAGAAAAGAGAAAAACGAAATCATGCAGAAGCAGTTAGTGTTACACTTGCAGGTCTGTTTAGAAAATGTGTTTAACGCCCAGTAAACTAGCTAACCTTGCATCAATTGCCAGTTAGGATTGCTGTCTGTCCCTTGTTTTGCTGAACACCATTTGTAACATATTCTACATGAAAATAAACTATGATACAATCAACTATAATTTTTCCTTAATAAAACAAGGAAAGAGATTAGCTAAATAAATAAATCAATGAGCAAATTAGCTCACTCTGCGTCGCTTGTGTCACGCTTGTTGCCAGATCTAAACATCTAAAACAATAATGGGATTAAAAGCATCTCCTAAATCATATTGCACAAATTGTCCCATTATTGCATATTTAGTGCAGCTGTTTCTTGGTGTATTGATTATTAATTTATAGCTCAAATGAAAGTTTTTCTAAGAAACATTGTAATGTGGTGGATATTATAATGTAGTGGATTCAGGGCGGGGCATGTTGGATACTGGGGGGACCGATGAAGAAGATTCCGCTTTGGACGCCGGTTTGGCTGGGAGCGGCACTTGTCTGACTACTTCGGTTGTATCAGTTCCACCAAAATTGCTTGTATTCAAATAGCAGGTTGAACAATCTCCTTGCACTCAGCCAGACCCCGTTAAAAGCATAACTTGCTACCAGAAGTGTTTCCTTTACTGTACTCCCAGCAGAATTTGTTGAGCATAAACAGGTTTTGGGCCGTTTCGGGCTCACAGATCGCAAATTCCCCCATGGCTGACTAATCTACGGCCATGATGCGGAGCGGAGGAGCCAGGCAGACGCAAGGTCGCGAAAGCCAACACCACACGGCACACATGTGAGGCGCAGGGGTATTTCTGTTGGTGTCAATCCCTCTGTGTTTGCATTGCTGGCATGGAATGGCTTTGTCTGAGTGTCAGGCTTGACAGGTGTCTGCTGAAGGCCACGAGCCTAAGAGCCTGCTCATGAACATCCAGTTCCTGGAGTGAACTTCTGCTGCCCAGATGCACGTTTCTGTGCAAGCTTGCTTGTGCGCATGCACAACTGCAGACCTTAGGAGGGACACTGTGCTTATCACAGATCATTATCAACGTCTTAAACATTATATAAGAAGCAGGGGCTAATGTTTAACTTGGTCTATGCAGCATTTAGGCTAACATGCCACTGACTTTATGCACTGTCTACTACCACACTCTTTTCATTTTACGTCTTCATTTCATGGCTACTGACATTGTTGCTTTTCACTTTTATTGTCTTATTTTGCGGTTTTATTTTTATTTTGATCTTGTTTATTCTTATCCATCTTTTTATATTTTTTCTTCATATCGCATAATTTCTTTCAAGCACAATTGGTGACTGGAATTCTCTGTACATTGGGGCCACTCAGTCATGCTTAGCCCATCTACAGCCGGTCCAAAATGCTGCTGCGTGGTTTTTAACTGGTGCGAAGAAGAGGGACCATATAACTCCAGTCCTGGCTTCCCTCCATTGGCTACCAGTTCAGTGCAGGACTCAGCTGAAAGTTTTATTATTCGATTTTAGACCCCCAGATGGATTCGCTCCCCCTTATCTCGCCGCTTTACTGTGCCCCTTTTCTGCATTGAGATCAATGAGGTTCTCTGACCAGCGTCTTTATTCTGCTCCAGGATGCAAAGAAAACAAAGGGTGACATGCATTTGCGGTAGAAGCATCAGAGCTTTGGAAGATTTTATTGAGGCGCACTCGGTGTTCTTCATCAGTATTAGTCTTTAAATATACATTTAAAACTCACCTGTTTTCATTAGCATTTCAGGAGATTTAAATGTATGACAGAGCAGATTGTGTATCCGTTTCATGTTCGTCTTATGCCTTGATATCATGCTGTGATTTTATGATCCATGTAAAGCATTTTGTCAGCAAGGGATGTCGCTAAAGTGCTTTATAAATGATGTTGACTTGATTAGACTTGACTACCTAAGAAGCAGATGGAAAAAGCATTTTTCCACACAATTCTCCTTACTGAGGTGGAGTGGGCATTTTTCATCTTGGTTGTCCACATGAGGCATACTCGTTGTACCTTCCCTGGCAAAGGTCAGTGTTCACCATGCTGTGCATTTTGTTGGTGACTTACAGAAGCCTGCTGATTTTCTGAGTTACAAACATAACTGATGATCCCCAAAGCGAGTCTGAGTAGCACTGTAAGGCTGAGTGGGTTAAATCAACAGGAGGAAGGTAGACGACAGAAGTACAATAAATACATGTTGTCACAACCCTGACGACGCCGTTCCTGAGCCTAACTGTGCATCATGTGACTGCCTGGGCTCAGACAGGATGTTAATTTGCTTCTTATTTTCAGTTAAGCGTGTGATTCCTTGGTCTCGCTCAGCAGAGAGAGTGAGGATCACAGTCCCTCCTTTCTCACTCCTCCGTCTGTCTCAGCAGCTGTTCTTCTGTTCTCTCCTTCTTTCCCTCTTCCCAGAATCCAGTGAAACATCTACACCTGCGTACCAGGCGCAATCTCTAGCCGCTGTGTGAGTCTGTGATCCTCACAGGGCGTGGCTATAAATTCTGGGCCCCCTGACAAAATGCCACCTGCCCCCCCCCGCCCATTAGGGTTTCCATTATCTATCTGAAAAAAATATGGAGAAATGTGCAAGATGTGGCATTCTGTTTTGCAACACAGGCCAAGCCAATAGTATGAATGGCAAATTGCAACTAGACCCCCCCCCCTTTGATTATTAAAGGGCCCCTATAAAATGGTCGGCCCCCAGAATCGGCGAGGGTATCCATGCCCCTACTGCCAACAGGTCACTGCCTAGGAAGATCAGAAGTGAGAAGCAGCAGGGCCCAGAGCAGACCTGGCCTGGGACTTGCGACCCGGGCCCAGAGCAGACCTGGCCTGGGACTTGGGACCCGGGCCCAGAGCAGACCTGGCCTGGCACTTGGACCCGGGCCCAAAGCAGACCTGGCCTGGCACTTGGACCCGGGCCCAGAGCTGACCTGGCCTAGGACTTGGGACCTGGGCCCAGAGCTGACCTGGCTTGGGACCGGTAAAGGTCTGGAAATCTTTGATTTGCTGGCCATACTGTGAGAGCAAAATACTGGCAATTTGCTGCTCCAGCCCTCTGTCACTGCAAATAGTTGAAAAATGAGTTCAGTAAGATCAAGCAGTGTTTTGGCCTGATAATGTAATTATAACATACCCTTTTTCCAAGCCCCTGAGGTACCATCACTTACTGACATATTCTAGCCCAGTAAAGCTGCCCTTAAATCTCGCCAGTTTGGTGGTCTGTCCAGGACAGGAATAGCATGGAGAGAGGAAAGAGGCAAGCGCCTGTTTTTGGGGTGACTGGCTTTTCCTAAGCGCTGAGAGACAAGCCCCAGCCTGCTGCCCTGAAATCTCCATCGCTTTTTCCTAAAAATCAGTCGCTTTCCTTCCTGCTTTGGAAACACCCTTTTCGAGTGGCAGAGTCACAGGGGTAGGAATCCACAGTACTGAAATACTTGCCCTTAAAAATGGCTTTAGCTACTGTAGCTACACTAAGCTGATCTATTTTGAACATCCAGGCTAGTAAAAGGGGAAGTGACCTTTTCTCTGTCCACATCTGTCACCTTTTCTGGCTCCAGCACAAATGTGATGTACCAGACCAGGCCCTGTGCCTTTAAGAATGCCATTTCTTTGTTGTCAAGCAACCGTCTGGTGATTTACCTGTTACTCTATTATAAGATGTTTAACTAATTCAGTGAAAAGTTATGCTTTAGGGAAGTGGGGTGAGGTGGATGTCTGTTCTTTCCATAACGTGTGTTGCAATGCCCCTAAAAGTGATGAGTCACACCTTTTACACTTCTTGCACCACAGCTGAGCCCCTGGTGACAAAAGTGAAGAAAACCTGCATCCAGAGGGCAGACTTTGACATCCTCAGGGTGATCGGCAGAGGAACCTTCAGCGAGGTGGGGTGCGCCATGAAAAGTCTCACTGACCCGCCCACCTCCCCCCACCCCTCACCCATGCTTTTGCTCTCTGCTCTCCCCGGCTACAGGTTGCCGTGGCGCGCCTGCGCAGAACGCAGCAGGTGTATGCTTTGAAGATCATGAACAAGTGGGAGATACTGAATCACGCAGAGGTGAGGGCCAAGGGCAGCTGCATATCCCAACAGCCGAAAGCCTGAAGCCCCTGATTGGCTTTAGACTGATTCCTGAGGGTGTTCACCTCCCCCTTAATGCGCCTGCCTACACAGACAGCATGCTACCAGGAGGAGAGGGAGGTCCTAGTGAGAGGGGACCGGCGCTGGATCACTGCGCTGCATTACGCCTTCCAAGATGACAGCTACCTGGTGCGTGTCCCTCTCTGCTCTGACGTTGCTGAGGGTCCCCATGGGCCGCTACAGACAGTGAACGGTCACGACCCCCCAACCCCCCCGAACTTTCTGGGGACCATGCTTATCTGCCAGACCTGCATTAGGCACAGCTGTAGTGTTCCACCACATAAGATGGGAGGGACACCTTCCCATCCTTCCCAGGGACTCTCTGTCCTGCTCCTATCTGGCGGAAGGTGCAGGAGTTTCTGATCCAGTTCTGCCAAGTTTGGCAACAGCTTCTTCCCCAAAGCTGTCAGGACACTAAATCCCCTGCAGGTGACCCCATCTCCTACCCCCCCCCCCCCCCATCAAATTAACTTATTTTTATTTATGTACTGTTAGTCAACACATACTGTACTTACTCTACCCCTTGAGACATTGCACCTTGCATATAAACCATCATGTCCAGCCCCCGTTTCACACCGTCCTGTACTTTGCAAACCCTCCCCTTGTCACTTACTGTCCGTATGCCACACCGTGGTCCTGGGTGAATGTAATTTTGTGCCACTGTATAGCTGCATATGAAGGAAATTGCAATAAATACTAATTGACTTGACTTGACCATTGTCTCCACTTACTAGTACCTCGCGATGGACTACTGTGTGGGCGGCGATCTTCTCACACTCCTCGGTAAATTTGGGGACCGCATTCCCGAGGAAATGGCCCAGTTCTACCTGGCAGAGATTGTGATGGCCATCGATTCTGTCCACAAACTGGGTTATGTGCACAGGTGAGCACTCTCACGCACAAGCTCTTTTTACAGTTAAGCCGTGGCCAGTGTACTTGTAAAACTGGTCAAATGTGGTCATGAGGTCTTGGTTAAGGACCCTTGATTGTTGAATTTGATCAGCAAGCTGACTAACCATATGTGAAGGCCTGTGCATCATGCTGGACCATGTGAGGTCACGCTAGGCCGCGTGTGGTGATGTTACAGTAGGCTGTGTGCGGTTCTCACTAAGCCACGTGCTAGGACGTTTATAGTCACACTAAGCCACATATTAGACTGTGTGTGGTTCTCAGTAAGCCACGTGTTACGTCTTGTGTGGTCACACTAAGCCACGTGTGTTCACATGAGGTCATGTGTGATCCCTCCCCTTTTCAGAGACATTAAGCCTGACAACATCCTATTGACTACAGATGGCCACGTAAAGCTCGGGGACTTCGGCTCCTGTTTGAGGCTCCAGGAGGACGGCATGGTGGGTGACTGGGTAGGAGGTGCACTGTGTGCTGGAGCTCACCCATCTACAGCGACCCCCAGTACACTCACAGGCATTGTATGCGTGTCCACAAATATGGCAACCATAGATGAACCAGATGACATATCCCCCATGCCTCCCCCCTCCCCCACAAAGGTGCATTCCTCCCTGGCAGTGGGGACCCCAGACTACCTCTCCCCAGAGATACTCCGGGCGCTGGAGAGTAGGGAGGGGTACGGCCCCGAGTGTGACTGGTGGGCCCTGGGGATCTGTGCTTTTGAGATGCTGTTCGGCAGCACGCCATTCTACGCCGAGTCCCTGTCTGAGACCTATGCCAAAATCCTACACTTCCAAGTGAGGCTCTTATCTGTGCATCCAAAACCATATTGGTATTTAACCCAAAGTTTAAAAATAAGCAATCCATTTAACATTGTACAGCAGGGAGAATATTTCACAAAATTTGGTACCACTTTACAATAAGGCTACCCTTTGCCACTTATAAATGGTAGTAACTCATTAATAAGAAGAAAACTGTGGTATAACTTGTTTATAATTGTCTAGTAATGATTTACAAACTGTTACAACCTAATTAATAACCTGCTTATAAACCATTCATAACCCATTTATAAGGGTAGCCTTATTGTAAAGTGGCACCCAAAATGTCACTATTCTTCCTGTACTTATATCAGTTGCATTTAATTTTTTCATATATTATAATAGCTGGATTTCTGATTTCTGTGTGCAGACGTTTAATTTAAAAGTAGAATGTGATGTGATGTGATGTGATGTGATGTGATGTGATGTGCTTCTCATCTTGCTTGTCATCTTACTTGTCATACTTGTCTTCCCGAGTGCCTCAGGAGCACTTTGAGTTTCCGCCATTAGCTGCTGAGGTGTCAGCTGAGAGCCGCTCCCTCATCCAAGGGCTGATCTGCGAGCCGCAGGTGCGCCTGGGAGCAGGGGGGGCCCTGGACTTCTGGGGCCATCCCTTCTTTAGTGACGTGAACTGGGCCTCCCTACACCACTGCACACCCCCTTACCGGCCTACGGTCTCCAGTGACACTGACACTTCCAACTTCGATGTGGTGGACGACTGCCTCAGCAAAATGGTACTTTGGGATAGCACGGGGGGGGGGGTTCGGTCTCCCATGTTAAGCCTCCCTGTCATTCAGCAGCCACAATGTTATCTTTCATGCAGGACACTTCCGCCGCATCCCATGCAAACACTGATTTAAATCTAAAGCAAAGTAACATGAAACATCACATGGTAAGACTCCATAGATCTTTCTGGTTTCACGGTTCCCCAGCATTAGCCACCATAAACACATGAATCGCCTTGTGACGCTGCACCAAGGCACCCAGTTTAACCATTATGAAGGAGAATCTATCTAGTACATGTTTATCCCGCAGGAGGCTCTGAGTGGAGTGAGGGGCAGCCAGTCTGCAGGGGCTCACCTGGCCTTCGTGGGATACTCATACATGGCCACTGGGTAGCCTCTCCTCTCCAGCATAGCCTGTAACCTTGCCTGTAGGCTTTGGTGTGTCGTCAAATTCACTAATGAGTAACAAGCCTGCCTGGTTTTTTGAAGAGTTCCTCGTATTCGTTTTTTAGGGAGACCAAGGACCACAGCTGCCACACCATGATGAGTATGGACAAGCACCGGAGCAGGGACAGTGAGGGTCTCATTCGGGATAACCTGGTAGAGAGAAAAACATCCGAAATCCTCAAACAAGGGCTGTTTAAGGACTTTTTGTGGTCGCCAGTTTGTTATTTGGAGTCTGTTTTATTTAACAAGAGTGTTTTTAAAAGAGGGATGGTTTCTGGATTATTACTGGAGGCGGTGATTGCTTTGTTTCCATGTCAGGCATGGCAGCTCACAGAAAGCGTATCAGAGGAGCTGCCGAAATCGTTTGAGCACCATCTAGTGTTGAGTAAGGGTCCTGCAGGACATGTGCACGGTGATGACACTGACCTGGATGCTGCAACGACTACGGAGCTTCACAGGTATCGGCTGCCCAAGTTATAGGAAACAAAATATAAAGTCCGCAGAACATCAATAAAACTATACAAAGGGGTTTATAATTACACTGAAAATTATTTAAAATGCTACCTGGGATGGGTTATAGCCCCCCTGCACAACAGGTTGGAAAATGTGTGGATGGACAAACTAATAATTGGCGTACAGAACGTGTGTCGACTTGATCGTAAAGAAAGCAGAGACAATTTTTGTTTGAGTACTGATCCTGAAGTACAGGTTTAATTTAAGCAGTTAGCATATGGACCAGAAGAGTCGCTAAGATTAGCGCTGAGATTTCTTGGTAAAGGGAGGAGCCGGACCAGCGTCATTAATGACAGACACGTTATGTGACACTTTGCTCAGCGTAATGGGGTGTTTCTGATTGGCTGCTTCACTCAGACAGCTGCAGGAAGCAGAGCAGAGGAACAGGGGGCTGGAGGAGGAGATCAGGAAGCTACAAGGGGAGCTGAAGGGCCTAAGAGCCAGACGGCTGACAGGTAACCGTCAGGCCTATCATTGAGAGCATCATGCTGTGCGAGTCCCTCAGCAGATGGCTGAGAAGGTGACAGCCTCCCCCCCCCCCCCATGTGACCGTGACATCCAGTGTTATGGCGCTTTCCCATTGCCACCAGGAACTGAGCCATACTCGAGCCACACCCATGCTGACATACCCCCGCTTAAAAGCGTGACCTAACCGAGCTGATTGCATCACCACTATCTGATTGGTTGAAAGTACGGAGATACCAGTGATCTGCATCAATAGGCGTGGATTATCTGACAGAAAAAAATGGCATATTCTACATATTATTCATTAGTAGTATGACAAATGTTTTATTGACTTCCCTATATCTTGGAACTTGGAAATTTCGAACTTCCTCCTTAAAAAAGTGCTATACAACTGCTGAACAGAAAGGATTCATAATGGAAATTTACACAAGCGGATGCCAATCCCACTAGCGTTTCATGCTAACAAAACACAGTGATTCTCACAGACATAGGAGGTAAGGAACATGCACTGATTACAGCGCGTTGACACACCCACCACACAACAAACCACCACAGGGGTGAGAACCTGAGTGCAGCCATGTGGCGGGTGATACCTCAGCACCACACTAGTCTGAATGGATCAGTGTGAGTTTTTTCCAGTGGCTGGAGTGTCAATCCTGCCACCAACCCCCAATTTATTCCCTGTAAGTTGGAGGACCTCCTTATAGGCCTGGATGTAGATTAACATCATACCCAGGATGAAGCAATTGCAGGTTAAGGGCCTTGTTCAAGGGCCCAACAGAGTAGAATCACTCTGGGCATTCACAGGATTTGAACCAGCAACCTTCCAATTGCTGGCACAGATCCCTAGCCTCAGAGCCACCACTCCGTCCCACCACAGACATCGCACACAGTAAACAAAAAAAAAAAAAAAACTGCACATAGTAAATCATTATGTGTATCGTGTGGACAATGTCTATGCTCCTCTTTTATGTCACTGTTACTCTCCAAACCTGGCAACGCCTTTACTGAGCCGAGCCTTCTGCAGTGTGCAGTGGAAAACCAAAGTGAGCTGTAACTGCGCTGTAACTAGTCTGTCTTCGTGGTATGGCTCAGGTACAGGTCAGTTCCTGTATACCACTGGTAAAGCACCATTAGTAGTGATGGCCAAATGAAATTTCATTAACCATTTTCTGTATTTTTTTACTCCATTGGATGGCAGCCTTGCTTAGCTTTGGAACATGAATTTAGCCCTTATTTTAATAGAGAGCACCATCTAGTGGTGTCAGAAAATATAGCAATTGGTTCATGAAGCTTCATTTGGCCATCACTAGCCATTAAATAGCTATTTTAGCAGCAATGGGCCATAGTCAGCACTGTGTTCCCCTGCCCAGGCCCAAGCAGGTGCTGACATGGCCTTAACTGCAGCCACACCTCCTCTGCCCGGCACCCCACACAGCTGACTGTCCTAACCCATGTCTCAATTCTCCAAACATAGAGCTCAATATCCATGAGGCACACCTCTTCCTGCCTGCCCACCGCCTGGATGCTACAGGGGATGTAAGCTCTCTTTACTCTATACTGCGCTGACATGTCTACTGTAGGCTGTAAATATGATCTGGCTCATCCACGCTATGGAATAAGTGATGCCAAACACAGGTAAGCACTGCCTGTAATATAGTGGTGTAACCAGCAAGCAAAGGCAAAACTGAGCACCCCTGCTGCAAGAACCCCCGCTCCTTCCATGTTCTCACCTTCAGCCTGTGTTTGCAGGGGAAGCTGGCACCCCCTGCCTGCCATTATCCACTGGTCATCCGTCTGCACAGACACCTGCTTCTGTTTCACAGGGTAGGAACCTTAATTATTTTAACGTTACAATGCTGCACACTAATGGCTCTCTGTTTACAGCTTAAACCTGAATATGGCCATCACACCAGCCTTACTCTAAGAGGTTGTTGCATAGATAACACTGTTCATTTATGCACTAACAATTTTTTGTATTAAATTATACATGCAATTTCAATCCAGTATATATTAACGTACATATATGAAGTTGCCGTTTATCCATTTCCTGCCTCTGCTCATTCCACGTCCCCCCCACCTCTCCATCCACCCGACCATCTCAGGTGTGGAGGCCAGGGGTCACCGGTGAGAGCTATCTGCTTGTGTGTGCAGTAGGGGTGGAGCTGCAGGCCTGGAGCCGCCAGCAGAGTGCAGAGCTGTCCTGAGTCCCCAGTGGCGTTCCCAGGCACCCCGTCCATCATGGCACTGCCATCAACTGTGAAGTCTGCCCTCCCTTCCTCTAAGTTGAAATGGCCGACTACCTCACTATGCCCCTCCCAGATATCAGAAACAGGCACTGGGGCCAGCAGAATAGCCACATCACTCTGCCGCGAGCAGGACCAGGTCCCGGAGATTCACATGTGTATAGTAAAAACAGCTCCCCCTGGGGGCAGACTGGTGCATTTTCCCGACTCCTGTCTAGGGAAACAGGATCACACAGCACAGGCCACACCACAGTGGACTGTCCTGGACTGCCCAACTATAATCGACTGACAAACTCAGGTCTTTGGAGCACACACACCACCTCACACCCCTTATAAATACAATGTATGCCTACACAGGAGGCATACTCTGAATTTTAAAATTTGCCAGCTCATTACACTGTTCATTTACTGTCCCCTAATTTATATATATATATATAAAAAAAAAGTCTGTGGTGAAAAAATAATTTTCAGAAGGGTCAGGATTGCAGATGGACGAGACCTAAACTGCAATAAAAACATCCAGAAGAATGTTGCTGCCAAATAAAGACACGTAAACTTTATGTGAATGAATAACAGAAGGATTCCTTCCTGGAAGTTGAAGTATTTGATACACGTCTACATCTTTGACAGCAAAACCCACCACTGATGACTAAGATCTCAGGTATGTTCATTCCCTGTGCGTTCAGTCAGGATACTGGCACTAACCAGTGCTTCTGTGGACTTTCCGGTATAACGAGAAAGTCACATTGGCCTAGCTGTTAGTTGTGAGCACAGAAAACGCATTTTTAATGAAAACCTAAGGGGGGCAGTATTCCCACACACCTCAGAACAAAGTGGGGTCACTAGTATCTAGCTAGCCAGACAGAGAAACACCCAGGGCTGTTGCTAGACATAAATCTCTACTGGCGCACAGGGCCCCCCATTACTCAAATCTTTTTCTCGAACGCCTGCCTCCTGTATGAAATGTGCTATACAATGTGCCATTTTAACTTCCCTCACTTAGCCCACTATTACTAATATACTGATGTCCATCTACAGGAATCAATAATGTTTGAGTCAAATCAAAATTAAAATAAGATCATCTGTATTTTTAAAAATTTTCTTGCATCCTGTTGTGTTATGTCTCAGTCTTGATTCTCGTTTTGCAAGCAGATACACGGGTTGCTGCATACACACCATGTGCACCGGCTATTACATGCACACTGCTGTGCACGGATATTAATGTGTGCGTCAGGTGCACTGGCTATTACATGCACACTGTTGTGCACCAGAGAAATGTGCATGTCACCTGCACCAGCTATTACATGCACACTGCTGTGCACGGACATTAATGTGTGCCCTGTGCTGTACGGACCTGGACCGCAAGCTGCGCACCTCAGCTTGTGTTCTGAGTTAAACTGCATTGTTTTGATATTGTGGATTAGTTAAAAATCCATTGTTTTCCCATTTTTTTTCACTGGGCCAAAGAAGATCAATACTGGAGTACAGGGCCCAGTAAAGAGGTCTAGCAACAGCCATGAAAACACCCTACATATCCTGAGAAAAGTAAAATTTCATGACTGTGTTATAAATATGGTGATGAATAATCACTTATTGTTGTTAGAATCAAATTTCTAAATAAAAAATCTACTATTGTTTATGTTTAAAAAGCTTTACTTTCCTACAAACAGTTTAAATGTATATATATTTAGTTGCAGCCAGGTTCTTTGGCAGCAATCAACATGAGAAAAGATGATGAAAACTCCAACACTGGGCATAACATCAGTAGCTCATGGCTTTTACACTAACGGGCTTAGGGTTTTACACCTAGAGACAGTTCTGAGAAATGCTGTGGGGCACTCAGCACAGTGATCAGCAGTAATCTGAAGACAGCAGTCAGCAGACCTTTATTAAAAATGGGATTTTGGGGGGGTTGTCTGTCATTCCGGTCAGCAGTAACATGACAAACCTTGGTCACACTTTGACACTTGGTGTCACGTTCTCACCAAGTGGAAATTAAACAAGAAATCAACCTGGCACCTGTTCCTAATAAAGAACATGCAGACAGCTTCCCAATATCACTGCATATGCTCTTATATTATAGTATATCAAACTGACACTACTATATATTCACAGGATATATTCTTTATATTAGATTAGATGAACTTTCTTGATCCCAGAAATTATTGTGAACACAAATAGAATCCTGAAAAAAAGATGATATACACAATAGGAGAGTCACCTGAGTACTTCTGTAGATGGCAATAGCTGGTTTTGTACCGGAAGTCCAGCATGTAGAGGGTAAACAGGAAGGGAGATAGGACGGTTCCTTGAGGTGTCCTGGGGTGACCAGCACCATCTCAGAGCATCACAAACCGTCATCTGTTACTTCAGTACTCCATGATACAGGAGACTGTGGGGGCATCAAGCTGCATTGTCCTGAGCTTTGTCCCCAGTTGGAGAGGCTGGATGGTGTAAACAGAAGTGAAAGAACATAATCTTGATTGTATCGCCGGCTTTGTCTAGGTGGGAGTTGGCGATGTTAAGCAAGTGGATCAAGCAGTGTGCCTGGTAGGCAAACTGCAGGGGATCCCAGTTGGTCTGCTACCAGTATTCACAGGATAAATTCTTATGTTATAGCTAACAGTGCTATAATACGCAGTAAGTCACAGTACTGACACTATGAATAGGCTTCCATCTGGCAAGCTGCTATCCCTCAACCCCGTTCAGAAAGTGAGGGCTTCACTGTTGCCTGCTTTCTGGACCACTGCCAGTTTTTATAAAGATAGCCAAAGCAGGACAGTAGGGGGCGTGGCTGTTAAGGACAAGGATAAGCAGCATAAAGGTCTGAAGGCTCCATTCTCAGTAACTAACCAAGTATTAAAAAGCCAAGTTTCTTTTTATTAAAGAACAATATAGTAAACGTTGTGCTTTTAACACAGCAGGAAATTGATATGGTAGCTATAGATGTGAACAGCTTATGTATTTAACCCTGGGCATTTTAGTACTTTAATTAACTAGCTTAAATTTGCTTTTGCTATACAGTTTCATTAGCTTGACTGTTCGATGCCATCAAATAAATGATATTTCTCCTGCTTTGTTGACTTAAAAAAATCTGATTAATATATAATAAAGGTAATTTTCTACATTTTCTTGGTACAGAAATTTCTGTACCAATGGTACAGAAATTACTGAATTTCCCGGAGGAACCATCCCGAAGGATAAATAAAATAAATAAAAGTTTACCTACCTACCTACCTACAGCAACCAATTTAGTGTCACATCCATTGAAAAAAAAAAAATCCTTTAATGCACAAATAAAATAAAGCTGAAAATTAACCACCATGTGGCCAGTTTTAACATGCTATACAATCCTTTATCCAATCATAACTGTCTAGCAAATTAAATACATTTATTTCATTGTGACAGAGTCGTGCATCAAAATACTACCCACTGTGGAAACAACTCTGATACCTACACCCCAAAATCAGCTTTAATTGTCACTAATTCCATTCAGTCAGCTCACTAGAAACATAATATCATAAAAATCTTCATTCCATAAAAACTGCTTTACAAATTGAATGACACTAGTGGCTTAGAACCGGTGGCCAGCCAACCACCAGCTACTATGAATGTTAGAACGGCACCTAAACTGCCTGTTTTCAAATCTCATCTAAAACACACCTTTATTCCTTAGCTTTTAATTCAGTCTGAGAGATGTTTGATTGCCAGTTATAACTGTTTTTAAGTCTCTTATTGTTTTTGGTCATTTTCATTGTCATTTAAACGCATCTTGTTACATTGTTTTGTCTTTTCGTGTTGTTTTATTGGTATATCGTTTGTACAGCACTTTGAGTTCAACTCCTGTTGTTTAAAAGTGCTCTATAAATAAACATGAGTAGACTAATAAGCAGGTGCATATTGTACCTGTCACATTTTTTATATTTGTACATTTTTGTATACAGACGCTCCTCTACCGACGAATGAGATACGTTCCGAACGGCCGTTCGCAACTTGAAATGTTCGTCAGTCGTTATTCACCATCATTTTAAGGGCATACGCAAGTACAAAGAACTAGGATGCCGGGAGTACGCACGCTACGCTGCTGCGCGGCGGGACTAGCGGCCAGATGTCGTAGTAGGGGGAACTGGAGCGCTAAAAATAATTGATGTTGCGGACAGGAAACGGGAGCCCAGTGAACATGTTTTGGACTTAAAGATCCTCTTCGTTCGTATGTCTGAAAGTTCGTAAGTTGAACGTTCGTAGGTAGAGGAGCGTCTGTACTTCTATATGGATTTAACTAACGTCAAACAAACATATTTTCAATACCCATGCTTACTAATACTCTTTGGAGAATGTAAAAGAGGAAGAGAAAATCAGTGGTGTCAGTATTGCACAGAGAAAAAATCAAAACAAGCCCCTTGACCTTTAAAAACTAAAAGTAGTAAAACTTGTAAAACAACCTTACAGTAAAAAATGACAGGTCACCACCTCTGCGGTCCTTTCATTTTTACTCAATGTAACTTCTTCTCCTCCTAGTATTTACAAAAAGAACGTGACCTTTTGTGTCTCCAGAACGTTTAAAAGAAGACAGAGTACTTGGCTGTGAACAGCTTGAATTCCCACTTAGGTTCTCTGGTAAAACCTCGATGTAGAATGAGGTAAATCACACACACACATACACTATATCAAGCTTTTTTAAATCACTGGAAAAGAAATTAGTGTGAAAGAGTACTCAATGTCTTTTGATGTCTTTTTCTTTACTTTCTTTTATCTTGTGTTGTGTACGTCTGTATGATTAGGTTTACATGCAGACTGTATCCTGCACCTTGTTTCACAATAGTATAAGACTCATTTTCGCTTTGTCATACCCCAGTCATCCAAAAACGTGATTATAAAACCCGGATTTTTTTGGCACGAGGTATACTAGACAAGCCAAGGCAAAGCGTGTCACTCTCAGAGAGACAAAGAGGATACAGGGAAGTGACTAATCATTCAAACAATTAAATTAAGCCAGAGGGATGGAGTTTCCCAGTCACCCGTCACCACGCCCTGCACCCCCGCTCATCCATGGCTGCACTGTGTGGCCTGCTTTAGTGTATAAATATATTATAAAATTATATTTAATATAAAATTAATTTACTGAATGCATTAAGCAGAAATGTAAGTTTCTGAAATGTAAATTTTATTTTTCACTTTCATAAACTGTATTGGGGAAAATGCTATCAAATGGATTGAATGACTATTTTAAAAAATGGTTTATACCTTTTGATGCAAGTTATGATTATCGGAAATTAATTAATTAATTAATACCAGTCAGTCATCATGCTTTTTTTTGCCCCAACCCAAAAAGGCCGATATTTTACATCAAATATAAAATAAATAAATATAAAACACTCAATTTTAAAATACAACCATGCATGGGTGTAAATTATAGAGGGGGGTTGGTGGTGGTGGTGGTGGTGGGGGAGGTTGTTGTAGCCCCCCCATAATCAAAACTATCCAATATAAGCCCCAGGACCCCCTTAAATGGGTGGATACCTCAACCCACCAAATGTTCAACCCAAAGTTATGCCCTTGCAGCCACGTGTTGTTTAATTAGGCTTGTGGTATTCTTCTGCATTTCCTCTTCCCAAAATGTAAGTTTAAAATAGTATTCCTGTGAGGATTTCGAAAATATCAATCACTAAGTGTGAAATTAGGATTTACCCTGATGTCGAAAGAATTTCCACACACCAGCTCAAGGCTGTTCATGACAACCGAGAAAAACTGCTGGCACTAAGTCGGGAAGAGCAGGTTTATCTTAGGGCTCGCAAGCAGGGAACTCACGGAAAGTCCGCGGAAGGCGGAACTACTAGGGCTGCGGTGCCTCCAGCCGCAAGCAACCTCGGTAATCAGCCGCCTTTCGCAATTAAACACGGCCGCTGCTTGTCGAAACACGGCGATTGTAGTCGAGCGAGGTATGAACGTTACGAGACACGAAGTGAGCCGAAAGCTGGGGCTTCTGCATCGTAAATGGACCAAAAAAACCAGGCGAAAACAACAGTGGAAACGAAAGCGAGTCATAATGCCGAGCCAGGTGAGAGTCACTTTTGCAACGAGTACCTGTACTGCATGCACTGTACATACCAAGATCATTACAGATATTTTTACTGGCTTTATCGCAAGCTGAACACTCCATACGCTGAACAGTGAATGTGTGTGTTGAAGCTGAAATGTAACACCGCCTGCTCGTGCAACGCGTTGGTGGCTTAAAAATCGAAGATGTAGCTGCTCATTATTTTATGTACATTTATATAAAAGATGAATAATTTTGTTACTTCTGCCTCATACCTTCAAGCGGGAATGTGTCCGATGGTGGTGTCTCGGGAGCGATGGGGAGCTAAGGCACCGCGCAGCCGGGACAGACTGACAGATGCCGCTAAGAAGGCCGTCATCCATCACACTGCACTCTGGCCGTGTACCGGACCCCGGCAATGTATCGTTCAGCTCCAGCACATCCAGGAGCTGCACATGGTTCACAGGGGCTGGGATGACATTGGGTATAAGTGAGTGCCCTCCTTTAATCGCGAGCTTCAGCTTATTAGTGTGAAGTACGTTTTCCGAATATATAGGGAATAGACAACTAACATGTTTTGAAAACATTGATACTTACTTTTAGTTTTGGCTCCTCAGAGTAACACACTGTTTGTTAGATAGATAGATAGATAGATAGATAGATAGATAGATAGATAGATAGATAGATAGATAGATAGATAGATAGATCTTTGTGTACACAGAAAGATACCAATGTACAAAAAAACTGTGATGTGCAATAATTATAAACCATTAATGAAACACTGATGTGTACAGACCGTAACAATGGAAAATCTGCAGTGCAAACTGACTGCGCAGTGAGCAATAGATGACTAAAATAAACAGATGGATAGATAAGAGAGGCGAATGTGAGCATTGTTACAGTTTGCAGGCAGGTGAGTGACTGGCTGGTTTGGCCTAAGGCAGAGCCGTATGCCCTGATGGCAGCAGGAAGGAAAATGATCCTTGGTGCACTGAAGGCGCCCTTCCGTGCCTCAGCTGCTGCATGCGAGGGCTGGGAGACACTGCTAATGATGGACACCAGCTTGCTCCTCATTTTCCTGTCCACCACCTCTAATTACTGCATGGCTTGTGTATTGTGCATTGTGATATCGAAGCGACACATTAACTAACTTCGGGCACCCTTTGCTGCGCGTTACATGCATACCTCAGCTTTCTAGTTGGCGAGGACGGTTCAGTGTTTGAAGGGCGTGGCTGGGGCATTGTCGGAGCTCATACCAAGGGCAGCAATCACGACTCTATAGGCATTGCTTTCATCGGCGACTTCAACGGTAAGAAATTGCCATTTTTGTTCTGCATTGTTATACCTAAATAACGGTATAGTCATTTTTGGTAACATATTTAAAACCTTTTATTTGTTCCAGATCAAGCACCCACTTCAACTGCTCTGTCTGCTGCTAGACAGCTTCTGCAATGTGGAGTAGATCTTGGTCATCTTCATCCGACATATACCTTATTTGGGCACAGAGACCTGGCAGAGACTGAATGCCCTGGCGAACTCTTATATACGGAACTTCAATTCTTATATCAAAACAAATTTTAAGGACTGATGCTTTATTTTTTCATTTGCTTTTTTAAATGACGAAAATTATAGTAGATGTAAGAACATGTGTTATATCTGTGCACTAGATGGCGTGGTGTCACTCATAACTTCATTCGCGCATTACGACAGTTTTAGATCATGTGATGTACACACATTTGGGACACATTCATTACAGCACTTACGTAAGTCCCCCTGGCTAAGGCCTTCTGCCAAATGCTTTAATGTGCACTTTGACATTTCCGGTGATTTTCTTATTAAACGACCGATCAGCTTACTGCGCAATTTTTATGTTTGGTTTAGTCCTCAGTAATGTGAATGGTCGTGCAGATTCTTGTTTTGATTTGCAGACTATATTAAACATCTGGAAATCACCCATGGTACCATTATGATGTGTTCTAGGACGTAGCTAACCTCCCCTCCCCCCTTAGTAGAAATTGCCGAGTGGGATCTCCCACGGTAGAATTTACCGAGCGGATTTGTGCTTTCTCAGCGTATAAATAATTATTTTTCGTATTCAAATGCTCCTATATAGGCCCCCTCATACGCAGCTAAAAGTAGCCTATTATCTGCCTCACTTGCACGTCGCTCTGAGGAAAAAGTATGTCAAACAAGCCTAAATAAATTTCACCGACAGAAACTATTGCACTCAATACTCCCCTCTTTTGTCTGAACATTTCATTAAGAAAAGTATTTCCTTCATGAGTCTTTTAACGATTGCGTGTGGTTTGAGCACAGTAGGCTATATTAGTACAATTTAAGAAAAAGTTAACGAACGAACGTATCTAATAATAATCGTGTAGGCCTATATCGGTAGATTATCGAAGGCAAACACTTCGTAACAGAACCCATATTGACACGTATAACACCATATTATTCCTTCATGTTTTCAGCTGCATATATACCGACCATATTTTAAATCCGTAGTTAAGCCAATATGCGTAAAGATTATTTAGGACGAAAAAAAAATAATTACATCTAAGACACCAGTAATTTGGATTTGCAGAAAACAAGCGGCTGGCCTGTCATTCCCATATTAAAACATTCCATGCAAGCAAGCACTTGCAACATTTGAGGATTACGGGGTGGGGGTGGGTGGGATATGATTCTAAATGACACTAAGGCGAAATAATCAAAGATTGGGAAATCAGAACATATTCCTGTAACAGTTACACCTCCAGCTCACCTGTCAGCTCTGTTGCAGGAAGCCACGTGGCCTCGGGACAGACGCATGTAAGAGCTTGGAGCCGCTGCTAGGGTTAGACGATGTCATGTGATTAAATTAACGTACGCGTTTGTTTGTTTGTTTGTTTGTTTACTTACTGTTGAGCGCAGTCATCGGTGCATTCACTCGAACACTTCTTCTCACAGTCGTTTATGAATGGCATTTGGTCAAGTTATTGTGTAAATAAAAGGAAGACGACGAGTGAAGAAGGCGGTCCCAGCGGGCAAGACGCAGGTGAGAGGCTTGGGTTTCACGGTTTTCGGAAGTGTTTTAATTGCAGTGGGGAGTTCAGCGATCAGTCAGTGAGATTGGCATCTGACCCTGAAGAGAGGTTCTTAAAAGTGCTCCGAGTTTTTCCCTTGCATCGGTGCGAAACGATTCACGCGGGGATTCAGTTCCTTTCCTTTCGGGTAGGCCACTTTTTAATCTCCGACTTTTAATGTTTGCAAAATGTACTGATGTTAGATATGGATGACATGAAAAGCCCTGATGGGTTTTTCCAAAAACCTGCATTCAGCATCAGCAACCTCCTGTTTCGTCGGGAGGGAGTCCTAAATGACACCGGTGCCGCGATGGAAGAATGCCGTTCGAAAAACTCGGATCCCCAACTCCAGTCTAATTTACCGCAGGTACCGGCGAGCAAAGGAGTTTTTGTCCGGTGCGGACCGCATAACGATGACTGTAACGGCAACGAAACCGACGACATAAAAGCATGTGACTTCCGAAAAAAGTTGCTGACCTGCGGGGAAAATGCCAGCGAAAAAGGATCCAAAAACAACGACGGTGGCAGCTTAGTCGAAGCGGACGAAAATGAGGGGAAAATGAAGTTTGAGAAGCCTCCATTCAGCTACAACGCGCTGATAATGATGGCGATACGCCAAAGTCCGGAACGGCGACTAACCCTGAACGGCATCTACGAATTCATCATGGGCAACTTCCCATATTACCGCGACAATAAACAAGGCTGGCAGAATTCGATCCGTCACAACTTGAGCCTTAATAAGTGCTTCGTAAAGGTGCCTCGACACTATGACGACCCGGGCAAAGGGAATTACTGGATGCTGGACCCCTCGAGTGACGACGTTTTTATCGGCGGTGCGACCGGTAAACTCAGGCGGCGATCCAACGCCGCTCCACGTGCAAAACTAGCCTTTAAAAGAGGTTCTCGCTTGGCCAGCACTAATGCAGCCGGATTTGCAATCACTGGCTCTTTTTATTGGCCTGGGCCTCCTCTTATAACTTTCCGACAGTCCGTACAACCACACTCGGGCTCGGGGCTTAGCTACGGCTCATCATATTTCGGTTCGCATCCCGGAAACACATCTTCACGCCACCTATCCGCTCCAACCGCCGGAGCTGAGCGACTGCTGCATGCCCACCAGGAGAGCCCTCCTTTTGCTGCAAGGGGGCATAATTCCCGATTCCACCACATGGCTTCAGCTACATCGTTCACCTCATCTGCTTTGCCATGCTCCGTGTCTCTACACAGCCCCTGCTCACTTAGTCTGTTCCCCGGCTCTGCGAGCTATTTCTGCTCGCACCAGACCCATCTAGCACCACTATGTCCAGTTTCCCAAGGTGAGGCCTTGCAAGCCAAAACATTTGCGGTCGGACAGTTTTTACCCAGTAGGAACGGTTCACCGGATTACTTCGGGAGTCTGTGTGCCGAGTTCCCAAATTGCTTAACTCAAAACTGCCCCACAGGCCCGCTTAACACTATTCTTCCATGAAAACCACGGAAAAGCTTCACTGTAATAACTTACTGTCGATTCTTCGAGTTTGCTGCTATTATATTTCACGCGTTTGTGCCCACGGGCTGTAAAACGTGCTCAGCTGTTCTGACTTGACAAGTTTTTTTCCCCTTTCTTCACGACGAACGCTATTGTTTCATCTAACTAAGTGTGCATGGGTTTTATTTTGTCACGTTCAGATTTAACGTTTTTATATCGCCATCATCAACAATTTCAGCAGCATCTGCTTATTATTAATAGTCCTACTAATAATTACAATATAACGATAATAATAGAAATAAAAATCAATGTACATATATAAATATACATTTTATATAAAAAGTGTGGAAGCAGGGATATGTCTCGGTGTAGTTCGTTAATATCATAAACTGAAAGACTTTAATACGCCCCGAAATTAGGTTCGCATCAGGCTCAATGGACATGGATTGCGTTGAAGAATAGGCCAACTTTAACTGGATGAATTAAAAACAACCTTAAACGACTGGAAAATACGAAGTTTAAATAGGCTGTAATCTGTTTGTGCTGAGGAGAGTTGAACTTCGTCATGAAACAATTTCCCATTTTCCTTTGATTAAAAATTTACCATTATTAATTATTTTCCAATTGCTTATAATTGGTTTAATATAATAACGATAATAATAAATATTATTAGCCAATTTTTCTAGGGAAATACAATGTATGGCATTTTAGGCCTGTTGTTTTAACAGTCTTACCAACTTAAGCAATTTAAACACTGATCTTTTAAAATGTTGAATACGCTGCAGCAAATAGGCTAAGCTATCATTTTGATCACCGGCAAATGCTGCTGTATTGCATTTGTACGTAATTTATGTTCATATTATCCAAGATGATCGATAACCGTAGTTTTGATATTTAAATTGTATTGAAATAGTTTCAGGGTTGTTTCCGCTGTGGTCAGAAATACAGGTGGTATGTAGCTCATGCACTGCGTTTAAAATCCTTTGGAAAATTAGTCGGTTAAAGCTTACACATTTTGGCCTCTATTACATTTTTGATTCGCGTTATTAATGTTATACGTTATTGTAATGGCTATTAATGTTAGATTACTCGCTTCAATGAAATATTTGCATTAAATATACCGAATTTAAGGTTTATCATTCAGCATGCTGGTGTACTGAGCGTTTTTTTTTTTGAGCAGTCATCTTTAAATCTTAAAATGTATGTTTAATGAAAAAGAGAAACGATCCAGTTATGCCCAAATACAACATCTCCATGAATTTAGCTTTAAAACGTTTGAATTGCCGGTAAATTGCGAGCGCCAAATATGAAAATTGCACATGTGCGACTACAGAAAAACAAACCATGTTAATTCTACACTGACAGCTTTAATATGTAAATAGGCCTACCGAAGTTTTCTTTAATTGGCGTGTGGGTGTAAAATTTTTATAAGTTTAAGTATCCACATGATTTCCAGATAGCCGATTTTATTCTTGTGATAAAAGGAACTTCCAAACGTGTAATTTAATTTCTCGTTTTTACTGTCGCAGGTAATTCATTTGTAGACTTGAAATGTTTAGATTAAACCAAAACATAAATAACAATTAACTTGATAAATTAACAAATTAACCGGATTTAATTTGAAATGATCTTGATATGGCGTATTTATTTATAAACGCGCATGATTTATAGCCCAGATGCAAAATTCATATTAGCAATGACATAGACGGAAATTACTTATTTAACGGTTCTGTAGAATTAAATACACTAGAAGCAATTGGTTTTATATTTAATAATTAGTCAAGTGTATACGCGACCGTTTTCTTATTTCTAAATATTTTTAAATATTTATTCAGTATTTCTATATAAGGGGGGCATATTTCTGCCTGAAATTAAGTATGTAAGCAAAATAAATAAACCAAATATATCGTAGAAATATTTGGCTTTTGGCTGGGTAATTAGAACAAAGGGAAAATACCAATGCATGCTTAATCAAAATAACGCGGTATCTAAACAGCAAAATACAAAATATTCATCCATTTTCTAATTAACCGCCATCAAAAACTGATAATCTTTTGAACCATATATAATACGTGGCTCTTATTATCTTTATTTGTTTAGTCTCTTAAGCCATCATACAAAATAAATAAACATTTTGTACAACCATACTACAAAATGAGAAGTATAAAGAATTTCAACGGATGTTGAGAGAGACTCTGAAAACTGTAGAAAGGGACAGACGGGACATACGATACGTGATATGAAAGAAGGAGGAATTAAAGAGTCCAGACGGAGGTGCACCGCCGAGAGGTCAGACGTACAGGGGCAGGCAGACAAACCCGCAAAGCTTGTCTCCTCTACTGTCTGACAGCAGCATTACTATAACATTATCAACTCCCTTTGTAAATGTAATTTATACACAGGATATGCAAGATTAAGTGTATTATACATTGTGCTTAAAAATGCAACTTTCTGAATGGAGCCGCACAGAAAAATAAATACAGACTAACACATACACGCATAACGACGTTTGTTGCTTATGTGAATGAATATCTGTGTATTTTAATGATGGTCAGTTATCCTTAATCTCCAGTATGCCCCCTCCCCAAACTCTGAGGATCCCCAGAGAGCGATTGTGGCTTAACCTCCGTAATTAAGTGTTTCTTCGATTGCCAGTCTAATGCTTACGACTGCGGGAAGCCAGTTATGCCCCATGAACATCACGGTGTATTTTCGTTTTTTGTTCAACAAATGCATATAATTTACATTCAGTGATGAAGTGGGCAGAAAATAAAAATAAAATTAAAACTGAACTGCTAAGCTTTTTGAAGACGTTTTTGTTACTGTATGTTGTCTTCATTCTGGCATAAAAGATTAAGCTCCTTGCTGGGAAGTCTGTGGATAATCTGTCTTGTGCTCCCAGCTACATTTTTACCTTTGCCAGTTAGCATGTACATTGCCATGGAATTCAGAGCTTTACTCAGCCTGTCGTCTGCTCACCAAAAACACCACTCACTGGATTTTTTTGAAATGCTCAGATAAGAATGCATGCCCTTGGTTTCAGGTACTGATGCAGGGTAGATTCACCAGGACATTTCAAAGCAGGCATATCCAAAGTGTGAACTGGTGTGTCTGTGTGTTTGCAGAAGGGTGAAAGAGCCTGCAAGATGGGGATGATAGCATCACTGTGAGAGTGACCTCATTGATCTCCTTCTACGGTTACACTCCAACATGACATCACCACCTCATGAACTTTCCCTCGCCTTTCTGAGACTCACACTTAATGTGTTTTTTGTCCCATTAATAAAAAGATGGGAGAAGATGCTGATAAAGACTGGTGTCTGGATACATGCCTAAAGAAAGACAAAGGCTTCCTTCTTGAGAGCTGAGAGATGTTTCACACATGCAGGCTCCGCCAAGTTGGTTGGTTCCAGCAGATAAAACCTCAAGCGTGTATCAAGTGGCATTGTGTGGGCAAAATAAGGAAAGAGGTACAAAGAGCGTAATGATGTTTTTATTAGAGCTGAAGAATGACAGTATGAAGTGCAAAGGAGATCGAGGAACAGAAAGAAATGAGAGTGAGAAAAAAATAAAGGAAAAGATGAAGAGATAATGAGAGACTCCCATGTCCCAGGGCAGAAGAAACACAATCCTGTTTGCAGTTTATTTGTGTAATAAATAATATCCCCCTTCAAGCAGTGCAAATAACCCAGCACCTTTGAATAACCTGTCCTGCACACCAGGAGTCACACAAGGATGATAAATCATGTTGAAGCAATGACTGGGCTTGCAGTCTGTTCATGAGCTCCAGGCCACATCAGTGCACTGCTATTGCCCCAGAGACCACACACACGTAGACTGCAAGCGGGGACGCTGTAGGGGGCGGGGGGGCTAGTAGTTAGGACGGTTCCAAGGGCCCATGAGTGATAGGGGCCCTCAAAAATGTGAAAAAAATTAGTCTGGGTTGGGGGTCCAAAATGAAATGCTTTCATGGGGCCCAAAATTTCTAGTGTTCTAGTATTGGGTTTTTGAATTAGCAGGAGAGTTCATTTGAAATTTACTTTGCAAATATTTTGTACAAACCATTTCTGTGCTTTTTGCTAAAGCTGTAGTAAAGAAGTATACTTATATTTTTGTTTATTTTCTTTATTTTTTTATATTTTCTTTTAAATTCTCAAACATTGTGCTGTAGCATCTGATTAGGTTCCTACTGTGTTGGAAGATATTGTGTAGCTCTTGCTAATAGGCTGTATTCCATCCATCCATCCAGCCATCCATTTTCTGAAACTGCTTGTCCTGTGCAGGGTCGCGGGGCTCTGGAGTCTATCCCGGAGGCTACAGACACAAGGCAGGGAACAACCCAGGATGGGCCGCCAACACATTACAGTATACTAAGACTTGTAACTGGGTATTCATTGGACTCTCAGCCTAGCCGCACTTATGTCTAGCCGACTCATCGACAACAAGTATGTTTGTCATGTTCCATTTGCACGTCACTTTGACCAAAAGCGTCTGCTGAGCGCCATAAATGTTAATGTCCCTCGAAGCTCTTTTCCGGTCACCGTGGAGGCAGACACCTCTGGTTACTATTCTCTTAGCTGGAGCTGCTGGTTGGCAGAATGGTTGTCAAAATGGAAAGAAAAAAGGTAGATTAACGTGTATTAAGTAACCTTTTAAGTAGATATCCGGATAAAAGAATATTATGATATTATGATGATTCTCTGTGGTTCAAAGGTGCACATTAGGAATGTGCTTGCTTCGAACGTACCACAATCTCAAGCGCCATCTTTCACTTGTCACAGTACTATGGGAATTGTAGTCATTTATGCGGCTGGAAAAAATGCAGCGGAGGGCTGGGATTCACATTCGAAAGCATTCAGCCTAACACATTCTATAGAGCCGAATTTTGATTTAAAACCTCCTGGTATTTCATGGAGTCCATAATGCCATGCACCCTAACGAGGTTTCCAGGGCCTTCGGAGGAAAAACAGCCCCACAACATCCAGAACCGCCACCATATTTTCAGTTTTCATTATAACCATCCTTCTTTTTACACCAAACCCACCTTGAATGTTTGTTACCAAAAAGCTTCATTCTTGTTTCATCAGATAACAGAACAGGGTTCCAGTCAAAGCTGTAGTGTTTCGCACTTTCATTTGTGGTTAAGTGACAGACAAGGCTTCTTTCTGACACACCTTCCAAATAATCTGTTAGCATGAAGGTGGCGTTGGATGGGGATTTTTTTGCCTCTGATCCTCCTCACCATACATGGGGGCAAAATAAACTTGGGACAGGTTTGTAACAGTTCCAGTTGATGTTCACTTTTTATTATTGCTCCAACAGTAAAAATGGGCATTTTCAGGGGAGTAGCTCTTTTTTCATACCCATTCCCTGACTTGCAAGGGTCAGCACACTTTCCCCTCGTTTGATTTGTATGTTCTCTTATCTTTCCCGTGTTGATGGATGACTAAGGGGATTTGGGCTCTATGTCACCTCATGTTTGTACCCCAGTTAATCAGGAAGTCATGGATTACAGCTTGGATGTTCCTACACACACCAATCAACTCAAAGATGTACAATTTATAGGAGAAACATGCTTCAGTTACATTGTGTTCACTATAATTTTCTGGGCTGCCAATAATTCTGGCACATGTGTTTTTGTTAAAAATAATTATTTCTTGATGACAGATTTCTTTTTCTTTGATAAAATTTATTTTAATGAAAAGTAGGATTTTTCTTCACCAAAAGGTGGATTTTTTCCTAACCATTTTTACATATCTTCACAAGGGGTGCCAATAATTCTGGTGGGCACTGCACGTGGCACCTGTCAATAATATTATGGAGAAATTAAAGCACTTTACCTCAAACGGAACAATACATTTTTTTATACAAAAAATTTCTGAGCTCATAAGGAATGTGTAATACACCTGCCAAGTTTCATCAAAATGAAGAAGTTTGTTGAAATAAAATAGCACATATTTCATTTCCTTTTACCAAATTTTATGTAAATCCATGTGAATGAGAGTGTGTACCTGTTCCTGTCTGTGTTGTATTAAATGGAAGACACCCCCCGCCCCCCCGATAGAGAGCTTTGTGTTAGTGGTCCTTTGTTGTGTCAACAGAAATTCAATACATATTAAAACATTTCATTGCCCCCACCCAATGATATAATGTAAATACATTTTCCTCTGCGCTTGAGGGTTACGCAAACCTACATTTGTGGTCATTTTGCACAGTATAAATGGTCTTTTCATAACACCAAGAGTGTTCATTCAATTAAGTCAGTATTTATGTAAAATCTTTAAACTGAATCTGCACTAGTGATTCTGCTTTGGACCACCGAAGATCAACCGCACTGATTCAAGCATTGACAAACAGGGCCTCCCAGGTTGAGATACTGGTTAGTAAAGGTAGAGGGGTTGGGATGAGCTGGGCGCCTGGCTGTCTCGGGCCAGTAAGCCAATCCCCAGGGTCTGAGCCCAACTGCTGATAGACATCTCACTGGCTCTCACTTCTTTCTCTGTGTCACCAAGGAATATAGCACTAACAAAGGACTGTCTGTTTAATAAGATGTAATGCAACTCCTTATCCCCTTGACGTGTGCTCCACCAGTGTTCCTTTCCCATCAGGGCCGTGAAACCTAAGTGTTGTTAGATGCAGCCTTTTTGTTATTAATATTTATCCTGATTTTGCTCCCAAAGCCATTTTCTGAAGCGGTTGTGAAGCAACAAGTGGAATTTTTTTATTAAGGTGATGGAGTGAATGGAATGAAAAGGTCATTTTCATCCTCTCCTTTTTAAAATCATCAAAATTCATCATCGAAGACTGAAATGTAAGTAACAAAATGTTCACAACGTATTTCATTTTTGATAGAGAATAATTTGGTAGTGATATTGTGGTTAGAATTAACAGTAGTGCTCATAACTGTCTAATGTGATACGGTTTGAGTTAGTAGCTTATCTGTCACTAACTATTCCCTGTTTATCTGGCTTTTCAGGAGCCTGCTGAACAAACCCAAGCCAGAAATGATGCCAGGAAAGAGCTAGAAAGAGAAGAGTTTAACATCGACCAACTATCTGTGCTCACCCAGTCTGATGAGTATATAACACAAGTCCTAATTATGAGCTGCAACAACAGGAAAGTACTTAGTACTGCCTGTGCCCGGGTAGTCATTTGGCACTTTTCCACTGGCATACAGGAACCGAGCCGGACTCGTTTTGGTTTTCCATTGTGTCAGGCTCAGCGCGGTAAAGGTATTGCTGGGTTTGGCGAGTGTCAGTGACATAAAACTGAAGAGATGCTTATTTACTGTTCACATGGTGTACATCATGATTTACTATGTACTAATTTCCACTGGCGAGTCTGTGAGAAACGCCGTCTTATGTTGGTATCAAATGCTAGCGGAATTGGCATTATCAGCTGATCCATTACGGTGGTTGGAAATTTTCAAATTCCAAGTTATCGGAAATGCATGAATGCATCGCAATGTGTGATACTGAGAATGAATTATATATAGAATATGTCATTTTTTCTTTCAGATGATCCATGCATATTGAGAGAGAATACCGGTATCTCCCTGCATTTCGACCAATCAGACGGTGGCCAGTTCGGTTTTGCCTCGCTGTCGGCCCTGCTAGTCGACAATGTAAAATCATCAGTTCACGGTACAGCTTGGATATGGCTCGATTTTTGGCACCAGTGTAAATAGTTGAAATTGTAATTTCGATGCTTATTTAAATTAATGAATAAAAGGCTAAATGTGGTGTATCTCAGAGATTTCTAAAGCCCTTTCATGTGTTACAACATTTGGTAATTCTTAATAGAAAGAACTAGGGCTGTCAAAGTTAACAATTTAACATGTTAGCATTAATTATTTTGATTGTGACAATGCATGTGTTACTACAT
>JAODLD010000042.1:11858948-11875002 GCA_026781065.1 Mormyrops boulengeri | reverse complement strand
TGAAAGTATTTCCATGACTGTGACATGTTCCTGGTATTTACCTGAGAAATGGTGTGGCTCATCAGAAGCCAGGTAGGATAGAAAACCTTCTGGACAGTAGCGGACTTGGAGACCCCTGCTTTAGGCTGTCTCAGTTGTTCCTGTCTCTTCATGTTGTACCAAACTCATTAATGTTGAGATCAGCAGAGGCGTATGACAGGACAGGCAAGGCGGGGACTGGTCTGGGGTCCCTGAGCTACGCTGATTGCATTCAACAGCAAATCTGCTTTGTGTATTCTGTTTTTCACAATAAAGTGAAAATGAAGGAAGTGTTTATTAAATTCACTTTGTTGTAGTGTTGTAGTACTCGAGACCGGTGTCGGTCTCAAGACCACTTTTTTGCGCTCTTGGTCTCATCTTGGAATCAACTTTATTTTGACTCGGTCTTGTCTTGGTCTTGGACATAGAGAACTCGAGGTTTTATTTCAAGACCAGTCAAGATCACTCATCAAAACCCTTCAATATTTATCACCACAGCTTAATATCCATCTGTTTTTCTAACACAGTTTTGTCATTCAGTGTAAAAGGTCCAGGTTCAAATGCATCCACTAAGGTGTGTCTTATTTGAATTTTTTTTTACATTTGTACAGAAGCATTTATATTGATATTTTAAGGAAAAATGTCCGTGGTTCAAATTATACAGTGACACAAATTTCAGACCAAACTGCCTAGCCGCAATATGATACCTATGCTCCACATTTTATTGTGTGTTGCGTTATGTAGACTGATATTGACTTGGTCTTGAAACACTTTGGTCTTGGTAATGACTTGGTCTCAGTTTAGGAGGTCTTGAATACATCACTACTTTGTTTATATTATTGATTTAGACTTCACACTAAAATAATGGTCATAAATTGCATTGAAGGCCCCAGTGTGCCTAGAATCACCTCTGGAGATCAGGGCTCTGTAAGGGCCACACTTTCTCTTCCAGGACATCATGTCCTTCTCCCTGTGGGTAGTTCTTTATGACTTTGGCTATATTTTTGAAGCCGTTGTCACACAGCAGAATGACTTTGGGACCGATGAGATGTCTCCCTGATGGAATTAAATGGTGGATATGCATCTGTCTGTACTTCTCAGCATTGAGGAGATCGTTAGTTCTGACAAAATCCCAACTCAGGAGCAGCACGATGGTGTAGCAGTTAGCACTGTTGCCTCACCAGGTTTGAGTCTCTGTGGGGATTCCATGTGTGTGGAATTTGCATGTTCTCCCCGTGTCATTGTGGGGTTTTCTCTGGGTCCCCCCCCCCAGTCCAAAAACATACTGAGATTGATTGGAGTTACCAAATTACACTTAGGTGTGCATGTGTGAGTGAATGGTTGGTGCCCCATCCTGGGTTGTTTCCTACCTTGTGTCCATAGGCTCTGGACCCCCTGAAACCCTGAATAGGACAAGTGGTTTCAGAAGATGGATGGATGGAAAATCCCAACCCCATTTGCAGTGCTACAGCCACAAACCTGCAACAAACCTCCAGCACGCTTCACTGTTGCCAGCAGAAACTCATCCTTATACTGCTTTCCAGCCTTTCAGGAAATAAACTGCCTTCTGTTGTGCCCAAAAATTTCAAATCTTATCTCATCAGTTCATTGTAGCTGCAGCCATTTTTGTTTACCTGAGTTCCTGTGTTTTGTGCATAGCTAAGTCACCTGCCTTCTTTCCATATCAGAGGTATAGCTTTTTGGCCGCAAATCTTCCACAAAGACCACTTCTGACCAGACTTCTCTGGACATCTCTCACTTGCGAAGGGAAGCTAGCAGGATATGTCTTCAATCTGCTGCACTAATTTCCTTGTCTGACCATTGTGTTTTTGGTCCTGAACGTCGCCTGTTTCTTTGTGCTTCTGCAGAAGAGCTTGGACAGCAAATCCGGAAACACCGGTTTGATTTAATTCTTACCTGCGAGAAGCTGATGCAGTAAGACCAGAATGTGTCTTGTTACTGTGCACAGTCTTGCCTAAACTCTCTTCAGCAACCTCACCTTGTCAGTCCAGCATGGCTGTTTCATTCCTCCTTCGCAGCTGTTTCTGTTTCAGTTAGTGATTGTATTTTATTCTATTGTTAATCAGTAACATCTGTTTTGTATAATTATTTAATCATGCACTGGACTATATGTCTACAAAATATTTAACAATGTACCAAGGAGAATTGATGCCGTTTTAACGGCAAAGGTTGGTTGCACCAAATATTAATTTAAGTTTTTGTCTGTTTACATACATTTTATGTTGTTGATGGATAAATTAAACCTATTCATAGAATTCTTTGTCAAAGCATCTTCACTGCATTTTTTCTCATTTTTTTCCCTAAAATGCCTGCAATTTTTGCACACTACTGTATCTATGTGAAAAAGCAATAGTTTTAACAAAAGTCATGCTACCAAATATATGATTAATTACCAAAGTGACCTGGTAAAGGAATACAATGCCAGTAAGATTAAACAATGACAGAATCTGAACATATTACTATCAAAAGGAAAACTAAGCATGATTAATAAAACGAAACCTATAAAACAGCGATATGCAAGGAAGTAAAAGGCGATAGAACTATTAAATAAAATCGCGCTATAGAAACAATAGAGATTATGGGAAAAATGAGGTTAGGAACAAAACACTCGAAAACTCCTTAAGAAACACACACACCGGAAAGAGAAACTGAAACTAATCATGGCAGTGTTATAAATAATAAAAGTCTAATAAATAGATAAATCATACAATAAATATGGTACTTAACCATATCACATGTCCTCTCGTTCCGTTTAAACCGCTTTAATATTTCAAGCTTCTGTTCAATACTTCAAGTGCTTTCTTTTCCACTTACCGTGTGACTTTTTTTTTTAGCCAAGACTGTTAGACATGTTTGGGTCATTAAATAACCGTTTTTTTATTATAGAAGTTAAAAAATGCAGAACAACAGCATACCAAACACAAGCAGGATTACACACGCGGTAAACTAAAGCAGTACCTGGGTGTTTCAGGTTTGTGCGCTTCGTGTATTCCTACGCGGGTCAGGTGTGAGCGCTGCATGTATTCCTACGCGGGTCGGACCAGTTGGGAGGTGTTTTGTTTTTTTTGCTTCACCTGGTGTCTGTAGCTGTGTACCAGACGAGAGCGGGAATAATAAAAGCGAACACCGTGCTTTCCCGTTGATCCAAAATGTATCAATCGTGCTGAGCAAATTCGCATTTTCAAAACGCGCGTCATAGAAGAACCTATTGAGTTCGCCGTACCTGACACCACCGTCCATGTCTTCTGATCTGCACGTGCCGTATGACCTTCATTTGCTATTTGCCTGTGGAATCTATGCTTAATTATACACGTCACGGTTTTGCCAGTTCCTAATATAAGAGCAAAGTGTTTTAAGAGTTTAAAAAACTGCGACATGCCACAACAGAACAGGATGAAACTAAATTAAAAAAAAAAAACTCTACACCACCCATTTACCCATTCATATTTTACATTTGAACAACAGAATATTACCTTACCATTACTCACAGATAATGTGATCTAGAGCACCAGTCCTTTCATTCAAAATTGAAAGAGAAAAGAAAATATGACAGTGGTAGGACAGGTTGGAGTTGATTCCTTACACAGACAAAATTGGATTATATGAATAATAAGGAATAAGCAACCTAACTGACAACTGACAGCAATTTGGTAAATGAGGGATACAAAGTATATTGAATGCAGGTTCTTGCACATTAGGGTGGTTCCTTAGCAAAATAAACAGTTGACGCCCCATTATGCTTACAGACATGTAAAAGGCTGGGGGAGCCAAGTTGCCTTTTAATGTAGCTACCATGACTTAAAGAAGAGCTGAAGTGACCAAGCTTGTTGAGCTGGCTAATGTTTCCCAATAAACAATGTCTGAAGTGAATTCAGAGTCGAAGTCTGTGGGAAAGACATCCACAGCTAGTGGTGATTGCAGACTAAAGCACACACTCCTCAAGTTTAACATCTGTGCATTGCTTTGAGATGCAGGAAAAAACAAATAAGCCACTATGAATCATCGCTGCAAATGTCGGTCAAAGGTGTGAACAGGTGGAATCATCAGACATAATCGGCCAAGCTCTTCAGTAATAGGCATTCCACAATCCTTTGGCAGTACATAAACCCCTTATTCACATAAAATGCACTTGGTGAGTAATCTGGTACAAAGAACAGACAGTGGCCTACTGTGCAGTGGAAAAAGTTATATAATCTGAGGAGTCATTGTTCACTATGGTCTGCACAAGGAAACGGGTGCATACGTTGTGAATGCCAAAACAAAGTTATAGGTTTCACTGCTTTGCATCTCCGTATCTGAGGTAAGGGGCATTTAAGTACTTTAAGTTAACTCTTAAGCTAAATGGTAATGGATGCAAATCCATTCTGAGTGATCACGTTTACGGGCCTGGATTCATCCAAAATAACAATGTCCTATCCGTGGCCGGATCTACCATATGGGAAAGCTCGGCAAGCACCCAGGGGCGCTGTGTGTCAAGGTGGCTATGAATATGCCTGATAAAAAAGTTTACTTGGAGGAAGAGTGTGGTAATCAACCTGTTAAATATTGGTAGATGTTTACAGTCACTTGCTTACAGAAAATAAAGCTGCGGGTGGACAAAGGGATTTGCAGAATCAAAATGGATCTTGCTAGAATCCTGGAGCCCAGTGGGGCATGAAAAAGAAAAAAAAAAGAGCTAGAGACGCTGAATTGCTTAATGTTGCAGAAATGTATTTTTCCAAAAATCAAATCAGGACTATAAACAACGGCAGCGCTAGTGTAGATACCACACATTCAGATGTTAACAGTCAGGAATTAGCCAACAATATAGCTGCTGCAGGTTCAAGGCCAATGGGGTGAGGGGGACCTTGTTTTACTGATGCCCAGGGACCTTAACTCAGCCATGGCCCTATCTACCAGGCACAAGTTGTTCCTGAATGAAGCAGTCTGGCTCTGTGGGTTAGGATTCTGTACACGTGATGCTGGCACTCAGACAAATGGCCAAATTAAGTATCATCAAAACATTGTAAAGCAAGTGTTGTGGAGATTCCAAAGCAGCACCCGTTTAACATCATGTCTTCTCATGGATTAATGGTGCTGAATTCCTCCGAGAGTGGATTCTATCCCAAAGTGCAGTAAAACTCCTCTGCTGGCATATGGTGGTTCAGTTTAGCAGTGACTGTGTTTTTGTCATTTTGCAGATGTACCAAAACAATAATGACTTATTGCCCACAGAGAGAGATAGAGAGAGAGAGAGAGAGAGAGAGAGAGAACAAGTTCGTAAATGCACGTTAGTAAAATTTTCACAAGGTTCTGATGTTTATGTGTAAATGTACAAGTATTCATCAAATGTCATCATTAAATGGAATTGCTCATTGTGTCCGATCTGCCCCCTTCTGTGTATGCATGAGTTCTTTAATTAGGCTTGTGTCATACGATTTAACATTAAGCATTAACGTAGCATAACTAATGGAGTGCTTAATCAGTGCTTGGTACCTCCACACAAATAAAGATCAAAAATACCAATTTGGTGAATGAGAGGCGATGTTAAGAGAACAGCGAGCGAACTATTACTAGGAATAAATGCAACGTTCTTCGTTAGCCCTGTTGCTTGAACACCAATATTCAACTAGTGCATCGCCAGCGTATCGATACAGAATATATTGTAAACCCATTTTATATAGTATATTCTTTTAAACCCGGATGGTAGAGTTGGCGCTGAGTTGCCACTGAAAGGCGGGGTGGATTTGTATTTCGGGGGAGGGAGGAGGGGAAAGGGGGAGGAATGAAAGCTTATTGCTAGCAATAGCAAACGTGCCGGGCTTTGAACGCGAGTAAAATTAAACCGAAAAAGCGACCAATGCGTTTTTCGGTTCGTAAGATTGAAGGCGTCTAATAGTGGGTGACCGCAGAACAAGTGGCACAGGAAGGGTGTTCATTAGTTTTAAAAGCAGCAGTGACCCGTTCACCGGGGCCCTCGGTCGGGCTATTTAGATGAGTCTGGGATACTGATTGCAGTTGACAAGCTACTGTATCCACTTTTCCGTCCCCCGCTCCTCTAAACCAGGAAATCGCCCAGGTCTGTTGCTCTAGCTTTTCGGTCTTGTCGCTGTTGTTCGCTCCGATCAGCATAGACACCCTTGCAAAACACTGTTACACGCGGTTTTTAAATTGTATCTGTTTGTTTTTTTTTCTTCTTTTCAATTCAGCTTCAGATCTGAAAAGAAAAAGGAAGTGAAGAGACGAGTCGCACTCTCGCCTAACAATGAGGTAAAGGGGTGCCCGTCTGAAAAGCCCGTGATTGCTATTTACCGCTTTTCATTAGGCGGAACGAAATATTAGGCATCGATGCTTGTGATCGCTGATGGTCGTCGATAGTTGTAGGACGTATTAGATTCCCGGCAGCATAAATAGTGTAATGTGGGTTTCATGTGTCTCAGTTAGATCTGTGAATATTTGAATGCTTTAAGTTGACACCAGTGCGACTGTTTGCCTGGATATTATGCACTGATATTATATTATGCACTGTATTTTTGGTATGGGTGTCTTGGGTATCTGCCAAATAAATATGCCATTTGGTGAGGACTAGTATATGCACAATTTCGCCGAATTTGTTTGTCAACTTTTGCCATCTGACAGTTCTGCGGCGTCACAAATGCAAGCATTTGCATAGTTTTTTTTAAATGGTGTAACTTCCACAGGTCTCACAATCATTGCGAACTGAAAGATGGGTATTAGTTTGGCTGCTTGTGTGTTAATTTATCAAATTTTTGGAGCGGTGCCTTCAACCCTTTTCCAAAACGGTCACCGTATGGAGACTGGTAATGCAAAATAGCGCAAAACCCATTTGAAAGATCTGCAAACGTAACTTCGGATTTTCTCTCTTATATGTTGGGAAACGTTTAACTCCCGTTGCGTACCTGGTTCTTTTTGCTCACCCACCCCGCGGAGTTGTTCAGGGCCGTACCCGGAACAGTGAGGCGCACTTCGGTCGGGTAAACAGAATTCCGAACCAGTCGCGGCATGAACACCTTGCGATCGCACGGTTTGGCCGTCGGAAGCCAACATAGCATGTTTTCTACCAGAACCAAGAAAAAAAACTTTTTTTTTGGTTGCATGTAAATAGGTGGCGGGGCACTGAGCTTCGTGTGTGAGAGTGCGCTCATACAGGTGAACGTCAGGTTAGATTAAGTTCTGCATTGGTAACCCCTTCATATTACTAGTTGAAGGTTATAGATTTGAGCTGGTTAATGATTTAAATAATGGTTACAAACGTTTCATTTATGTCCTTACACAACCACTTACATTGCTACATATGTTAATTTCGAGTCAAAACCACAAACTTTTTGTTTACACAAGTGCATTACTTGTAAATTGCTACATGTTTGCAGCGGTTTTTCTCAATACTATAACACCACACTGTTCAGTGCTTATGTAGAAAAGTAGACCTGTTGATTTGTACTGGTATAAAAGCAAGCACCTTGGTTTTCTGGATTGTTATGCATCAGATCCAATATTAGGAGTGTGTTGCCTTATTTCTTATATGCGTGGTTTTGCTTGAGCGCTAAAGCTCTGGATTGGATTTTAGCTCTGCAACTTTACAGCTACTTTTACGGAATATCGTCCGTGTAGTTCCACAGCCACTCGCAGAAAAACGTGGAAGTAGTTCGTCAGGAAATGGGGCTGGAATGACGGCAGCTATGTAGCTATCGTTGTTATCAGCTGTACTTGCACTGACTCGCTCAGCGTCGGAGACTAAGCGACTTCTGCCTATCGCTTTCCTCCATAAAACTGGCACAGAATTAACTTGTTTGAGCAGCCTCTAGACATTGGGCGTGACTTAGCCTTTAGGCTAACTATCCCAATTGATCTGAAGGTCGTGGCTGTAGTCAGTGTATTTTGGACTGTTTAGTGTGTAGTATGCGGTTTTGATCACACTCTCACCATGTGTCCGGAAAGTGACTAATAACGCTGCCTCATCAGTGCTATCAAAATTCAAGGATGAGGAAAGTGCTTGAAGAGCTTCTTCAAGTCTTATCATGGTGCATTTCATAAAATGTTTATGTTTTATCCTAGTCATCATCATCCTGTTTCGTTGCATTAACGTCAACGTTGAAGCTTATTTATGCTGATAATATCGTAACTGAGACGCAGTCAAATATACTGTAATTCATGGGATTTTTGTAGCAATAGTGATCTGCAGGCTCTATGAATTAAGTACAAATTGTGTGAATTAAGCATGAAACCTGATTCAAGAAATGGAGGTGTTACATTGAGACGAAGCTTAGCGCTGACATTCTGCTCATGTAAGGCCTGCGTTTTCCCTTCATTTTGCCACAGCTGATGCACATGAGCCTGTGTACAGTGTGCTGTCAGGCTTGGACTAACATGCATCTCAGTTATATGGAGGAGCTCAGTAAATGTTCATATATTAACGATGGCTGTATGGTGGGAGACAGACCCTAGCAGCTAATAAGCCATATAATGTCCCAGCTGCTCCTTCCAGCTTAAGGATGGTTTATACGTTGGCTAGAATCGCAAACCCTATGTGGTGTCCTCACACACCTCCCCTGAAATGTAACTACATGCATCCGGCCGCGGTGTAGGCTGCTGTGTAGGGTACCGTGGTTACCGACGGAGTAAATTCTATGCAGAAACACAAATTAGGCTTTTTAGATGATACCTTTGTCTAACTACTTATTTCACAGAAAATATTTGTAGTCTTGTTTTGGCCGAAGGCAAAGTGATTGGGGGAACCCCAGTAAAGGAGGATAACTTCCAAAAATGTCACTTTATCCTTCTGTTTTCTCAAAATATGTCAGTTTAATGTTGAAATGAAGCACAACATGACACCTGGAGTGTTGGTGTGAATGTTATTGGATCCTGCAGGATGTCTACGGGGATGCCCGGTCTGATTTGGTGAACAGGGGCGGGGCGGGGCGGAGCAAAGCCAGGGTCGCCCACGTTCTTGCCGAGCCTGCAGGGCGACGGTCACAAGCTGGGACCTGCATCAGATAGAGTGACGCCAGGAAGAAAACTTACCGAGGTAGGCAGCGGCCAGTACCCAGCTGCTCTTGGTTGTTGTCAGGTTCATTATATTCAGGCTGATGTTTTAAGGATGGGTTCATCGTCAGGCTCAATTTCTTAGCTTTTTTTCCATACCCTGCAACTCTGACCAGGATGGGTGGTTAGGTGATGGGTGTTTTCTTAGAGGAGGTGTGGCTGCAGCATTACATGATGACATTGGAGCGGACAGGAGGCAACGTCATCACCTTGTCTCACATTTGAACACTGAGGTCGAGTTTGACAGTCTGTGCCTTTGTGTGACTGTGCCTGTGGGTGTGTGAGTCATTGTCAACTTCTGCAGGTCTGAGATATTTAGTCCTTTGTGTGGTCAGACTGCAGGGCTGACATGACGGGTGGGGGGGCATGTTATATTGCTACCTATATGATAATACGTGCCTGGCAGATAAAGATTCACTTGTTCAGGCACAGTAGCTGAATTTCTGTCCTCAGACTTGCATGCTGGAATTTCTGCGGTGTAGTCAGTGGGAGGCGATGCACAGACTTGCACAAACTCATTGTTAGTGCTGGGAGCTCGAGGCTTCTATCCGCCTCTCTGCGCAAATGTCTAGCATGTGAGGAAATCTTATCGCCAGTCTTTGGAGGATCCTCTTTCCAGCCATTTCTATACTACTGAATGGTGTAACCCTGCGCCCCCCGTCACCACAACATAAGAGCCCCCCCCACTGCCTTTAAATTCCATAATGTTTCCAGAACATCTTTGGTCTCCGTGAGTTGGTGGCAGCTGCATGCCGTGTATTGCGGCATGGAACCTAATGCTTCAACTTGAATTCTGTTGGAGGTATCTTGTGTATCTTTCAGTTGCAGAAACAAGCTTAATGAAATGTGTGTGGAAGTATTGATTTATTCTGGGTTTTTTGGAAGAGCCAGGGCGCAGTAAGAAACACAAATCGGTTCCAGTTAACATCCCTGACAGTAGAATCCTTCCTTGTGGACCTATGGGTTCAAATTCCTTATAGGTGACTAAGGGCGCTTTCACACCGAAGTTCCAGAACCTCGTTCTGGGTTACAAGTTCCTGGGACATCTCGACCAGGAACTTTTATAGCTCCTGGTCACGTTCGTGTGTTGCTTTCACATCGCACACCAGGAACTGGGACCATAATTTCATATGTTCTTGTGGTCTTGGTAAGACCGGTCTTGCTAACTTGCGAATGAACTTGGGGGTGCAGTGAATCATGTGATCGCTCTCGTTTAGTGAGGATGCAACCAATGTATCCAATATATATGATTGGATGAATCCTTGATATTTAGGGCAGGACAAGAACAACATTAGGGGATTTTTACTATCCTCTGTACTTCTGTTCTTAATACTGGAACTGGTCTTCAGCAATGGAAGATGATGTAAAACGGGTACACGAGAACACAAGTATGGTCAAGTACGCGTATTGAGAAACACCCCTAGTCTGGAGTAGGGACTAAAAAAGGGGGTCTGGAACAGCCTCCGAGGAACTCGTCGGGCTGAGTTACTGCAGTGTGAACACAACAAAAGTTTATGGTTCTGGGAAAAAGGTTCTGGTTCCTGAAAAAAAAGTTCCAGCAGAGTGAAAGCCCCCTAAATGGATAGCAGGTCCTGCTAGGGGTGAGTGATAAGGCCAAAATGTCATGATATTTTGGTTGTCATCACAAATCACGATATAAATGATTTTTTGGGAATGTATGTAATAATAGCAATTAACCAATTCAGTTTATGGTTCAAGATCTAGTCGCTAAGTTGAGATTCACCGAGACAGAATTGACTAAGAAGTGAGATATACAAACAGCACTGAGATGTTATACAGGCGGAAATTGCTTTGTTTTGTAACCTCTAAACACGCAGCCGTCATGTGATAGACGCTTGCTGGTTTGTTTATTATTTTTTTTTGTTATAAAATAGTTTGTAGTATACCTGTACCTGGGCATTCATTGGAAGCTCGACTTGGCTGCGCTCATGCACGTATATTTGTTTGTAATGTGCCTCACTTGTAGGTCACTTTGGGCAGAAGTGTCTGCTAAGTAAATGTAGTGCTTTGTATCATGGATGCAGTCATAACCAGTTACGATAAAATATCGACATATCGCCGACCGCTAGGTCTGGCTATTTGTGTCCCTTATGATGTTTTTTTTTCTTTTTCTTTTTCAAATTCCTGTGCAGGTATTTGACTTGAATACACTAACGCACTGGAGATGCTTTTACTGCTGGAGGATTAAGCTGTAATTTTTAAGGATGAATACAAAGTAAAAAGTGAGATCAGCCCATCACCACCTGTGCTTTGACTGCAGCATGAAAGCTGCCAGCTGACTGCTCCCAAACATCACCACATGTTCAAAAGCATGTTAATTTATGTTTAAAACCATATTTGTGAGACATGGCAGAACATGGCGAGAAGGAGATATTAAATGTGAAGACAAGATGGAAAATTGGGAAATAATTTTTTAAAATGTAGTATTTGTATCGGAAGGTGAGAGAGACTGTGAGGCAGTTTCTGGAAGGGGGGGGGAGGACTGGGAGGCGTCAACGTGCCTGATGAGAAGGTGACAAGAGGGCGAGGGCCCGACGAGGGGAAGAGGGCCACGGGAGGGCGAGGGCCCGACGAGGGGAAGAGGGCCACGGGAGGGCGAGGGCCCGACGAGAGGGGGAGAGGGCCACGGGAGGGCGAGGGCCCGACGAGAGGGAGAATGGGCTATCAGAGGGCCTGACGAGATGGTGAGAGAGCTGTAGATGGGCCCAATGAAAAGTGGGGGGCTCCCGACGAGAGGAAGAATGAGAGGACTATCGAGATGAAGAGCACTTGGCCATCAGTGGGCCTGTGGAGAGGGAGCGCGCCGGGCCATTGGTGGGCCCGTTGAGAGAGAGGGAGAATAAGAGGGCTATGGAGAGGGAGCGTGCCGGGCCCGTCAAGAGGGAGCACACCAGGCCGTCGGCTGGCCCGTCGAGAGGGCTATCAAGAGGGGGCGTGTCGGGCTGTCGGCTGGCTCATCGAGAGGGCTATCAAGAGGGGGCGTGCCGGGCCGTCGACTGGCTCATCGAGAGGGCTATCAAGAGGGAGCTCGCTGGGCTGTCGGCTGGCTCGTCAAGAGAGCGAATGAGAGGGCTATCAAGAGGGAGCGCGCTGGGCCGTTGGCTGGCCCGTCGAGAGGGAGAATGAGAGAGCGATGAAGAGGGGGCGTGCCGGGCCGTCGGCGGGCCTGACTATACTTGTCGGCACATCTGTGCAGCTGCATCCAAGGCCTTAAAGAGACATTTCTGAGATCGCTTCAGTGGCGATGCTGCTTCCTGTTAACTCCCAAGTAGCAGAAGGAGCAGGCAGTCACGACACACCCTGCACTCTGACCGTGAGCCCTGTGTTTGCTCTTCCACAGTATGCCTAGTCATGGGGCGTCTCCCACCTCCTAGTCAATCTACGTTATGCGGTTTCTATTTTTTGTACCTGTCGTTTGATTAAACATTGTTTGATTGAGTCTCTTATCATATTATTTTCTAACTGCACATGTGATGCAGAGCAGCTGTTCCCTGCCTTGTGCCCATAGTCTCCAGACCCCCTGTGAGCCTGAAGAGGACAAGTAGTCACAGAAGATGGATGGATGCAGAGCAGCTATTAGAAATAAGGAATGAAATTTACACCCAGTTTGGGTATCACGTATTTGTTTCTACTTTTTTAGTGGGGGGTAAAAGCAGTTTGACCAACTTGCAAAACCCAACTAATTTGGACAGCTGTGTTTTAGGTGTGTTCGTGCTTCTGTGTGTCTGTGTCTGTCTGTGGGTGTGGGTCATGTAAACATTACATTGTCTTCATAATGTGATAAAACCTGTCATTGTGGGGACCATTTTTTTCAGTCTCCACATGAGGAAACTCGGGTTTTTAACAATCTGTAACTGCGATCAAAAAACTAAAAATGTAAAGTCTCGTTTGACATCTTGTCTCCTCTAGCGCTCCCACCCCTTCTTGGTCATTTTCTTGTTTTTAATTGTTTATTATGTTTTAAATTTCGCCTGTCTTCTTTTGCTGAACATCTGGACCTGTGTGTACACGTTGAGTCAGTGTGCGAGTGCCTTTGCCTTCTGGATTTCTCAGCCTGTCCTTATTTGGTCGTGCCGTGATCAGGAAGGGCCCGCGAGCCAGTGCTGTGTCACAGGAAGCCGGCGATTATGTCACAGTTGTCCTGGAATGGGAGGCTGCAGATGCATTCAAATGCTGTGGTCAGTATGGTGTGTGTCTCTGCTCCTTCGTAGTGCCACAGCTGGCTTTGTGTCCCTTTTCTGCATCCAGTCAAATAATAAACCTGTTTAATTGCAGCCCCAAGTAAAGGTAACTTTATTTAACCTTAAAAAACCTTAAAAAAGTATAAAGTTTCACAATAGGACAACCTTTCTGTTAGCGCACTAAATTCATTAAAAGAATTTTCTTCTTAGCCTTCAAGCTCCACCCCTTTTTAACTCGGTGGAGTTGTTTTGGACCTCTTCAGAGTGTAGTAACGTGTAAAACGTAACGATTGGTTATCTGGTTACTTTTCATCTTCACACCAGGCTTCTTAGTGTTGGTCGTGGAAGCCTCTCTTTCACAAGGCATAGATTCCAGCTTTTCTACTGACTAAGACATTGCTGATTGTAATGTCTGCTTTACTTTGGGGGCAGGAATGCCATGCTCAGAGTTCTTTTCAGATGTGTGCCCCCACATTTTATGGGCCTGTCGGCCGCCTGCCTCGTCATCGCAGGAACCCGGGGCTATTTCCCGCCTTTGTCATACACCATTGTTGATCTTCATCTTGGTTGGAATGATAGTCTGTTGCCCCCAAGCTCCCCCCCCCCCACCTTTGGCACTCTCCCATCTGCACTACGTGTCGTGCAACTGCGGTTGTCAGGACAGTGCGATGGAACCTTTACACACAGGGTGTTAAACATGCCCCCCCCCGCTGTTATCGGCACTTGTTCTGCAGAAAGCAGCAAACATTCCAACATGTGATGAATGAGTTGGCGCCATATTTCATCGCCGTGTGATGGAAAAACGCATATCTCCAAAAACCCATTATTTTAAGGGTGTAAAAAAAAAAAATAATAAAAATTCTCAGAAACGGCTTTACAAAAAAAAACGATGACACCACAAATAGAAACCTATATTTACACAGACGTCGGTGAATGGTGTAATGTTTAAAATAGACATACTTGCATTGTTAGTGAGGCACATAGGTCAGTGTCAAGATACAAACTAATCGCACTTGGTATTCACAATTAACGATGATATTAGCTAGCTAGCTATCTGACGCTGAGTTGTTAAAATTAGCGATATAAGGTTATCCATGCAAATGACCACCATGAATACAAATGTTAACTAGTACAAACATACATACTAGTTCAATAGATGACTTCATAAAACATCTTTTCACTGGTCAGTTAAATTGCAAACGGTATCGGTAGGTGGAGGAGAATGTACTATAGACGGAATACACCCAAAGTCACAATCAAAAAGTGGACATACGGGCTTTTCATCAGACAGCAACAATATATGTATGTGTATGTATTTGGGGGCAGGAGGATGAACTGATTCAATTACAAATCGTGATTTTTTTCATGGTGGTGATTTTTTACATTGTCATGAGACTTGCAGGTTGATTTTTTTAAATATCAGTTTATGTTGGTCACATTTGTTACTGCGAATGTATTTGCTGAGTTACATATGGCCCGATTTTAAGAGACTGACATGGGAAAGTCTGGCACCGCAGACGTCGAGAGTTTGGGCAAACTTTGAGTTCTATAAAGTAATCTGACACCTAAACATGAGTTTGTGTATCTACTTGTGTTCATGGTTCTGTGAGTGTGCGTGAGTGTGCGTGTGCGTGGCACCACAGTCCTGGGTAGCATTATATTGTGCCGCTACATGCTATGTTACTGTGCTTGGTTGATGTGCAAAGCCCTGCTTGACTTGACTTTCCTGGGGGTTCCTGCTGAGGGGGTTAGTCACAAACCTTCTCTACATTCTCTGATTACACCCCAGATGGACTTTTACATTCCACATATTTCCTCCCTCTTTTCTTTCTCATTCTTCCCTTCCCGCTGCATCCCTTGTCTCTCTCCCTCTGTCACTCTCTCGTTTTCCTCCACATTGATGGTCTTCCTGTCTGCTTCCCCTATCCCTCCCCCCTCAGCGAGTCCAGCATCTGCCAGGCCCGGGCCACTGTCATGATCTACGATGACGCCGGTAAGAAGTGGGTGGCGGCGGGAACCGGCCCCCAAATCATCAGCCGTGTGCAGATCTACCACAGCCCTGCCAGTAACAGCTTCCGGGTGGTGGGCCGCAAGATGCAGACAGACCAGCAGGTATGGCAGTGGTGGGCGGGGCCACATGTCACGTAAAACGTGACATCAAATTTCCATCAGAATCACTATAATGAGAATCTCAGAGCGCCTCTGCGTAATGCTTATGAACTTCTACTAGAGCCGCACGATATTGGTTGTGAATTCTTTGTGATGGATATTGTGATATTTATAAAGCAAAAAAGCAGTTGAAATTTACTCAAAATAAACTATAGCCAAATAGACTCTACTGAGAAATAATATGTTCTATCAAATAAGTTGGTGGGCCACCAGACACAAAGCGGTGTTGACGGATCACTTGCTTTTGCTCAATATCGTCTCTGTGGAATCTAAAATATTTCCTAAGAGCAGAAGGTGAATGTCTTTTGGTGACCAGTTCTTGTTTGCTTTTCTCCTCCTCAGTCATTTTCTCACAAACATATACATGAATGAGTCCAGCAGCAAGGGCTAGAGTGACTATGACTGGCTAGAAGAATGTATGCAGAGCTCATGCAAAAGCAGCGAAAGATTGGTTAGAAAAACATCATGTACTGGATAATCTCGACAAGGAAAAATTAGAATAAAAGTGTTTTAGTGAAACTTGTGCTGTCGGCGGGGGGGGGGGGGGGGGGGGGGGGGGGGGGGGGGGGGGGGGGGGGGGGGGGGGGGGGGGGGGGGGGGGG
>JAODLD010000042.1:11810363-11822072 GCA_026781065.1 Mormyrops boulengeri | reverse complement strand
AGCTCATGCCTGCCTTATGTGGGCTCCGTGCCTGCAGCTGATGCGAGGAAGCCAGGGAGCTGGCAGCACAGGGCGGCTGAAGCAGACGGCATCAGAGTAAAAGGAAGGCACGGCCGAGCCAGCCAGGAGTCGAACCTAGAATTTTCTGATCCGTAGTCAGACACGTTATCCATTGCGCCACTGGCCCACAGTCTTCAGCCCTCAACACGGGACATAATGAGCAAGGCATGGAAAGGCACTAGCATCCACAATAAATGTATTATTATTTATTATTACTTTTTATTATTATTAATATACAGAAATCCCTGTATATTTTTGTGATTTTTATTTACCCTCGCACTTGAAATCTATTGCATTTCATCAAACGTTCAGTTAATTTGTCAACATAATATAATTATAGCCTGCACTTGGTTTCTGCTCTGATTATATACTACACATGTAGGTTCCCTTTTCTCATTTAAAACCATGCCTTAGACAAGATGGTTAAAATATTTAATATTTATACTCGTTCATGTCCGTGATACATACCCTAGACATTGAAACTATAGTGAAAGGTGTCAGTTATGTACTTTTGCTGGTATGACGTCAGTATGACTATCGACAGGTCTTTTAACTGCCTATTTTTGCTGAGACCTGCTTACCGTGCGAGTGAAAAAAAGACGCCACTCTGACTCCCTAAATGAGCACCTCTGCGCCGAGGCTCGACACAGGCAGAGCTCACGCCATGCTGCCGGGTGTCTTCCTCAACTTACTCTCAATCAATTTACAAAAAGAAAAAAAAAACTTTAGCTGATGGTTGTGCAACACCTGTAACTGATCGGTTTGCTGTGTACTGATGCTTCTAACTACAGAGGAATGCTATGCTATGATGAGCTGTGACTTTCAGGAACACTGGGCTGCAGATTTGGTGCTTTTCAGATAATCTGATGATGATTTCATCCAGGCCGGGTCTCTTTGCACTCAGTGTATTAAGTCCCCCTATGTAGTACTGGGTAGAACAACTTCAAGAGAATATGTCTTGTTGATATAGAGAAGCCCTTCTGCAGTGATCTGACCTCTTCCATTAGCAAGGTTATCTGTCTACTCCAGTTGACTAATATTTCTACCCAGAGATGCCCTCACAATTTTTTGATTGGGGAGAGGGCAGTGTCTAGCATTACTAATGAATCGGCAATACTCCTGTATTCCAAAGGGGGTTGTCATTTGAATATGGCAGCTTGTAGTTATCACTCTACACTAGAAAACACACGAGGTAGGCCTAAATGACAGGGCGTGGTCCACATGAGGGCGGTACAAGCAGGTCATGACAACATCAAACTGTTTCTCCGGCTCTCTGGTTTCTCTTTAACCTTTTCGGTTTTACAGAACGCTCCATAATTACTATTATTTTACCCTATTTATGTCTTTATAGGCCCTACATTTTTTCATTTCAGTTTTTCATTTTCTACATTTCTGTATCAAAAGCGGTTTACAGTAGTGCCCCCATAACCACAAGAGACACGTTCGAAGACGTACCACGGACAACCCAGATAACAACAAACGGTCTATAGACAACTGTGTTTTCTGTATACATACATTCCTATGATAAAGTTTAATTCATAAATTACACACAATAAGACATCAACAACAATAGGTAATAATAAAATAAAACAATTATAACAATATACTCCAATAAAAGCTGTATAAATGTAGTCTCTCTCTCTCTCTCTCTCTCGAATGACCGGGATTCTGACGTTTTGCGGGACAGCATGGGTAGGGTTAGACAGCTGAGTCACATATTATGTCACATATTATGTCACATATTAAGCCTGACAGGGCGGAACGGCTACTCAAAGTGGTGTAGAATTTAAACTTATGGACTGTTTATTTTTACAATTTTGCAATTAATATTTCAGGCAGCAGTAAACAGCAGATAAATGAAACTGCGGTTACAAAATAAGAGAATATGGGCTTCTACTGAACCACTAAACTCTAAGTGTAAGTCCGTATAGCAGCTTTGTGCTGGTTAAGAATAAAATACAGTGTGATATACAGGATATGAAGTGTGGAATATTTAATTTTGTAAGACCAAAGCAGCTCAATCATCACCATGAGCATCACCGTTCTCAACTACATAATTTTATCAAGTACAAATGATAGGCCCTGATTAAAAAGTATTATTATACATCATAGTATAAATGATTTAAAGGTCGTTTTTTTCCATTTTTTTCAGTAAATATTGTTAGCGTAAAGTTAGGTGTTCACTGTTACTTGCAAACGATTTCAGTTTCAAATTATAGTTTTACAAACATTTCTAAAAGAATGGGTCATTCTGAAGAGCTCGGTGAATTCAAGCATGGTACTGTCACAGGATGCCACCTTTGCAATATGTCAGTTCATGAAATTTCTTCCCTGCTAGATATTCCACGGTCAACTGTATGCGGTATTATTGCAAAGTGGAAGCATTTAGGGACAACAGAAACTCAGTCACAAAGTAGCAGTGCATGTAAAGTAACAGAGTGGGGTCATCGAGTACCAAGGCACATACAGTAGTGCGTAAAAGACACCAACGCTCTGTTGACTCAATAACTGCAAAGCTCCTTTGGCATTAACTCCAGCATAAAAACTGTGTGCTGGGGGCTTCATAGAATGGGCTTCCATGGCCAAGCAGCTGGGTGTCAGCCACCTGTGCAATAAGTCTATTCGTGAAATTTCCTCGCTACTAAATATTCCACGGTCAACTGTTAGTGGCATTATAACAAAGCAGAAGCAATTGTGAACAACATCAACTCAGCCACAAAGTGGTAGGCCACGTAAAATCACAGCGAGTGGGCAACGCATGCTGAGGCGCAGTGTGCAGAAGTCACAACTGTCTGCAGAGTCAATAGCTACAGTCCTCCAAACTTCATATGGCCTTCAGATTAGCTCAAAAACAGTGCGTAGAGAACCATTTACCAAATAAGTTTTGGTTTTAGTTTTTTGTTCATTAACATTGACCTTCTGTTTTGAGAGCAATGTCATGAACTGTGAAAATTGAGTGTTGGTGAACGAATTGGCCTCAGTAACGTGCAGATTCACAGTGAAAGATAAGGAATTTGTACCTTTGCTTGTCACTGGGCCTGTACCCTGAAGGGTCTGCCAATTGTACCCTTAGCTGTTGGTAATTGTACCTTTTAAAGTACAGAAAGGGACATAACCATTTTTGTACCATTGATGGTTGTTTGTACCTTGGGGATGTTCCTCTGAATCCATTTTGTACCTTAAAAGGTACAATTACAAGGGTACAGTCGCAAAGGTACAAATCGGTACCCTTTTCTGAAACTGCAAATGCAACAGATAAGACGAATTAACCTTATCTTTCCTTGTGAATCCACGCGTTACTGAGGCCAATTCGTCCACCAGCAACTCTTTTTTTCACAGTTTATGACATTGCTCTCAAAACAGGTCAATGTTAATGAACAAAAAACTAAATCCAAAACTTATTTGGTAAATGGCACTAACATCTGAAGCCTGACAACCATTAAACGTGCGCTTAATAACTGAAAAGACCCTCATTTTAAGAGGTTAGCCTACAACAAAATAAAACAAATATTCCAAATTAGGATGTTTTAAACAATGTGTTAAAGCGAATTGAACCAAATAACCATGATTTCCCGCCTTTCCCCTCCGTCAACTTCCTCGAAGAAAAAATTCGATTAAAAAATAAATAAAGCATTAATTTGAGCGTTTTAACCAGTTGAGAATCACTAGTCTACATGTACACAGCGTCCTCTGCTGTTCATTACTATTCACATCTTACGGAGTTGCCCTGCAGTGATGACTTCCGTTTCCAATCGTTACTTTTAGTTTCTATCTCGGCGTATGATTTTTAGGGTTCACAATACAATATGTGTTATGTTATTTTTAAGCCAGCGGAAATAATTTTATTTTTAACCGTGGCTTACTTTAACTGTTTTAGTGCAGGTAAGACGATTTTGCATGTGTCTTCTGATACCAACATGGGTCCCACACGGGTGAATTAAGAAACGGCATCCGAGTTCTTTAAGTTGTTTGAGACGGCTATCGATGTAATGTTTAATTTAGACATTAAATATGACAGGTTATCGTTTAATTGAATGCTCACAATTGAATGCACACACACATACACTGCTTTAATTGTCAAACTTTTAATACAAGAAAATATTAGAAATACTTAAAACGAATGTAACTGACTGCTTTTCAGTATTTTATAGCTTGTAGGAACACATTATTTAGCCGCAGCGGCTCAAATTATTGGTTTTGAAGAAGACGGACTGTCTTTAGTGCTTTCGAATTCTATTTACTAATGTCAGGACTTGATCTGCTCTTGGCATTTCTTGATTGTGTCGTAAACTAAGCACTAGCTCTTGTCTGCCTTTTCCCAGATCAGTTTATGAGAGGTTAATGCGCTGTCTACCCCTCATTTCAATCTGCTGATGTACTGTATTGCATCTTATAAGTAGAGATGCACCATTCGATCGGCCAGGGACGGTGTTGTGCCGAATTCGGTACCTCTGCCGTGAAATGCATCCCCTGTCGGGAACGCGCACAGCTCTTTACTTCGATTCGAAGGGAGAAAAGACGTAGTTGCGCACTCCCGACAGATAAGACATGCAGTACAGACAGCACAGTTCCGTGAATGAAACGTTAACTGTGTCGGTCACGTGACTATCCGTAAAGCAATACGCGTGTCGATATGGGGCGTCTGTACGCTGCCTATGGTTATGGAAGTTTAACGAAACGTTAACCCCCAGTGCTATAATAACCGTACAACATGAAGGTAAGAAAAAACCTGATCTTAATCTAGCTTACTAGCGATGTAAGAACTGTATGTGCATAACGTGTGATATTGGTATTAAGAGTATTACTCTGCACCTATTATTATTTGGAAGAGTATAGTATACTTCAGTTTTTTTTGGAGGTTTGTGGCCTGTAGCCTTTTTTATTTTCAGACTAATAAAAAAGAGAAAATGGCCAGTGTCGTGTTACCGGGGGAATTTAAACATACTGGAAAATGATATAAGTGATTGACATTTGTTTTGTTATTTAAATCTGTTGCACCTGCTCTTGTTTGGTAAAGTAAAATATGTCTGATAAAGTTAGGTGTACAGTAGCTCATTTTCAGTTAATTATTTGTACCTATTTTCAGTCACAGAGGACTTTGATTTTGAGACTTAAGTGAGAAGATCCTATAACTTAGTACAGTTTGGGAGAAACGGTAAAGTTGATGTCCGAATTTTTGATAAATGTTGTTTTTATGTTTGTACTGGCTAGGAAGGCATAACTAACAATTGAACAGAGGACTCAAATTGAAATTTTGAGTAAAGAAGGGTTCTCTCAGTTAAATGTTTCTAAGCATGGAGTGACCTGCTGTTACAGAGAAAAAGGCTGACAGGAAGCAACAGTGACTGGAAACTGGGGCAAGGAAAGTGACATCAAAGGCGGAAGAGCAACCTTTAGTTGTGTCGTGCAGACGAAATTTGAAGATGACTGTAATGGTCTGAGGGCTGACTACAGTGAACAGAGGGAAACCGGTATCTCCTAATAGCTCTTAAAAGCAAAGAGTGAGAGCAGCTGGACTGTATGGTTGAGGTTCTGCCAGAAAACCATTACTTCATGATGCTAACAAGAAAAGAGACTACTATAGGCTAAACAACACAAACACTGGAGTATTCAGGACTGGGAGCAGGTCTTGTGGACGGACGAATTGGACCAACAAGTTCAAAAAGAGCGTCTAGCGAATGAGACAGAACTATCTGAAAATGTGCAGGGAGGGTTTGGACACAAGTTATTTCCAAAAATTTCTGGAAAGGATGCTGTGAATCTGTGCTGCTGTGATAAAGGCAAGAGGTGGTTCTTTTGATGAAACTGATACTTAGGCACTCGCGTTCATTAAATTGCACTTAAAATGCACAATAAATTCTTACATTACACTTCAAAAAAATTTCTTGCAATAAGACTTTGAAAAAGCAGTGCATCATTCATTTTAAAAAGGGTGGGCCCAAACTTCTGACCTGTTGTGTGTGTGTGTGTTTGTGTGTGTATAACATCACTATTTACACTTTGCAGCAGTGGTCCACTCCCTCCATCGGCACTGCATAGCGACACAGGGAACTCGCTTTTCGAAGAACATCCAGTTTCTAATGGTGGATGACATCACTGTTTACTACTATAAAAGCGGTTCTAGCGAAGATCCAACAGTGCCGGCATGGCTGAACCATACGGAGGGCTTGGAATTGTGGAAGCAAGTCAGCCTGAATCTCAAGTTCAACAGACATGTGATGGACACTGCAGTGAGACTGACTGCAGAGCATTTCAACCATTCAGACGGTAGGTGCACACTCGGCTCTGTGCAGGTTGAACTGTATTCATTGTTGTTGTTGTTGTTATTTGTGTGTGTGTGTGTGTGTATGTGTGTGTGTGTTTTATACCCTCTTTCAGTTCTATGGTTTTACATATCGGGACATAAAATTATCTGGTCCTTACCAGGTTCTAAAATTATTTAAATCTAACCTCAGGTGTACAATAACACACAACAGATTTCATTATATGTCATTATTTAACGAAAATGAAGCCAAAATGAAGAAGTCATGTGGGAAAAGTACACCCCATGATTCAATAGCTTGTAGAACCACCTGTAACAGCAATAACTTGGAGAAATCATTTTCTGCATGACTATCAGTCTCTTACATTGTTGTGTAGGGTTTTTGGCCCATTGCTTTCGTTCACTGAGGTTTGTGGGCATTCATTTACGCACAGCTCTCTTAAGGTCCCGCCAGAGCATTTCAATCAGATTGAGGTCTGAACTTTGACTGGGCCATTGCAACACCTCTTTTCTTTTTAGCCATTCTGTTGTAGATTTGCTGGTGTGCTTAGGATTATTGTCCTGCTGCATGACCCAATTTCGGCCAAGCTTTAGCTGTCAGACAGATGGCCTCACATTTGACTCTACAATACTTTGGTATACAGAGGAGTTCGTGGTCAACTCAATGACTACAAGGTGCCCAGGTCCTGTGGCTGCAAAACAAGCCAAAATCATCACCCCTCCACCACCGTGTTTGACAGTTGGTATGAGGTGCTTGTGCTGACATACTGTGTTTGGTTTTCACCAAATGTGGTGCCGTGCATTATGGCCCAACATCTCCACTTCGGTCTCAACTATCCAAAGGACATTGTTCCTAAAGTCTTGTGGTTTGTTCTGATGCCACTTTGCAAACCTAAGCTGTGCTGCCATGTTCTTCTTACAGAAAAGAGGTTCTCTCTCCTGGCTACCCTTCCAAACAAGCCATGCTTGTTTAGTCTTTTTCTAATTGTACTGTCATGAACTTTAACATGCTAACTTAGGTCTGTCGAGTCTGAGATGTAACTCTTGGCCTTATAAATGGCCTTATAACCCTTCCCAGATTGATGGGCAACAACAATTGCTTCTCTAAGATCATTGCTGATGTCTTTCTTCCTTGGAAGTGTGTTAACACACACCTGAATGCTCCAGACCAGCAAAATGCCAAAACTTTTATAGAGGTGGTCACATGTGCTGATAATCAATTAATCAGTTGTGTGTGTTTATATATATATATATATGGCATGATCAGTTAAAGTTGCAGCCTCCTGATATGTTCCTCACTCAATTTTGGTTTCTCCTCTCTGAAGATCACACATATCAGGCTCATGGTCACTGTGAATTGAACCCAGATGGAACTAGTAGGTCTTTCATGAGCCATGCATATGATGGCAAGGATTTTGTCAGCTTCGATGTCGAGAGGAAATCCTGGGTCGCAGTCGTCCCACAGGCTGTCTTCTACAAACAAAGACGGGAATCGGACATACGAGATTTACATCGTCTTATTGCACACTATGAGTCTGGTTGCATAGATTGGCTGAAGAAGCTTTTGGAGTATAGTATAAGTGTACGCAAAACAAAAGGTAAAGCAGTGTATTTATACTTCATTTTGATTTAACTTTCTTTACAAATATTGATTATTATTTAGGCTGTCTATTCAGTTGTAACAGTTGTATTGTTTGCTATTTAAAATACATCTTAAAGAATAAGTTCATTAAAATCAATCATAAGTTCAATCAATTTCTGTTGGATGTTCTTGTCATGTTTTTTAAAGGTTCTCATTTAGGAATTTGTATTTTTTGCAGTTCCAGAGGTGAAGCTAATCGAAAAGAAACCTGCCATTCGAGTCACATGTCATGTGACTGGCTTCTACCCACGGGAGGTGCATGTTGAGTGGTTGGGGGCAGATCAGCTCCCCCTAACGGAGGGTGTGATCAGTGGGGAGGTTCTGCCCAATGGCGATGGAACCTACCAGCTGAGGAAGATTCTGACGGTGCCAGAAGGTCAGGGAGCCCAAAGCTACAGCTGCCGGGTGGCCCACAGCGGTGTGCCTGAGAACATCACTGTCAGCTTGGGTAAGATCTGCCCTCTCCACATTGTGTGATGCTGCCCCTCCTCAGCCTCTGTAGGGTCACGGCGTCATCTCAGCCTGCTCTGGTGCTGGGCTCTACACTCTCACGCGGCTTACAGACCTAAGTGTGGGCTCTTTCCTTACAGCTCCAGAAACGGCTCGTCTTTATGGAATAATCCCCGGGGTCCTTCTGGCTGTATTGATTATCATCATCTTCTTCTTCAGAAAGTGTGCAGCAGGTGAGACCTTTAATAAACTGACACTATCAAGACACGGGTACTTAAATATATTCAGCTTTTATAATGTGGACAGTATGACTTCTTGTGAAGTGATGTCCATCCATACAGAGAAGAAGCAACAGTTCACACTAGACTGTCTTTTCTCATCTTTTCATATGAAATTTTCATTCCAAAGGGTTAAGGAGATGTGCAGAAGCATGAGGACAGATTAAAGGATGGATTGATGACAGGACATTTTTCTACAGTGGAGAATGTGGAACAGTAAGAACTGCAAGGACTAACCAAACAAAAATGAGAGCTACAGTTTGGTTCTGCAGACACTGTTTTCCCTTTCAGCAGAGGGATTTCCTCTGACGCACCGTTTGAGGCTCCCTACTCTATCAGAGAGAGTGGAACTTGTGCTGCAGTCTGTCACTGCATATGAAACAGCCACTACTGTAGCCTCCATAAGTGAACAGCGAAGTTATTAACCTATAACCTCTGATTTCAAAGCGTAATGTACTTTTCAACTTTCACTATTTATTGTCACCCGACTGCTTTTACTGTTGTAATTATTCCTATATGTATTTTACATCATATCTTATGTCTACCTATGCATCTATCCAGTGAGATATCAGTGTCACTAGCAGAGCCAGTGAATCCTATTGGCGACAAAGGCAGCCGCCTAGGGCACCGACATCTGAGGTGGCACTGACTTGACAGCTAGTTTGACTTTGCCTCAGACAGGGGGCGCTGGCGGTGATGCTCGCCTAGGGCGCTGTATCAGCTAGGACTGGTACTGGTCGTTAGAGGTCATTAAAATATTATTTAACATGTTTGGAAATTGGTGAATAATAACAAGTAATAATTCAGTTGTCTTGTTTCTTTTTAACCATTTGTGATGCAAATACAGAGGGACAACACTAGTGTGGGATTCAGATGGGTAAAATGCTGGTGTGGCTGGGTGTTGAGAGCACTGCTGTATTTAGAATCAGAGGTGCCTACACTTAGACTCAACATCCTCAGCTCTCTCACGAGAGACGAGATCCTGGCTAACACAAACCCTGAACTGCCGACTGGTAGAGGCTGCCATTCACTGTTTCTTCCAGTACTGAAGTGGGATCTCATTTCTTGCAAAGGATTGTCAAGGTCAGTTAACATCATCTGTAGCTTCAGCAGCGGCATTTGTGTTGTCCCAGTAGGAGCCACAGATCACCCAGGAAATATTAATAGACATTAATTATACTTAAGAGGACATGTTCACAATGTTTACAAAAGCAGTCAAACGAATGACTAAAGCTTTGTTTAGGTCCTGCAGCTACTGCTGCTCATTTGGTTGTGTATGAAGAATGTGATGAATATCTGAGTTCTTAATTTGTAAGTATTAAGAACTCAGAGAAGGGGCGTTGGTCAGCACAGACACCTCACACTTCGGGGACCTGGCTTTGTTTCCATACATAATAGTGCCGTAAAAAAAAAAAGAATGAAAAAGAATAAGAAAATAAATGTTGAGTAAGATAGTAAAAAAAAAAAAAAATACAAATAAAAATAATGTACGGAAGTCTGTAGAGAACATACATCAACTTTTTTTTTCCCTTTCGTTATCTCGAGATCACGACTTATTTTTCTCGTGATCTCGACATAGTCCATGTCACTTTCCCGTGATCTTTCGACAAGTTTAGTATTTTCCTCATGGACGAATGCATCCGATTTTACTTCGATCGTGGACTGTCCCAATCAGAAGACACTATTAATCCCGGAGGAAATCGCTCACATCGCGACTGAACATGTTATGACTTGCAAAGCACAGACGGCGAAAGCAGGCGAAGGAGATGAGGCTGGGAGTAAAAAAGGGATTTAACAAGGGACCGCCGACGGAACACGGAACAGAATCACTTTAACAACACATAACACTACAATGACAGAACTAAGGAAACGAACTCAGACGTGGACTTAAATACAGAGAACTAATGAGGAGAACTCAAAACGGCTGGGAAACACAGGGAATCCACACGAGGTTAACGAGGGGGACGTGGTCACACGAGGTTTGGACAATATAGTACAAGTATAAAAATAGGAATGAAATGTAAAACAAATTACAGCACATTCTAATAAATACAATAAAAATAAGATAAGAGAAAACCTTTGTACAGGAATCTAAAGTAGGCTACCTTTGTCCAAAAGTTACAGGAAAAGTAAAAGTACATAGGAGTATATTGCACAGTAAAGTACAAGTATATTGAACCAATATCATAAGTGGTTATACTGCACTTGTTTGTAAAACCAAGTTAGACTTCAGACTGTGGGAAAAATAAATATATTGCACCGAATCATGGATACAAGGAAATAACAGCGTCTGTCAGTGCTAGAAAATTGTCCATATTAGTGTTCGTCATTTGAGAAGGAGGTTCAGAAATTTGCAGCTATACTGTCGGAGAAATTATAGTGAGCCTGAACGAGTAGTCCGGTTCATTACCAACCAACCGGAGAGTCCGGGACGTCTCCATCAGACACGTGCAGGGGGGACGGAGGGGGCTCGAGCACCTGCCCCTTTCCTCTTGGGTACCTTAAGTGCCCTTTTCTTGAGGCATTTTTTTTTTATGTGAGTGTCCATGTGAAGTCCCGCCTGTGCCCCTCAACAATAACGTGTAACTATTAATCACAATTTTGCTAAATAAAAGGATCTGGCTTGCATCGGTCACATGATGACCATTAACCAATGCGCACCCTTGACGGCAGAGCGCGCTGGTTACGAGCCGGTGTTACGGAAAATTCAGTTTCCCCATGTTCCCCCTGTCGCGCGCTGATTTGAAATCATGACGTCACCCACTGCTTTGTAGTTACGCGGTTTCGCTGTTGTGTTAATGTCTTACTTTATTTTTTTCATATCTGACTTAATGTTCTTAGTGTGCTGTGGGAAACAAACCATTTATGCAAAAACATCGCCTGTCTTTTCGATATTTCTGTATTATTTAAAGAACTGAAACTATTTCAATCGCTTGTAATACGTGTTTGCTGGCAAAATAAAGAATACGGTAGTACTGTTTGGAGGACATCACGAATACTACGCGTGACGATCCATG
>JAODLD010000042.1:11767549-11801580 GCA_026781065.1 Mormyrops boulengeri | reverse complement strand
TTTGTTTTGTTAAGTTTTATGTCACCAATATGAAGCCCCCCCCCCCCCCCCTCACATACCAGCACTGCCGAGAGGCACATCTCCGGTTCATCTCCGCCCCCCAGGGCCAGCAGGCTTTCCATATGTCTCATAAACTGCTCTGGATCGTCCGTCTCGTATACAGGACCTACCCCTGAGACACCAGGCGTGAGATCTCCCTTTTCTCCATCAAACAGTCGCCCTTCGCAATGAGGAAAGTACCCCTTCATACCCCCTCTCACCACTGCCCCCTCACCTGGGTCATGGAAGGGCACCAGTATGAAGGTGCTTGGCTGCTGCTGGTCTTTGGCACGAGCCCGGATGATGGACAGGGCGCGGAGGCGGGCGGCTGTGATCTCCTCGAACATGCTGCCTGTGGTATCCATGACGAACACGAGGGCCGGCTGCTGGCCCACGCTGAACAGCCTGCGAAGGGTTAAAGCAACATCTATACTGCTTACTGTACAACCACAAGCCACACTCTGCTGTAGAAAACAGATCTTTGAAGCCTGTAATGTGAATATATACTTTAAGCACTTTGTTCCCCCTAAGGGTAAAGCAGCTGCATCTGGGCATCTAGACAATGAGTCTTTTGAATGAACTCACCGAACACTCAAGTAGGCTTACAGTAGCACTAACTAACTACCCTGAATTAGGTAGCTCTGGTCTAAGATGTCATTTTGCTATTTATCTTTTACGACTTTAGAGTGGTTGGCGCCCCATCCTGGGTTGTTCCCTGCCTTGTACCTGTAGCATCCAGGATAGGCTCCAGAATAGGACGAGGGGTTACAGAAAATGGATGGATGGATGGACGGACTTTAGAGTGCCATTGTTTTTTTGGCGATGAAGGCATCTCGTCCTACGTCCACGGCCTACCTCAGGAAGCTGGAGGCTCCCACGGCGTCCCGCAGGTCCAGCAGCGTGGCCCTGGTCGCCGCGGTGGCAAGCTGGGCGGCCTCTTCATGGAGATAGTGGTGCGGGGAGAAAAAGGGGGAGGTGCTGTCCTTGTTTATGCCACCCTGGGCCCCGTGGTGCCGGCTGCTGTCCAGGATCCCCCCATGGCTGCACTTACCTGGCAGTTCAGGGAGACAGAGCTGGGGGATCCATGCAGCATCCTGACAGCTACCCTGCATTATTACCATCGCAGTGAAGCATGACAGAGATCTGCAGATCAGCCATATGCTGCTCATAAGTCATGAACTGGTCTAATTACAGTCATCTTCCAGTACCTTTTTTCTATACTGGCTGCGAGATCTGAGTGTGGACTGGTTTGAGACCCTAACAAATTTCTAGAGCTAGTCCAAGTCTTTAAGAGCAGTCACCCTTCCATGATCGGTTTATCCACTTGTGTTGCATTTCCTGTGCATTTCAGGCCCTTTCCACCCTTCCCCTGTAAAGTGTTGTGAGTTTGCTTCATACTGGGCATTTCACCCCGTTGTCCTGATGTTTGTTTTCAGTTGCCCTACATTTATTGGCCTGCCTGTTTCTTGACTGTGGTGGTTTAAACTCTGATTCTGCAGTTTTTCTGTCCCCTTTTACGTTTTCTACTGATTGTCCACTGACAACCTTGAGTTTTAGATCATGTTTTGGCTTTGGATAAATCAGGGACTCTGAGTTGCTGAGTCGAGGTTGAAGCAGCCCTTGTTTTGCAGACACTGGTAATCACAATGGAAAATGTGCCTGGCACTGAATTGCTGCTGGTTGCAGTACTACACCTTCACTGGCTGTGATGTTTTTACACACTGGGTGGTTGCCAGTGATACTACTATACATTGGCTGCCTTTGCTGACAGCTATAATTTCATACCTGGTGGTTTCTTGGGCTGAGTGCTGAAGTAGCCCGTGGTGAGCAGTGGGGTGTGTTGTCCCTCTGTGAGTTGGCTCAGGATGTTGTTCCGGCAGGTGCTTGTGTAACAGTCAGTGCAGGTTGGAGTGTCCTCTGGAAGGGGAGCATTAGTATTACAGCTGCACGATGTTGGAGAAAATGATTCCTTTCCAATAAATATCGTAATATTTACAAAGCAAAAAGGAGTGCAAAATAAATCAATTTCTCACAAACACGTCTGAGTGATTTGATCAGCAAGGATGAAAGTGATTAGGATTTGGCTCAGAGAGCACAAGAAGAGCTCATGCATAAAGATCTTTAACTAATGTTAAATATATACTCCATATTCTTGAAAAGGAATGGTCATTAAAATTGCACAGCTTGCTAAGCTTCGTCTCTTATAACAATTTAAATGGAACGTAAATTGCCTGCTCTCAGTGAACTGTATCACCAAGATTTCTGAATGTCAGAATGTATTGAAAAATAATGTTTCTAATGAATGCAAGCAAGTAAGAAGTTCAAATAAGAATTTAATTGTACTTTGTACACTGTACTTGGGAGCATCTGACACTAGCTCAGATCGAATTTGGAAGCAGAAGAAACTTAAACTGCCATTTGATTTTGAAGACGCTGCACACAGACGGACATAATAGTGTTCTGAATATTTTCTCTCTTGCTTCTGAAAATATACAGTTCATCAGGCCGCTCATTCTTAAAAACTGTACCGTACATAAACACATAGTCCAGTGACAAAATGTGACCATACTGGCCCCAGTATTTTTGGTGGTTCTGCATCTTGTGTACGCAGAGCATTCCACTCGTAGGTGCAGAGATGATACATGGACTCAACCTGGAACACGTGGCCGCCATGATGCATATGTGGCCGCCATTATGCGTACATGGCTGCCATGATGCGTATGTGGCTGCCATGATGCGTATGTGGCCGCCATGATGCGTATGTGGCCGTCATGAAGCGTACGTGGCTGCCATGATGCGTATGTGGCTGCCATGATGCGTACGTGGCCGCCATGATGCGTACGTGGCTGCCACGAAGCGTACATGGCTGCCATGATGCGTATGTGGCCGCCATGATGCGTATGTGGCCGCCATGATGCGTATGTGGCCGCCATGAAGCGTACATGGCTGCCATGATGTGTCGTCAAGTATAAACTGGCCCTAAAGGAAATAATTGTCTCATCTGGGACACCACGGGCAACAAGCCTCACCCGAGGCCACTGGTATTGAAGGTTCCTCTGGGTGCAGCAAATGAAGGTACAAGGAGCGCTGTCCCATCTCCACCCAGTTGCTGTGGCTGTAGAAATCCTGGCCAGATAGGAAGAATAGGAGATGCAGGTCACTTTTGCGGGTTTGGTCCCTGGGTCTCTACATCTGAGACTACAGGACTCACTGTGTTTGTATAAAGGCATTCTGATATTCTGAAATTCCGCGGCCAGATTATATAAACAACAGTCTGGAGACATCAATCTTATAGTAGATTATGAAATAGCTTGTTCTTGAAATGCATGTACAGTCATGGTCAGGTTCTGGCAGTGACACGCATTTTGTGGTTTGGAAAACTTTGCTGCTTCGGCATTTTTTTTACGTGTTTCTCTGGTAAACTGAAGAACAACTATAAACTGTAAATATTGACTCTTTGCATAAAATTGATGCATTTGCCTTTAAAACGTTTATAATTGTTTATAATTGTCCTTCGGTATACAATAGAAACATGTAAAGAAGTTATCTAAAAGTGCTGAAGCAACAAAGTTCGCAAACCTAAATTTGTCACTGCCGAAACGTTTTCCCATGGCTGAACTTTATTAATGCAAGTGCCATCCTAATATATTTTGAGCAAGAGCATAACTTTCAAAATAATACTGATGCAGCAAAGTTTTGAGAATGTAGTGCCTATAGCTGTATCACCTGTAGGGAGTGAAGCAGCTGGCCCAGACTCTGCCGGGCACCTTGGTACTTCTTGGCCTGGACAGAGAGCAGGGTTTGGGCCCAAAACTCCCGAAGGATGGCAGTGGCCTCCTCCACATGCTCGGAGTCGAAGTGATACACCGGGTCTGACCGTGTGGAGCTCAGGAAGTCCATGACGGCGTTGGCTCTCACCACCTCTCCAACTGCATGCCAGAACTCCCGGCCCAACCTGTCCTGGAAGCAGAATGGATGGTGTGAGTCTGCCGCTGTCCCTATAGGTTCCCTACATCACCACAGGCATCGACAGCTTCTCCAGGTGACAGATCGGCCCATAATGCGGCAGGCTGTGGGGGTCGCGTTAAGCAGACTGGTGGGGACTGTGGACAGTGTTAAGCAGTCTATCGGGGACAGGGTTAACCCAGCCAATGGGGACTGTGTTAACCCAGCTGCCAGGGACAGATTTAAACTGGCTGCCAGGGAGAATGTTAAGCAGGCTGCAGGGACAGTGTTAAGCAAGCTTCTGGGGTTGGCTTTAAACAGGCCGCTGGGGAGTGTGTTAAGCAGGATACCAGAGACATCGTTAAGCGGGTTTGCTCTACTCTGCCTCCCTGTGGCTCTTTAATGTGCCGTATCCCCAGTAGGTAATTGATTACTCAGTCAAACCCGCGGGGTCCCCTCACTCTGAATAAATTGAGCACGCTCACCTTCCCTGCAACGTCCATGGCACCCAGCGTCGCCAGTGTGACGTTGAGCAGGGCCTGCTCCGTCATGTATTGATGCGTATGTGAACTCCAAGACATCGTCAAGATCTGGGACCAGAAGTTGGGCAGGAAGGCCTGGTGGCCGGGAAGAAGCAGCAGCAGGCAGCTGATCACACGTAGCCTCAGGTGGGACATGGCCAACACACAGTCCGCTGGTCCACTCACGTCTCGGGGATGAGGGTGAAGGGAGGACTGAGGAGGAGAGAGAGGGGCATGCAGATTCTCTTTTACCTCCTAGTTTGCTTGTTGTTATGTATTTTAGTTTGTATTTAAATGCTTTAAGATTGAATTGCTGGCATTTTCTATAGAGAGTCGCAGTAAGAGTCAGTTGGTGAAGCACAGGAGAGAGATGGCTGGCGGCGGCATGCGAGTCCATTGCATGTCGATTTGGTGAGACACCACTTCATTGAACGTCATTTTTTAAGAAATCATGGGTGCAGAAATCAAACCCCCACAACGGCGCCCGTCAAAACCCATGTGGCAGCCCCCCCATCAGCAGATGACCCCCTAGGTGGCCACTTATAGGGTTTACCAGCCCTGGCAACACCCTGGAGGTGTGAGCCACTACAGACGTCATTCAAAATGAACTATAGATGTGTTGCGTGTCTCACACCTCAATGTACGTTACTCTTATGTGTGTGTCACTCCGCAATGTACATCACTCCTCAGTGTGTGTAGCTCTTCAGTTTGTGCCGCTTCTCAGTGTGTGCCAATCCTGAGTTTGTCGCTCTGCAGTGTGCCTCGCTCATGAGTGTGTGTCACTGAGTGTATCACTCACGAATTTGTGTCGCTCCTGATTGTGTCACTCCTCAGTGTGCCTTGCTCCCGAATGTGTGTCGCTCCTGAGTGTGTGTCGCTCCTCGGTGTGCCTTTCTCCTGAGTGTGTGTTGCTCCTGAGTGTGTGTCGCTCCTGAGTGAGTGTCGCTCCTCAGTGTGCCTTTCTCCTGAGTGTGTGTTGCTCCTGAGTGTGTGTCACTCCTGAGTGTGCCTTGCTCCTCAGTGTGTGTCGCTCCTCAGTGTGTGTCGCTCCTCAGTGTGCCTTGCTCCTCAGTGTGTGTCGCTCTTCAGTGTGCCTTGCTCGCGAGTGTGTCTCTCCTCAGTATACTTCACTTCTCAATACCCGTCGCTCCTCAGTGACTGTTGGCCTCCCTGCCCCCCTGTGGATGAGCTCACCATTCCTTTGCAGGGTTCTCTAGAGACAGAAGCTGCAGCCTATTCAGGTTTAATCGTGCCCAGACAGGTCCAGCCTGTAAGCTCTGCAGTCTTCAGATTTGTCTTCACCTATAAACATGCAATACAGGTGCCAAGGACGCGTCTGCGATAGCACTCCTACTTTACTCTGTGTGGATGAGGGCCGGCTGATGCTTTATTTTCCTTGCACTATGCATCATTTTCTGTTTTACGCCCCAAATCGATTGGAAATGATTCTCTGCAGACCGGTTTCTCTGCCGATGGCTCTGTCTGCAGGAGAAGCAGGAGCAACTGAATCTACACAGAAACACACCCTCTTATGCCTATGGCACGCAATGAAGGTCACTTCCCACTAGGAGTGTGACGAGATCTCGTGTCACAAGAACTCGTGATATTATAACATGACGAGATTCCTCATTGGAGTGAAATGCAGTCTCCCTAAGGCGCTGCGAATCAGCTGCTGTAAGCATGTTGGCGTCTGACGAAATTACTATAGTAGATGCCCCAGACACGTTTAAATCTTGTGTGTGGCAGCATTCTGGGTACCCGGTGGAAAATATAAATGGCGAAAGGGTGACAGACAAAACACGAACCATCTGTAAGCATTGTAGGAAAATAATGGCGTACACCGTGGCTAACGCTACTACTGTGCAAAGCCATTTGCAGCACCGCCATCGCTCTTTACTTAAATCCACTGCACCAGTGAAGAAAACATTAAAAAATGTTTTATGTTTGTTATTTATATTGTTTTATAGTCATATTCTATTTTATGTTCAATTGAGAAGTCAAATAGGAGAGAAGCTTGTCATTTGAGTTTGTGGTGAAATATTTTATGGTGCTAGATATTTGTTCTGTTCTTTACTGCATATGATAACTGGTGATTATTTAAAACATTTCACCAAACATCTGCATTATTTAGCATTTTTTTGTTTTTCAAATTAATCAAATAAAAGGCTGCTTTCCAGTAATATATTTCCTCTTTGAAGTTTTCCTTAAAATATCGTTAAAATATCATTTTGTCTCGTTCTCGTGAACCCAATATCATGTCTCATCTCGTCTCATGGGCTGAGTATATCGTTACACCCCTACTTCCCACTGAACTTATCTTCACACACAAACTCCCTCCAAGGCTGAAATAATCTCAAACCATCCCAAGACACCATATGCATTTAGATTTGCAAATTCTTATCCAACTCATTTTGAGAACTGACCTTCAGCTAGTTATCAGTAATTCCTTCATGAACAATAATTGAACTTTTTACACCCTGACTTTGAATGTATTTGGATCAATGTGCTTTTAATAGCCTAAACATTCTGAATAGGATGACCCCAGACTCTGTCTTTTCTTTGTGGTCATGAGGACCTCCCGCACCTACCTGAGTTAGGGTCGCACTGCTGTGACGCCAGCCACCTGCAGCCGTGTGATCGCTGGCAGACACCGTGTGTGTGCGTGTCTGGTGACAGGCTCTGCGGGAGTGAGGGAGAGTCACATCGAGTACAGAAAGTGAGAGAGAAAGACAGAATGTCCCATATCTGCTGCCTGCCACGCGAGTGTATCTGCCCCACCCAAGATGGGCCCCTACCCCACCAGACATGGGCCCCTGCCCCACCTAAGATGGGCCCCTGCCCCCAGCAGGGAGTACATCACAGGCGTGGTCATTACTGTGTAATGTTAACTGTGCACAGTGCAGTAAATAAAAAACATACACAATCAAAGGATCCACTTACACAGTAACTATGATTCTTTTGCTATTCAGCTGCATGTTCAGTAAAACGCACAATGAAATAAAGAAGCTGGCCACGATATCTTAGACAAACAAGGTGCTCAAACACCATATAGCTGATCTCCTTGTCGATATGGCAGAGTGCTGTTTGGTTTTCAGTGTGCGCCCTGTCATGTGACCACATCATGTGGTTTCATTGCTGACTGTCTGGCTGGCCAATATCAACACTATTATCTAAACCCAGACTTTCACTTGTGCCATGTTTTTCCCAGCTGCTGGAGACTTTGTTGTGTAGACATTTATACCGGTTTCTTAATGACACTGAGCCTCACCTATATGGTGCAGCTAACATGTACGTTCACATATCGTCCTTAAGCACAATTAGTAAAAGCTAATTAAGGATGAATGTGAGGAAAACACGTGTAAATAAAAACATTAAAGGCATCAGCCTCTTTCTTCAGGTAAGTGTAACTTACCTCTTGTTCAATCGGAGAAACCATTCAAGTCAAAGAAGTAATTGCTATAAATTCTGAAAGCAGGTAAGATGTTCTATGCAGATGTTATGCAAACATGCATGAATTCTTACCTTCGCTCATCGCCTCGCCTCTGGTCTCCTTGGCGTCTCACCTCTGCTACGGCCACGAGACTGATGATGTCCCACCCAGAAGGGCTCCTGCAAACGTGCACTGAAGCTGCTCTGCACCCAGGTACTTGGCTTCTGTTTTTGCTGTCTTGTGGGGGGGGGGGGGGGTTCACAAAAAAATATCAAACATAAAGCGTGTGATGCAGATAGACCACTGGCAGCACGTGAAGGCAGCTCGCCTCTTTGAGGCCGCAAGCTCTTTGGCCCCACCCCCTTGGCATTGAATCTTCACAATGAGGCTGCATACATTGTTGGCTGTTTGTGCTGTGGCCTCACACTTCTCCCCCACTTTGGTCTGGCCAGTTCAATGAAGACACCTCCCTTCTCCCCTCCCACATGTGGGAACCCTTTTATTATGTCCTGGTGGGAATGTAAAAGCAGACCAGTTGCTAACCAACGCAACTCAAAGTATCAACCGTGAGGCTTTCTGCACCTTAACAAAGAGACAAGCCTGAACACAAAGGCCCCGCTGTGCCTTGTCCTGCTCAGCCAAGACCTGCGGCGACTGCTGAGCACTAAGTCTCGTTGCCCATAGAGACAAAGACAGCTGTGGTAGTGTCCTGTGCCCGCTCCTGTTTGACCAAAAACCCCCAGGGAAACAGAGGAAGGTGTGGAAAGCAAGGAGGTAAAATCAGGGAATCCCCAGGTGAGCAAAACAGTGAGGAATGGATGAGTAACATGGGGGATAGGTGAGGGGATGAAAGAAGGAGACAATGAGCAGCTCAAGAATGCAGCTCGACATATGACTCACTTAGTCCAGACACCCTGGGAAGCAATGGACACATGAATAAGGTCATTCTTCGGCAGGCTGTCTGCATGCTGCAGACAAGTGTGTTAAGCACCTTATTCTCTGGCAGGAAGTCTGGGATGCAGCAGACTGGTGTGTTAAACACCTTATTCTTTGGCAGCCAGTTTGGATGTCGCAGATGAGTGTGTTAAACACTCTCCCTGATAGGAATGAGCAGCCACCTGTGGCCGGCCAATCAGACTTGTTCTTGTGTATGACCTCAGTTCCTCTCTGTCTGCAGGCTCATTTCAGGGGCTGTGCTGCCATCCCCAACCTGCTCCAACTGTTTTCAGGCCACTCACACTCAGCCGGGTCCTCCAACCGTGCAAATAGAAGTACCTCCAACCTTTCCCCGCCCAAACTTCCCCTGGATGTATAATGACACTGTGTCATTCTGCTCTGTTTTTACCTTGCGTTTTCAGTGCTTGGCTGACAAACACAGACCTGCTCCTATCCAGCAAAAGCTGATGTTTGACTGTTGACCAGTAGCAGCACATGGGTCCGTCTTCCAGGAGCAAAGTGTCATACATGCAGAAGCTGCCATTATGTAACAAAACATTCTTTTGATTCTTTTATCCATCCATCTATCCATCCATCTCAGGTACCACATACTGTACAGGTGTTTGCAGAGACTGCAATGTTTGCCAGAAATGTGAAGTTACTACATATAGGTGTTTCAGCATTTGTGCACTGGTGCAAAGAACCCATTCACTGACAATATATTTGATTAAAAAAAACTCTTCAATTAGAATTTTGTATTTGTCTGATAAAATTTTTTATTCATTTAAATTGGGCTTTAACAAATTTTCAGTAGGTATCTGTTGCTAAGTACAGTGCCACACAGTTCAATTACTCGCACTTTAGTATTAAAAATAAAACAGAAAAGACACCCTAACATTTCAAAAATTAGGAGGAACTCAAGGTTCCCGCTGTATGACATCATGGTTACTCACCAGTCATTCAATCTTTATTTATATAGCACTGTTTTAGCTACAGGGTTTACAAAGTACTGTACAGACATTTTAAAAGAAGAAAAAGAAAGAAATTAAAATAAGCAAAAACAAAAGTAAAATATCACCTGAACTGCAGGACTTTATCTATCAATGTTCTCTTTAACCTGTGCCTCTCGGGGACCTTTAACCTACCTCTTCTGGGGAAATGACCACCAATATTCTCAAAAATAAATGGATAAAATAAATGATTATAACATCACTGGGACCTTTAGGCCCTTATTTCAGTGGGGACTCTAGCCCCTACCTCACAGGAGACTCTAGCCCCTACCTCAAAGGGGACTCCAGCCCCTGCCTCAAAGGGGACTCTAGCTCCTACCTCACGGGGCACTCTAGCCCCTGCCTCAAAGGGGACTCTAGCTCCTACCTCACGGGGCACTCTAGCCCCTACCTCACAGGGCACTCTAGCGCCTACCTCACAGGAGACTCTAGCCCCTACCTCAAAGGGGACTCTAGCCCCTACCTCACAGGAGACTCTAGCCCCTACCTCAAAGGGGACTCTAGCCCCTACCTCACGGGGCACTCTAGTCCCTACCTCACAGGAGATTCTAGCCCCTACCTAACAGGATACTCTAGCTCCTACCTCACAGGAGACTCTAGCCCCTACCTCACAGGGCACTCTAGCGCCTACCTCACAGGGGACTCTAGCCCCTACCTCATGGGGCACTCTAGCGCCTACCTCAAAGGGGACTCTAGCCTCTACCTCACAGGAACTCTAGCCCCTACCTCAGCAGGGACTCCAGCCCCTACCTCACAGGAGACTCTAGTCCCTAACTCAGTCGGGACTCTAGCTCCTACCTCAGCGGTGACTCTAGCCCCTACTTCACAGGGGACTCTAGCCCTTACCACACAGGGGATTCGAGCTCCTACCTCAGGGAAGCAAGCCCCAGTTTTCTTGAAAATAAATGAGTAGAATAAAAGATTAAGTTATGTGCATAAAGTGTAAGAATAACATGATTGATTATAATAGGTTTTCATACGCAATAGTGAAAAGCTGCATTTTCAGTCCAGTTTTGAAAGTACTAAGACACTCAGTAACTATTAGGTTTTCTGAGAGGGACTTTCAAAGTTTGGGACTACAGTGACCTGAGCAGAGTTTTAGGGATAATCAGCAAATTACCATCGGATAATCTGGGTGATCTGCCTGGGACGTACTTTACAGTCATGTCACTGAAGTAGGATGAAGCAAGACCATGAAAACATTTAAAAATGAACAAAATAACTTTAAATCAATCCTAAAAGCCACAGAACCCGTTGTAGATTTGAAATAGATTTCTTAGGTAGACCAGACAGGGGTGCATTACAGTAATCTATTTTACTTATAAGAAAAGTATGTATTAATTTTTCACAGTCAACACATGACAGCATACTTTGACAATATTATGAAGGAGATAGTATGCAGTTTTTCAGACACTGTTGATATGGCTGTGAACTTTTTAGAATTCGACCTTCATGACAACAAAATGCTTTCTGACAAATGACGTTCATAGACCAGTAAAAGCTGGCAATGTATATTAAATGACATTATAATCCAAATATTTCTAATGAAAGAAGTGTCAAAGTATGACAAAAGGTTCTGAGCCTGTGCTGTGACCTTCCTTACCAACAGCATTCAATGTTTGTAGATACTTTTGTGGTTGTATTATTGCTTTTGGGTGTCATCCTTGACTTGAAGAGCAGTTTCGGTACCCCCAACCCCCCCGACACATGCCTTGTCCCTTCATTCGGGGGGAGGGGAGGCGGGGCTTGCATGACAGTCTGCATCATACAGACCAAATGAGGTCAAAGACATTTCTGGAAAGTGATGCACGCCCACAGCCAGCAAGCAGGCCTCCCCATCATGTGTGAGAAAGTGACCCCAAAGCAAGCCCGTCCACATGCGTGTAAAACAAAGCCCTCACTTTAATGGGGGGGGGGGGGCCATGAGCTGCTTGTGGATTTAGGCACCTGTCTGTTGGCCCCCTGAGTTGTGACATACTCTTCATCTCTTCATGAACCTCTTTCTCTTTAAGGTGATTAAAATGATCTTTAACCATTTTAAATGACCATGGACCTCACCAAAACCCAACTCTGCATTTTTCTGTCCAGGTCATGTACTGATTTCGCTGCTGAAGTGTTCATACTTCCCCCAGCAGTGTGGTTTGGTCTGCTTAACCACTCGCTGCGCGCATTTATATATAAAGCAGCAGAGCGGATGCAAAGGCGGCAGGGCGGCTATGACACGTTTCTGTTTTTTCTCTATCAGGGTCCAAACCACGTGCATTCTTTCTGAGAAGCAGTGATCGGGGAAATGAGCTTTGCGTTTCAAGGCATGAGGAAAATCAAAGAAAAAAACTGAAACCCTTTAGAATATGTTCAAGCTGCATAAGCAGCCGGAGCAGCCAGCGGGGTGCCAGCGGCGTGACAGCGGCGGGCGGCTGCCTCACCGGGTGAGCTGGGTCATGTGTTCATGTCTACCTCACATATAAACTTGGTTTTGACTTTTACCCTCTTGTGGCAAAAACGATTACAGACTGTCTGCCATTGTTTTGCTATTTAATATTAAATTAAATAAATACCACGGAGTGTTGCTCTACCTAGAACTAGTATAGAGAAAATTTCATTCTATCTATCTACCTTCCAAAACTCCCTACTCAAAGAAAGGTCATGGTAAAGTCTTATTCAGCTGAAGTATTTTTACATTGTATACTTCTATAATTTAACCTTTCTTTATTAATTAATTAAATGTATGACATGATAAAACTAGAAAAGTCTTTAGAGTAAGACATTTCGGAAGCAGTACAGTATGTAGAGGGTGCAGTTAACTGATAAATAAAATTTGAGATTCTTGCCCTCTAGTTTTATTGCCTAGAGAAGCAAATTTGTTAAGTATGTGAGGAAAAATCCACACTGTTCAATTCAACATGAAATGATTGTACCACACAGCTCGCGCTATGGGCACTATGGAGGAGAGTAATTAGATTTAGAAGATGTGCAAAATGAATTATATTTTAGCATCTGCCACTTAATTTAGCACTTAAAAACTACAATGCAAGATATGAGGTCTTTTAACAGAAACCACTATCATATGTTATTAAAACTACAGGGTCTTGTTTAGCTGTAAAACTCTATATCTTAAGAATTTTATCGTTCATTGTCTTGGGCTTTATGCCTATAAAATGAGACGACTTTAATATTTTTGTGTGTTTAAGAATGAATGTGACATAGCAGGGATTCCTACAAAAATCTCCAATAATGTCCGATATGCGTACTGAAGTAAAGGTCAGGACACGCTGCTTGTTGCACAGGCAGATCTCTGGCTAGGTCCATATGTCTTAGGATGAATTGAGGATTTATTTAGGGGTTCTGCTGTCAGCGTGGGCTTCCCTCTGTGTTGTGTAGGTTTGCCCCTGCACCTCAAGGACATCCTGTGAGGCTCGTTGGTGCCTCTAGGTTGCCCTTATAATATGAATATCTTTGTGTCTGCGTTAGTGTGTGTGAGTGTGTGTGTGTGTGTGTGTGTGTCCGGTGATAAACTGGCCTCCTATCTGGGTTGTGGCCTGCGCTTTCTGGGTTGGGATCCCAGTGTCATTGATAAGATGAGTATCTGTAGAATGGATGGATAGAATTTCATCGTTATTTTTTTGCAAACTTCAAATGTACTGCAGAAAATGCCAGCCATTTCACATAAATAATACAAAGAGTTCACAGCAACACGTTGCTCAAAATTTTAAATAACTTTAAACTAAATATATATGTATAACCCAGTCATTTCTAAAATTCAATTGTTTCATTTTCTTTGATTGATGATGGCTGATTGAGACTGTATTGAATCCTTCTGCGCAGGAACTGTACATTGTGCCAGGAAAGGTGTAACTAGTCTTCCTCTACAATGGGGAACAGCACCAGAATGGAAGCTGGTAAGGCTCCCTGTCGCTGACCCCTGCCTGGATGAGCTACCTGCTGTGGTGTGTTTGTGGGCTAGCGGGATGCCTGTTTTTTCTTCCTGTGGGCGGGTCTGTCTGGGAAAAAGATCGGGGTTGATTTTTAATCCCAGTCCAGCCCTGATCTGATCACACAAATGCATGTTTTCTTTCATTAACATCCACTCTGGCAGTCACAGATTTCTTTACACTTTACACTCATGTTAAAACATCTTCCTCATGCTCTTGGTTTTGCTTCAGCTTTGCAGTCACCAGTGTGTTTGCAGTGCCCCCAGGTGGCCTTCTTTCAGCAGCGCTGCTCTTCTGATCTCAACGATTTTGTGGTCTGCAGTGTGTTTGCAGCGCCCCCAGGTGGCCTTCTTTCAGCAGCGCTGCTCTTCTGATCTCAACGATTTTGTGGTCTGCGATGTGTTTGCAGCGCCCCCAGGTGGCCTTCTTTCAGCAGCGCTGCTCTTCTGATCTCAATGATTTTGTGGTCTGCGATGTGTTTGCAGCACCCCCAGGTGGCCTTCTTTCAGCAGCGCTGCTCTTCTGATCTCAACGATTTTGTGGTCTGCGATGTGTTTGCAGCACCCCCAGGTGGCCTTCTTTCAGCAGTGTGGCTCTCAGGTTACTCACATCCTGTCTTCACAGGACCACCCCAGGCGGCTGTAAACTACATCCTCGGTGGCATCTTGACCATCACAGTGCTGGCCATCGTCCTGCTGGTGTTGCTTTGGATTAAGAAGTGGGTGTTTCGACTTGTTCTCTAAGATGCATTTCCATTGAGTGTCACATAGGGGGCGAACTGTGTCTTTTAGCTGCACTTTAAATCACTGGTGAATATTCACAGAAGGGGTAGATTCTCTGGAGACACACGTGGCATGCAGAATTCATGATTTCTGTTATACTGGCTTCCTTTCAGATATCGAACCTTGCTCCGTACCATTCAGGACCTGCGTGGGTTAGGGGCGATGATTAACGTTTCCCCTCCCGAGTCACCAATGACGGCTGTGCCCAGCCTCCAGCAAGGACAGGAGCCTGCCTCAGAATCTCCTTTGAAGAGACAGAGAACTAAGACTTCTTCAAGGCTGTTATGGAAACCACCTCAGCAGGTGAGCATCATCCCTCAAACAGTGACCAGATGTCTGGCGGTATCAGTTAGCTGCACAGTCCCTGTGTACAATGTAGAAGCCCATTGTTGATTTGTTCAAGCTCTGGCTTTTTTATTCAGGTTATCCTTAAGCTTGCAAACTCGTACTACATTTTAACAAATTTGTCCCCCTGAAGGGCCCCCGCTTCACAAAAGCTGACCTTAACCTGCAGCAGCTGATCAAGGCTGGGAAGGAGGGGGTCTATTACAAAGCAAAGATGAGCCGGGGAACCTGCAAGGGCCACTCCATATTCACCTGCAAGATCACCAAAGAGGGTAACGTTTACATTAGGGGCTTCAATGAATTATTCAATACATTGGAAATTGTTTAATTTAATGGTAATTCAAGTCAATTAATCAATTACTTTGAAAACCTAAATTAAAGCCTTTTTTAAAACTTTTTTTTTTACTTCACCGAGAAATATTCACAAATATTACCATGTGAACTTAGCTACGCACTATTAATGGAATACAAAGAATGTAGAATCTCAGAACATTTGTTTTTATTGTTATTATAAAACCGAGAGAGCACTAATGATGGCCAAATGAAGCTTCATGAACCAATTGCTGTATTTTCTGACACCACTAGATGGTGCTCTCTATTCAAATAAGGGCTCAATTTACACCCCAAAGCAAACCAGTGAAAAAATACAGAAAATGGTTCATGAAGCTTCATTTGGCCATTACTAGAGAACACGCTAGTGAAAAACGGTCAAAAGGCCAACTAGTTAATTAAACACATTAAATGAAGTACTACCTGATGGGGGAGGGGGGTTGTCGCCTCAGACTAGTGGAATGATGTCACATAGTTTTTTATGCTGTTTTTTATCTGCAAATTATAAACCTGTCATGGGCTGGTAGATTGAGACCTCTTCTAAGTGGTAAATGATCCAACTAAATCCCTCGCCCTCCACTACAGATAACAGCTCATCATCCAACGTAATCATCTCTGTTATTTTTGTAGTTGTGTCTTTATCTCTAGTACTTCCAACTTTAAATACTGAGCCAATATCTTCATTTTTAATGAATATTGGCCAATACCGATGTATTAGCCATATGCTGTGCATCTCTAAAGCTAACATTACTTTTTACATAACTAGCTAGTTAGCTGCCTCAGCGTCTTCACCCATTGCTGCTAGAGGTGGGAGAAGTAATCACCCTAACGATGCATCCCGATGCTAATGTGAAAGATTCTGCATCGATGATAGAGAAAAAAAGAATAGATTATTTGTAAAAGTGAGTATAAATAAAGTACATTCAAATACATTACAGTTTTGGAAATTCACATGCTGGTACTGCCACTTTGTGTGTCCTCCTGCAGCACATGAGCTGGAAGTAGGAGTATTTTTATTGTACCCCCCAAAAAAATCGATTTTACAGATCAATGCATTGAGTCACCACCATAAAAATTGATTCAATGCATCTTTACACGCCTAGTTTACACTCAATCACCACACTGATGCTAGCTCAATTCTTTTTTGTCCTACAGGCGTCTCCTCCAAGCGGGTGCAGATGGAAGTGTCCATCATGAAGAAGTTAGTGCATCACAGGAATGTGCTGCAGCTACTGGACTGGAACATCACCGAGGGTGAGGGGGGTGCTGTTCCTTAGGTGTTACTGAACGTGTTGTCGCCTTTCCATAACGCAAACTGAACCATCCTTTATCACAGAGCCCTATGTGCTGCTCATGGAGTTTGTGAATTATGGGACCCTTCGCAATTTTCTTCAGTTGAATCACGAAACCCTTACCACCAACAAGGACCTACAGCACCTCTTCACGATTGCATCCTATCACATTGCCCTGGCCATGGAACACCTACACTCTAAAATGGTACAATCCCCTATGCCACTACACCACCAAAAATACACTGCTCAGGGACACCTGCTCTCTAAAATGGTACAACCCATAATGCTACTACACTTCCAAAAATATACTTCTTGGGGATACCAGAATTCTAGAATTGTACATCCCACAATGCCTCTATACCACCAAAAATATACTGCTCTGAGACACTCTATACGTTGGTACCCCTCTTGTGTACAGTTGACATCTAGATAGTGAAGTTTGAAGGGCGTATTTGCTTTTGTTAATTGTAAAAAGCTTTCTTGCACCTACAATGCTCATAACAATGATGCTCTGAATCGGAGCAGCACAGGACTGTTCCAAAGCAATATTGTAACGCAAAGCTGGACTAACTGCCCAGGTGGTTCACTGTGACCTGGCCCTGAGGAACATCCTGGTGCACCATTTCCCCATGGAGGTGAAGCTAGCCGAGTTCGGGCTGGCCAGAGACCTGACTCGCATGAGAAGCCGTCGGAGCAGCCGCAAGAAGACCGCCAGGGTGAGGCCCCAGCAGGGTGGCAGGCCATCTTAGGGCATGGGTGGCAGGTGCTACAAGTTCCCCGGCTTTTCCTGTGCTTTGCCAGGAGAGAGTTCCCCTGCGCTGGTACCCCCCGGAGTTTTTCAGGAGCAACTACTACAGCTTCAAGGGGGATGTATGGGCCTTCGGCATCTTACTGTGGGAGATGCACACTTTTGGTGAGTTTAGTAAAGATCACTAATGATGATATCCGTAATCCACCTAGCATATAACACAGAACAAAAAAAAAGGTATTTATGTGACAGGCACCTTGCCATATCCCAGTCTGGAGACATCAGAGGAGGTGGTGTGTTATGTTTGTGCTGGGCAGAGGAACACGGATCCGGAGGGGTGCAGGCCAGAGATGTGAGTGTGTCAGGTTTCAATGTATTTCAGTGAAACACATCGACAAACATAACAGGGCTGAGCGAGTCAGCAGTATTTGTTTTTAAACACTTTATTGTAGTTTGATGAGGTTCGGTTTACTGTGAAAGTCCACATCATGCTTTACTGTGACATCCTCATCATGGTTTTCTGTGAAGTCCATGCCACACTTTACTGTGAAGTCCTCATCACGTTTTGCTGTGCCATCCTCATCACGGTTTACTGTGAAGTCCTCTCATTCTTCCTGTCTCTCCATGCTCAGTCTGCAGCTAATGAAGGACTGCTGGCTGGAGCTGTACTCCCACAGACCTTCATTCACAGATATCGTGAGGATCTTGGACAACATCCTGGAGAATGACTCTGTAAGTAATTTCGGCTCCTCACGCCAGCACTCCCCATCTTCCACCCAGGTGAATACAAAATTTTATTGCGGTTTTCTTTTAAAAATTACTCTGGAAAGCAAACTCTGGTGTGTTGTTGAAGCACACAGACACATAAACAGTAATGCATCTGTCTAGAGTTACTGATGGGGCCCATGATGCTAACCAGTGGTGGTCATTTATCTGTCAGGACTATGTGGATGTGGATGGTGAAAAGCTGCTGGACCCTGGAGAACCATGATAGCATCAAGCGGTAGTAATGGGGACAATTCCACATATATCAAGTCTGATTCAAGATGACAAACTTGAAGGACAGAGTCTGAGTCAGGACAGAGACTTGGGGGGGGGGGATCAGTATACAGCCAATGCAGCAAAGGTAAATAATAGATTAAATTTATTTTTATTGATTGTATTTTATCTTATTAACATGTATCGTTATTTAGAGAGGAGTAGGAGAGACTGGACTCAAGTACTACAACACTACCAGGCGGTGTGAACCGTGAGGCTTTGTGAACATCAGTCCTGCAGGGAGTCTCCATGTGGAAAGAGCGTTGGCGATCATGTCTGAGATCCCACAAGGCATCACTATAGTTTAGCACGGAGTTTGACGAGGATGACAGAGCGACTCCATCTGGACTCAGATAGACCTTGGGTGCAGCTCCAATGCAGGGCAAGATAACTGATGCTGTAATGGAACTTAACATGACAACAGATGCCTTAATGATGGAAACGTAAACTCGCACTGGACTGTTACCTGATTTGGAAGTTGCTCCTAAGCCAGGGTCATAGAGATACCGTCATGATGGGTTTAAACTCCTTTGTTGTCTCTCAGTCATAAAACCTTTTTATTTCTGTCTCAGAATTGTCTGTTATTATTTCTGTCTCAGTTGCATTCCAAAGTCAGGCTGACAGGGTGGCTTAGTGGGTAGCAGTATTACCTACAGTCCTGCAGTTTTGGATCTCTTCTCTGCAGTCTGTGGGTGGAAGCAGGACCTTCTCCTACCACCCTATTATTATTATTTTCTTATTCTCAGTTTTTGCCAGCAGCCATTGGGTAGTCTATGTCCTGACCATGGGCTTAAGGTAATTAGTACTTTGCTGAAGTTCTGAGCAATTTCCATTATTATTATTATTATTATTATTATTATTATTATTATTATTATTATTATTATTATTATTTCTGCTAAAGAGTAGCAGTTCACTCCAAGGGTGGTCTGTGGCTCAGTAGGTTAGTACTCCTGTACTTGCGATTAACAAGTTGTTGGGTCAAGTCCCAGGGCCCCTAACCCTAATTGCTCCAGGAGAACAGCATGCTGGTCACCTCCCAAGGTTGCTCCCACATATCCATATGTCTCAAGGCGATTAATAAAGCATATTTATTCATATATCCACCTTCATTACATGTATCCTGGCCGGGGTCACATAGATTATTGTTTATTATTATTGTAACTGATGCTTTTAAACTAGTAATACAGTGGTTCTCAGGCCCTGCCAGAATGTTTTATTCCAGCCCTACCTTAATCAGGCTCTGATTAAGTGGGGTACCTTAAATCGGACAAATTGACATGACAGCTCTACATGGCCCCTCCCTTTAAACACGCCTCCCGTGTCACGCTCGTACAAACAACCAATCATATCAAAATAACGCATACGTCATACACGTCACTTCCGTTTTTATGTGGAGTCAAACCATTCAAAGGTTCGTCGCTTTTTGTTTTAAAGGTAAATCATTTCAAGTGCGATTTTTTTGTCTCATTTACGATGTTTACGCGTGTTTTGGAGGCTATATTTTTCCTGTACTTCGCCTCTCACATCCCTATTACTTTGTTCATTGATCTCCAAGCTTTACTTCCCGCTCAGCTGTATCCACAACCAGTAAGTAAAGAGATCTCCTCGGCTGCTGCTTTGTAAAGGTGTAGAGTGGAATATTTCTACCTTGAAGTTTTCAGACACAATCAGTGTGTGATGCCACGACAGTAGTTATTACGATACCATGATATTTGAAGAAGAAATATATTTTTCTTTGATTGAGCAGTAGAGTCCAGTGATATTAGTTAATCAGGAGTTAGAAGTTACCATGCACGTTTCTTATAGCTTACAGATCTTTTAAAATGGTACGCTGCCGAGTTTAAAGACCCCATGGTGCTGGATCCTCCCGTCTGGTTCAAATCCTTCGTTTTCTGCGAGGCACTTTTACAAATGCCATTCTTTCCCATTGCAGCGTACGCATTTCTGAAAGGTTAGTGACCGATAGCGTTCAAAGTGCATAATTGTGATCTTTGATCGAAATCAGTCGCAGTTCTATAGTGACCTCTAGTGCTGACCAGCACGGAATCCAAATGGTTCATTCTTAGTAACTTAGTACTGGTTTTATTTACTATAAAAAATATCATCTTAGATGTGTAGGTCACCGGTGACTTCTCAGTTCTTTGGTCTCTTCCAGGTAGCTGTAGGTGGATCAGAACTCCAGCCATCATCTATTCCACCCACGTGGCCACGACCTTAATCCCCATCTTGGCATACATTCTGTTCAACCAGTTCCCAAATTCTCCTCACCCTGGGCCAAAAACCTCAAGAGAGCGCCTCACACTGATGGCTATATATTCCCCATATCTGATAATTCCTCTTATGTTGCTGCTCACAATGTTGTATAACCCGTTGTATAACAATGCTCGCGCTGGAAAAGCTTCATCGTCAGGGAAGAAGCACAGATAGGTGTCAGCCCAAACATTCATTGAGTGTTATGTACCATGGAAGTTAATTATACCCATACAATTGTAATTGTATTATTTTGTCACCACCTTGCATTCGGCAGCAGAAGGATTTGATCGTAGTCCTGCTAAGATTACTTTAGACTGTCTGTCTAGACAGAAATTCATAAATACTGATTGCAAGGTGGAAATAGGTGGAAAAATATGGAATATTTGGACTCCAGATTTAACTAAAATAAATACTGAATTCAGAGTTTGGGTTTGTATTTGTTTTATTGTAATAAATACCAGTTTCAACATTTGTTCAAAATGTATCTCTCTAATATACAACAATAACTAAAAGTGTAATTAAAATTAGACAAATCAGTTATCCTTTATGTATTTGGTATAAAGTCCAGATACAGACTCCTAGAAATGTTTGCAAAATTATTTGTAGAACAGTACAAGAAGCAAATATTCACAATTCAATAATTGCTATTTACACTATTTTCATTTGTACAAAATGTAATAAAACTAGATGTACAGTATAAGCATTTGGTTAAAAAGTACAAGTGACTTGGTAATTAAATATTCCAAATGTTTGTCTGTATAAAAGACAAGCATAACTTTGGACTCCAGTTTGCAAAACACACCAGCTTTTGAGAAATATTTTCGTAAGCTGAAATTTGCTGTGCTGGATACACTGTTCATTCTTGATACAAACTGAAAAGACACCGTCTGACTGTCTCCTATTAAAAATGCCACTCCTTTTCTGCTTGTCATCGAGAAACAAGAAGCACCTTGGATATGGAACAATGTAAGAAAGGTTTAGGGTTATACAAGACCTCACTTCACAGCCTTATTTCTGAAGGATGAACTGGTCGATGAATTCGTTCTGTTCGGCTTCCACCTTAGACAGTGCTTCATATTCAATCCTGTACCTACCAGAGATGAGATTTTCACATGAGAAACGGGCATGAGAAGCGTGGAGGGACTTTGCTGCCGTGCGGTGGGATAGGGAGCATCTGCTGATCACCTCTCCAGCTGCATCCTCTTCTCAGTGAGAAGGGTCTCCAACTGCTGCTGCTGCGCCTCCCTCTGCTTGGCCACAGACCTCAGCAGGTTTCTCGCTCCTATGGCCTGAGAAAGGAGAGCGTCCTCTTCACAGACTGCTACGGAGAGACGGCAACAGACGGCACACCGTTTCATCTTCTGCACACGTACGTTAGCCTATCCTACCTTCAACTTCTCTCTCTCTGCCTCTTTTGCCAGCATGTCCACATGGTCAATAAGTCCACCGACAATCTTCTGAAACTGCCCAATTTCTGTTAAGGAAAAAGCAAAACTGGCAAAGATGTTTTAAACCGTTAGAACAAACAGTATATTGCCAAAAGTACTGGGACACCCCTCCAAATAATTGAATTCATGTGTTCCAATCGCTTCCATAGCCACAGGTTTATAAAATCAAGCACCTTTACAAACATTTGCGAAAGAATGGGTCGCTCTCAGAAGCTCAGTGAATTCAAGCGTGGTACCGTGACAGGATGCCACTTGTGCAATGAGTCCATTTGTGAAATTTCCTCGCTACTAAATATTCCACGGTCAACTGTTAGTGGTATTATAACAAAGTGGAAGCAATTGGGAGCAACAGCAACTCAGCCATGAAGCGGTAGGTCATGTAAAATCACAGAGCGGGGACAACGCATGCTGAGGCGCACAGTGTGCAGAAGTCGCCAACTGTCTGCAGAGTCAATAGCTACAGACAGACTTTGTGTGGCCTTCAGATTAGCTCAAGAACAGTGCATAGAGAACTTCATGGAATGGGTTTCCGTGGCCAAGCAGCTGCATCCAAGCCTTACATCACCAAGTGCAATGCAAAGCGTCGGATGCAGTGGTGTAAAGCACGGCGTCACTGGACTCTAAAACGGTGGAGATGTGATTGGCGGTTGCCAGGAGAATGGTATTTGCCTGACTGCATTGTGCCAAGTGTAAAGTTTGGTGGAGGGGGGATTATGGTGTGGGGTTGTTTTTCAGGGGTTGGGCTTGGCCCCTTAGTTCCAGTGAAATTAACTCCTAATGCTGCATTTGAAGCCAACTTTGTGGGAACAGTTTGGGGATGGCCCCTTCCTGTTTCAGCATGACTGCACACCAGTGCACAAAGCAAGGTCCATAAGCACATGGATGAGCGAGTCTGGTGTGGAGGAACTTGACTGGCCTGCACAGAGCCCTGACCTCAGCCTGGTAGAACACCTTTGGGATGAATTAGAGCAGAGACTGCGAGCCAGGCCTTCTCGTCCAACATCAGTGCCTGACCTTACAAATGCTCTCCTGAAAGAATGGTCAAAAATTCCCATAAACACACTCCTAAACCTTGCGGACAGCCTTCCCAGAAGAGCTGAAGCTGTTATAGCTGCAAAGGGTGGGCCAACTCCATTTTAAAGCCTATGTATTAACGATGGGATCATTTAATGGGTCATTAAAGTTCATGTGTGTGTAAAGGCAGGTGTCCCAGTACTTTTGGCAAAATACAGTGTAGCTCTGGTTTACTTTGCAATAATACTTACTGTCTACAAAATCTTTGCACTCTTCCTTGAGCTCTGTGCTCCTCTGGCCCACCTCTGGCTCTAACACGCGCAGTTTGTTGAAGTCATCAAAATGAAGACCAGCTTCAGCCAAAGGATCTGTCGCCATAATACTTATCCCTAACCAGGGTAGGAAACACAGGTCTAAAGTCATCAAACATATGCAATTACTGACTTCCCCTAACCTTTGCAGATTACATGCAGTCAACCATGCATACATTTGTGAAGTAGAGGTTAAAAAAATAGCAGATTTCAACCGTAACAATAATTTTATTATTTTAATACAGAGAAAAATGTCCATCAAAATTAGACTCACAAAAACGAGAAATTATTATTATTAATATTAGGTTCAATACTGACTCAACTGACCCTGCTTTACCCTAATAAGATGATCAGTGTAATCGAGGCCAGCTGGGTGTCATTATCTGAGGTTCCTGCACCTGCAGTCTCAGAGATGGGGCCTGTATCACAAAGTAGGATTTATTGCTTTGTTGGATTTAAGGTAGTCTGGGCTAAATGTAAGTGAACAAAGAGAAAGTCCATTTAAACTGGGGTACCAACAAGTTATCTGGCTAAGCAACAGATCCAGGTCTGTGATACAGGCCCCTGGGCCCAGTTGTTCAAAAGTAATCCAATAGGATTTCGGATAATGGATTGGATTGAATGTTGAAAATGGGTTGTTCAAAAGGAAAAGAGGGATTCGTAAATCAGATCAGATCACCTAATCCAAGTTTTAATCTGGATCAAACCTTCACTTTGTGTTGTTCAAAAGTTTGCATTAGAATTTGGATACATTTGATCCAAAAAATCAGGGTAATCCTGATCCCGACACATGGCTGGATTCAGTGCCGATTTCTGGACAATAGACCTTTTTTGTTTTGAGCTTTGAGATTTTGTTTGGGTACCGATATCTCACGGGAATTTTTTTCCCTTTACTATACCAAAATGTTTTATTCCCTACTTTATTTTCACTGCCATTGTCCTAGTTCAACAATTGTACAGAATATAAATAAATGTATATATCATCAGCAAACATTGCTTTTTTGATCAATTTTCAAGTTTTATTTAATTTTGTGCCAGAAATCCACACTGAATCCAGCCATGTGTCAGGATCAGGATTATCCAGATTTTTTGGATCAAATGTATCCAAATTCAAACACAAACTTTTGAACAACACAAAGTGAAGGTTTGATCCAGATTAAAACTGAGATTGGATTAGGTGATCTGATCTGATTTGCGAATCCCTCTTTTCCTTTTGAACAACCCATTTTCAACATTCAATCCAATCCATTATCCGAAATCCCATTGGATTACTTTTGAACAACTGGGCCCAGGTGATCAATCACCATGGTAACATGAGAGATCACCCAAATCCATCCTGCCGTCGTTCTGCCTCTACCCCCTGCTTGCTGACACAAATCGATACACGTGCTCTATTACAGGGCTACACAACCGAATGTCGTTAAACAACGGTATAGATCGGTAAAGAGGTTGCTATAAAAAATATCGCGAGGTGTTGAAATGTTATTAATGTCTAAATTGCAAGTGTGAACTCATTCAAAGTGTATATATGTGTAATTTTCCACTGTCTGTCACTACGTCCAATAAGAATCACGGTTTATTTTGGCCACATACTAAAGGTACATTACACTGATTTTCTATCTGTATGAAGATTGTCGTGTTGCTGTTTTAGAATATACTTCTAGCTGCGACTATTAAACTTTAGTTCAAATGTCCAACAGGAGCCCTTGATATAGCCATCACTGAACAAAGGTTTGGACAAAGATACCCAACGTCTGTAAAACAACTAGTAACAGTCAGGGTAACCAGGTAAACAATAATGATGTGTTCGCGAGGCATGTTTACACAAGTGCTTGTTTGTTAATTTTTTACGGCAACAGTAAAAGTATACGTTAAAGAAGTATTTTCCTACCTTTGATATACTGGGATAAACAATGTCTCCTCGTAGATCGCGGCTATGTGGCACTGACGTCACCTGCGCCGAGGTCCTCCGATTGCATGTTTTGGTCGCTACCAGGGAGACGGGGGTTGCCAAAGGCTGCACTGGGTATAACAAACCCAGTTTAACGTCACTGAATTTCCTACATATCGGGTATGAAGCAACTGTCGACATGTAGCAGCCCAAAAGTTAAATATAAAGTTGATCTCTCTCATCATTTATTCAAATGCAATACTCAGTACTGAAACAATATCTTCTGTTTGACTCTCACTCTGGCAACCCTGACATTGCGCGTCTTTACAACATTAACCATACAGCCCTACGGATTTCCCGTAAGGCCATTCCGTCCATCTAGTTACATTGCTAGTTAATTGCTGTATTGATGACATTTACAAATACAGTGTTCTTGACGTTCTTCATTTGCTACCTCTGTTCATATTATATGCACAACGAGTGTTGTATCACTTTTTTCCACAAGTTAAGTATCTTTAAAACGCTTATTTTTTTCCATGCCTTAGAGTTATGGGATATGTAGTTTTCTTTCACGTTTGATTTCCGTTTTTAAATGAAAAAAGGTGGCCATGGAAGGGCGAAAGAACTACAAAACCCAGATTTCCTCGCGCTCCGCCTTTACCCGTTCCGCTTGAGGTATGACAGTAGGGTTTCTTGGGAAGCGTTAAAAAGTAGCTGACTTGTTAGCAAAAGGAAAGTTAACGTGAAGATACTTTTACATTTTAGCCATTTCTGAGTTTACACCAGTTGTCATTAGGTATGTGAATAGCTTTTAAATATTTGTATTAATGTGGACCTTGTCTGGCAGAATTATGCGAATTACTTGCTCGATTATCGAAATAGCACTTTACTTTAACGCATTATCGACGAGATGGCTAACCTATCTACGGAGCTAGCTAACTATCTGCGTCTAACGCCGTTGTTATTTACTTTTTGGGCAGTTGCTGCCACCCAGTAAAGTTTTTTGATAGCTAGTTAGTTGTTGTGGGTAAAATAATCACCAGAAACATAATTTCAGACGAATAAAATAATATTGAAAGCGGTTGCTAAATGTATTGGTCACCGGCGGACACAGTGGAGCCACAAATGAATCTGAATTTGGAAACTTGACGGAATCTTTAAGTCCTTTTGTTTTAGTAATGTACTGTTAATATACTGTGGATCTAGGTGATTCTTTACGCAGACTTAGTTCTGGTGATTGCTCTGAGCAGTCGGCATCGCAGGTGGATTAAACTAGTCTTCTCCACGCGAAGAATCATTTACTGACTGAATCGACTAGTTTTGAAACTTTCAAACAGAGAAGATATCAAAGAGAGATATCCGAGAAGATGTCAAATGCAGCGCACCACGCGACCTTCTATGGAATTGTGATGCCCTAGGATTGGCACTATTAAGCTTGAAAGATGATTTCCTGAAAGATAGATGTTTATACCTTGGACATTATGAACGAGAAATCATTGTCGTGTATTTAGTACGTGGTTAGTTAGTGTGCTTATTAGCAGACTTTGCGATAGTTTTAGACTCTTTGCGCCGGATATGAACAGTATCCCTCGCCCCACCTCCAGTGTTCTGTTTTTTGTAGGACCACATTCCATTTCGCTGAGAAAGGGAGCACCGGAAAATGTCTCTTTGCAGGGGGGGTTTCCTGATCTAACTGTCTCCTCAGCTGTCAGTGTACCTTAAGTTTTATCAATGTTACTTTCCTGTTTTAAAACAATCTGCTGTTTGCCTGGAACAGTGAAGGAAATTACCTCATGTAGATAGCTGGCTGGCTGGTGCATTCTGGCTGCAACTCTGTGTGTCCGTGCTGTGTGTGTCTGTTTTTCTCCTCTCACTCACCAGATCTGTGCTTCTGTTTGGGCAGGTATGGGTGTGGCGAGCGGAGTGGTGCCGCAGCCGACCCCCCTTTAAGGTGTCATCACGGCGGGGGAGGTCAGGCCCGCTGTCTGCAGGGTGGTCATCTACCTACAGAGGGACATGTCGGGGGACGGGTGTCTGCGGCCCGGCCCATCCGAATCCCCCGCTGCCACTCCCCCCAAGACCAAGCCCTGCAGCTACCGTGGTGCCGTGGGCCTTGGCAACAAGTATGTACGTCTGAACGTGGGCGGGAGCCTCTACTACAGCTCCCTGCAGGTGCTCACACGGCAGGACACCATGCTCAAAGCCATGTTCAGTGGCAGGATGGAGGTGTTCACCGACAAGGAGGGTGGGTGCTTGGAGACCCCCGCCTGAGACTGGGTGATGTGCACACGCAGACAAGCGGCCCTTTCAGCACAGGCAGTCATACTGCCCTCTACAGTTACACTGACATACCTGCAATCAGATTAGATTTGGTAGTGCATGTGTGCAGGAGCAATAACGTGTGTGTAAAGCAGCAGCATTCCCCAACATCAGCAGACTGCCGCAAGCATAGTCTGCTGTTAACCTGGGTGCATCCCGGTGTTGCATAGCAGAAGCACTTGGGGAGAGGCTGCGTTTAATATGAGAATCTCAGAAAAAGGTGAGATTAAACTGAAATTGTACAGTACGCACCTGTCCAACACTCTAGGCAGAATGTCAGTGTATGGCGTATTAGTGATGTGTAATTATAAAATAAACTCTATGTGTTATCAGGCCCCATTTATTTAGCTGCCTCAATGTAATTATATGAGTGAGGGGGTATGGATTTCCCCTCAGCCAGCAGGTAAATGATTATTTTTCTTGTTCGTTTATCCTGAGCAGGCTGGATCTTGATCGACCGATGTGGGAAGCACTTTGGAACCATCCTGAGCTTTCTGCGAGACGCCACCGTGACCCTGCCGAAGACGCGGCAAGGGGTCTGCGAGCTCATGGCTGAAGCCAAGTACTACCTCATCCAGGGGCTGGTGGACCTCTGCCAGAGTGCCCTGCAGGTCAGCAGCCCTCCTTGCTCCTGTCCTGTCCAGCTACCTGGGCACAGATGTGTGTTCGGCTTGACTGAGTCACCCATATAATGGCAGTGTGACACGTGTTTCATTGGGTCTCCATGGAGACCACACAGTGTGTGTGCTATAATTTTGTGAATCAACACTAATTAACAGAATTTGTGTGAATAAATGTTATTTTTGGCTCAGTTTCACATCTGTTACAGATGAAATTGCAGTAAATCTGTCGCTATTTGCATAGGAGGTTTTACAGGGTTTAGTGGTAGAGAATTACATTTCTCCTCTCACTGGCAGCTCGCTGTGTGTTTTTGAAAAATGACTACTGGGTTGAATCATCATTGATTGTTCCTGGGGTAAAATGGCGAAGCTGTGTGTGAATCATCAGCGAAGCAGCTTAGGTGCTGCCGTGAAGCTCCAAGCTCACTCAGGTCTCTGTTGTCTTCGGTGCTCGTCGGTGGCTTCTGTTGCAAACGGCCCGCAGGAGGATAGGCTGCGAGCGCTCTGTGTGGTCCCGGTGATTACCTCCTTGAAGGAGGAGCAGCAGGTCATCCAGGCTTGCAGCAGGGTAAGGGCGACATGGCTTGTACGCTAGCCCCAATCCGTATTCCTCCCTCTTTCTCTCTTTGCTGCCAAGTTCAGGTTCTTCCTTGAATCAAACAAAAATTGTTCTGTTGAACTGTTAGGCTTTGGCAGATGGACTGAACTTTTCTTTCTCTTCCAGCCTGTGGTGAAACTGCTCTACAACAGAAGCAACAACAAGTATTCCTACACCAGGTGCGTCTCTGGTCCGCTGTGATGTCGCTCCACGCAGGTTTCTCTTCTCTCACTCGATGGTAAACTTTGACTTCATTCCCGTTCCCTGTACGATGTCCCGTAGTAACTCGGATGACAACCTGCTGAAGAATATCGAGCTCTTCGACAAACTGTGCCTGAGCTACAGCGGACGGGTGCTTTTCATCAAGGACGTCATCGGAGATGAGATCTGCTGCTGGTCTTTCTACGGGCAGGGCCGCAAGCTGGCCGAGGTCTGCTGCACATCCATCGTCTACGCCACAGAGAAGAAGCAGACCAAGGTGAGCACTGCCCTCTAGTGCCAGGCTTTGGTCCTGCTAGGCCTGGGGCTGTGTGGTGCTTTTTTTGGGTACATTTTCATTGTGTTTATGTAGCAGATGCTTTTATCAACAGCAACATATGACTGAGAGAGCAGGGTCAGACTGTACCTGGAGCTGCTAGGGGCCTTGTTCATGGGCACAATGGTGAAGTCACTCTCCCGAACCTGGGATTCAAACTGACAACCTTCCGTTCAGTCACAGCTTCCTAACCCACTGAGCCACGCACCACCTCCATGATGGATTTTGCTGTTGCATGGATAAGACTTTTTAACTCTGAGAGTGATATCCTCCTGCAGGCCGCTGCTGGGATTGCAGTGGGCTGTGTAAGAGAAGGGGGAACCTTGACAAATGGCTCATTATTGTCACATCTGCCCCTCGAAGGTGGAGTTCCCCGATGCACGGATCTACGAAGAAACGCTGAATGCGCTGCTGTACGAGACACTGCCGGTGCCTGATAACTCGCTGCTGGAGGCCACGCGAAGACGTGCCCAGTGTGGCTCCCACAGCGAGGAGGAGGAGGCAGGGGAGATCCGCGAGCGTGTGCGCCGTATCCACGTCAAGAGGTACAGCACCTATGACGACCGCCCCCTGGGCATTTAGATGCCACTGGCCGTCCCGCTTGCCTCTTCACCTCTTGGCCCACAGGCAAGTTCTCAGCCAGACTGAGTCCTCGACAGTTCGGTGCGGAGGGAGTGACACAAAGCCGTCTTTTCTTCCTTCATTGGTTAGCTTGTGTTGCCAGTGAGAAAAGGGCCTCACTGCCTGTGATTATCCTGATAGGCCTGTACCTTCATTCATCTGTGGTCTTTGGACTCTCATTTTAAGTATGCCATTACACACAGGAATCACCTGTATCCAGTGCTACACCACAACGTGCCACAGAGTGAAAGTGAAAGTGATTTAATCATTTCTTAAATACTCTTTTATAGTGTTCCAGATTTGGCAGTTTTACAACATTGTTTATATGCATAGATATATTTCCCCTCATACTGGTATAGCTTTTAAAACATATCGTTTTAGCTACTCTTAACTATCATTTTCTGCTCAGTGAAAATAAAGTAAAATACTGTTAAGTTTTTTTTATTATTTTTTTTAATGTTGGGATATTTTTAGCCACTCTAACTGTAATGAGGGTGCTTTAACTTTGTGGGCTGTTTGTCTTTCTGGGTGACCACGATATGTCTCACTTGACATCACTCATTACAGTTACATTAGGCTCTGAAACTACTCTGTCAGCTGTGAGGGGATATTTTTTTCCTGTGATTTATAACAAGCTCCTATTTATTGTTCACACTTGTAATGAAACCTGGAAATCGGATGAAGATGAAGGGGGCCCTCCGGAGGGGGAGGTGATAATGCTGAAATTTTTCTTCGCTCAGGAGGTTGACTGCAATCAGAGAGGTCCACACAGAAACACTACACGCGTGTACTTACACACTGCTCAGTGGTGGTAATGTTTTATTCCTTTTCTAATTTGTAAATAAACCATGAAATGCTGCACATTGTAACTTTATGCTCCGGGAAATAAAGTAGTTATCTTTTCTGGATTGTAGCTGGACAACCTCAGACCTGTTTTTGCCTTATAAACCAAATTGTGATGGCCGCACCTTTCCGGAATGTTGGCCATCCCTCTGGGGTCTGAACACATGTATCCTCATTCATGTCTTCAGTGTCCTTAGATGTTTCAGCTGGGGGTGTTCCTTAAGTAAAAATAAGTCATCTATATCAGTTGTCACACTGGGCAGGTGAACGTCTTCACATCATGTCCTGTTTCCCGCTGTCTGGTTTCTTCTCATGTGTTTGTCCTTTGCTTATAAGAGGAGGATTGATCGTGTCCCTGTATCGCCACCAGGGCCATTCCAGGTTTTAGATCTGAAGCTCCAGGTGAGCCGATTTGCTGCTCGGATGTTTCTGGTATGTCTATGTATGTGTCATCCTGTGGAATGTGTTGGTGTGCTATAGTCTCCTAACAGCATACACTGGGCAGAGATATGCAGGCTCGGCCCCCCTGGATTCCCCTGCTCATGGTGATTTGGCTTTAGTGGGTTAAAGTTGCCTTTACCCTGTTGCATATTTAAGTCTGTTTAAAGACACCCAGTATGTTTTTATTTTTCAAACACCCATAGTGCCAGTTCTTATTACTGAGACTAATAGTGACGGGTCATAAAGCATGTAAGGGAAATCTGTTATTTACACAATCAGTAAAGCCAATTATTTCTGCACACTGTAAGATGTATGACTTTAGGTGTGACAAGAAAAATGGAAAAAAGTGCCTCCATAATTTGAAATGTTTTGTATATGGTTTCTGTATGAATTTTCTTTTTAAAATAAAAGGGTTTCAAATAATTGCTGTGGTATAGTTTGTGGTGTGAACCTGTTACTAGCTGTTACATTCAGTTTCTAAATGATATCTTATTCTCGCGGATTTCACCTAATACCTGTTAAATACAAGCTGTGGTCGAATATTTGCGCCGATATCTGTAATGGTATTTTTCCACCCCAAGATGGCGCATTGTGAATATTGTAGAGGAAGATAAATCCGCGTATTTTGTGCTATGACGACACATTTATTTATACTGCAGGTTGATGTCACGTTTCAAAAACGGGAGTTCATGAGAACAAATTAACAAAGCTTGAGGGACAACAATGAAATGTCTGTATTGAATCACAATACTCAAATATAAGGCTTACGTGCGTTTGATCGCCATTTTCTGTTGTCAACCACAGATTTCACGTGAACTATTAAACACAATTAGCAAGTTTTACTTATAGTAAATCTGGTTATGTAATTTGATGCTCATTTTTTAATCGCCATTATGTTTTCTGTGGTTTTCTACGTCGTTTCTCTTGGAGTAGGTAATCTAACGGGCGAGTGTGGTATAGGCTAGACCTGTTACATAGACGAGTTCACAAACCCATCAGCCCTGCTCATTGCTTTTTTTTTTCATTCCTTCCTCCCTTTATTTTCCCAGTGAGAGAGGAGTTATAAATAAACGGCTGTCAGTGACGAGCCGCCTCGCATCGTCACCGCGTGAATTGTTGCTCCCCATTGATCAGCGGCGGGCGGGGCCTCGAGGGGGCGGGGTCGAGTGGTGGCGTCATTCCGGAGGAGCTGAAGATGGCTCCTCACTGGGCTCCTCTGGCACATAGATGCGTCAGTTTCCAGCTGCTGGACCGCAAGTTCATGTGAGAAGGAGAAAAGGAGGAAGACCAGAAGCGCAGCGGCTCTGAGGGGTGCAGCTCTCCGCCCGTTGCTTGCCGTTAAGCAGCCTGACCACTCCGACTACCATGGGTTCGGCCACGGATGAAGAATTTAAAGAGAAATTGCTGTGGAATGTGAAGCGGGAGGTAAGTGCCTCCATCTGTTTCTCCCCGTGTCTCTCCTCGTCGAGCTGCACGCCTAACGCTGCCGGGTTCACACCCGACACGGGGGAGCGTGTCGCTGTCAGCCGGCGCCGGTTTAACCTGTCCGCCTCCCAGACCGTAATGAATGACAGCTCCATCGGTAGAATACGATGTCCCCCACTCGCAACATGTTTATCACTATAAGTTTAACACAAACTCGTTATTATTCCTTGCCATCTTGTTACCATTTATTTCTGACGTTTCGCGGGGAGAGGAGGCGTGCGACCGTTAGCGCTGCATCCCCCGGTGGCACTTATCTCTGTACCGGAGCATGATGTCACTGTCACACCGCACTAATGGCACCTCTTCACCACTATTGTGCACAACGAGGATCTGCATTTAAATGTGCAAACGTAAAAATCCGCAGCCTCGTAAGCGTTTGTGCAGCACTTGTGAGTGGCTCTCTCCAGCTGTGATGTAGTGTTTGTGCAAAGGAATTTTAAGGTAAAACGCCTTTCTAATAAATATCACAAAGTAGGCTAAACGATGCATCTGGTGATTGGCTGCAGCACGAATGTAAATGTGAGGGTACCGTGCTCTCCGCTGCTTTTTCTTGAATATCTCCCCCGACGGTTCCCCGGTGCGGAGGTCGAACAACAGGTGATTAAACAGCCCCGCCGTCGCCGGGCAACTAGTTAAAATGCGACCAGCGCTTTTATCGAAAGCTTCCCTGTTCAAACAAAGCAAATCAATGACTGGGGCAGCGGGGTTGGTGACAGAGTGACAGAGGCGCCTGCTCTCGGAAGGGCAGGAAAGATGCCAGGCTTGTATGCCAGCCGGCGTGTTTCCCCACATCGCTGGGATATTCAACGAAACACTTCAGGGTTGCCCTGTTTTGTGACGTAGAAGTTTAAATGGTACCTGCAGTCTTTGTTTAAACATTTGATCCCGGCATCAGCAGGAGTAGGTAAGTCTACGTGGAATAGTCGTATTACCTGGAGTAGCTGTCAGATTTCACTATAAAGCCCAGCTTTGGGAATAGCCCTGGCTTCTGGAGCAAACAGAATTTCCCGCAAAGTTTCTTGGTGAGTGTATGGCAACTGATCTCTTTGTGTGAGACAGAAACTGGTCTGAATAACTTATTTTTTAAAAAGGATTACTCACCACAGTCTGTGTAAGATTAATAAAAGGGGTGTATTAATAGTCACTGTCATGTCTTGTGTCGGTCAGTCCTGAAGAGTGATCCTGATTTAGGTCACCATTAATCACAGTGCACAGTCCATTCATACATTTTTTTTTTTTTTGTGCCTGTTAGTGTCGTGGGGGGGGGGGGGGGGGGGGGGGGGGGGGGGGGGGGGGGGGGGGGG
>JAODLD010000042.1:11742801-11755051 GCA_026781065.1 Mormyrops boulengeri | reverse complement strand
GCCCTCTCTCCCCCGCCCCCCCCCCCCCCCCCCCCCCCCCGGCCGCTCCCCCCCCGCCCCCCGCCCGGGGGGGCGGCCCGCGGGGGGGGGGGGGCCGCCGCCCCCCCGGGGTGCTGTGGGAGGAACCATGAGCCACATTGTCAGAAAGCCCTCACTCACACCACAGGATCTCTCCTCTTTTTGCCCTGCGGAGCTCTGATAGTATGCTCCGATATGCTGTGGGAGGCCGTGGGAGGAGGTGCTGTGATATGAATGAGTCGCAGTTGGCTTGGCTTTGGCCAGCAGTGTGGGCCCTCCAGCCGATTGATCCACGCTTTTCGGGATGCCCAGAGTCCTGAGTCAGCGACTTCCTGCTTTGCTCTGCCTCCCACCTGTCCTCCGTCTCCTCGCCATTGTTAATTTGCCGCCCCCCCCCCCCCCCCCCAGCCATGGTGTGATGTAGACTGTGGGGACCATAAAAACAAAATGGCAGTGTGGGAGATCCCTCTGTGCGTCCCCAGAGATCCTGTTCCTCAGTCTGTCAGCTTCCAGCCACTACACGTAAACACGGCTGTTTTCACACTGCCTCTGAGATAAGCCCCCCGCCCCTTGACAGTGTGGTAGCTGATAGTGCTGCACCATGCTTGATTGGGGCAGAAACCCATGAATCGATCCAGTAAATTACAGAGGGGAAGATTTAGTTCCAATTGGATTTGTGTGTGCATCCTGCAATCCTGTAAATCCTGCGTGAGTGCAGGTACGAGTATATTTCAGCAGTGTGATCAATCTCTCCCTCTACACTTCCCACCACAGAAGAAGGACATGGAGGTGCTGCGGGGTTACCTGTCCCTGCACCAGACTGCAGACACCCTCAGCTTGAAGTGGACTCCAAACCAGCTGATTAATGGCACTCTGGGAGACTGCGACCTGGAGAAGAGGTACCCTGGCCCCGGCCCCGTCTCCGATGCCGCTCTCTGCTCTGCCTTCGCTTTGGTGTCCTCAGCATGGATCTCCCTCTCTGTCTCTTGCTCCCACACTGCAGCATCTACTGGGACTACGCTCTCACTGTGCCTTTGAGACAGATCGTCTGCATCCACTGTCACCAGCGGCGTAAGTAGTATGTGTGTAAGCGGAGTGGCACGTGTGAGAATGCAGAACTTGTGTGGGAACGTGACATACGTGCAAATAACACACAAATGTGCCATATTCTCTGAGATGGAGCTTTCCACATGACGATGGGGAACGAGACGTCTTCTGTGGGACACATGGAATACACTGTGCATCAGATCCGGATGAAGCAATTTTTGGTTAAAGGGAATATCCGTAATGGGCAGTGAGATGAATGCGCTAGGTGGCGCTGACAGGAGTGGTCCTCCAACAGGTGGGACAGTGCCTACAATAGCTCTTCACAGAGGTGGATAGTTCAGGTCCAGACAGCAAAAGTCCAGATTTTGTTACTCAACTGGTTGGTTGAAACAAAATCTTAGTCTGGACTTTTGCTGTCTGGACCTGAATTGTCCTCTGGCTCTTTACTTCAGTGGTCATACCCAGTCGGCCCCCAAGTGTCCCCTCATGGGGTGCAGGTGACTTCAGCTCCAGTAGGGTGTCCACGTGGTAATGGGACATCACCAACAGCTCCCTTTGACCCTGAAGTAGGCATCAGAGAGGCAAGCCAGCCAGATTCTTTTCCCCTTGAAAATAACCTGAGATCAGCAGTGTTTAAATTGGTCATCTGCAAAGTGGTGACACTGGTGGACAAGCTGGGAGGAATCAGACAAAAGGTTGTGGTTAGCAGTGGGTGGCTCACCTTCGGCATGAGTGCAGGCCGTGTCTAGGAATGCAGGAATAGGATGGCCTTGCAGATATATGTCAGGCAGCCATCAAAGAGGTCTCAGAGGCTGGTGAATTCTGCATCTGGCCATCCAGGTCATTGTGACTGATCCCAAACAGAAGGCATGGGCTCATCCTGTGGAGAAGGATGTCTAACATGTCCCTGATGTAGGGGACCCTCCTCGACTTGCCTGGTTTCTGGGTAACCCCATGGGCAAGGCTAGCCTTTCTTAGACTGGGGGTGGTGAGGTGCAGCCCCAGACTTTTGGCCTACCCTGCATCCTTTGCCATGGCAGTGGCCATGTGGACCCACTAAGTGACTTCAATCATCTTGGTCGATGTGGTGGGCCGGCTTTAACAATACGCACTTTGGTCATTCTGGGGCAGGGCCTGAAGGAAATGTTCAATGGCGACCTTCTCCACCATCTGTTCGGGGGTGTGCCGGTTGGGTGCCGAAGAGCTGGCTGAACTGAACTTTTACCAGCTGGTCGTTGTTATATATTCACTCATGGAACTGTTGTGTCTATGGTGGGTGGCCAATTTGAGCAGGCGAGGATCTCAATTTTCTTGGGATCGTAGTCCTCGGAGGCCATCCTGGGCAGGACAGGGTAGGCAGTCAGGAACTTCAAAACGAGCAGCACCCTCAGTCGCTAGTGTGGGGATCAGGGGGGCACCTGTCGGACGCTGAGTAAGAGCCTCGAGATGAGTGGCCAGATGTCGGTCCCGCTAAAAGGATATTTGCAACTGTTAATGGAGCAGCTCTGCCATCGATGCTGTCTCCCAGTCCGCCTGCATATCTTCCATTCTCCAGCAATTCATGGGACGTGCCGACTGCAGGGGTTGAGAAATACCTGTTTGTCGATTGACTGCCAGGCACAATTAATTTTGTTTCTGCACGGTTCTGGTATAGGAATTGACAGCGGCAGTCTGTGGTGCTGAACTCCCACTGGATTCAGTGGGACGACCAACTGTCATCCGACCCGAATCACTTGTCGGACCCATGTCAATGTTGTCAAGGAGACATAGCATCAGAAACTATAGACATGACCTAGGATTGTCTCACTTCATCAGCCTTGTAGGTGCTTCCAAGGAAACCTGTTTCCATACTTCATCCTCCTTGCATGTTTTGTACTTAGTGTGTTTTCTGAGGTTAGCACATGAAACTTCAGCCTTCAGCAGGTGTTAATGACTGACCCCTTCAGCAGGTGTTAATGACCCGCCGCTACCTGCCCCACTGTTTTTCTGTTACTGTTCAGAAGACTTGTGAACGACATTGCATGAAAGATGAGTGCCTCCTGGTCCTGATGTCTGCGTCCCCAGCTCACTTCCTGCTCACGTCAGTCACGTTCAGCCTGTCTCTGCCACCCCCACCCCCCCTCCACAGCAGACTGCGGTGGGACCCTGGTCCTGGTGAGCCAGGATGGCATCCAGCGGCCCCCCCTTCACTTCCCCCCAGGTGGGCACCTGCTGGCATTCCTATCCTGCCTGGAAAATGGGCTACTCCCCCGAGGCCAGCTGGAGCCCCCACTGTGGTCACAGCGTGGCAAGGTGAGGCCCGTTCCCAAACGGCTGGGCGGGGACCGTGGTGGGAGTGACTGTGCGGGGATGGTGGGTGGGCGTGGCTGGGCGGAGACAGTGGCTGGGTGGGGATGGTGGTTGGGCGTGGCTGGGTGGGCGTGGCTGGGTGGGAACGGTGGCTGGGCAGGGATCGTGGGTGGGCATGGCTGGGCGGGGACAGTGGCTGGGCAGGGCTTTCTGTTTGCGCGTGTGTGATGAGCTTAGCTAATAGGATTAAATGACATTCCGGCAAACATCGGTCCTTGGGGCCCCACGGACACCACTTGCTTCGGCTGGTACACCCGAGACAGACAGCCTGTTAGCATACCTTAATTAGCCCCCCGTGGCTACGGCTCGTCCCCATCAACATGCTTGCAGTGACTGTCCAGCCGTTGACTTGAGTGTTGTTTTGACGACAAGTTTGCGGATCAGCTGGGCATGCATATTGGGGGTTGCGGCTGGCTCACCGTCTGGGATTGATGGATAATTAACAAGCAGCGGGTTCTTCAGGGACCCCAACTGCAGGCTGTACGTAAAGGAGCAGCCCGACTGGGGGCTTGTGATGCTGATGAGTCCTTTCTGTCTGTTGCTGTCTGCTTCAGGGATAAATGTTTCGTTAAGGAACCCTTGTCAACACCTGATGTCATTTCCTTGGCAGCCCCACCCAACATCCATTTATGTTGTTTTTCATGTGTGTTGTGTTGATCTCTCAGCTGCCCAACTCTGCTCCAGTAGGAAAGTTCCATTAACACCCACAAGAAACTTGTGTTTCTACCTGACTTCTTCTGTCTGTGTCTGTGCATGTGCGTATGACCGGTAGGGCAAGGTTTTCCCACGGCTGAGGAAGAGGAGCAGTACTGCACGTCTGCTGGAGCTGGGTGGCGTGGGGCAGGAAGACGAGGTGGCTGCGGATTACGTATTCCGCATTGTCTACCCAGGACATCGCTATGATTCCAGTGAGTCCCTTCAAGTGGTGACTTTGCACACAGGCCACAATCAAGATGGCAGCATGTGAGCCCCATGGTTGGGGTTAACCAATCGGGATTCTTGTCTGAGGGTCACATGGTTACTTACAACCAGTGGTGTTGAAGTCTATTGTGGAGGAAGTACAGAGATTCTTGGGGCCAAATTTCCATTTAGTTTGGGAAACATGCGAACGTGCATGTGAGTGTGCGTGTGCATGCAAGTGTGCGTGTGCATGGCGTGTGTGTGTGTGTGTGTGTGCGCGCGCGCATGAGGTGGGCATTCGGGGTGCTAAACTGTGTTTTCTTATTGCCCGAGCAGTCACTATAAACTACCACCACACGACAGGCAGCCGCGCCCCCTCGCTGGACGACGATGAGGAGGAAGAGGATAGACTTCACACAATGATCTCAATGATCTGCTCGCGGAACCTCACAGATCCTAGTGTCATGAAAGGTTTTTATCACAAGACCCTAACCCTCTTCCACCCCCCACTGCCTTCTGGTCCTCAGATCCCAGCCCAACCGTGCTGGCCCCTCCCAAGGGTGGGGGGGGGGGGGGCAAGTGGGAGTGTGTGGCCGAGGTAGGGTCCTTTTCAGTGTTGGGTTTTCCCCCCTCCCATCCACTGATTCTGTGCTTATGGGCCTAACCTCTCTGTGTTGCCATGGCAACAGTCACCCGGCGTGGGAGTTCGGGTGACCGACATCGCTACCCTGCTCAAGTTGCGGAGGGTATCTGTTTACTGCATGGGACCGAGAAACAGGTGAAGGAGGCGGGTCTGTGGGGAGGGTCTGGGACAGATGGAGAAAATGGCAGAGGAGCAACAGGAGAAGACTTGGGATTGTGTTGAAAGCAGGGGATAGAGGGGAATGTAGGTGGGAAAGCTGGACACCCTGAGATGTGCTCCACCTTGGTCAGTCACAGACAAACAGACAGACGGAGAGGCAGACAGACAGGCATTCATACAGTCAAAAAGATTGATAGGCAGACAAACAAGCATGCAGATAGGTAGGTAGACAGGTGCTCCTGATCAGTGACTGACAGGGGTCGTGTCTGAAGTAGCATAGTAGGATCTCACATGGTTGTTTTCCCCTTCACCTCTGCTTTCAGACAGCAGCTGGATTTGCTCAGGTTTCTGCAGGTTGACACTATCCTATAATCGGCTGAACTACAGTCTTAAGGACCTTGGGTCAGTCTTCTCCTCAGTGGAAGTAGAGATCCACCTCCTAAACCCCCACGCCTATTATGGAATGAAGAGCAGGAGTGGATCTGAGGTTTCTAGCCCTCTAATACTTCGTGCCCCCCCCCCCCCCCATGTTGATTCTCCTTTAAAACGATCCCCTTGTTGTCACACCATAAAGGGTTAAGGGGGCTTGTTGGTCAAAGAGAGGGACGGGCAAAAGCGTCACTCCATCACGGAGGACTCAGATTGTTTATGTATGTTCAGGACCTGCAACATTTCCATACATTCAGGACCTCCAACATTTGTACACGTTCTGCACCTGCAGAATTTCTGTACATTCAGCATATCTGCAGCATATCTATACATTCAGGATTTTCTATACGTTCTTCTGATGGCCGGTGTTAGAACATCCTACAAAGCATCCGGTCAGCTGAGCCAGGGGAGGAGGGGGGGTCTTCTCCTCCTAGGAGCTGGATGTGATGCAGAAGCCCGGACTGGTGTGTCCAGGTGTCCAGGCAGCCCAGTAGAGCAGACTGGGGTCTCTGCCATGTCCTCTCACTCTCCTGTCCTCTCTCAGCACTGTTGGGTTTGGGTTCTGGTGGCCAAAATATGCTTCGATTATTTGCTCTGGTTTCCTTTGCAGTTATTTTTGTTTTTGAAAAATTTTTTGTTCCATTTCTTCATTTGATTTTTAGTGCGACATGCTTGACCTTTGCATGTGATACCTGCACCTTTTTCAGTTTTTCTGTAGTCTGCATTTCTGCATATTTCCGAGGAATCGACTCCTGTATATTTTGGTTTTTCACAGATTCTCTTGTTCCTTCGCTTAAAAAAGTGTTTTTTTCCCTCCTCTGTTGAACCCCTTTTGTTTTCTGCAATGCTGTTCACTGTAATTCTTCACAAATTCCGGTCACCTTTCATTACAAATGTCGGGTCCTGTGGGGTTCTGGCGTGGTAGAGACATGGATCGTTCTGTGAACAGGGCACTGTAGCGTAAACGGCTTTAAGTCACATGGCCAATAGGCGCAGAGGGTTCTGGAAACACCCGCAGGGCAGCTGCTTTCGTTTGTTTTTTTGACTTTTTCTGTTTACGTTCTTTTTTGTAAAAACCACCAAAGAGGCTTCTGTTTATGCCAGTCCATCAGCTTCAACCTGAAGAATTAAGGTGAAGAGCATTTTTAGCACCTTGCTGTTCATTCATTTTTTTTGTTTAGTGTTCATTTGTTTGCCACTTGCAGGTTACACTTCATTATTTCTTTTCGTTTGCTTCTTCATTTCAGTCGTCATGGTGGCTGTGCTGCATCCAGCATGGCCCAGCGCCGCGCTCCCCTGTGCCTCTCAGCATCGCTCTCTGCCGCCTCAGTCCTCGTTTGTGGCTTTGCACCTCTGCATCCCTTATGTTTATTATTATAATTTTTATTATGATTATTATTATTTCAGTTTTTTTTTTTAAGTGCAGATGCATGCATTTCTGATTCTCGGCTGTTCCTTTTTCTTAATAATACTCGTGTTGTATGATTTTATAGCTGCAGAACGTCTGACATCGATGTATTTTTTTTGTTTTATGTTTTTATCTTTTTGAGACGTTTTTTTCCCCAAAGCGTCTCAAATTAAGAATGTGCCAATCTCTACCTTAATTGAACTCGTGGTTGAGCTGAGGGGCCAGCATTTAATGCCTGAAGGGAAGCGCTGTGTCACATGACCGGGCGTGTGGCGTATATCTTGCTGCTTGTGTTGTGGATGCTCTGCCGGGGCAGAGGAGGACCGTACGGATGCCCCCCTGTAACTGGCCACTTAATAACTGACTAAAAGGCAGGGTAAACTTTCTTTTCTAAAGGTGCAGAAAGCCCCCCTGTGATTGAAATGTGAGCCCCTCCCTCTTCCACAGGATGAGGAGTCGAGAGGAAGCTGCTGCAGGTGAGCTGTGGCTCCTTTTAGCCACTGACCTCCTTGTCTCTCTCTCCCTCTCTCAGACCACGGGGAGATGATGGAAATGCCAGGCTTGGGGGGCAGCCCGTCGTCATGGCAGCAAGGAGAGTGCAGCAGCCATCTGTCGTCTTGCCTCTCCTGCTCCACCGGGGGCAGTAGCGCGTCCCTCGAGCTACCCCCCGGCTGCACCTGCATTCATGACCGGTGAGGGCAAACGTGGCAGCCGGGCTCTCATCTGTGAAATCCCAGCTGCTTTGTCCTTCACAGTCTGCGTAGATGTATGGAAACAGAGAGAGGACCAGCACTGTTGTCGCTGCACTAAGATGCACGTTGATTAAGACTTGTTTTCTTGGTGTAAATGCTTGACATGCTGCCTGTTAACGCTCCGTCGTCTCTGCCGTTGCCAGAATCCCACTGAAGATGCTGTGCCAGAACATGAAGCGCCAGATCGTGTCCCGCGCCTTCTATGGCTGTAAGTCGCCCCCTCGCACCGGAGCAGGCCGGGACCCACGCAGCCGAAATGGCTTTTACAGCAGTACAGCGAGCAGCCGCCTCCGAATCTCATCCCGCAAGTTTGAGTCTAGATTTGAACAAGTCAGCCTAGCTGTAGTACAGTTTGCCAACCTGGATGTGGGGGGGGGCAGCTCCAGGGAAAACGTGCCAACCCAGGGGGCCATGGGGCTTGACTTTTGTCTTGATCTTTCATGCTGAAAGTTAATTAATTGCTGAGTTCCCATTTGAATGTTCCTTTTCCATGCTTCCCGACGCGTCCTTGCCCTCTCAGGGCTGGCTTACTGCCGGCACCTGTCCACAGTGCGCACACACCTGTCGGCACTGGTCAACCACAGCATCGTCCCACCGGACCGACCATGCGAGGCTTCGGGGGGACTCAGCAGAGACGTGTGGAGCAAGTACCAGAAGGACTACAAGGTGAAGCTGGCCCTGCAGTGCCAGGCTCGCCCATGAGAGGGCAGCAAAGCCCGCACTTTCCTATGACAACTCGGCTAATGGGGGCCCCTGCTCATCCTGCAGAACTACAAGGAGCTGGAGCTGCTGAGGCTGGTTTACTACGGGGGGGTCGAGCACGAAATCCGCAAGGAGGTCTGGCCCTTCCTGCTGGGCCACTACAAGTTCGGCATGGGAAAAAAAGACACGAGCCGGGTATGGATAGAGCGCTGTATACACTCTGAGGGGAAACGTATGTCTCTTTATGACACATGTATGTCTGATTGTAATGATTAAGCAGCAGGCACAATCGGATCTCCCTGTTTTTGGAAGCGTGACGGCCCTTCCCTGGAAAACATCATGAATCAGTTTGTAGTCACCTTCACAAGTCAGTGTGACCCACAGCACCAACGCTGATCATTACCGAGCCTTCCCAGTTACCCAGCATGCCGTGCTCCAACTTGGCAGGCTCTGCCTCTGATACACGCTAGTCATCCCAAAATAAATGGACTGCACAGGCGATTATTTATGTGAGTTATAAATTGCTATAACAATGCTTGTTAATACAGAGTGAATAAACAGAGTTAAGGTGATTGTTTTGCTGTTGTTTATGATTTTGCTGCATGAGTGATAGCCATATCGTCGATAAATCAAACACAGCTTTGACATCAAGGGAGTCCCTCCGTTTCTGTCGGACTCTCGGGAAAAGAACGCAGGTGACCTGTGCAGCGGAGTTCTCTGATGCCGGCCGCACCACGCCCCATCCTGGCCTGCCCCGTCCTGTCCCACCTGCTTCTGCCTGTTAATTTACGACCGGCCATGCGCCTCCTTCAGATTGACGAGAAGATCGCTGCCCGGTACCAGCAGGTGATGCGCGAGTGGAAGGCCTGCGAGGTGATTGTCAGACAGCGCGAGAAGGAGACGCAGTCCGCCATTTTCGCCAAGCTTTCCTCGGGCAGCAGCATCGACAGCCACGTCCTGCGGCTCATCCACCGGGACTCCACCATCAGCAATGAGGTGGGGGCGGGGGGTGGTGCATCAGCTAGTCCACTGCATGGTATGGGGGGCAGGTTTCCTGACTAAGTACCGGCTTTGCACTCAGTCCGTTTCCCGCCCTCAGGTGTTTATGTCCGTTGACGAGCCGGATGCCGCCAGTCAGGACACCCCCAGCGGGAGCGACTGTACCCCGCCCCCCACTGCCGCCGTGCCTCCCGCTGCCCTGGTGGAGTTCGACTCTCCAGACTCAGGACTCCCTTCCTCGCGACACTATTCAGTGGCTTCCGGACACTCTCAGCTCATGTCCAGCATCGAGGACAGTCAGAGCCTCGAGGAGGAGCTTTTGGAGGATTCGCAGCCCCATGGCATGCTGGGAGAGCGGGGCCAGCAGGAGGTGCTGAGCGAGGAGCAGCTCTGCAGCCAGCTGGACAAGCCGGCAGCGAGCGGCGAGGGCCTCTCCGCCTCCCTGTCCTCCTACACGGTAGGTTGGGGGGAGGGGGAGCCTCCCATGTTGAGTGCTGGAGCTACACAAACCTGCATGGACAAGGACCTTGAAATGTGATCCCACCTCCCGCCTCAGATCGAACTGCTGGACACGGTGGCGCTGAACCTGCACCGGATAGACAAGGACGTCCAGCGCTGTGACCGCAACTACTACTACTTCACCCCCGCCAACCTGGAGAAGCTACGCAACATCATGTGCAGGTGAGAGCACCCCCTATGGGAAAAGCTTAACGCTGCCCCCCTTCAAAGAGAAAGTACATAAGTGTATTTGTCTCTCTCATCTCAGCTACGTGTGGGAGCACCTGGAGGTTGGCTACGTCCAGGGAATGTGTGACCTCCTGGCCCCCCTGATGGTCATCCTGGACGATGGTAAGTCTGTGAGCCTCACTCTCAGCTTTCTGCAACAGTCTTGCTGTGTGAATGCGCACAACGCTGAGCCACGGCTCTTTGCACTCCCCCGTCAGAGTGCCTGGCATACAGCTGCTTCACACAGCTGATGAAGAGAATGGGGCAGAACTTCCCCAACGGCGGCGCCATGGACACTCACTTTGCAAACATGAGGTCCTTGATCCAGGTGAGTGGCGCTGCCCCTGACGGGATTTTCTTTGCTGTGATAACATCTGGCTCACGATCCTGAGGCTTTTTTTTTTCCCCGAAGATCCTCGACTCTGAGCTGTTTGAGTTGATGCACCAAAATGGCGACTACACCCACTTCTACTTTTGCTACCGTTGGTTTCTGCTGGACTTCAAAAGAGGTGCTTCTTCACATCTTCTTTCTGGCAGTTTCTTTCCTGTGTCCCGTCCCACTGCCCCACCCACCATGGTAGCTTTACGCCTCTCTCATGACAGAGCTACTGTACGAGGATGTGTTCGCCATGTGGGAGGTGATCTGGTCAGCCCAGCACATTTCCTCGCAGCACTTCGTCCTCTTCATCGCCCTGGCTCTGGTGGAACTCTATCGAGAGATTATCCGGGACAACAACATGGACTTCACGGACATCATCAAGTTCTTCAATGGTCAGTTCCTGGTGCTTTTGCATGGAGAAATGCTTACCTTTGGTTACATGTTCATTATAAAAAGTGTGTGTGTGTGTGTGTGTGTGTGTTTCAGTAGTGAGTATAAACACCACGTGTTGGCATGCAGTGATTGAGTGTGCAAGGGTTCACATAGTATTTAGTGTGTATGTGTCTGCCTCTGACCCTGCGATGTACTGAGTGTGTGAGTATGTAAGCTGTGTCTGCCTCTGACCCTGCGGTGTGTCCCTGACAGAGATGGCTGAGCGTCACGATGTCCAGCAGATTCTGCGCATCGCCAGAGAGCTGGTGTATAAAGTCCAGTCTCTTATTGAGAACAAGTGAGGCAGGAGCGCGGGCCCCTGGGGCTGGGGGCTGCTTCTCACTCTGGGGAACCCCAGCCCCCCCTCCCCACACCCCCACCACCACCTCCACCCACGCCTGCCCTGCTGCCCAGACAGGGGGGTAAGATGCAAACGAGCACAGCCCACGTTTCGACGACGTCTGAGGGCAGCCGCCTGGCCCAGGAGGCCTGTGTTGCCTAAAGAGAGTCTCTTTAAGATTATTTTTAAAGTAATTTGCCTGTCACAGAATGAGTTGTGTAAAACCTTTGGAGTTGTCTGCATGCCTGTGAGTTTGACGACACTGTGACACAAGTTAACTGCTCTTAAAAACGACATATTTATGAGATCGTTTTAGATCATTACCGTTTACAGTAATGACTCTCTCCAGAGGAGCTTATAAATAATAGATCGATATGGTTGGTTTTGGGGAAGACAAGGAAAATCCATGCCACACTAAATATCACGGTGTAATGGAGTGGAGTGCAGTGAGTTCCCCACCAGCCTGCTAGCTTTTCAGAGAATGTCGCAGCAGCACCAGAACTTACCATGGTGAGGATTTCATCTATCTACAGGAATTAGCCTGCAACACAGCCCTTTTTAGCTGCCGCCTGTTTGATTCCCGCACCCTGTGCAGTTCAGTCTCACCTGGCCATTTCTGTTCGGATGGCGCCCCCTACTGGTGATCTCCTTTGCCCTCGCTTCAGATTCCACCTGATAAAGAAGAACTTGAGTTTTGTGACCAAAAGGACTGTGCCAGCCTCCGCGTGCTCGTGATCCATGCGGCACGTTTCAGTCTTCTGCTCAAGGCCCGCAGTGTTGGGCTCTTCCTCCTTTCTGGATGCTTCAGTTTAGCAGCCGACCCCGTAGAGTGACTGAAAGCTAACTGCTAAAGTAGTCCATGCCTTCACCAGAACATTCCAAGTTGTATTATCCTTGTTTTTATTTTAAAACCACTCGTTTTGTTTTTTTTTTTTTTCTCCGCGTTTTTTTTTTCACTAAACCACCG
>JAODLD010000042.1:11650755-11678288 GCA_026781065.1 Mormyrops boulengeri | reverse complement strand
CCCCCCCCCCCCCCCCCCCCCCCCCCCCCCCCCCCCCCCCCCCCCCCCCCCCCCCCCCCCCCCCCCGCGGGGGCGGGGGGGGACAAAGGCAGAGGTCAGTGATGAGGGCAGGGGAGCAAGGGGACAGACAGTGCCTGGGGGGGTGGGGGGGGACGAGGCAGTCAATGCTCGCGATGTGGGGACAGGTAGGGGGAGAGGTTAGCCTGACTAAAGAGATCAGCACTGCAGTCGACAGACTCACCAATCTTTATGCGGATGCCGTTCAGGCTGGACTTTCTGCGGCCCACGTAGGACAGCAGGATGTTCTGCGGTTTGAGGTCGCGGTGAATGATGCCCTTGCTGTTGAGGACCCTCATGGCGGCAGCGATCTGCTGCAGAAATACGCGCAGAGTGTCTTCCCGCAGGGTGCCCTTGGCTGTGGAGGCAATCGGGCCATCAGCGCTTTCAGGACACAGATCCCACCACCCTCACTACCCAGAAGCCACTGCTCTCTCCCCAAGCTGCTGGACAGAATTCATTAGCAACCCAGAACGTCTCACAGGTCAGTCTGGGTTATACACAAAGGCCAACAGGCTATCCCAGGACTAGCCAAATTTCATCTGCCACCTCACAACAGCCTCAAAAAGCTGCTTTTACTTTCCCCTGAGATCCCAGTCACCGTTACAAGTAGAGTAATCTGTCGAGAGTGAGGGAAGAAGGGAGCGGGGAAAATCAACAGGTGGGTCAGTGCAGCATCAGCAGTCATGTGGACGTCATACTGTTCGGTCATGGTGAAGAGAGAGCCGAGTCAGAAGGTGAAGCTATCGGTTTACCGGTCGATCCACGTTCCTAACCCCAGGGCGGATTGGTGGCTCTGAGGCTAGGGATCTTTCCCAGCAATCAGAAGGTTGCTGGTTTGAATCCTGCGAATGCCACGAGTGATCCTACTCCATTGGGCCCTTGAGCAAGGCCCTTAACTTGCAATTGCTTCATCCGGGGTATGACGTTATTCTACATCCAGCTCTGTAAGGAGGTCCTCCAACTTATAAGGAAAAGTTTGGGGTTGGTGGCACTCCAGCCACAAGAAAACCTCTCACACAGAAAACCTGCTGAGGTACCACCCACTGCATGGCTGCACTCAGGTTCTCAACCTTGATATAGTTTGTTGTGTGGTGCAATAACGTGCTGTAATCAGTATGTGCTCCTTACCTGGACGTTCCTACGGTCATGAGCTTTGAGTAGTGACAGAAAGAATGAGACTGGATACAAGAGGTGGAAATGAGTGTCTGGGCTCAGCCTTAGAGATGAGGGTAAGGAGCTCAGACATTTGGGAGAATTTCAAAGTAGAGCCACTCCTCCCCTGCATCAAAAAGAGCCAGTAGAGGTGCTTTAGGCATCTATCTAGGATGCCTCCCTGGGGAGGTGTTTTGGACATGTCCAACCGGGAGGAGACCCAGAGGCAGACCCAAGACACCTTGGTATTCCCCCAGAGAACCACGAGGTGGTGGCTGGGGAGAGGGAGGCCAGGGTGTTGGCCCAGGATTTGCGGGAGAAAATGGATGCTGGATAGATGGATGCAGTAAATTGCCAAATAGGGATGAAACTGAAAGTAAGCTCCTGGTTCCTCAATGTGGTAAAACCAGAGATTAATGCGTTGAGCCGATAAGGGGATCCTTGTGTTGCTGGGAGTCGTGAATGATGGTACCTCCCGCTTCTGCGTGTGCGGCATGGTACCACCCTTATCACCGTCAGACTGGTCAAATATGTCCCAAGCCTTTATCTTTAGTAAAATACTCCTCCCTGCACCAATCCATCCATCCTCTAACTACTTATACCATTTATAGATGACTAAGATCACGTACTAAGACATACAGTGTGAATTTAATGAATTATGGATGCAGCTGTACATCAGCAGTGCAACAGAACCGTCAATGACAGAGTGACCAGAGATCTCAGGCTAAAACAAAAGCAAGAACATGACTCCGTTACAAAGAGATGTCATTAAAGGCATCACTTCTCTTCCAGGAAAAGACATGGTCTTGTAGTGTAGTAGAGATGTCATTAAAGGCATCTACACTACAAGACTAGCACTACACATTGGGACATGCTAAAGTTCTCTCAATAGCCTAAATGTGTTAGAAACCCATACATCCATACATCCGTCTTCCAAGCGACTAGAGGCAGGACAGCGCAGGGAAAAAGGCAGGGCTGCACCCAGGTTGTTGTTATGTGGAACACACTCACTGACGTGAATTTTGCTCTGGATAATTAGAGCCCTCCATCAGCTCACTGCATAGCTCATTACGCCCACAGGGGCCAGTCGTGTGTGTGGGGAGGCCGGTTGACAGAGTGCGCTCACCTTGCAGATAGTCTGCCAGGTCCCCTCCATTGCAGAACTGAGGTGAGGAGAAGGACACAGAGTAAGCTGAGGATTACAACAATGTCACACTACGGACAATCCCTCCCCCTAAGCCCTAACCGCAACAAAGCTGGGATAACGAGAAGCTTGTCAATGAAACTAATGTCACAGTGGCATGTTGTGGCTGTTATCTTCCATTATGGTTTAGGGGTGGGTGTGTGTGTGTGTGGGGGGCGGGCACAGGTTGTGTCAACCTCACAATCACGCTCCCACGTATGCTGATGACTCCCCACTCTGCCTCAGGAAACTCAATGAGGGGCAGGACTCCACACATTCTACGAGTGGCCTAATCCCTCCCCCAGCTTGATAGGGGACATTGTGGGGGGATCGGACCATAAACATAGGGATAAGGGTAATGCTTAACTGCTCCTTGGAGGAGTAATCCAGTTACATGGCAGCTGTGGTTACAAGGCAGAGAACAGCCTTTATGGAGATGGGCGGGGAAGGGTTGGGTTAGCAAAGCCTCATATACTGAGGCACCCAACAGCAGCATTACACTCCAAAACAGTAGCGCTGGGACACGTGTCTGTGTGTGAATGTATTCCAGCCGCATGGTGAGACAATGTCACCCCTGTATATAATAATAAACAGACAGTGATGAGCCAGTGGGCACACTGCAAGGCTGGCTTCCAGGCCAACAGGATGCCTGCTGTGTGACCCACAACTGTGGAATCTCGTGTTTCAAACAGCAGTTGCACACGGCTGGTGTTGGGGTAGCTCAGGCAGAGGGAGGGTGAAACAGCGGCCTCACTGGCACCCCCACAGGCTCAGGAGCCCCACGCAGGTGGGCGGCATCATCAATGCCCCCTTTATCCCAGCTATCGCGCTCGGTTTTGCCAGACAAGATGTGCTAGGAGAGGCCACCTCCGGTGGAATTACCTTCCCTAATACAGAACTGGGTCCTGAACTGGCAGAACGCACTTTGGTGCCGTTTGAAAACAGGTTCCCCTCTCAGAGTGAGGACAGGGTCAGTCACCCAAATATAGGCTCACAAACAGCGCTTTGCTATTATTCTAGGGAACCGGCTTCTACGAAAGGCTATTTTTAGCCCAGCCCTCAGAGGTGTTTGTCTGCCTGACGGCATTCCTGCATTGAGCAACGTGGGGCCCAGCTGAGCGTCACATGGCTGACCGCCAGGGTCAGGTGACCACATGAAAACACACACCAGTGGGACAGTCATCACACATTAGAACATAACAGGAGCCGGGACACACACACACACACACACACACACACACACACACCATGCCCATCGTCTTACCTCCATGACAAGGAACACAGAGTTGGGCGTTTCCTGGAAGAGAAGTGACATTGTTAGGGTTAAGACATCAATGCACATATATACACACTATACTGTATACACACTGTTCACAAGCTTCCAGAAAGACTCACAAGATGCCCTTTGGGTGCAGTCAGGATGCACTGACCCTCTGGGCAGTGATGTAGTACAGAAGCCAAGCAGAGATCACATGATGCTGACAAGGAATCATTTTAAAATTCCTCACATTGAAATATACATTACTGTCACTTTCAAAAGCCATCAGGATGATTTGATGATGAGGCCAGATAATCAGATAATCAGAGATGCAAATCTTCACACAGAGGTATCACAGGAAAGAGGGTAACAGGGGAGAAAAAAGAAATCAGACAGTTTGAAAGCCTTTCACTTGGCCAGGGAGCATTAAAAGGCACATGTGGTAACTTCCTTAGCCAAAGCACCATCACGTGCCAGCAGTGAGGTCTCCGTTTGCCTGTTTGAGACGATCAGCCAAGTTCACGGTGCGTGCTGCCCCCATTGGACTGGGGGAAGTTCCCTGCTCTTCAAAGTCTCTCATTATCACCATCAAAATGCATTGAACCATCTTAGGTGAGACTCTATATGAAATCACCTTCCTCCCTTAACAAGGTCTCAGAATTGGCAGTGTACATAGTGTCCATTTAGCGACACAGACATTAAGACAGCATGTACTTTTCCACAAAAGCAGCTGACATGACCGACACCGTAGATGGAAACGTGGCATTGTTTACTTCCCCAGCGCGGACACGGACGCTCCACGGCACTGAGAACATTTCGCAATTCCTGAGTCACCAGGCTGTGTCAGTAACTCTAGCTGGTGTTTGGAGATTTCCCTAGAGAGGTACGGACAGAGCATGCAGAGGCCTGGAGTCAAGGGGCACCACAATTCTGCTGCTCCACTCTTCCTATGGCTCGCAAAGGCCTGGGGTCACCCATCACAAGTAGAGTATCTTCCAGCAGCCTTCTGCACAACACCGGCCAAACAATCCTCATCTCGTGCATGAACAATGGCTGCTTTTGCGTTGAGAAATGAGTATGAAATGAGTTCATGACTGTTAAGGATAATCAGCCACGCCTAAAACACTATGAGGGCGGAGCTCCAGCAGCACCTCCTCCCATGGTCAGCAAAGGGTGTCCACTTATCGACACACCCCCATCACACAAAGGGAGGAGGGGGCCCTTACAGTCTCCCAGGGGAAACAAGCTCACAGATTTGCAGCAACGCAGCAGGGAAGGTTTCTACCGTGTCTGTTTTTAACACTAAAACCACCAGCCTCCTTTAACCACTAGCAGCGACGTGCTTCAGCGTATCACACCTTTTGTTTTTTTGCAAACGGGCCTCTGTGTTAGCATACCGCTCACCCATCAAGAAAACAATGGGACGGTCGGTAATCCTCACAGCAGCATTTACCGTCACCCCAAAAAAAGCCATAAAACCCATAACAGTTGTGTTTATGTCATATGTTTTTGTGCTCACTGATTTAAGTACTGGTTTCGACACATTCATCTTGTGAAATTAATCTTGATCCCACACCTGTAATAAAATAAAAGCCTCACCTTAACATAAAATCCCAAAGGTATTGAGCACTTGAATCGCTATTACATTGGGATATAGGTGGTCTTACTTCAAAAAGATATAAAGTTACACTTATGTTTTTCCTCATATTCATTATATATTTGTCAAGGCAACAACGAGAACGCAATGACGTTAGCCAAAAACAGTGCATACGATTAATTTCAAATAAAATGCACACTTTTAAAACACTTAAGTAAAACACAATTTAAGAGTTGATTTGTATAAGATACAAAAGTTAAGGTACTTTTATACTTTATACAAATCAACTCTTAAATTAAAACAGTTATTAAAAAACAGAAACTTTGGTGAACATGGAATCGCCAATAAACTGTCTTTCTATCCAACATTTAAGAAAATATACATACTGCATTTGAAAACTTTTAAGCTGTACAATTTCAGGACAGAGTAGCGACACTGTTAGGAACATTACGGCTTTTTGGTTGAGGCCGTTAGATTCGCTGCCGTTATTAACATTAATGGTGCATTAGCGCAAACAGAAGGGCTGCAAACGCCAAAGTACATCTGGCTTGGCAGTTAAAGGAGTCTGATGTTCACTGGCGTGGGAAACAGGCGGTTCTAGTGTTAAACGCTTTCCACACATATAAAGTAAGCAGTGTGAGAAGGGGGGGGTATGGACTTATCTTCTCTTCTGTCTCTCTGGAGATTTATGACGGTGTCGGGGGTGTGATGAAACCAAACCACTGGAACTCAGCAACCCAAGAGTGACCCGGCTTCTAGGAAAGGCAGGCCTCATTTGGGGCCCTCTGTCCCCCTCTCAATGCGCCTCCTCCCATACTCAGTGCTCTCGTTCTGGCCCCACATTGCCCCACTCGTCTTGGGATGAAAGTAAATTCTGAGAAAAGCAGAGCCCCTCTACTGGAACAGCATGTTCCACTGCAGGAAATTCAGCTTTTGTTCTGCTGGAAGTGATAGACGAGTGGATGGCTGCAGGCAGACTGACCCACCCCTTCGCTGCCATTGGCTGCTGGCCTCGCTTCCCATTGGCTCATTCGAGCAGTAAACAAACCGGAGCTCATGCCTCCCCCTACAGGCCCAGCATGCTCTGTACTTCAGACATCTTAATGGTGTTTCATTTCTCAGGATAAATGCACTGGGATTTAAATGGGTCTGCATGACGCTGATACTCCTCCAGGCTGCAGGAGCACCTAGTCATTACAGGCAACCCCCGCACTGCCAGCGGCTCCATGAGGAGCTGCAATTACAGTGTCGACGAAGCCTTGTCTGCATGGGGCCCATTAAGCAGCCAGCCCCAGCCTGTGAGAAGACACTGTCGGGGCCACGCATGGGCCTCATCGACAGGAAGAGCCCGAAATAGACATGGGCCAACAACGTGCTTTCAGAAAGGCCCCGCCACACTCCTCACACATCGCACTCATGGCTTCCTCAGAGAAGGAACGCTTGAAACATGGATGGATCCTGGTGAGTTTGTTTCTATGCGGCTCAAGAGCACCCCCTAGGCCGCCTGTCCTCTAGTAAGCAGCTGACAGAGACCATCTTTCCTTTCTCTAATTGGGCTCGGGGGGGCTGGGTTGCGTAATGAAGTGTGTGGTCCCCATCGCCATCTGTGCGACACAGGGAGGACTGGGGGGGAAAAGGTCAGCTGTCCACAGGGGGCGCTGCAGGTGCTCTCCACACCTGCTAGGCCCATAACTTCACAGGTACCATCTGTGGCCCACAAAGCCACGGTGTACATCCCAGCATCCCACTAGTGTGCTGCCAGACGGCTTTGCTCCACCGGGAGGCACCAGAGCACCCCCCCCCCCCCCCCCAAATCAGATCAAGAAAACGCACCCCACAGGAAACAAGCACTATAAGGGCCACCTGCAGGCAGCTGGTGTGCGTCCCAGTGGCCCGTACACCACTGGGCACCGCAGGGGGCACAGCTGCCCTTGCTGCCCCACATGGGAGACCTACCCTGGAAGGGGGCACAAGTATGGGTGCGGTAAACACAGGGGGGCAGCATCCACCACGCGTTTATAAACCAACATACTTGACATTTACTCCATTTAAGATTGGAGTCTGCACAATTACAGCAGGACTGGTGACACACCGGCATTATCAGAAAAACCTGCAACATGACATTAAACACCATAAATGAAATGGTTATGCAAAGCTGTTTACAATTATCCCCATTTATACAACTGCAACGTCAGCTTCATTGCATTACGCAGAATGCAGAAAGGTTCAGCCTTTATTCACGGTTGAAGGGTTCACTGCTGGTCACAAAACTGGAACACCGTTATTCTAGGGGACACACAATAATCACCGGAAATTACCTGCACATCGTAGAGAGCGACGATGTTCTCATGTTGAAGTTCCTAAAAGGAGAAACAAATCTCACTAGTGAAACCCACAACGCCAGCGCATCTGCAGTTCAAAATTAAAATATGCAGCTCTCTAGCTTAGTTGAACTTACCTTTAGAATTTTAATCTCCTTGCCGAGCAGGATCTGAGACTTTGACAGATTCTTCTTGTTAATGCTCTTGATTGCCACCTCCCAGTCAGTCTTCTGCATTGGGGGGGGGGCAGGACATAAGAATTAATGGACTGGCAGATAAGGAAGAGAGAAGCACAATGCCTTTACGACCTGGATAAACTCAACAGCCACAATGTCACCAAAGCAATGACCATAGTGACTGGCCATCACATTCTACCTTGAGGCAATTTCCATCACAATACACAAAAGTACAAGACTGCAGAAATGGCAGTACCCATGTCCCACGGCGACAGGGCACTGTGTCACTGGCAGACTGACACAGGTTTAGTGTGGTTGTGCCAGTCCACACGCCCCATTCAAAGACAGACGCAGCACACAGGGCGCCCATAATCCCACACTCAGCACAACAGAAACATCACGTCATACCACATAGATACTAATTCTGCACACCATCTAACCACGCCATTCAGTGAGGCTTGACGCTTACCCACATGACAGATGGGCATTAGTAAGCTTCAGTTGGGCTCTAAATGCAAAATGCAGGCTGGCACCTTGGGAAAGGTGAGAGCTGCGGTTATGAATGACGGTTGGGAGCAGGGCGACACGCCCTCCATTCATATAACACACGCCAATGCCACGGCGCCGTAAGGCTACACTACGGCTTAGAAGACACGTACAGACAAGGAGAGAATTAGGAGGCAGACGACACTGCTCCGGAGGTGCGGGAGGGCTCTGGCTATGGCCACCAGGGAGCGCGCCCCATCATCCGAGGTGGAAATAATCCCGCTAATAAACGGATCGCAGATGCTGGGGTTTATAAATACCCTGCATCACATGCAGGCCATGTTTTTCCGAGGAGGCCAATGTCACAAGCGCGTCAGTGGCGATGGCCGCTTCCGCCCGTCTGCTTATTCTTAGTAACACGCGTGGCGAGCCTTATTATTAGGTACCGAGACGTTCACAACAAACAGCACAGACGCTACAGATAGAGGTGCAGAGCTTCAATATGTCCCCCCTATTCTACAAGAGCCCTCTCTGCACATGCACAGCCCTGCAGGATGCCCGACTCCAAATGAATCATACGCCGCAATATGTGGCATAAGCATCAAGCACACCTACGAGAAAATCGGCGAATCGCAACATAATAGAATACAAGGCAAAATAAGCCGCGTAGCCCCAAATAACCGTGCAGAGAAAAATCAGTGATGGGGGGGGTGGGCTGAAACAGGAGCCATAACGGATGCCGATGAGTCCACTGAACGACCCCGGCCGGATCTTTATGAATGAACATGTGGCGTTCGGGGGGATCCGGACAGGGTCATATCAATCAATCTGACGGGCGGCTGTGTTTCTTAACGGAGATCACTTGGTCTTACACCGGTCCAGTGTAAATGAAGCGAAGGGGATGCTCACCTTCATGTGGCGCCCCTTGAACACCACGGCAAAAGCTCCGTGACCAACCAGGTCCTTTCGGCTGTATTCAAAGTCCCCGACCGCCTCCATGTCCGGCGGCGCAGTCCGAGGTGTTGATATGAAATGTTTTCAATATGTGGCCAAGATTTGTTGGAGCCGTGAAGCGAACATCACTGCCAAAAACTGAAATGCTTTTTACGATGCAGCTACCTTCAGCAACGCGTCGTTATCCCAGTTAGTGCCATTTAACTCCACCGTGCTAAATGAGGACATCAGTCAAGATTTGTTTTATTCGGGCCAAAAATGCACAAAAATCTGAATACGAATTCACTTTGCTGGCATGCTGGGCGCTGACGGGGCCACCCCACCACATCCATGAAGGCGGTCCGGCTAGATAAGCAGGCGATGCCCTTCTCTCCGGTGCAGTATAATACACTTTATTCCTTTTTGTTTGGATCCGAATGTCACTGACGCCGTATCAAGCTCTGCAAGCTGCAATCGGCCACTACGCATGGCCGCTATTGGCACCAGGGGAGCGCCGTGCCAGCTGTCATTTTCCCTCGACCCACATCGGCGACTTGGCTTGCAGGTTGGTCGCCCTCGTCGAGCCCAAAAAGCAAAAGGCACTTCTAATAGATACGTCGGGGTTACATGGTGGCGCCGGCGGCGAAGCGGACGCGCGGATCAGTGCCAGCGGCCTGGCGACAGCGGTCCGCCACCGAGATAGCGCGCATAATGAAACCCCGGCACTCCAACCCGTAAGGCGGCCGAGGAGACACGGGCTTCGAAACACTGACCCAAAAATACAAAAACAAAAGAAAAGAGGCGGTGTCCTTCGCTTGCTACTACCTCTGGCCGTGCACGACTAATGTCGACCTAATTAGCTGTGTCATTTGAGGGCAGCTGCAGGACAGACAGCGACCAGACCCGCCGTGACAACGAGAGACCGCAATCAGCAGCCCGACCATCCCTGTCCGCAGCGAGGCTCCTATATCGCATAGTCTGGGTTTCTTCGTGGCCGCCGCCACACAGCACCACTACACAACACCGGGTCCGAACAGGCTCATATCTTCACACTCATAGGACATGTACGCTCTTCTCGGTGGTTAGCCGGCTAACCGAAACACTCCTAACTGTTCATGGGTTTCCTTTGGAGGGACGGGCGTACGCTCCTTTGTGGGTACGGTACACCGACAACAGGCCTTTTGCTAAATGTCACGGTGTTTGTACAAACCGTCCTAGTAACATACTCAAACCCCCTCGCTTCCCACACAATAGATATCAACTTGCTCAACCAGTGTGGTAGAATATATAGCACCGCGGCACCCCGCGTTTCTTCGTCCGCCACAAAAGTTAGTCCGAGTAGCTAATGAATTACTATATCATCATTTTTTATCTTATCGACACAGATCAGTAATAGCTCTATATGAATGATGTAACAGATTACTTAGTCACACATCGGCGCTGATATTTCAGATGACTTATCTTTGCACGGGGTTTTAAATAACGACAAAAGAAAGTAAGTGGTATTCTTGAAACATTACGTAATGGATTTCGACTGAGCAGCCCTTGACACATGAGTGGGGTTACGCAAAACAACTTGCGTATCTTTTTGCGTGAGCGTTTATGTTTAATGACTCGGTGTAATTTCGTCTTGTTTACTGACGTGAACTTGTGTAATTTTAGTGAGGCCATATATCTTTTTTTCTTTCAGAAGTGTTAATGAGCTCTGATAACCCCGGCTAAACCCATACACGCGATATAATTTCACTTCAGAATCGTCTATAGAAAAGCAGCTAATTATCATGGATAATGAATTGTGATTTATATCACAACTAAAATACTCGGCCACCAACAGCTTATCTTGGACACGGCAGCACTGGGCAGAATGATAACTAGAGGAAACTCTCACGACGCTGAGAAAACGTGTATTCGACACAGGCAGAGCCCAGGCATGGAGGAATGGATCACTATCCCACCCCACATGTACATGTTTTAAAATATACAGTAATAGTATATGAACGTTTTATTTGTATTATCCGCGCAATGTAAAAAATATTACCATTAAGCTCGATGTGGAAAATTTGGATTGTGTGACAAACCCAAACACATTTTTAATTCAGACCACTCACCATGCCTGACGAGGGCTCTGAAGATACCACATGACTATACCCTATAACCACCCTATAAGCTTTTACTAGATTGTCGTTTATAACTTAACGGTTAAGACTGTGACTTTTAATTTTGATCAAACAAATTAATCTGCCTTTTGCGCAGATGGATAACTGCTGAAACAGTTAAGTACCTTGATGAGGGAACAAGAGTAAGATTTAGGCCTATAATACCTTTTCAAGTCGTAATATTTAATTTAAACACTGGCTTGTCCAAAAATATGCTATTTAATCTGTCATTGAAATTAAAACACAGTAACATCCTATGAACAAGGCAGCAAATCAAAATATAAATTCGCAAAATTTGCGACCTCTGGTGGTGGCTAATGTTACGGTTAATTTTGCTGAGCTTTGTATTATTGTGGTGTACATAAAGTTATATGGCTTTTTATAGATTGTATATATTTTTTAGATTAATTGTGTACTTAAGGTCATACATAAACTAACTTAAATAAATTGTCTACAGAGTTTTTTTATATTCTCCATGCTGCATCAGTATTACCTATTGATTTCCTCTCAACGACAGGTCCGTTATTCCCAAACACAATTAATGTTTAGCACTACAGCTGCTGAGTGCGTAATTCTGTTCTGCAGGCCTTTTTAAATACCAGCTGTAAGGCAGAATTCTTGAAATACATGCGATACCAGCGTCTTTTGAACGGATTAAATTTTCTTCACCTACCTTGTAATTTTGTGGCAAATAGGAGTTTATGGCCATGTTGAGTTAATGGATAGTATGAGCAGTGTTATCAGTGATTAGCAGGACGGTGTAAAGATGTCCGTATTATGTCCTACATAACTTCTATGCATATACAGTACTTCAATAAAAATCATCCAGTATGGCTGTGATTTTCGGTTATTTGTGGTAAACTCCATTGAATGGAAGTGAAAAATAATCTTTTATGATAAAAAGTTGCTGTGTATGCCTTATTAATACGCCTCATATTGATATTAGCTATACCAATCTTAAGTACATCACGGTTTTATTTTGTGATCATTTTTTTGCAGTAGGAAGCATTACAACGCACAAACGTGTTACGCTGTTGTTGGGCTACTTCTCTGTCACCATTGTTTTCATTCACATTACAATTTTCTAAAGTATGTTTTTTAAACCGTGTGAATTAGACAAACGCCCGGACTTCATAAAACGAGTTAAACATTTCGATCTGCATACAAACTATCTTGCAGAAATGACGAGCGCTGATTTGCGTTCTGTCGCACTTGTTAAATAAAGTTACATATTAACATCCGGGAATTATTTTTTAGAGGCGCCCCTTTACGTTTGCGTAGTAATATCCCGTATCCCTATCCGCAGATAACGCCTACAACGTAGCAGCTCTCGTTTGTGAATGCCAGCAATACGAACATCGTGCGTTGCTCGATTTTGTCCGCCATTCTACGCAAGTAGCTAGCTCGGAGAAACGCTGATCTTTAGCAGGGAGCCAGATTCAAGTGCGTTTAAGTAATGTTGTTGTGATTCTTCTCGGAGAAAGGCAGTTTTAATACAGATCGGTTGCTGTGGTAAAGGAGGTGAGTTTGCAGTGAAGTTTACAGGATGCTGAACGCGCCAAATTCTCTAGCGGCGCTTCCTGACAACATGGCCTGCTGTATTAGCTAACTAGCAGCATGGTTACTGTGCTTTCGATCGCTTAATGACGGAGTTCTTGTTTTTCGTTTGCCAGCCAAATGTAATTCACTTTGGGTTAGGAGATCAGTTATTGCGATGTTAAGTTTGCTTTAATTGCCTTGTAAATAGCTATAGTTGGCTAACACATTACGGTAGGTTAATCTGTTAACCCCCTACTTTCTCTTTGTTAGTAGGCTTATATATCTGTACGTTAAACGCTAAGTTTTGCTATCGGAGTATGCTGTTTCTTGCAAAATTTTGGGTGTTTTTCTCTGGCTTTCTCTGTCGCCTCATCTGAGCTGAATTGTAAATCATTGCTCGGTTGCACGTCATGTTTTGCGCCCTTCACTTTGCTATCGTCTATTTTTTACTCTGTTATTTCTCAGTTTTTTTCTGCCGTTGTAATTTTGTCCAGGCGGTCAGTGGGGCGATGTCAATTGCTATTGACAATGCTGTATTTGTATTATTTTGTGGACAGTAAAGAAAACCTTTAAATATACGACTCCTCTTTTGGAAAACGTCTATCTAATTTTCTTTAGGAGAAATTAAAAAAAAAAATCTATTTACGTGTTTTTTTTGTATGGAAACATCTAAATGTGTTTCTGTGAGCAATCCCCGTGATATTTATTCACGTTTACTGTGATACCCCCAGTGCTGCCGCCGGGATTGTGAAAAGTTTGTTCTTGCAGGCCATGGCAGCTGCATTCCCATACAGACCTGTACCTGGAGCGATGCCTCCGGGAATTCCCCCAGGCATTCCTGCTGGGATTCCCACCCCAAGCCAGATGCCCGATTACATGTCTGAGGAGAAACTGCAAGAGAAAGGTGGGCTTTGATAAGTGCTGGGGAGGAGAGTGTAAACTGCAATTTTAATGACACAAATTTTTAAAAGTTGGGTGATGGAAAATGAAGCATTGTTTAACTGTATTCCTGCTACAAAAGTGAATGTTTTTAATGCTTGGTTGATGCTGGCTTTAGCTCGCAAATGGCAGCAGCTGCAGGCAAAGCGCTATTCAGAGAAGCGGAAGTTTGGCTTTGTGGATGCCCAGAAAGAAGACATGCCCCCCGAACATGTGCGCAAGATCATCAGGGACCACGGAGACATGACCAACAGGAAGTTCCGCCATGACAAAAGGGTTTATCTTGGGTAAGCAGCTCAGTCCCTGTGGTTTATTATTGCATGTTGCTTTTTGCGCTCTGATTCTTGTAAAGGGTCATAATATGGTACGTATAATATTGATGGTTTGTATGTATTTGCATTTCGAGCAGTTTTCCTTTTACTTTTCCAGAGCTCTTAAATACATGCCCCACGCAGTCCTGAAGCTACTGGAGAACATGCCAATGCCTTGGGAGCAGATCAGAGACGTTCCCGTACTCTACCATATCACCGGAGCAATTTCCTTCGTCAATGAGATCCCATGGGTCATTGAGCCGGTCTACATTGCACAGTGGGGGTAGGGCCCTTCATTTACTCAGCGCAGATCTTTTGTAGAGCAAGATCCATGGCTGAACACGGAAACTGTGTCCTGGTTGATTGAGACTTTGGCTCCCATTAGGTCCATGTGGATCATGATGCGTCGTGAGAAGAGAGACAGGCGACACTTCAAGCGAATGAGGTTCCCTCCATTTGATGACGAGGAGCCTCCGCTGGACTATGCCGATAACATCCTGGATGTGGAGCCTCTGGAGGCCATCCAGATGGAGCTGGACCCTGAGGAAGATGGTTCCGTGGTGGACTGGATGTATGAGCACCAGCCACTCAAAGACAATGCAAAGTGAGTTTGCAGCACAGGAGTGAGATGCCGCCTTTCTCTCTCTCTGTCTACCTCCCTGCATCACCAGTGCCTCTCTATCTTTCAGGTTTGTGAACGGGACGACCTACCGGCGGTGGCAGTTCTCCCTGCCCATGATGTCCACCCTCTACCGGCTGGCAAACCAGCTGTTGACCGACCTGGTTGATCACAATTATTTCTACTTGTTTGACCTGAAAGCCTTCTTCACATCCAAGGCTCTCAACATGGCTATCCCAGGAGGTCCCAAATTCGAGCCTCTAGTCAGAGACATAAACTTGCAGTAAGTTTTGAGTTCTGTTGTTTGTTTTTTTTTTGTCTGATTTCTGTAAATGTGTGCACCGTTCTCAAACTTGTTTGGCTTTCTACAGGGATGAAGACTGGAATGAATTCAATGACATCAACAAGATCATCATCCGACAGCCAATAAGAACAGAGTACAAGATCGCGTTCCCCTACCTGTACAACAACTTGCCGCACCATGTTCACCTCACCTGGTGAGCAGCTTCGGCATTATGGCACATTCTTATTGGCTTGTACAGAAAGAATTAAGCTTGCTGAAGGGGGAAAACACCAATACAATGATATATTTCCCCCCCTCCCTCTGCTTCCTGCTTCAGGTATCACACTCCGAATGTTGTCTTCATCAAGACAGAAGATCCTGATTTGCCAGCCTTCTATTTTGATCCCCTGATTAACCCAATCTCCCACAGACACTCAGTCAAAGTAAGTTTTTACATATATATATATATATATACACACACACACACACACACACACACGCATACATACTGACTGGAGAGTAATTTGCTTAGAAGGAATTCTTCTAGGAAAAATGTTCTTATTACCCGTAACAAATTCTAGTTTACACTGACGATGTCTGTGTGTCTTTTTCAGAGCCAGGAGCCGCTTCCAGATGATGATGAGGAGTTTGAACTCCCTGAGTATGTGGAGCCCTTCCTTAAGGACACGCCCCTTTACACTGACAACACAGCCAATGGCATCGCTCTGCTCTGGGCACCCCGCCCCTTCAACCTGAGGTCGGGAAGAACCCGGCGGGCAATTGACATCCCTCTCATTAAGAACTGGTTAGGGTCGCCTCTATACAACTTGTGTTCTTCTTAAATAACATACTTTATATGAAGTTTAGAGTGACTTCAGTGTATGTGAGCAGTTATTTCTGTTCACTAGGTACCGTGAGCACTGTCCTGCTGGACAGCCTGTGAAGGTGCGGGTTTCCTACCAGAAGCTGCTGAAATACTATGTGCTTAATGCCCTCAAGCATAGACCACCAAAAGCTCAAAAGAAAAGGTTTGTGACCAGCTTTTCTACAAGATTGCAGTTGCAGTACTTTCTGGATAACTTGTGTGAATTAAGACCTTGTGTTGAAGTGAAATAAAGAATTTGTTTTGAGTTGCACTGTTGCTTCGTCTTTTGCCAGATACCTGTTCCGCTCCTTCAAGGCCACAAAGTTCTTCCAGTCGACAAAGTTGGACTGGGTGGAGGTGGGACTGCAGGTGTGTCGGCAGGGTTACAACATGCTCAACCTGCTCATCCACAGGAAGAACCTTAACTACCTCCACTTGGACTACAACTTCAACCTGAAGCCTGTGAAGACCCTCACGACCAAGGTGTGTAGCTTAAGGGAAGGAAGGCCTGAGCTCAGTGCTATTGTATGGCTTTGTTAATAATGGCTACTCCGACGTGCTTGTTTCAGGAACGTAAGAAGTCGAGATTTGGGAACGCGTTCCATTTGTGTCGTGAGGTGCTGCGTCTCAGCAAGCTGGTGGTGGACAGCCATGTGCAGTACAGGCTGGGAAACGTCGATGCCTTCCAGGTGGGCTCTGTTCTGTTTTAGCTTCCACACTCTGCGATGGTGGACTTAACAGCTAGCTAGACCTGGGTACTTCCTGTGAACGGTGACTGTTGGTGTTTTAATCTGCCCTTCCTGCTCCTCCGTGTGCTGCAGCTGGCTGACGGTTTGCAGTACATCTTTGCCCACGTGGGACAGTTGACTGGAATGTACCGGTACAAATACAAGCTGATGCGGCAGATCCGCATGTGCAAGGACTTGAAGCATCTCATCTACTACCGCTTCAACACGGTGAGTCTTGTTTTTTGGTACTGTTGTTTTCGTTTTATTTATAAAACGGCAGGCATGCTTTTGTTCTAGCCAGCTTGCTAAATGCTATACTTCAGCCTTCTGTAAAATTTCCCCAGGGGCCTGTAGGGAAAGGTCCAGGATGTGGATTCTGGGCTCCAGGCTGGAGAGTCTGGCTCTTCTTCATGCGGGGTATCACCCCGTTGCTCGAGAGGTGGCTGGGAAATCTGCTAGCCAGACAGTTTGAAGGTAATGCACCGAATATGCTGGAGAACCCTCTGGACATTTGTGGACAGTTATTGCTTAGACTATGAATATGACAAATTCTTGGTCTAATTTTTGGTCCAAAAACATAAAAGCGACATTTATTCACTTACTCATAAGCCCGTTTTAGAGTTGGAGCTGCAGTTTGTGCTCACAGGCCTGCTGGTCTTTGGGAGTCTCTCAGCACGATCGTGTCATTCATACAGGTCGACACTCGAAGGGGGTTGCCAAGACGGTCACAAAGCAGCGCGTGGAGTCTCATTTCGACCTGGAACTGCGTGCAGCCGTCATGCATGACATCCTTGACATGATGCCAGAGGGCATCAAGCAGAACAAGGCCCGGACAATCCTGCAGCATCTGAGCGAATCCTGGAGATGCTGGAAGGCCAACATTCCATGGAAGGTCAGTCCACAAGGAGCTTTCATTGCCTGTGCTTTTCCCTGAAAAGTCACACTGTCAGCATATTTGTGCTATTTAAGGGAAGGTAGGCCTACCACTAAGAACTAACTTTTTTTATAAATTTTTCATACCATCCTATAGGTTCCAGGGCTTCCCACCCCCATTGAGAACATGATCCTGCGCTATGTCAAAGCGAAAGCTGATTGGTGGACCAACACGGCTCATTACAACCGGGAGCGAATCAGGCGTGGTGCCACGGTTGACAAGACTGTGTGCAAGAAGAACCTGGGCCGGCTGACTCGACTCTACCTGAAGGCTGAGCAGGAGAGGCAGCACAACTACCTGAAAGTGAGTCTTGCATCCATGGTGCTTGTGTGTTTTATGGTGCACACTGAGTGTGCAGGGGTTGTGAGCCTGATTTCTTTGTGGCGTCTCTCCTCCAGGATGGTCCCTACATCACAGCAGAGGAGGCCGTGGCTATCTACACCACCACCGTGCACTGGCTGGAGAGCCGCCGCTTCTCGCCCATCCCCTTCCCTCCGCTCTCCTACAAGCACGACACCAAGCTGCTCATTCTGGCTCTGGAAAGGCTCAAGGAGGCCTACAGGTAGGCCGCCGTGTTATGTAGGCCTTCCAATATGCATGGAGTTAATGGCTGCAGTTCATTGACGTAAATTTACACATGGGGTGGATTTAACTGCGCAGCAGTGGACTGGATATGGATTTTTTTTTTTTTTTGCCCCCCTCGTCTACAGCGTGAAGTCCAGGCTGAACCAGTCCCAGAGAGAAGAATTGGGCCTGATTGAGCAGGCCTATGACAACCCGCACGAGGCGCTGTCCAGAATCAAGCGTCACCTCCTCACCCAGAGAGCCTTCAAAGAGGTGAGCCCAGCAAGGTGTTCCGAAGCCCGTCACGGCTTTTTATTTTAACCTTGTGCATGTGTCATTGCTCAATTTCACTTCTTCCTATAGGTCGGCATTGAGTTCATGGACCTGTACAGTCATCTGGTACCAGTGTATGATGTGGAGCCCCTGGAGAAGATCACTGATGCGTACCTGGATCAGTACCTGTGGTACGAAGCCGACAAGCGCAGGCTCTTTCCCCCCTGGATCAAGCCAGCAGATACCGAGCCTCCCCCACTGTTGGTGTACAAGTGGTGTCAAGGTGAGGTTTCAGTGGACGTGGATTTTTTTTAAAGGAAATATTTTTTTAATGGTTTTTCTGTAGCAGGAATCGATAACTGGTTCATGAAAACCCAACAGCTGTCAACTGATGTCCTGTGTTTGAAGGCTCTCTCTGTTTGCTCTTCCAGGAATCAACAACCTTCAGGATGTGTGGGAGACTGCAGAAGGAGAGTGCAACGTGATGCTGGAGTCGCGCTACGAGAAGATGTACGAGAAGATCGACCTGACGCTGCTCAACAGGCTGCTGCGTCTCATCGTGGATCACAACATCGCCGACTACATGACGGCCAAGAACAATGTGGTCATCAACTACAAGGTCAGCCACCGTCTGTTGTGGTCAATGGTCAGGTTGACTTTTGTTTTGGAATTGTACTGAAATTTCTGGTTTCCACAGGATATGAACCACACCAACTCGTATGGGATCATCCGTGGACTGCAGTTCGCCTCCTTCATCGTGCAGTATTATGGGCTGGTGATGGACCTGCTGGTCCTGGGCCTCCACCGAGCCAGTGAAATGGCAGGCCCACCTCAGATGCCCAACGACTTCTTGAGCTTCCAAGATATCGCCACTGAGAGCGCCCATCCCATCCGCCTGTACTGCCGCTACATCGACCGCATCCACATTTTCTTCAGGTGACCCGGTTTCCTCCCCACAAGGGGCCCTTTGGGGCAGCCGTATGACATGGTGAAGTCTAGTGAAGGCAGACCTCATTTGCTCATTGTTTGGTTGTACCTTCGCGTGTGTGTGTGTTTATCTGAAGTGGAATGCTGAGTGTTCTGGCGTGTTTTTGTGAATCTTCAGGTTTACTGCAGATGAAGCAAGAGACTTGATCCAGAGGTACCTCACTGAGCACCCAGACCCAAACAATGAAAACATTGTGGGCTACAACAACAAGAAATGCTGGCCCCGGGATGCCAGGATGAGGTTGATGAAACATGACGTCAACCTGTGAGTGCTCCCATCTTCTCTCACTGTCTTTAGTGGAATGGCTGCGTATGTATTGTTGAGAGATTAAGCATGCGGCGCTTTTCTCCAGGGGCCGTGCCGTCTTTTGGGACATCAAGAACCGTCTGCCCCGCTCTGTGACCACCGTGCAGTGGGAAAACAGCTTTGTGTCGGTGTACAGCAAAGACAACCCCAACCTGCTCTTCAACATGTGTGGCTTCGAGTGCCGCATTTTGCCCAAGTGCCGCACCAGCTACGAAGAATTCACCCACAAGGATGGGGTGTGGAACCTGCAGAATGAGGTGGGCCTGGGCTGCTTTTGCAGCTAAGTTTGGTTAGCGGCAAACGTTAAGATTCTGCACATCATGACAAAGAGCAGGTGATGGGGTTTATTTGGAGTTTGTTGATGTAGGTTTCCATTCAACCACTGTGCTCCAGGTCACCAAAGAGCGAACAGCTCAGTGCTTCCTGCGTGTGGATGATGAATCCATGCAGAGGTTCCACAACAGAGTTCGACAGATCCTGATGGCCTCTGGGTCCACCACCTTCACCAAGGTAGGTGTCTGCTTTCGGGACTTTCCTGAAATTGGATTGTTACGTTGGTGCATTGGTTTGAGTTCTAAAGTTTTGGTGTTAACAGAACTTCCCTGCATCCAACAGATTGTGAACAAGTGGAACACGGCCCTGATTGGTCTGATGACCTACTTCCGTGAGGCTGTGGTCAACACACAAGAGCTCCTGGACCTGCTGGTGAAATGTGAGAACAAGATTCAGACTCGTATCAAGATCGGTCTCAACTCCAAGATGCCGAGTCGTTTTCCTCCTGTGGTCTTCTACACGCCCAAAGAGCTGGGAGGACTTGGCATGTTGTCCATGGGCCATGTGCTCATCCCACAGTCGGATCTGAGGTAGCGTGGGCGTTGTGCAGCATACGGTCCTTCATTCCTGTTACTGATACTTCTAGAACGCCGTTTGGTAGACCCTCTGAAAGCTGCAGACTGTTCTGTATTGACTGACTCCTGCATGCTCTCCTATAGGTGGTCCAAGCAGACCGACGTGGGTATCACCCACTTCCGCTCAGGCATGAGCCATGAAGAGGACCAGCTGATCCCTAATCTCTATCGCTACATCCAGCCCTGGGAGAGCGAGTTCATCGACTCGCAGAGGGTCTGGGCTGAGTATGCGCTGAAGAGGCAGGAGGCCATCGCACAGAACAGGTACCTGTCCCCCCCCGTACCTCCAGGAACAAACAGCTCGCCTGTGACAGATTTAAAATCGGATGGGTCCTAAGATGGAAATCAACAATGCATCTTTGCGGTACAGGCGTCTGACTCTTGAAGACTTGGAGGATTCGTGGGACAGAGGAATCCCACGTATCAACACACTGTTCCAGAAAGACCGGCACACTCTTGCCTATGACAAAGGCTGGAGGGTCCGGACTGACTTCAAGCAGTATCAGGTACGTGTGAAAGCCTCTAGTTCTGATACTAGCTGAACCAGCCCCCTGTCTCGTGTGAACTGGCGTTTAATCCGGGTATGATGTCTCTCCAGGTTTTGAAACAGAATCCCTTCTGGTGGACACACCAGAGGCATGACGGGAAGCTTTGGAACCTGAACAACTACCGGACGGACATGATCCAGGCCCTGGGAGGGGTGGAGGGCATTCTGGAGCACACGCTCTTCAAGGGAACCTACTTCCCCACCTGGGAGGGTCTCTTCTGGTGAGCAACTTTGTTCTAGAATATTCCTTAGCCTGTGATCAAATGCATATTAAAATTCTGTTTTGAAACTGTCGGCAGTAGAAGGGTTTTTTTAGAGCATGATACAGTTTGCCTATATACGAATAAGGCTTTCCATTAGTCGGCTGAGCGCATCCCTGTTGTGCACCTTAGTAATGGCATGTTTCATGTCATACTCAACATCCTATTAACAGGGAAAAGGCCAGTGGTTTTGAGGAGTCTATGAAATGGAAGAAACTCACCAATGCACAGAGATCTGGTCTGAACCAGATTCCCAACAGACGATTCACGCTTTGGTGGTCGCCCACGATCAACAGGGCCAACGTAAGTCTTCAGTGAACCAGATCTAAATATATTATTGTCAGTATCCTGTGTGTTTATATTTACCACATTGTGGTGCTCAAATGTGCCCACAGTGTGGTGAAAGTTTTTAGCTTATAGGGGAAGAAGCTAAATGGAGGAGAAATGGAGAGTCCCTACGGTGATAGGACTATATAGCGTGTGTGTGTGTGTGAGCACTCTTACCAACCCCTCTCTCCTTTCCAGGTGTATGTGGGTTTCCAGGTGCAGCTGGATCTTACTGGCATTTTCATGCATGGCAAAATCCCCACCCTCAAGATCTCCCTGATTCAGATCTTCAGAGCTCACTTGTGGCAGAAGATTCACGAGAGCATAGTCATGGATCTCTGCCAGGTACGGGTGCATGCACGTTTGGGGGAGGGGGGGCTTTTCGATAGGATGGCTTTATAGGAGCAGTGGCAGTAGCTTGGCTTGTTGTAATGACTTGTGTGTTTTGTACAGGTGTTTGACCAAGAGCTAGATGCCCTGGAGATTGAAACTGTGCAGAAGGAGACCATCCATCCCAGGAAGTCCTACAAGATGAACTCCTCCTGTGCCGACATCCTGCTCTTTGCCTCCTACAAGTGGAACGTTTCCCGTCCATCTCTGCTTGCGGACTCGAAGTACGTGGGCGGAGGCCCTGCAGATCGCCGGCGCGCTCCTCTGCCTTTCTGCCTGCCGGGTTTGCAGGTGCCACACATTCAGCAAGAGTCTGCTTTGCTCTTTTGCAGGGATGTGATGGACAGTACCACCACGCAGAAGTACTGGATCGACATCCAGCTGCGATGGGGAGACTATGACTCTCATGACATCGAGAGATACGCCAGGGCCAAGTTTCTGGACTACACCACCGACAACATGAGCATCTACCCATCACCCACCGGGGTCCTGATCGCTATTGACCTGGCCTACAATTTGCATAGGTGAGTTGTTGCATATGATGTGTTATTGGGTGTAAATCTATAGCACCTGTTAGACTGTATGTACTGTTGAATCTGGGCATTTAATTTTCTAATTTAGTTTTTATGCCAGGTTTGTGTATATGTAGAAAAAGCTACTGCCCTGTAGCTTGCTGCAGGCGTGGTGTGAATCCGGTAATCCTAATTGGTACAAATAGTGTAGTTCAATTTTTTCTTCAAGATGTTGCAGTTTAGCTCCTCCATGGATTTGGAACGTTACCTTTTACAGACTGTCCTGTAAATAAAAGGCAGGAATCGACTCCTGGCCTTTGAGTTGTGAGACGGTTTCTCTGCTCTTTGGTTCAGCGCCTATGGAAACTGGTTCCCTGGAGCAAAGCCGCTGATTCAGCAAGCGATGGCGAAGATAATGAAGGCCAACCCCGCCTTGTACGTGCTCAGAGAGAGGATCCGGAAGGGTCTGCAGCTCTACTCTTCTGAGCCCACTGAGCCGTACCTCTCCTCCCAGAACTATGGAGAGCTTTTCTCCAACCAGATCATCTGGTTTGTGGATGACACCAATGTCTACAGAGTCACCATCCACAAGGTAAATACTGACGGTCCCTGAATGAACAGAGGATCATGAGTATTCCAGTGTAGGTAAAACTTCTTCCTCCAAATCTTGGCTGTATCTGTACATGTATCTGTTTTGTGTTTTTTTTTTTTTTTTTTTTTTTCCGCTCATAAATTGATTTCCTGAGTTGTCCTAAAGCCTCAATGGAATATCGTTTTTATCTCCAATAGACCTTTGAGGGCAACTTGACCACGAAGCCAATCAATGGTGCCATTTTCATCTTCAACCCAAGGACTGGGCAGCTGTTCCTGAAAATCATTCACACGTCTGTCTGGGCCGGACAGAAGCGTCTGGGACAGGTGTGGGGAATCTCTCTCTCCTGGAGAGAGTGGGAGTGGCAGGGGGGCTGTGGGTTACCGTCCCTGCCGGAGCACTCTGGTTGGTCGCATTAACACTCCCACTCTGTGTCCACCTGCAGCTGGCTAAATGGAAGACCGCCGAAGAAGTGGCAGCCCTCATCCGCTCGCTGCCCGTAGAGGAGCAGCCCAAGCAGATCATCGTCACCAGGAAGGGAATGCTGGACCCTCTGGAGGTGAAGTAACCTTCACTCCGCACTTTGTGATTATCTGCATCTGTGTTATATTGAGGGCCAAAGGTCCATGCTGGACAGAAGAGCGGTTGATGTGTGAAGTTGTTATTGTGTTACTGCAATCATGTTTTTGAGTGCTGAGATTAAACAAACCCTACCAGAATCTAAAGGGCATCTCTGAAGGTAATTTCCCACTCATATGGTAGATGGTAAAAAGTGCAGATTAACAACCTTGCTTTTAAAAGGGGATTTCAAGTGTAGCAAGTCGATGGGCGCGGAGCATTTCCTGGCATTGACTTGAAGGCCTTGTGCTTTTCAGGTCCACTTGCTGGATTTCCCCAACATTGTCATCAAGGGTTCTGAGCTGCAGTTGCCCTTCCAAGCTTGTCTGAAGGTGGAGAAGTTCGGAGACCTCATCTTGAAAGCCACTGAGCCTCAGATGGTCCTCTTCAACCTCTACGATGACTGGCTCAAGACCATCTCCTCCTATACTGTAATCAGACATGTTCTAACTCATTTTAGTTAGTTGATCTGTGAGTTGGAAATGCTTGCATGTCTTTGGTCAGAATTGTCTTGCTTACTGCTTGCTGACGATCCTCTGTTAGGCATTCTCCCGTCTCATCCTGATCCTGAGAGCCCTCCACGTGAACAACGACCGGGCCAAAGTGATCCTGAAGCCCGACAAGACCACCATCACAGAGCCACACCATATCTGGCCCACTCTAACCGACGAAGAATGGATCAAGGTAGAAGTGCAGCTCAAAGATCTCATCCTGGCTGACTATGGCAAGAAGAACAAGTAAGTCTGACCTTTTATTCAGAGCGCATCTTGGGAACAAAGCATGTGTTTTGTGTGAAGCTTCACAAACCACACTGATGATGACTTTGGGCCTTATCTGCCCCCCCCAGTGTGAATGTTGCATCTCTGACCCAATCAGAGATTAGGGATATCATTCTGGGAATGGAGATCTCAGCTCCATCCCAGCAGCGGCAGCAGATCGCTGAGATCGAGAAGCAGACCAAAGAGCAGTCCCAGCTGACGGCCACGCAGACCCGCACCGTCAACAAGCACGGCGATGAGATCATCACCTCCACGACCAGCAATTACGAGACACAGACCTTCTCTTCGAAGACCGAATGGAGAGTGCGGTGAGTCAGACGTTAAGCCCTGGCTGCTTGCCCTCTGCACCGTCACTTGTCATTAAACATGACCGTGATCCTTTTGCAGGGCCATCTCGGCTGCAAACTTGCACTTGAGGACAAACCACATCTACGTGTCGTCCGATGACATCAAGGAGACCGGCTACACGTACATTTTGCCCAAGAATGTGTTGAAGAAGTTCATCTGCATCTCTGACCTTCGTGCTCAGGTCTGTGTTGAGCTATAGATCATTTGGTTGAAGTTCCTAAGCTTCTGCTATTTTGAGTTCCAAAATTTCTCAGGCTTTTCATCTTGCCTGAAGGATTGTACACACACCCTGTACTGTGTAGTCGCTTTATTGTTCTTCGTGCATCTCGTTGCAGATCGCAGGGTATCTGTACGGCACAAGCCCTCCAGATAACCCCCAGGTGAAAGAGATCCGTTGCATCGTCATGGTGCCTCAGTGGGGGACACACCAGACCGTCCACCTGCCAAACCAGCTGCCCCAGCATGAGTACCTCAAGGTGAGGTGCCAGTATCCTGAAACTGGCTGTGTTTTATAGTCCGGCATGGATGTATCTGGGTACAAATTGTAGGGCGAAGGCATATTTTTAAAGTGCTTTGTTTGGATGCTTCTGTGACCCTCGGAAACATCAGCTGTAGTTTCTGGTGGCTCATGGACGCTTACCTTCCCAGGAAATGGAACCTCTTGGCTGGATCCACACCCAACCCAACGAGTCCCCGCAGCTGTCCCCACAGGATGTCACCACGCATGCCAAGGTCATGGCCGACAATCCCTCATGGGATGGAGAGAAGACCATCATTATCACCTGCAGGTACGGCTGTTGTGTAGTAGTGATTTCTACAATAACTAGAATATTCTATAATATGGCATTTCCTACTGAGCCCAGCATTCAGGTGTGTGGCTGTTCGGTCTGATTTATGTTCGTTTTCATTCCAGTTTCACCCCTGGTTCCTGCACCCTGACTGCTTACAAACTAACCCCCAGTGGGTACGAGTGGGGCAGGCAGAACACAGACAAAGGCAATAACCCCAAGGGGTACCTGCCCTCGCACTACGAGAGGGTGCAGATGCTGCTGTCCGACCGCTTCCTTGGCTTCTTCATGGTGCCTGCACAGGTGTCCTGGAACTACAACTTCATGGGTGAGGAGCCTTTCCCATGAAAAGCATCGGCGGTGCTCAGTTTTCTCGTATCGGGAGCCAAACCGCCCTGCATGTTCTGGTTGACACTGTGTGGCAGTGCTGCTTCCATGGTGAGTGATTCTTTGTCTTCACAGGCGTTCGGCACGATCCTAATATGAAGTACGACCTGCAGCTCTCCAACCCCAAGGAGTTCTACCATGAGGTCCACCGACCTTCACACTTCCTGAATTTCGCCTCGCTGCAGGAGGGCGAGATCTACAACGCGGACCGTGAAGACATGTACGCTTAAAGCAGCTTCTGCGGTTGTGCGAGATTGACTCGAGGAGCTGGAAACTTTGACAGACCAATTCAGTGATGCTCTTAAGTTTGCTGCGGGAAATTAATCATCAGAACTTTCTGTAGTGCTCCTGACTTGTAGCTTGGTAGCCTTGGTCTCTCCCTTACAGGAATCCTGAGCTTTCTGTAATACCTTTGTACTTCAGCATATTTTGTGTATATCAATATTGAGTCACTGTTCTTTTCATTGGTGCCAGTGCAACTTTGTGATTTGGTTGGAGATTTTAAATATAGTCCTCTGGTCAGGTGGAAGTCCTACAGTAAAATGCCATTATGTGTTTTACAGAAAAAGTTGATCCAGTGTTGGGTACACGCTATGGTTTGAGTTTCAATAAAGACTTTTTTTTTTAAGTATATTTTGTGTGTGTTGTCAATGGATCAGTTCAAGATTCAGTTCAAATTTAAATTTGTGGGAGAGGAAACATGCCTTGTGTAATATTCACATGACATTTTTGGTGTGGCTTCAAAAAAGACAGGTCTTCATGTGTTTAGAGATTGGCTGGATCTCTGTAAAAAATTGGATGGACTTCAGCTGTTTCCCATAATTCACTAAAAATGTTGACTACTAGTGATAATGCTTAATTGCATGGCAGGTAGTTGGTATTTTTATGTAAGCATCAGACGTGATTTTCAGATGAACATAAATTAAGGTGCCAATGGTAACAGGCCAACAGTGCAATTAGGAGATGAAAAACAAGTAACATGGGGTCTAAAAGGAAAAAGGTGCATAATGAAGGATCATTACCTGCTAATGCTACAGTGTGTTACAGAATAAGTTCTCCATTTTATTAAGTACAGCTGCTTGTTAACATGTGGCCGCAATGAAACATTCAGCGTATAGACAAGTAGCATCTTTCACGGAACAGGATTTCTTGCTTAACCTGTGAGATTTAAGGTAGTCTGGGCTAGATGGACTTTATTTCTTCATTTACATGTAGCCCAGAACTTGTTGTATTTAAGGCTACCGGGCTAAGCAAGAAATCATGCTTTGTGAAACTGCTCTTGCCCAAGGTCAGGATGTTCACTTACTGTTAGGCTCAGCACTGGAATAGTCAATCAGAATCAGAATCAGCTTTATTCGCCAAGTGTGCTGGGGCACACAAGGAATTTGCTTCCGGCAGCTTGAGAC
>JAODLD010000042.1:11620904-11646393 GCA_026781065.1 Mormyrops boulengeri | reverse complement strand
AGACGGTGAGCAGGGTGGGTGGGGGAGAGATTAACATAAGACAGCAGATAGGGTGGTAGGGGAGAGGTGAACATCAGACGGGGGGGCAACATCAAATGGGGGGACATCATAAACAGTCGATTCCGGAAGGAGCTTCAGGAGCTAACCTGTCCTGTTTTGTCTCTCCCCAGTGATGAGGAGGACAAGGAGCCCCTGTTCAAGGGGAAGGAGGCGCGGACGGATACGGACTGTGTGGATGGGCGGCCCCAGGAGTCCCGCATCAGGAACCTGTGCGTGTTGGCTTTGTGATTCTGTGTGATTGTGAACCAGAGATGTGAGGGAATGTTTCTTTGTCAGGGTAATGTGCAAAGTATAATATACAATGCAGCCAGTGTCACGGCAAGGTCTTTGCTACAGAGTTATTGCACAACTTACCAAATTACCCTGGTTTTTAACTGTCTGACATGCAGATAACTGGCTTTTTTGTCGGTTTACTGCGGTATTGCCGCATCATTGACGCTCACACCCCTCCGCGTATCCTCCAGGTTCGGTTTCCTAACACGCTCCAGTATTGGACGGAGTCCCAATGAGCAGAATAAATCTTCATCCTGGGAGATCATCGGTTCAGACGAGACGGAACTGGCCAGCGAGGACAGGGCCACCTCGACCCCGGGGACGCCGCCCGACCCATCGCCCCGTTGAGCCTCTGTTTAGCTGCCTCCATGTGGTGAGGAGAAGAGCTCACGGAGCTGCAGCAGAGACCCGCCTTAGAGGTGCTGCCTCCCTCCGGAGGCTCATGACACTGCCTCTAATAGCCAATTGGAATGTTATTTTTAAAACAGAAATTCCCATTTGGTTTTATAACTTTTTAACTATTTTAAACATGTGACATAAAAATATATATTGTATTATATATAAGCTGTGTATGTTTGCTGAACATGTGTTTAGTTTGATACACGTGTGGCAAGCATTTATCAGGGTTCTGTAAGTTAACCAAAGACTTTTCCCTTACTTGGTAGTATTTTTGTGTACCAAAGAGGGAAAAACTTACCAGATGTAGTGTTTTGTCAGACAATCGTTTGTTCCGCCTCTCCATGAGATACCAAATGCTTAATGAATGTCCTGCAGTCTATGTACATTTGTTGTGATTTGTCAGTGCGTATCATTTCTTGTTAGTAGTCAGGAAAGTTAATCAGTTTTATGGGGATCATCCTGTATGGAATTGCCTGTGCTTTCACTCTGTTTAATTCTGTAAGTGTGTCAGGTAGTTCTCAACTTTACAAGCTAATTCATTCCAAGTTATCACTCAGTAATGGAGAACTCGTAAAGTGGGAGGTATTTTCCCATAAAAATGTTATTAAAATGACTTTGGATCCAGCAAAAAAATCAACGCATCATAATGTTTTGCCAAATAAACAAAGGAAACACAAACTTATTATTAGAATTAACATTTAATCAAAAGTATAGGCACATTTAAACAAAAAAAAAACATTTCTTCCCTAAAAATGTAACATTCAGTCAGTTTTGGTCGGCTTCACTTTCAGCAGATGGGGTGGTTATCATTCTTCATGTATCCCACTCTGAGCTGGGGGGGGGTCGCTCACAAACTGTGAGTAAAATGAACCTGCTGTATCAACGGGATCAGGGTGGGTCCTGGAACAAAGTGGTACAAATCGTACAATATGCCATAAAGTGTGATGCTGCATGTGCAAGGGACAAACTGGGCATGCACAGTCAGATTTTTCGCAAAGCAAAGTTGAGTTGGGTGCAAATGATTAAAAAAAAAATCTATTTTTTTCTGCAGAAAACTCTTGTAAAGATGTAAACGAGAACTACCTGTATACCTTAACCTGCCTTTCTGAATGCGTTACATTGTTGGGCATTGGGCTTTGGGCCCTTCGCTGTTACCTTTAAAGGCACTTGAGGTAGGCTCCATAGTACATTTGTTTGAATTTCAAAAGCTGCCCTTTGACCATGTGAAATGTCGCCCTCTACAGTGTTGGGTGTGTTATGTTGGGTGTGTTATGTCATGTATCACCTACTTTTTTGGAATTTCCTTCGTAGGTGGGGGGCGTGGATTCTGATAGCACTTACTACCTATTTTTAGTAAGAGATTAACTACTGATGAGCCTTGACCTCCATAAATACTGTTGGTACTTCAGACTATTTTTATATAATTATGCAGTATTTTGCGTATATTTTTAATTTTTACTTTCATGTTCTTTTAAATTGGAAACCTTGTATGTTGTAAGACCAAAATAAACATGGGGACTGGACTATCAGCTTGTCTTGAGGTTACTTTTTGGTGCTTCTTGTTTTCATGTTAAATGCCGGCTGTGCTGGTAATTCTCGCATTTCTCGTCTCCTCCCGCTCGTCCTCGGGGCAGCCTTGCACAGAGGAGCTCCACGGTCACCGTCAGCTTGGGAAGTTTGCATTTTTTTAATGTTGGCTCTTCCCAGAAGCTGCGCTCAGTGACTGTGCCTCTCGGTGAGCGAGCGGCTGATTGAATTGGAGGAAGCGGACCTCACTTCCCCAGGAAGCATCCAGGGGAAGCCCAGCAGTTTGGAGGCACAACTCCTGACAGACAGATGCAAAGGAGACGCAGCCAGGGGAAGCGAGGGATCTGCCTGCCTTTTGTCCCGCAGCTGGAGACCGGTGCCCATCCTGGGAAGGGGCTCCTGAGCAACCGGTTTGGACTGGTTCTGCTGTGCTGGAGAAATGGGCCTTCGTGCAGCAGGCTTGGGTTTGCTCGTATGCGTTTTGTCATGTTGGTCCCAGAAGCTGGACCCAGATGGAAGGAATGTCTGCCTTTATCGGAGGTGCTATTTTATTCTTTCTGTTTTCTTTTCACCTTCTTGCCTTCTGCTGATGCGTACACACTGGCCTGTCCCCTGCCTTTTCGATAAACGGCCTGCTTCTGCTTTTCCTCTCCGGTGAGCAGTGACCCCACATCGCCCGTCTGCTGCTCCGGCTGGAAGCAGGAAGGCAGCGAATGCCCGACACGTGAGTTCCGTTCACCTCCCGCCACGCATTTCTCACCACGTTTTTGCCCATGCCGTCCTGTGAGTTTCCCACCTTCCCGCTGCCCCCCACCCACAGCTCTGTGCGAGGGTGAGAGTGTCTGTCAGCCCAATGAGATCTGTGTGTACCCCGGCTTCTGTCGCTGTAAGGCCGGCTTCTACGGGGCCAGCTGCAGGACCCGTAAGTGATAACGACCGACCCTGTGAATATGATGCCCTTATTTTTAAGCTCGTTATGACTGAGTTATATCTGCATACGCATATCAAATCGCTCACTTTGACCTGGTGTCATCGAAGTGCTTGCTGGAGACTTTATAGATGCCCTTTTGGCCAAGATCCTGTTGCTGAAAAGGAAATGACTGAGAGTAAAGCTGACTATTGAAATTTAGTCCAGAGTCATGGTTTGTGTGTTGTTGTAGTCCCCTCTTGTATTTTTAGCTAGCTCTCCATGTCCCGTGTCTCCCTTTGTGTTGTGTCTCCTTGTATCTGGCTGTCTCTTCCTGTATCCTCCTGTGTCGTCTTGTCTCCCCGCATCTTTCATTGTCCCGCCTTATTTTTCTGTGTCTCACTGTTTTGTTCTATACCTCCCTGTATTTCTCCCTGTCTTCCCGTGTCTCTCCCCTTGTCTTCCTGTATCTCACCGTGTCTTGTATCTCCCTGTGTTTTCCCGTGTCTCCCCGTATCTGGTGCTCTGTCCTTGTGTTTTCTTGTATCTCCCCTTGTCTTCCCTTGTCCCCCCCTTGTCTTTGTGTCTCACTGTATCGTCCCATACTCCCTGTATTTCACTGTTTCTCCTTGTTTTCCTGTTTCTCCACTTATCTGGCTCTCTCCCCCTTGCCTCCCAATATCTCCCTGTGTCTCACTGTATCTGGCCCTTTCTCCCCACATCCTCCCTTGTCCCCCTTTGTCTTTCTGTGTCTTCTTATGCCTCCCTGTATTTCCCTGTTTCTACCCATCTCTTTCCATTGTCAGAGTGCCCTCCTGAGTTCTGGGGTCCTGACTGCAGTAAGCACTGCCTATGCCACCCCCATGGCCGCTGCCACCCAGAGACGGGCCAGTGCACATGCGATCCTGGGCGCTGGGGGGCGCACTGCCAGAACGTATGCAGGTGCGGCCGCCATGGCCAGTGCAACCCCACATACGGCAACTGCACGTGTGACGACGGCTGGTGGACGGCCACGTGCAGCAAGCCTTGCCAGTGTGCGTTGGGGCAGGCGCGCTGCGATTCTGTCTCGGGTCGCTGCATCTGCAAGGATGGTTTCTGGGGGGCACGTTGCTCTCAACGCTGCCGCTGCTCGGGGTCTCCCTGCCTGCAGCAGACGGGCACCTGCGTGTGCCTGCGTGGGTGGGCGGGGCCCATCTGCGAGCACCCCTGCGTCTGCAATTTGCAACATGGTCGCTGCGGAGATGATGGGGACTGCGTGTGCGACCCGGGGTACAGGAAGCCGTCCTGTGATGAGCCCTGCGGCGCCGGGTCCTACGGGAATGACTGCAAGAAACCGTAAGCTGCTTTCCCTCTCTCTCTCATTCTCTCTTACTGTCTCTCTCTCTCTCATACTCTCCTTCTCTGTCTCTTTCTGTCCCTTTCTCCCTCCCTTTCCATTTGCTCTTTCTCTCTCCCTTCTACTCTCCCATATGCTCCCTCGCCCCCTTTTTCTCCCCATCTCTCTCTCCCTTTCTCCATCTTTCTTTCCCTTCTCTCCCATTTGCTGCCTCTCCCCCTTTTTCTCCCCCATCTCTCTCCTTCTATTTGCTCCCTCTCTCCCATTTTTTTCTCCCCATCTCTCTCTCCCTTTGTCTCCCTCTTTCTCTCTCTCTATCTCCCTTCCCCCCCGTCTCTGTCTGTCTCCCACTTTCTATCTCCCCCACTCTCTTTTTCTGTCTCTCTCATCTCCCCCCCCCCATCTGTCTCTCTCCCTGTCTCCTGTGTAGGTGTGGCCACTGCCGCGAGGGGCAGCCTTGTTCTGCAGCGGACGGCTTCTGTTCCTCCTGCAAGCCGGGCTGGAACGGGACGCGCTGTGACCTGCCCTGCCCAGCTGGTTACCATGGATACCTCTGCCAGGAGACGTGTCCCCGATGCCGCGGCAGGGAGCCATGTGACCCTGAGAGTGGCGACTGTGTGCGCTGTGAACCTGGCTGGACCGGACCCAGGTGAGCGTGACTGCATAGATGGCATAGAAAACTCTGCTGGTCCAGAAGCTATTCACCCTGCGTGTCATTTTGGATTCCCACCTCAAAGCTCATATGAGCCGTGAATCGCTGAGTGTGTGAATGAGTGTGTAAAAGCTCATGTATTGCTTTACCACCTGCATGCCGCAGGTGTGACGCCCCCTGTCCCGAAGGCACCTTCGGGGAGGCCTGCCGCTTTGTCTGCTCTCCCTGTGTCGGTGGCCGCTGTCATCACCTGACGGGGATCTGCGTGTGCCAGCCCGGCTTCTGGGGGGAGAGGTGAGGGCGCCGCCAGATGGGCCGAGGTCTCTGCGGGCCCCAGGTTCGACCGCGGGTCATACCAACACTCTGTTGCCTGTTTCTCGTTGAAGCTGCAACAGCTCGTGTCCGGCTCACCATTATGGGATGAACTGCTCGTCTGCCTGCGACTGTGGGGACGGCGGCTGTCACCCAGCAACGGGGCAGTGCCTCTATGGTGAGCATGACCCCGTTAGCCTCCGTTCGCCGCGCATCACAGGGCCCCATGCTGACCTGCGTCTGTTTGCATCTCGCAGGCCGTCGAGGGGCCCTGATCGCGGGCATCGCCGCACTGCTGCTGCTGCTGTTTCTCATTGGCTGCTGCTGTTGCTGTTGCTGCTGGGGGCACCCTGTCGACCCCAAGGACAGGTATGGCTTTCTTACGCCCTCGACGCCGCCCCCCCTGCCCCCGGCCTCACTGTCTGTCCTGGTGTGTCCCTAGGGTGGCGGTCCACGACGGGGGCCCAGCAGTCCGAATGAAGCACCATGTGTACAGCGTCCTGGCCAACGTGGGCTCCGCCGTACCCTGCCTGACCCTTTGGTCGTCTGGGCTGCCGCGGGTGACGGGTGAGACGCCGGGTCAAATGCGGCTGGGGGCTTGTGGGGGGTGTGGGAGGCTTCAGCTCTCTCTCCCTCCCCGCAGTGTCCCACCACGACCCCGAGCTGACCTTCAACCACAGCTTCATCGAGCCACCGTCCTCTGGCTGGGTGTCAGACAGCTCCTCATCCTTTGAGACTGACGACGCCGAGGCAGTTTACTGCCTGCCCCCCCGGGAGGGTAAGGGATGCCCTCGCTCTTCTTCCTTCTTCTGCTGGTGTTTATTTTTTCCTGGAGGTTTATTGCTTCTGGGCGCTGCTTTATTACTCTCTCCTCCTGGTCCCTCTTTTTCTGCTCCCTCTCTCCTCCTGGTCCCTGTTTTTCTGCTCCCTCTCACCTCCTGGTCACTCTTTTTCTGCTCCCTCTCTCCTTCTCTCTGTATGTCCCCTCTCACCTCTTGGTCCCTCTTTTTCTGCTCCCTCTCTCCTCCTGGTCCCTCTTTTTCTGCTCCCTCTCTCCTTCTTCTCTCTGTATGCTCCCTCTCTCCTCCTGGTCCCTCTTTTTCTGCTCCCTCTCTCCTTCTTCTCTCTATGCTCCCTCTCTCCTCCTGGTCCCTCTTTTTCTGCTCCCTCTCATTCTCATACTCTCTCTCCCTGTTCTCAGTCTCCCCTCCTGTACTTGGCTCGCTCCTCTTCCCATGCAACTGCGTCCCCATGTCCTTCTCCGCGTTGACAAACCATGTCTCTCTGTCTTCCGGTTAGACGTCTCTCCAGTTGGGGGGGGGGAATTCCAGGAAATGAGTTCCAAGTGCAACATGTTCCTGGACCCGTCGGGGTTCAGCGGCGAGGATGTGGCGACAGCCTTCTCCATCCCTCGCACCTCCAGCATCGCCAAAGCCAAGCGCCCCTCTGTCTCCTTCGCTGAGGGCACCAAGTTCACATCAAAGGAGCGACGTGGCTCATCACAAGAGGGCGCCAGCGCTCCCCGCAAGTCTAAATCTCCCTGGGGGGTCCTTATGCTGTCTGCCCTGCAGCCTCCAGGTGCGCGGGGGGGCGAGGGGGTGACAGGGGACGGCGAGGATGTGCAATCCGCCCCCTCGGAGGAGACATCTCTGGACAGCGAAGTGAGAGACCTGGAAAGTGCCCCCCCCCGCAGCAGCAGGCGGCGAACTGGGTCCAGCACGCGACAACGTGTCCAAGCACAGGGCTCCGCAGACCCCACGGCCTCGGACCCAGACCGGATCAACACCGTGTACGTGATGGCGGGCGCGGCGGGCCGCCCGGGGAAGGTGGAGTCGGCACCAGCAGTGGAGGGCCCGGTCCAGGCCGTGCTGCGGCGCCTTGGAAGCCTTCAGAAGCCGAGGGAGGCCGTCTATAAGCCTCCACGCCGAAAGCTGGGGGCCCGGGTCACCATGTGGGAAGAGGCTGCCGAGAGAGGGGGGGCCAGCCGAGAGGCAGCTGTGCGGAAGCCAAGCAGGCGGAGGCGCGCTCCCCTCAGCTCGCCTGCTGCCGTGGGCTCCAGTGCCACCTGGCGGGAGGGCGGCCCAGCAGAGAGGCCCGCGTCCTCCATCCTGGTGAGCGTGCGGGAAAGCACCACAGCGCCCGACACCAGCGACACTGGCTACCTCACCATCGGGGCTGTGGCAGAGCCTGCTAGTGCCCAGAATGAGGTCACGGATGGCAGCAAGGGCCCGCACTACGAGAACGTGGCGCCGAGGTCCTCGTGAAGCCGCACGTGTGCCAGCGTTTGCTTTGAACACACAGACTATGTTTACATTCATTAAGGCCATGTGATGAGGTTGGACTGACACTGACGCTGACGCTCTGAGAATTTTTGCTAGTCTCCATCATGTGGGTGCTTACATCCAGGCCCCCTCCCCATTTTCTGTCTGGCATTAAACTCTAAATCAGTGTTTCCCAATCCGGTCCATGTTTTTGCTCCCCCCGAGTTCCGTGCCAGACAGTCCACATTTTTGCATGCTCAAAACGTGGTGCAAAAACGTGGACTGTCTTTGGGTCCCCGAGGACCGGACCGTTAGCGTTTGTTTTCTTTAACAGAGGAGTCGTCTGCAATGGCAAATGCAGTTACATTTCCTGCTGTGGGGGTGAATATGCTTATTATATGATAGCTAGAGAACATTTGTTAGACAAGTTAGGCTTTATTTTGTGTAATTTTAAATACGCTATGAGTTAAGAATGTTGTTGCTATGCCATGGATTTGCTTTAAGTTTGACCACAACATGCTCAATTAAGAATAAGAGCGAGGTTGCAGTCCTGCGTTTCCTCCAGTGAAGGCAGTAACTTTTCTGTAGGCTTTGAGGCAGGTGGAGCCTTTATTCTCTGTAACCAGGTACAGTGATATTGTGTGTTTTAACTTGGATCAACAATAAGATGTAAAAGTCAGGTGGGTCACGCCCCCGCAGGCAGAAAGTCAGGCATTTTGTAGACGACAGTGAGTGACTATTTTAGAAATTTTGGGTCTTACCTTTTAGACTTACCTTTGTTATATACTGTATATATAAATAAATAGTTGTATCTGGTATCTGCTGTTGCAGTCAGTTCTTTGGAATGTACTTCTGCACCTGTATCATTAATAAGTGATGTAGTAAGCTCTCGCCAAGGTGAAATGCCCTGTCGTTGCCCCTGGGAGAGGCAGGGGGCAGGTACCTGTTAACCCTTTCTGTTTCAAAGCTGAGCAGCCGCCATTACTCTGTCGTGCAGCCCGTTTGTATAGGAGCCCTGAACGTGGTCCTTCCAGAGGAAGCTCTTCAGACACGGTGACGGAATGGGTACTTTTCTCTGTGCTGCCAGGTTTGGCCTGATATAAGCTGTAAGGGTTAAGAACATTGCAGAAGGAAGGTTTACCAGGTCTGGAGAGAGGGAGGAACAGACCAATATCACCAGTATCATTTCATGCCTGGTGTTTGACCACAGCTCTGACTGGTAAGACTTGGTCGTCTTCTGCATTCCACTCTCCCCAGCCATTGTTTGGCAGGTATATGATCTTTGGTCGGTTGGATCCAAGGCCGTTACTTTTGTTTGAATATTGGATGGGTTGAGGTCTCCACCGCTTTAGGGGGAGACATGATTATTGGGGGGGGGTTGTATTACCCAATTTTGATTATTGGGGCGGGTTACAACTCCCCCCTGTAATTTACACCCATGGTTATATCTGTAAATATGCCAGAGATTTACAGTGACGTGCTCAGAACTCACTGCACATGCTGGTCCCCTCCTAGAGACTTTGTCTGCTGAATATGCAGTGCACACAATGTCTTGGGACACTTCCATAATTCAGTAAAATGTATTGCATATATATTGGTTTTATTTTAAAATTATTCGTTTACAAAAAATATATATATAACATTAGAAACAACCAGTAGTTTTAGGGAAAAAATAATTGCATGTTGTAATAAACTGAAACCCAAATTAAAGTTCTTAAAGAGCTGTTTGGAGTTAAAAATTACATGGACAAGTAGTCTCATCGGGTGCTTTTTAATTAGTGTCACCTTTGAAAATAACATGAAATGTGAACCATTTGTGTTTGGTATCGCTTTGGATTGCGACTAATAATTGCAATTAATAGCAAAATGCCAGGAATAAAAGTGACTCGATCAAAAAAAATCAAGAATAAATATGACGCTTAAAGACAAGTCTGTGCAGAAGGTATGTGCTGACAGGTTAAACATGGCTTGTCAATGGACTTATGTTATGAAACCAATACATTTGCAACATTTTTACAGAATTAAGAAAGCCTCCCTACCCTTTGTTAGCACTGTAAGTGCCTGTGATGTTATTTCCGTGCCTTTTTGGGGCCTATGTACGTTCAATCATACTCCATTCTGCCTCTCCATTAGAGTCTGTTGAGGTCCTACGTTTACTGAATGATATTTGATTCCACGCCAAGAGAATCTCTGCATGGTAACACCGAGTAGAGCTCTGAATACTGAATAAGCTTTGCTGGTAATATAAACTTTCTTCACTTTGGCCATGAATGAGCTAAATCTCCTGTTTTCTGTTTCCCAGTGGGTACTGGGCCTGATGGCACCACAGGATGAGACCAGAGTGATTGTGGCAGCCAGGTAACTTTCACTATTCACTAAATCTAATTTTAACTTCTTTCAATACCATTTTGCTTCTTTTTCCCTACAGGCAATAGTTTCCTAATTATTAGTATCATGGCATTGAAAAACTGCTCTCAAAAGCCTTAAGTTGTCTGAATATAATATGAAATATTATGTGAATAGAAGCCACCAGGAATTTTAGAAAGATAACCTCCATAAAATGTGTAAGCCATTCTCTACCCTCCCCCCCCCACCATCCAGGGTGAGACCTATGAGTGAGCAAGAAGATGCCAGAGGAGAGCAGGGTACCATGTACTGTCCTGACCAGCGCCACCTGCTGGTACAAATCGTAATTGTTTCTTTGCCAGGGGCGTCCAGGAGGCCTTGTGGGTTGGCTTACTGCTGCCTCCAGGATTGGCCGTTTGAATCTTTATCTGTATGGCATGTGCATGTTCTCTGCCTGTTGTGTGGGCTTCCTTTGAGTACTCTGCTGTCGTGCCGTGGCCAGTGAGGTGCAGGTTGTCCATTGTGAATACGTGTGTGAATGCGTGTATATGCTGTGAGATGGACTGGCACCCTGTCCATGGTCTACCAGCCTTAGTCCTGTGCTGCCTATACATACGGTGTTTTGTATTGAACCTCCATTGAAATGATCAAATTTGCCTGAATTACATGAATGATACATTGACATATTCCTCCTTTCAGTATGTTTGAAGAAAATCCAAACCTGAAAAATGCTGCTTGCATAAGTATTCAACACATTAGTACAGATGCTTCTCGCTTTAAAATGGCTCATCTGACTGCGACACTTTCTGCTGATGCTGGGCAGTGATAACACCCACCCAGCTACACTCCTGGATTCTGTAGCTATTGCAACCGTAAACATCTCCTGCAGTGTTAACACTGTATGACACATTGTTTTTTACATATCCGGTGACAGCAGTTATATACATATTGGCCCCTTCAGATCATTCACCTTTTTGTTTTTTTAATTACTCCTGTATTACTTTGGTCTTGTGCTTAGGATCATCGACCTGCTGAAATATGAACTTCTTCCCAAGTTTCAGTTTCAGACTGAAGCAGGTTTTCTTGTAATACTGTATCACCCTGTATTTTGCTACATCCATTCTCCCTTCGATTTTGAGAAAATGCCCAGTTCCTGAAGCTGAAGATCATCCCCATAGCATGACGCTGTCACCACCAAACTTCTCTGTGGGGATGGTGTTAATTGAGGCATTACATTTATGCCACACATTGAGCTTTGAATTTTGGCCAAAAATCTCTGTCTTGGCCTCATCAGACCGCAAAGCCTTGACTGATACAGTATGTTAGCTGGGTCATTCTCATACTTTCTGGCCAACTCTAGACATGCTTTCGTGTAGCTCTTTGGACTGAGGTCTTCATTCTAGACTCCCTCCCACACAGGCCAGCAGTATGCTGTATGCACTGCTGCAGTATGCCATATGCACTGCTGCAGTATGCAGTGCTGCAGTATGCTGTATGCACTGCTGCAGTATGCAGTATGCTCTTGACATGGCTGACTGGTACACCTTCACTCCACCCTCAGCCACTGAACTCTGTATCTCTGTTGTTCTCATTCTGGCTTTGCTCCCCAGTCTCCTCTTTGTCTCACTGCTGAGTTTTGAGGGATGGCAAGTCTGACGTAGCTTCCACTTTCTCGGTATTGATCCAGCAGTGCTTAGTGGGATGTCCAACCTCTTGGATATTTTTTGTACCCTATTCTAAGTGCATCCAGTTCGATCAATTCTTTTCTAACTTCCTTAAAATGATCCTTAGTCTTCATTTTCACTTCCTTTCCCTCATATTGACAGTCTTGCAGATGATGATGAAACAGAGGAGATGTAGGGGTTAACTGCAAGACGATTGTGTCCCCAGTAAGGCAATGTTTTCTATTTGTGTCTTTCTACTTTTTCATATGGAGCTTCCAAGACACAGGGGCTGAATATTTATGTGAGCAGCATTTTTCAGTTTGTCAGGTCAGGTTGGGGAGGCTGCCTTGGTACAGCATGTTGCCATACCCACCATATGACAAAACAGTTGAGGATCCTGGTTGATAACCTCCCACAGGCCAACACACAGTCCAGTCACACCCTCCGGAAGAGCCCATCAATCTGCCACAGCCAGGTGTTACATGGGTGTCCCCTCGGCCTGGTCCTGCCACTTGGGTCCTCAGCAGTGAGGACCCTGCGAGCCGGATCACCCTCAGGGAAACACGCCACATGGCCATAGTGCCGTAACTGATGCTGCCTCACGATGCAGGTATTACACCTCTTTTGGGACTCTCTCAGCAACCGCTTGTTCAAGACAAAGTCAAACCCAAGCTCTCTCTGAAGAGACACCATATCAAAGGAGTTCAGTCTTCGTCTCAGGTTACTGGATAGCGTCCATGTCTCGCAGCCATACAACAAAACAGGGAGCAAATAATTGATTTGACAGAAAATTTCGTTTACTGTGAGAGATTTGTAATTGAGTTTGCAATAAAAATACTGACAGGAGGATTATGCAGGGCTGCCAACTCTTATGCATCTGCCGTGACACTCGTGCTTTCAGAATGTCATGCTCACGCAAGATATCTTATGGCAAATCTATAGAAGTCCATTATAAACCTAAAGCTCCATCAAAAGTGTACAGATTATTTACAAGGTAATAATGAGTGTGCAGACTTGTCCCGAATTGAAAATCTCACGCCAGCCAGCTGACCAGAGCTGACAACCCTGATATATGTATGCATCACTTGTAACTGAGGCAAATCTGGTTCAATAGTTTTGCTAGGCATTGCATAGTGAGTACAGTCCACATACTCCATAATACTGCATCACTGTAGTAACCGTGGCCGTGAGTGTGCCGGGGGGCTCCTGTCTGCTGATCTCATCCTCGCTCTTCTCCTAGGTTTGCCATGGAGGCCGTGAGAAGGCCTTCTCGTTCGATGTGGTCTTGGGGCCACAGAGCTCCCAGGAGGATGTGTTTGAGGAATGTGGCATGAAGAAGCTGATCGACATGGCCATTGTGGGGTGAAGACGGTTCACACAAACACCCCAGCACATCAGGTGGTGTCCCATGATGTCGTTGGTCTCCTCCCTGATTTTCATTGGTTTCTCATAGGTTCTCATGTACGGTGTTTGCTTTTGGACAGACGGGCTCCGGGAAGACCTACACAATCACAGGACCACATTCACCGGTTAAGACCCTGTTCATCTGCTTATCAGCTACTTTCAGCCATTACTTTAAACGGTTTTATATTTTTAATCAAGCCATTTAAGAGTGCTTTTCCACCACACCAAGAATGATACTTTTGGTACAGTACTTTCAGTACCTTCGCTTTTCTATTGTCTTCCGATCGAGTTCCAGTACCGAAAGTGCCAAACCAGGTGGGACACTTCTTTGGTACTTTGGTACTTTGTTGATTGGTTATGCAAATAGCCAGCCTCTGAAACACGGTACAAACACCAACTTGAAAACAGTTGCAAACTCAGAAAATAATGATAAATGAAGTTAAAAATAATAAATGTGATTTGGTTGAAAGACCAGATACAGCAAAAAGATCCAGATGGCATGACAAGAAATTAAAAAGTATTTTGTTGAATATACTAATACAGCGCACATATGCTTTTGTTATAAATATAGCGATGTGATTTAGCTGTAATGAATATTGGGGTATTTGTATAACAAAAACCCATCTTCAGGTGATTTAAACGGTAAGGATGAAAACAATTACGATCGCCTCAGAGAATGTAAACTTTTAAAGAGATTTTTAAACATAAGAATCTATAAAAGGATTTAAAAATTTAAATTGCAAAGCTTGCTAAGTGTTTTTTTTTTTTTTCCTGTGACAGAGTAACAGAGTAAAATTATTTTTGTGAAACTTTAACCCCTTGCACTATGATGTCCATGGAGAATTGAAAGTAAGAAAAAGCCTTATTTTAATATATCTGACTAGCAATGTAAAAATTGGAGGTACATAACATGCGATGTTGATATTTATATTGCACATCGCCAAACCCTATAATATACTACAGCCATTTTGAATTCAGTACAAAATATACCACCTCTCACTGTGATGTCATTTGGTGCCGGTGCCAATTTTTACGCCAGTGGAAAACCAACACCTTGAAGTACCATACTTTCGGTATGAAACTCGAAGTACCAAAAGTTCGGTGCCTGGTGCAGTGGAAAAACACCCTAAGTGAAGGCTGTGTACAGTGTGAAGGTATCTCCTTGGTTTGAAATGGAAAACTCTTGATTTAAATTTAACCTTCAACCAATGTTCTTCCCCTAGTTCCTAGGAAGCTCACAGGAACCTCGAATGTATGGCTTGATGCAGAGGTCGGTGTCTTATCTTCTTGACCAAACCCAATCGATAGATGGCGACGTCTCCTTGAGTGCCTCTTACTTGGAGATCTATAATGAGCAGGTGTTCATCTGAAAATTGATGTACTTGGTCCTTACGGGAACAGAATAACTGTAGTGTATGATTCTTTAGGCTTTTATACATGGTGATTATGTTCTCCAGTCTAGTTTATGCCCCTGCAGGTCCGGGATCTCCTCACTCCCCGGTTGACGTCCTCCTTGTCTGTCCGTGGAAACCAAACTCATGGCTTTTATGTGGAGAACTTGTCCACTGTTGAGTTTGGCTCTCTGGAGGAATTTATGAAGCTCCTGCAGGCAGGTGCGAGCAAGTTATCTGGACGCATCTCTGTGGGTTTTTCTGGTCTTCTGACTGCCTTGCCTCCGCGCACATTGTTCCAGGCTTGAGGAACAGACGCACATCCTCGCAGGCCCAGAATGAGCACTCCAGCCGCAGCCACTCCATCCTGACGGTCTCCATCAGAGCTGAAGCGGTGAGACGCCTGTCTTTCTACCCTCCACACATTCCTGTACTTATCCTGCTGCACTCTTTAAGAATCCATCTCTGCTTTGATGGGGCCTCATCTTGGGTAGAGTGAACGTCCTCCGAAGCCTACATCTTCTTTCTTAGGCTAATGGGGATGAAGGCACGGCCACCCAGGGGAAACTGTGCCTAGTGGACCTAGCAGGAAGTGAACGGTTGAGGGGGCCCAGTTCCTCAGATGATCTCCTGGAAGAGGCTGCCAACATCAACCGAAGTCTCTTGTCTTTGGGTAGGTGTCAGCTGCATCTGTCTCCAAAAGCAAAACAGGATCTTCTAGATGCTTCATGATCTTCCCTCTGTCCGCTTTCTCTCTCTACGCAGGCAAGTGTATATCTGCACTAGTGGACCCTAAGAAGAAGAGTGGGCACATTCCGTACCGCGACAGCAAGCTCACCAAGCTGCTCTCTGATTCTCTGGGTGGAGCAGGCATCACGGTCATGGTTGGCAAGCTTACCAAGTGGACACACTTCACAGAATCCTTGCTGCTTGTTTTATGCTGAGTCTGATGGCCCAGTTTTTTCCCTATAGATTGCCTGTGTGTCCCCCGCCACAGCCAACCTTCAGGAGACCCTGAATACATTGCGTTATTCCAGCCGCGCCAGGAGAATCAAAAACAGACCGATAGCCAAACAAGTGAGAGAGGGCCTGCGTTTCCCTTCCGTGGGCATGCAAAGTGCATAGAGTCACACATGGCTGTGTGCCTCCCCTGTGCGTTGTGTGCATCTGTACTCTCCCAGGTCCTACGCGAGAAGCTGGTGGTCAGTCTGCAGGGAGAGATCCGTTTGCTGCGCAGGGAGAATATGCTGCTTCGACAACATCTTTCCTCAGCAGAAGAATCGGCCAGAAGATCTTCTGTACCCGTTTCTGTCCGCTGTATGTTTTTTTTTTTTTGTGAAATTGTGCAGCTGAATTGATTCACATAAATGAATTCATTAAAGATTCCTCCCACCTGTAGATGGCAGTAGTGTGCTGCTAGGGAAGGCTGAAACTGATCCTGTGACAGAGGGGTCCTCTTGCTCGAGTGTGTGTCTTAAACACCTGCTGCAGGAGTTCATGCAAGAAAACAGAAGACTGCAGTGAGTGTGTCCATATGCCGCTGTTATTTTATCTGTTTTATCAGTGTTTTTCCAGTAGCATATTACACCCATTAGTATAAATAGAAATAAATAAGTTGATGCAGTTTCCTACTTGTGTTACTGCGACCAGACCCCTAACCAATACTTAACATACAGAAAGGAAAAGGCAGCACTGCTTAACCGCATCCAGTCCTCCAAGCAACAGGGGGCGCTCCTGTCACTTGAGAATGCTCAGTTGCTCCACAAACTGGACAAACTGCAAAGGTTTGATCCGCCTGTGATCTGTGTTATGTCATACCTCTAACCACATGTGGTAAAAGTGTCTGCTGCATGTGCAGGGTCATATCGGGCACCGCACACGCCACCAGCAGCTGCTCAGGTCCATCGCTATGTGGGCGGGCTACTTGCTGCAGCCTGCAGTGTGTCCATCATCAGCTGCCGTTAACTGTCATCAGCCCCCTGCACAGATGTCGTGCTGTGAGTATCTGCATGTCAGGACACAGGAGTATTATAGTTATGATCTGGGTAACATTGCACCCAGACACCAAACTGTTTGACATTTTACTGGAATGCAATTAAAGAACTAAAATAGCAAAAGTCCCGTATTACTTATGGTTAAGGTTGTCATTGTTGGGATTAGAGTTTTCCCGCTAGAAATGAATGGAGAGTCCCCATAAAGATATGAATAGAAATATGTCTGTGTGTGTGTGCCCCTAACATTTCTGACACCCCCCAGCCTGTGCGATGCCCCTCAATGCCCCTAACATTTATAACACCCCTCCAGCCTGTGCGATGCCCCTCTATGCCCCTAACATTCATAACACGCCCCCAGCCTGTGCGATGCCCCCCTTTGCTCCTAACATTTATAACAACCCCCCAGCCTCTGCAATACCTGTGCAATTAAGCAGTTCAAGTGGAATTTCCCTCCAAGTGGCTGAGAAATACATACTTAATATTTAATGACCTTCACGACTGGTCAGGACTGCTGTAAGATTTGGTGCACCTTTCATCTCTGGCATACCTCTGTTTTGCCAGCTGGTGGCACTGCCTCCTCTCCAGGCCCTGCAGGCTGTTGCCTCTGGGGAGAAACATCCAGCCCAAACTGAAATCCAGAGTGAGCCTCCCAGTCAGAGCGCAGGACTTCATGGACGGAGGAGGTGAGATTGCCTCTCCGAATATGAACTGGGTCCCAATAGCAAAAACCCCAGCATCAGCAGCCCTTTAGGAGGTTATATGTACTTGGCTTTCAGTATATATGTTTTTGCACATGTATGTTTAACATGACGTGTGTGTCTATGCACATGTATGTTTAATGCCACATGTGTTTACGTACATATACGTTGAACGCAACGTGTGTGTCTATGCACGTGTGTTTAATGATGTGTGTGTTTATGCACATGTATGTTTAACGTGATGTGTGTTTATACACATGTATGTTTAATGCAACGTGTGCTGTGTGTGCCCAGCTCAGGGACAGAGAGCAGGGGCCGCGTTCAGCATTTCCCAGCTCTGAGGGACAGCGGGGCCCTTCAGGGTCAGCCTGTGGAGCCCCACCCCTGGAGGTCTCCCATCAAGGTGCTCCCGAGTGCCCCCCCCATCTCGGCACTGCCATGCATGGAGAAAGAAGCCCTTTGCTTACTGCACAAGAGAAAGGGTACATGAGGTGGGGGGACCTGTGCCTGTATCCTAAAGAGCAACGGAGTCAGAACTAGCTGAAAAGTGCAGTGATGTTTCAATGATAATGGCTTGCAGCCTAAAAGATCATCATTTTGAATGTCTTAGGTATCCAGAAGAGCTCCTGAAATATTGCTCTTAAAATGTGATGTTCATGTTTTTGCATTGTGTTGAACTCACTTGGTCCCTGCATAGATCAACCATAAATGCGAAATGACTCTGGCTAAACAATCTCTGGCCTCTGTTGTCATCCAGAGCAGCAGATTCAGATCTGATTGGCTGGAAAAAGAGCAGCAGCTTCCAGGGAGGAAGGCTGCCCGTCACCCCCAAAGACAATCATGGGAAGCTGCCAGGTTTGGGCAGATTTGATAACATGATTATGACCATATGTTCACTAGCCACCACAGTAAAATGCCGATAATACCTTTTTATTCTCTGTAGTTCATTTCCCAAAATGACTTTATTCATTTGTACATTTAGCCATGAAATATTAATAATATTTTGTTACATCACTTTTTACACCTTTTTAATTATTTCGATTCATTGATGATTGGGGTCAGATTGTGTGTTTTCTCTCTGAAATCTGAATGAAATCAGTCCTTCTGTCTTCACCTCTTCTCTGCCCTTGGTGCTTTTTAACAGCCCAGCCAGTATTTGGCTGTGGATCTTGGGTATGGGGGATATGCAAGGTCAACCATCATTGACCATAAGTCCACTCTGTAATACCGATCTGCCAAAAAAGGGAAGCAGAAGGTAGGGTTAGTGAAAAAGATGAGCGGTGGGCCGCGAAGTGCTGAGGTCTCCGCTACACTGTCGTTATCTCACCTTGCTGTTTTGTTACACTAAGATATAAATAGATCTAGAGGACCAACTGGCTGCAGTAGCCGCTTCAGTTTTTTTTCGGGTGCAATTATGTCATTTTACAGAAGTTTAGTTAAACATTTTTTATTGATTGATCCACTATAGTAATCGCCAATTATTAATTGCTGCAAAGATTGTTACCCTGATGAATACGAGTACCTAATATTCACTGGTTCTTCTGCCAGTCTTGTTATCCATGTTATTTGTTAATAAAAGGAATGAGAGGACTAGAAAATGTTTGCCATCTGTAAGTTGTTTCTGTCTCTAAATGATTCTTTCAGAGGACCATAATCTTTCAGCACCTTTCTTGAAGAAATAAACCTTCTGCAACAATCGGTTATTTATGCTGTGTCTGGAATCGTAGTTTTCCTGGTGCCGGTGGTGGCCACTGATGCGGCGGTGTTGGTCCCAGTCGAGAGCCCGGCCCCTATCCCAGTCCTGCCTGCGGGTCTCCTCTCTGTAGAACCTCTCCTTGAAGCCCTGGCCCACACTGACACCCCACTCATCCATGCTCCATTGGAGTGACCGTTTCTGCCGACTTCTCTGCCCCCTGTCCTGTCGCCCCCAGTCCCTGTGGCGGTTGCTGTTCTGCTGCCTTCTGCTTTCGCCTCTGTGGCCATGACTGATGTAGAGTCGTCCTGCCAAAACAGCATCCACTGGGGCCTGGACGCCCAGCCAGCCGCTGCTGATGAGACGGGGGCCACTATGGAGCCCCTGCACTGGGGAAGAGGGCAGATAAATGCCCTCAACAAGCCTCACATGGTTTCATTTGGGGACATATTTCATGGGGTCCCGTCTGAACAGACAGGGACATGCACACAAAGCGTGGTTCTTACTCCCACTGAAGAGGCGAGAGAAGGCGCCTCGCCAAGTGCTGCTGAACATCGCAGTGTAGCTCCCAAACAGGGTGGAGGGAGACTTTGCATTCAGGTTGACACACTCTTCATGGGTGGGTTGCTGCTTGAATTCATACTGGTAGTACTGGTCACCTGGAGACAGATAGAGGGTGCAGGGTTAGGAGATTACCATCAGAATTTGAGTGTATGGTTTATGGGTTTACCAATCTGGAGCACACCATACCCTTGAAGAAGTACACCTTCTCTTTGCCATGGTGACTTTCTGCAGGGACGGCAAAGGCGGCATCCACATTGTCTGGGATATTTTCGAACCCAACAGAGATGTTCCTTGGGTAGTCTTCATCCAACACATTGTCCTCAAACCTCCAGTACATGTTCCCCTGTGGAATTTCATAAGACCGTAGTCCTGACATGGACCTGAGGTGCTGTGGTGGTTATTACTGCTGTGGAGGACCGCAAAAGACCTTGAAGATGTAGGTCTTGCCCTGGCAGTTGATACGGGTGAAGGCGGCGTCAATGGGACCGAAAATGCCCCATACATCCTCGATGCGTTTTGGGTAGCCAGGCAGCACTGCTTTCTCACTCAGCTCGAAGAAGAAACTCCCTGAAAGACAGAGTGACTTCAGCACTTGCTCTGCCTTGGCCAGATGCTGCACAGGACGAAGGTTCTGAAATGGAGCATAATGTGCAAAGAAACCTTGAGCAGTTGGAGGGAGGAAATGCCCGGCTACATACCCCTGAAAGCGTAGGTTGAGCCGTTCTTGAGCTGTATGAAGGAGTCAAAGGCTCGACCACTGCAGGCATCGGCATCTGAGTCTGGAGTCTCCGTGGTGTTGACAGTGAGTTTCATGGGGTCTGTGGTGGAGGTCGTATTTGCGACGGTCACCTCGCGAGGGAAAGAGGGTTCTGATGTTTTCAGGTCAGGCTGGGTAATTAAAGGGGGCCGTGTGGAAGAATGGGCCAGCTTCCTACCCACCGACGGCATGACAACGGGGTCAAGCTCCTCGTCATAGTCGTCGTCATCTGCATACATAAAAGTGTCCTTGTGCACTGAAGGGATAGGACAGGGCAGAGCAGGAAACATTCCCTTGAATTACCATAATTCACACAAGATTAAGGTCTCATTACTTTCCTGAGTAGACATCACATGGTATGACTGGTTTGTGAAGAAACCGAATTGGTCTGCTAGCAGGAGCTAAAGCATCACTGGCCTCATGCACTGTGGGATTGATGTGAAGTGCAGGTGGCTGTCTTTGCGAGCGAGACACTGCCCTCACTTCTGTCCCTGCACACGGACTCGTAGTCAGTGCAGCAGCTCTCGTAATACGCGCACATGGAGTCACACTGGCAGCCCATTTTCGAGTCATAACCATTCTCGCAGCGGTCAAGACAGGAATCCGTGGCCCAAAAAGCAGAAGACCGAAAGATCAAGGATGCAAGTCCTGATGGGAAGACCCAGTTTATACAGACAATGTTAAAGATTGGACTTGCAAACTTCTAAAGGTTGAAGTTTTAGCAAGTTTTTGCCAAGTCTATGTATGAGTCTGCAGAAATACAGTGAAGGATATCTTACCCTCTGTGGCAAGCGCAGTGGCCACTACAGCCAGGAGCAGCATCTCCACCAGCTTCATGCTTCTTGTCCATGTACTTGATACAAGCTGGTGCTCTCAGGCCAGGGGGCACTGGCTCAAAGTGTCATGCACCTTCCTCTGTTGACCTAAGTGCTGTTACTGGGCTGATTATTGAGCAGCATGGCAGATTGCACCACCAACTACAGAGCAAATGAACAGATAGACTGGATATACACTCACTGGCCACTTTATTAGGTATACCTGTTCATCTGTTTGCATGTCAGCAGCACAATGTATAAAATCATGCAGATCAAACTCATGCTCATATCAAACGCCAGAATGGGGTAGAAAGGTGATTTAAGTGACTTTGAAGGTCACATTGTTGTTGGTGATAGGTGGACTGGCGTGAGTATTTCAGAAAATGCTGATCCACTGGTATTTTCACCATCTTTAGGGTTTACAGAGAATGGGCCCAAAAAGAAAAAACATCCAGTGAGCTGTGGCAAAAATGCCTTGCTGATGGCAGAGGTCAGGGATAGACTGGTTTAAGGTGATAGAAAGGCAACAGTAACTCAACAACTCATTACCGCCAAGGTATGCAGAAGAGCATCTGTGAATCCACGACGCGTCGAAGTTTGAAGCAGATGAGCTGCTGCAGCAAAGACAACCGCACCAGGTGCCACAAACAGGAAACTGAGGCTACAGCGGGCACGGGCTCACCGAAATTAGACGATGGAAGACTGGAAAGAGGTTGGTCAGATGAGTCTCAATTCACTGCTGCAAAATTCAGATGGTAGGGTCAGAATTTGGTGTAAACAAAATAAAACCATTGATCCATCTTGCCTTGTATCTACAATTCAGACTGTTTGTGGTATAATCGTGTGGAGAATATTTTCTTATCACACTTTGGGGCCCTTAGTACCAAATGAGCATTGTTTAAATGGCACAGCCTACCTGAGTATTGTTGCTGACCATGTCCATCCCTTTATGACCACAGTGCACCCAGCTTCTAATAGCTACTTCCAGCAGGGTAACGTGACATGTCACAGAACTCATATAATCTCAGACTGGTTTCTGGAACATGAAAATAAGCTGGCTGTACTCGAATGGCCTCCAGAGTCACTAGATATCAATAGAGCAGCTATGGAATGTGATGGAACGGGAGATTTGCATCATGAGGGTACAGCGGACAAATCTGCTGCAACTTTGTGGCCAGTGTGTGTATCCTCTTAACAATGATTAACTGGCACCAAATACAGCACACCTACAGAAAAAAAGGTTACATTTGGAATAAAAGGCGTGGTTGTACACTGGACCCAGTGCCTTGAGACCCTTCCTGGCAGCAGATGTCATAACAATCACTGTTATTCAAAAGCACTATAGTACGGTTAATCATTAAACGATCAACAAAAATGTCTTACTTTGAAACAGTGCTGTGCCTCAGCTGACACTGGAACAGAGAATTTCATATTAGTTTACAGTGTGAGCAACTTATTTTTAAATATGTGATTTAAGTATATGCCTGGAAACTGAGTATGTAAGTTTAGTATATGTGTATATCCCATGCATGGTCTGAATAAGGTATGTTTTGATCACAGCAGATCCTTATATTAAGTGCTATGAGATTAGGGTGACCAGATGATCCATGTCAGGGAGGACACTTTGAGCTAGGGCAGGATTTGTAAACCACCATTTCAATTAAACAGACCTGGATTTCACTTGAGTATTGAGTTCTTGCTGTGTGCTGATTCTTCTATAATCAGTCAGTTTTCTATAATCATGCAAACCTGACAAAAGCAGAACGAAAATCGCGAGAGCAACAAAGAATGTACGCAGTGCGCTCTGGCCAAAACGCTGTCTGGCATTTCCCTCAGGGTCCAGGCGGAGCTGGGTAGCTTCTCGCCGGTGTTGCACCATATTTTGTGACCGTCGTAATACGTACCATAATGTTTTAATCTTTCAGGGCAGCAGACTTTTTATTTGTGTTTCTTAATGTTGTCTCGGGAGCTATGATTGGAAACGACTCTTCTGCATGATCTTTTGAAATCAACATCTGCAAATTATATAGGCGGCTAAAAAAACTGTGTATTTCTTAGTTGCAAAACATGGGCTGTAGCGATGTTGCGACTCTTTTCCACGATTGCTCACTTTTATTTTATTTTTGATTTATTTCACAGGGGAAGCAAAAACAAACTATTGACAAAGATATTTCCATGCATGTAAATGCAGATTGCAGTAGCACATGTGATCGGAGGTCATCCTTTGGGTGCATGGCAACAAACTGTCTGCCCCACTCTAAGACAAGGTCGGAGTTTATGAATAGAATGGAATAGCCACTTTTATTGTCATTCAGAAATACATCGGTCAGTGCACATCAGGACGAAATTTCGTTGCATTTTTGCTCACCATCGGCAGAGTGTGTAAAAATAAAAAATATATATATAAAATAGAATATAAGTGGAACTAACATACAATATATTAACCGCAGTATAGCAGCAAAAAAACCAGTGTGCATCACCAGATCGGTTATAGTGCAAGACATAGAGTGCAAAAGTTCTTGAAACAGTGACTTGTGCATGGGTGGAGTGTGGGGAGGGGCTGTAGTTCAGAAGTCTAATGGCTTGAGGAATGAAACTATTACAGAATCTGGCTGTCCTGGTCCTGATGCTGCAAAACCTCTTCCCAGAGGGCGGCAGGGAGAATGGTCTGTGGTGGGGGTGGGCAGAGTCCCTGATGATGTCACAGGCTCTGCTCAGACAGTGTTTGAGTGCAATGTCCTGGATGGATGGAAGAGAAGTCCCGATGATCCTCTTTGCAGTCCTCAATACTCTCTGCAGTGATTTCCCGTCTGAGGGTTTTGAGCTGCCAAAGTAGATGGAGATACAGCCAGTCAGCACGCTCTCTATGGTGCCTCGGTGGAAAGTGGTGAGGATGGGAGAGGAAAGGTGTGCTCTCTTCATCCTGCGCAGGAAGTGCAAATGCTGCTGAGCCCGTTTTACCAATGAAGTTGTGTTTGGTGACCAGTCCAGATTTCCAGTTATCTGCACACCCAGAAATTTAATGCTGCTGACCACCTCCACGGCATTGTTGTCAATGACGAGTGGTGAATGACTGGGCTGTTTTCTCCTGAAGTCGATGATCATCTCCTTGGTCTTCTCGACATTCAGGATCAGGTTGTTATCCCTGGACCATCCCACCAGTCGCTTCACCTCCTCTCTATAGGGCAGGTCGTTGTCGTCCCTAATGAGACCCACCACTGTTGTGTCACCCGCGTTATCCAACCATTGTCAGACACTTTCACCATACAATTGTTTGGAGCCCCAAACAGCCACTCTGCCCTGAGCCACTTCCCCTTAAAGATTATCAAGAGGGGACCATACCTGGCCAGAACAGTCGTCGTCTCACCCCTCTCACTCGCTGTTATTTGGTAACAGGAGGTCCCTACCTCAGAAATTACCTTGGATGAGATAAAGTGATCCTGGAGCCCAGTTTCATCACAATTTTAGATGTGCGATGACACATCCTGAATCTCCAGTTCACACAACAGCTCCTCATAGTTTGCAAACCATTGCTGAATAACTGTGGGATTGAAACATGTAGCTCTAGTTGCAGAAAAAGCTTCAGTCTTCCTCATTCTGAGGCTGGGATTTGTTTTCATGAAGCCTTCAAACCAGTAATATCCAGCCTTTCCTTTTCCTTTTGAAAAGCCCTGGATGTCATTTGCATATTCAAAAGCCAACTTCTGTATATCTGGCTTTGTTACTGGAAACCCCCTTTTCGACAAGTTTTTGTTAAGTTTGCCAGCTTTTCTTCTTCCCCCTCTGGAAACACAGGATTTCTCCCTATTGAATGCTCATGGCCTTGAATCGTGCCCTTCACTCTGCACTGAAGACTATATTTTGGTACATTCCAGGCCCGTGCTAAAAATCTTAGCTTTGGCGTCTGCCTTTCCTGCTCCAATTGCTTAAACTCATTCATTGCTCCTGCCCTCCTTTCCTCACTCCATTCACTGATTTGTATCCACCCCTTCACCTTTCTATTATTTATATATTATGTATAGTTATTGAATATATTTAGGAGTTGGGACTCCATCCTGTCAAATATGTACTTACTCTCTTCTTGGCAGACTCTATAAAATTGTCCCACATTACCTGAAACATACTGTCCCACTTTCCCTAATTAGTTTGGTAAAGTGGGAAAACTGAAAAATAACTGTCTAAAAAATAGAGTAGAACTTTGTCAATTTAAATGATTTAATTTACAGTGGAAAGTTCTCCCCGTCTCCGCCCCACTCTTACACTCATTTGAATACACCGCATCACAGCTCCCTGGATCCACTCCCACTATTTTATGCACTGTTTATCGACCACCTAAGCCAAATAAGGATTTTCTAAACAATTATAAGAACATAAGAACATAAGAAATTTACAAACGAGAGGAGGCCATTCGGCCCATCAAGCTCGTTTGGGGAGAA
>JAODLD010000042.1:11596236-11616328 GCA_026781065.1 Mormyrops boulengeri | reverse complement strand
AGTACCACATCAGCCTCAGTTATACATATATTGGTCATAGACGACGCTGTATTCGTACTAAATGGTGGTAAATTACTTGTTCTCTACTGTGAACACCCGTGTAAAATTATCATTAAACTCATTCACTATATCAATTTCATTTTCAATCTTAAGGCCCTTACTATCCTGCAAATGAATGATTTCAGCTTTTAGAGTTCTTTTGGGCAGTGAGGTGTTTGTGTGTGTCAGAGTTAAGGAAGGGGAGCTGAAGACCTCTGTTCCTGCTGCTGCTGAAGGCTCCTTAGGGGTGACATATCTTTGGAATCATGCAGAAAGATCTGTTTCATTGGATAATGCTGATTCCAGAGATGAATGCAAAGTGAGGGTACAGTAATATATCATATAAACCCGAGGTTATTCACACATGATTTTTACCTGTAATCTCTCATGGTACTTCCCATGAATAAAGCTTTATGATCATGTTATGAAGGTATTATCACGATGGCAGAATCTTCTCAAAATGTGTGGTTGGCGTGGAGAGTCTACTGTATGTGAAGCTCTGGTCCCTCTCTGTCTCCAGCCTGCTGAAGGTACACCTTCAGGTACGAGGCTTCAGTGTTTTCATTGATGTGGAGAAACTGGAGGCGGGGAAGTTTGAGGAGAAGCTGATCCAGAGCGTCCAGCGAGCAAGGAACTTCATCCTGGTGCTGTCGGCCAATGCGTTGGACAAGTGTATGGGGGATGAGGCCGTGAAGGACTGGGTGCACAAGGTCAGGCCCGTCTCAGGGCATGCTGCTCTTTTCTGTTTCTGTCTTGTCGCAGCCAAAGCTCCATTGTAGTTGGATGTTCTGTCGGCCACAGGAAATCGTCACGGCGTTGAACAGCCAGAAAAATATCGTTCCCGTCATTGACAGCTTCGTGTTTCCTGAGCCTGGCACCTTGCCAGCTGACATGAGGCCCATTCTCAACTTCAATGGCGTTCAGTGAGTGAGAAGCTTGCTGCCATCTCAAGTCCATTGGGACAGATTGTAAACATCAAAAGGCTACAGCCTCTCCCATCTATCATTCCAGGTGGTCTCATGAGTATCAGGAGGCGACCATCGAGAAAATCATACGTTTCCTGAAGAGACCCATCAGCCATGACCAGGTGGATTGCCAGGAGAGCGCTCAGGAATCACCAAGGCCTTAGTGTGGACTGGATCCACCCTGGCATCATGTTCCCTGACCGCATCGCTTGTGATCCTGCCCTCTCTAGACCGGCTCTGAACATGCTCACCACTCTGACCCCAGTAGGCCAGTCTCTCCATTAGGAAAATTAGGCTGTTGTCTGTGCATGTTGTGAAATTTCTGTTGGTGGAGACTGGCAAACTTCACCTTTCTCTCAGGAATCTAAAGATAGAAACCTTGTGCCTCTGAAACCCCCCAAGCCGTATAAATTGCAGAGTTACCCCTACCCTGCCTTAAATGCCCTAATGTTAAAGGTAATTCGCCTGTGAATATGTATATTGTGTCAGCATTGTCATCCAGTTGTACTCCTGAACTGTTTGAGCATAGGTATGATTTGTACCCACTAAATGGTGCTGAAACTAACTAATGGGTCATCCACAATGTGTCCATTTTCTAATACTACATGACATTCAAATAGGCTTCAGGCATCCAATAAGAAAACAGCAGTGATCTGAACCTATTGCAAATTCGTGTTTGCAACATGTAAGCTCTGGCAGATAAGGCTATGGCAGTATAAGTAGGAGGGAGAGGCAGGTGGGAGCGCAGGCATGGGGAGTCCCTGAACATCAGCACCCCAATTCCACAAGGGGGTGTGAAGCTAGAGTGACAGCACTGACAGTTCAGTTCATCCAAAGCCAATGTCACCAATCCCCACCCTGCCCTGCACCTCACACTGTAGGCTGTGGAGTGAGTGGTTAGCTAGAGCTAGACCTGGAGTCCCTATAAGCTGGACTAAACAAGTGTGTTCTTAGTCTAGTCTCGAATACTGAGTGTGAGTCTGAATCTTGCACATCTGCTGGGACACTGTTCCACAGTTGTGTAAGAGAGTGCTCTGCAGCCTGCCGTAGTTCTTTCTACCCCAGGTACTAATAGTTATCCTGCTCCTAGGGATCGAAGCAGGTTACAGGTGCATTGCAATGCACATTCAATAGTCAACATGCTGTACTTTCTACTGATGCCTGGCAGTGACATCATCCACCCAGCCATGTTGCCACACGTAGCGAGGGTAAACATCTCATGTAGCGTTCAGCAATGTACCATGCCGTGTTTTTTTCCTGTTTAACCAAATACTTACTTCAGTGACAGTAATTATTTATTTAGTTATATCTGGCTTATGATATCTTCAGCTTAAAATGGGTTCATCAGAATGTAAACCTCATCATAAGTCGAGGAGTGAATTGACACTGTACTATGCAAAAATATTACATTACTAACTGCCCATTCTCTCGGAGTAGAGGTATAGGGTAATATGACATCAGTAACGAAAACATCTCCTGTATATTTAGCCTACTTTAGCTTACCGTTTAACCTGAACTCATCGAAATGCTGAAGTAGCGGATCTAGACTGCATCAATGTGAGCTTCAGAATTAACCAATGCTGTCAGATGTTAGGATAAGCCTTGGCAGCATGCAATACTATTCTGGTTTTGTTTTTTGTAAATGTTAACAGACAGCATTAAAATGCTCACACTGCCTGTGAGGGTGTGCAGCATTTACCAGCTGCTTTATGTACCGTCTCCCCTTGGCCAGCTGGTTAGAGCTCTGCTGTTTGATAACTCGTCATGTTTCTTGAAGCCACCTGACACTGATCCGGGCCTCTGACCGTGGTCGGGAGCAGCACGGCTCTCAGCTGCCTCTGGCTTTCAGGTTGTGTTTCTCTCATGTTGAGGGCATCCATCCATACCTTTGCCTTAATATACATGTTAGAGGTATTCAGACCGAAACCAGCATGCTGAACTCCTAAATCAATAAAATGCCAACACAGAATATAGAATATTTTTTCTGTATTATATGAAACAATCACATCTTGTTTAAAAATCAGCTAATATGGCTCATTGCCTTCTATTCAGCAGTAAGATAAGCTAATACACAATAAGCCCCTGATTTCCCCCTGACATTTATTCATATACTCCGGCCTCCCCCCAATCTCTGCGGAGATGGCATCCACTTTCCGTCCTCCAGGGGGAGCCGGTGTCTGTGGGCTGGAGCCATAGCCTTGTAGGAGCCAATCCTCTATATAGCAGATTAACTCTGTAATTCCTGCCTGTAGAAGCAGGCCAGTTATTCTGGTCTGGATTAGCTTGGCTCAGAGCTGCAGGCTACAGTATCAGCATTTAAGTATCAGCACACCATTGCTATGCTCACTCCACTGGCTTCCTGTAGCTGCCCGCATCAGATTCGAAACACTGATGCTCGCTTACAAAGCCGAAAATGGACCAGCGCCCTACCTGAAACAATTTATCTCATCCCACACTGCACCACGCTCTCTCTGATCCTCCAGCATCATTCAACTAGTCCCACCATCTCTCAAGGCGCAAGGAAGACATGCACCTATGCTCTTCTCTGTTTTGGCATTTAAGTGGTGGAACGAACTTCCCATGAACGTCCGAACTTCTAAGGCACTGGGTGCCTTGAAACGATGACTAAAAACCTACCCCTTTCGGAAGTACTTGGATTAGCACTTACAGGGTTATAGTGTCATTATTAAAAAAATAAATGTATTGCTTGCCAACAGTTTTTTAGAGTGGTAGTCTTTTTAGCCAGGTTCTGCTGAACCAGTATCAGAATGTATTCACTGATGAGACTTCTAAGCACTTACGTAAGTCGCTCTGGCTAAGGGCGTCTGCAAAAAAGCTTTAAATATAAATGTAAATTTAAGGCTTCAGTTTATATATGACAAGTGCAGCAAGTCATCCAGTTACAGACTGGGGACAAAGCACTTCATTGCAATTTGGAAGGCAGCATTCCTCTACTCTGTATTGGTAACAGCAATATTACGGCTACCTGATCCATTCATCACAGTGCCTGTGGTCCAGACCAGGCTACTGACCTGATTATAATATCAGTCTCCTCATCAGTGCCTCACGAAAAGGAGAATTGTGCTAAAAAACTTCGTGAAACTTCTAAACATGACCACTGCTTACCTTAAGCTGCCAAGTTCTTTGGAACATTTGCAAATATTCATGCAGTTAATTAGTTAAAAAAAAATCTCCTGAAGTATAGGGGAGTTTGGAGTATAGCTTTGCTCTAGTTTCAGATGTGCATGGTAATGATGCATCTGAAGCTGCAGTCTATGTTCCTGCTTTCCCTCTTCCTGGCTCTTCTCCGGCATGACATGCTGTCAGGATGCCCCCGCGGCCTCCCTGCCAGTCGTCCTCCGTTCCCAACACCTGATGGCTCTGTGGGAACAGAGAAAGAGACGACGTACATTAACAGCGTTAACAACACCGTGCACGTGGACACGGAGAGGGGGGTGATGTATGCTAATAGCAGTGTGCATGAGGAAATCCATGCTGTTAAAACACTCAGCAGCCGCATTACTTTTTACCAAAACTCGTAGAAGAAATTTCTTGATCTATTTATCCTCAAGTGGAGAGAAGAGAACCTAGAAATCATACTTCACTAACACCCCCCCCTCCCCATATATACACCCTGACTACGCCTTTAGCCTTTAAAAGCTAATGACAGGACTGGGCAAATGAGGGGACGACCCTTACCCGATGACGGCCATGGGGATGAGGAGGAGGCCAGCCGCTAGCAGGAAGGGCAGCCCCTTCATGATGTGCAGGGTGACAGGGTACAGGGAGCTGAAGACCCCGCTAGCCACCAGGGCGCAGAGCCCCTCCACGCAGGCCACCGACGCGAACAGGGCACCTGGGGGGGCGGCGACAGGCCCCATTTTTACATACATTCCTGGGGAACTTGAGCGGCACTTTCATACAGATATTTTGCTGAATTGTTTCTAGCATTTATTGATTAAACCATATTGGGGAAAACGTGTTTGTATAGCTATACAGCTTTGTGCTGCTAGGGGGTGCCAAACTCTTTAGAGGTAGTTTTTTAAAGAAAGAAGAGCATGACAACTCGTTTACAACAATTCCCAAATATAACGGTCATAAGAAATTCATTTTCGGACCAACGTGCGCTTTTATGACCAAGTTCCTCATGCTTGACAACAACACACGCTACAGTGAGAGATCTATTAAATAGAAGGTACAAAGTTTTAAAAATGTCCACTTCATGAAGGATAAGACAAATTCAGTAAGGGAGTTTGAAGTCGTAAGCACAGTAATGGTTACACCTAGGCTATCGTGATTTTCACCTAGCGACCATTTCGCTTAATGATCTGGACATTGGAACAGAACTCGGTCGCTACGCGAGTAGTGGCTGTATGCTCTTTTAGAAAACCACTGCAGAAACGGGAGTCAGAACCTCTGGACTGAAGACAGAAAAACAGGCTTTTGTCACATGCTTGTATGGTCCCTACGTGAGGTGCCAACGAAACCACACACAACTCAGGCCTGGCCTCACCTTGCTCCGAGGATCCAGCCAGCTTCGACATTTTGGAGCGCAGTACTGGCGTGGTGGCCAGGAAGAGAAAACACAGAGCGTAACCTGGCGACACAGAGGAGGAGCATCAGAAGAGGTGCCCGATGGTGACTAGTGCCTGGTAACTACGCCATCTACCAGCCATGATCCCCAACACATCATACTTGTTAGACTCAATAAACTGGACATGATTTTGCTCCTTAAATCCAGCAGATGGCACTATAACACAGGGATATGGACTGCTACAACACCAAGCTAGGCCAAGTGGACTTCCAACCTTTATGCTGTTATGCTGACAGAGTGCAGCAAACGTGCCAGTGGCGGAAAGAGCAAAGCCTTTTTGAAACAGCTGCAACGTGGCACTGATAAGCAGTTTTCTGTGATCCGGCCAGCCAGCAAGTATCGAGACAAAATTTTACAGAATAAACATTTCATCTAATTTATTGATTCCTTTTTATCAGTTACATAATTTATCACCTATTTTCACACCATGCATTTTGGAATACAGACGTAAATGAGTGCGTCTTTGCCTACAGGCTTACCCGTGAACATGAGGGCGGTGCTCCTGGCTAAGGAGATGACCACCAGGCCAGCCACATTGGACACCAGACCCGCCACAGCTACCCATGAGTCCTCCAGGCAGCACTGCATGACGCGCAGTCCCAGCAGGCTGCTCAGGTAGGCCAGGTAGAGCGCGGCTGAGCCGAACCCCACAAGCTCGGGGCCCCAGCACAGCGGCTCACTCAGCTCATACAAAACGTAGAGGTCCCGGCTGCCAAAGTGCACCGTCACCACCACAAAGAAGCAGAGCAGGTAGAGCCAGAGCAGGCCTCGGCGCCGCCACCCCCCTGCACAGTACAGTCGCTTGATCGCCGCATGGTGCTCCAGCGTGAGGAAGCGAGCCGCTGGCTCGGGGTTCACGGACTCGGACACGAAGACGGACACATAAGCAGCCGTCGCCAGGTTGCAGGCCAGTGCCAGCCAAAAGGGGTTGGTGTATCTGCAGAGGAGAGCCGGCAGGAGATGTCAGCAGCTCACCTGATGAGACACTTTTGGCGGCGTGTGAGGATCGGACAGGCCGCTGTACTGGTAACCAAATGGAGCTTCATGAACCATTTGCTGTATTTTCCGAACCCACTAGATGGTGCCAGATCAAGGGTGGGCAATCTTATCCAGAAAGGGTCACTGTGTATGCCTGTTTTCATTGCAACTCCCTAATTTTGGCTGAAGAGTCCTCACACCTGGGTTTGAACAGCTGACCTAAAGGGTACCCCAAAAACCTGCATACACATCGGCCCTTTGCAGATAAGGTTGCCCACTTCTGTACTAGACGATTCAAAAAGGCTCAACGCATGTCCCTTAGGAAACCAAGATTGGCATCTAGTGGGGTCAAATATACCAAAATTGTTTTGTGAAGCTTCATTTGGCTATTACCTGTCGATGGCGGCGCCCCGTACCCCTGTGCCCGACACCATGGTCCTCCAATAGCACCAGCGAACATGCCAGCCACCCCAAGACTGGCCTCCAACACGGCCACGCGGAAGGTGCGGGAGCGACCGCTGCTGACGTCAGCCACATAGGCGAAGCAGCCGGCAAGGATGGCGTTGAAGTCTCCCGTGAGGGCGCTGAGGAGCCGCCCGACCAGGAACCACACCACAGGCAGCTGCAGGTACATCACCAGCAAGTAGATGGTGGCCTGCAAGGCCAGGCCCAAGCTGGCGATGACGAGCACTGGCTTCCTGCCCACTCGGTCGCTCCAGGAACCCAGCAATGTCACCATGACGACACCCACAGCAAAGCCCCCCAGGCTGATGTACATGCTCCAGTGGGCGGTGAGGGTCTCAACTTCCTTGGTGGGATGAAAAAATGAGTGTAGAATGAGAACTTCTCTCTAACAAAAACTAGATATCTGGTCTGCATGGACCAGAATCACCCTCAGAAAACACACAGCATCATGGGAAACGGAGACGGGTGATTCCCTGTTAGGTCTGACATACCTAACGGCATATGAGAGCTGCAGTATTACTTCTACCATAACGGTCAGAAGCGGGAGCACCTGAAGTCACTGTCAGTCTGATTCTGGAGGAACTTTAGACAGGTTTTCTGAGTATCTCATGGATCATGTTTTATGGTTTAAGGTTAGGATTTTGGGGTTAACGTTAGGTCTAGGGGGTCAAGGTTTTAGGGTTACGGGGCCCTTATAATACGGGATCGTCCCGGTTTGGAAAATAAACTGGTGTGCCCCGTATTATACGGGACGGGTGGCAACCCTAGTTAGGGGATTTAGGGTTAGAATTAGGCTGCCTAAATGTTAACTGCACTTCAGATGCTTATTTTCACTTTCAATTTCATAAATACAAACAAGTTCTGAATTTGTTGATGTTAAATCACAAGCCAAATATGCAGAACCGAACTTCGGGTTCCGCCGTCAGCCTGTCAGTCCGTTGCGCCCCATTCCTCCGCCCCGGTTCCGGTTCCGGTCCCGGTCCCATCCCCCTGCTTCCCCGGTTCCCCGGTTCCCCGGTTCACCACCTTCTCCAGCGCGTCGGGCGGGCCGCTCGAGTTGCCGCATCCCCGCGTCGCAGTCCCGTTGTATCCGACGGCGGCGCTAAACCGCTCCCAGAGGTACTGCGTGTACAGCGGCATCTGCAGCGCCAGCGAGAACATGGAGAGGAAGAGCACCGGCTCCACGGTGACGCCGAGCCGGCGGGGAAAGCACCGCAGCTCCGGCTTCGCCCCCTCCTCCGGCTCCGGCCTCACCCCGACCTCCGAGGCCGATCGGCGCTGGCCGAAGTCCGATATGCCGTCGGCCTCCGAGAGAAGCGCTTCGGTGTCCGCGGCGTCCATGACCAAGCTGGAGACCGCTCCTCCCGCAGACTAACCCGCGGTAACTACTTCCTGGACGCCTAACACCTAAAAGATAACTTAATAACTAACGAAAGCCTCGGCTCCCAACCAAAAAGTACTGTATTAATAATTTTACACGTTTCATGTAGTCCGTTATATAACAAAACGATTATACGTTTATAGATATATAAGTTAAACTGACCTGAGTGTTATTCCATAAAGCGGGCAGCAGGCGGCGGCGTGGTTCAGGGACTGCACTGCAAATGTTAAAGTGCTTTTAATGTTTTAAATTCATTATCCGACATTGTGAGCGAGGTTTGTGTATTCTCTTGAATAAAACGGTGAGGTAAATGGTCTATACGCATCTATATCGATTCCCAAACAAGACACGAGAGACTTGCCACAGACCTCAGTTTGGGTGACGGTATTTCCCCGACATCACTGTTTTTTAGACTCTGCATTTTCTCGGAGTTATAGCAGGTAATGATTAAATCCTTCAGTACAAGTCTTGATAAAAGAGACTTAGACCTGTTTATCTCTTCGGTGACATTGATTACTCTGCAGTTCCTTGAAATCATGCTGCCAACTTCTTAAACAAGCAGGGCGTCTTTATCAAAGCACGAGGCCGTAACTGCAGTATGGGACACCCTCACCCTGCCGTTCTGTTACCAACAGCAGCACCTGCCGACCTGCTCTAAGACGCTGTCCTCACTTTAACCCCTTTAGTCTGTTTCTGCAGGAAAAATCTTGTGTGACTTTGTCTTCCTGGCATACATTTGGACTTCAACTAGAAAAACAAAGTTTATTGAAATAAGCGGTTGGTTTATAAAGAATTAGTGGAATTTGTTCATTTTCATACAGTTTAATATCCTAAAAGTCCAAAAATGTATCTTCTGTATTATTAACTTTATTCCCAGTTCTGAAAGTCTTAAATCTGTTGTTGCTGGTATTAAGGAATCGACTGACTGACTGTTGACGCAGATAGTGAAATGCTACCAAAAGTGTAATGTCTTTCTGACTTTAACAAAATATGGGATTTCGCTAATGTGGAGGATTCATGAATGGAAAGAGACACTGGCGAGCGGAGAGCTGCAGACGGGGCTCCACGTGTGACGTTTGTGCAGATATCAGCGCACAGGAGACTTTTAGTGCTTTTGTGAAGCTTATGTTACTGCACTTTGACCATCTCCGGTAGCCTTATCAACGCTGTACACATACCTGCGTTTTAAAAGTTGTTCGGCATGGTAAGTGCCTATTGTCATGGTTATGTAAGGTCACGCTGAGTGTGTGTATGCTCTCTGAATAAAGGCTTTTGCTTATTTTTCGTCTTGTCGAACATTCTTATAGAGGGGCATTTATTTATATAATTGTTTGTTTATGTATTTATATTGTTTGTTATTTATTTCTTTGTTTGTTTGCTTGTTGTTTTTCTGAAGCTTCGTAATAATCTGCAGACCCTCCTGGAAAAGAAGACCCTGAGCCATTTTAAGTAGCGTTTTACATGATGACTTTATTATTAAGCATCTGTTTCCGGAAACGTTTGTTAGTTACAAATGGTTCACCCATTTTGTTAAAGATTTTTTTTTAATGTTGCTACTTTTAAAACGATTCACTTCCTTTATTTTACAATATTCAGTGCTCACTGACTATATTTATATATTTATAGATAGTGTGTTTCTGTATATGTAATTATGAAAATGATGGTATAATATAGTCTTTTTGCCGATTTGAGGTTTACAGGCTTTTATCATTATTGCTGATAGCAAGTCTCCTTCTGAGTGACTGGAAACATCTTATCCTTCATCTGAATCATAAAAGATAAATTAATAATGGTTGAGCGCAGCCACATTTTGGCAGCAGTCGAAGCTCCACATCCCGCCCCCGATCCCTATAGCTGGCATTAAAGACACAAAGAGCCGGTATGGATATTAATGCAGGGCAGCTGCCTGGACCCATCCGCGCCCCGGGGCTTCACTCCCTCCCTGTAGAGATTCTCATCGCTTGACTTGTCTCATCAGCTGTGAACTCCCTGCAGAAGTTAATGAATCACCTTTGTACATTTTTCATTTTTAAATCCTCTGACAATCCAAAATACATATGATTTTTTTCAGGTTTTGATTACTCAATCTAAATCAAGAAAGGTTAAAGTTTGTACACCGACAGTTCACCTTAATATTCACACATGTAGCATGTAGTGTTGCATATGGTGCGTGTGAAGCCAATTCCTCAGAAGGTGCCCCCCCTCCCCCCCGCTCCATCTCAGTCACATGATCCACATTGCAAGTGTTATCCCTTTCTGACAGGCATCTCCATGGTCCATTAGCAGTGACCATAGATGACAGGTGCCACCATAATCTCATCACCATATCAACACCAACTTCCAGTTTATTGGCCTAAACACTAGGAAAGGCTTGATTACTGAATAAAATCCCCCTGGGGGGGGGGGCGCAGGGTTCTGTTAAGCATGGCTGCAGATCGACTGCTTGCACCAAACTCAGCATTTTTGCCATTGAGCTGTTTGCTGAATCATCAATAGCTGAATTGGGGAAGGAAGTCAGGGCCAGTATCAAGTTATGTAGCTTTTCCAGCTATTAAATGAGAATAGCTTGTAACAGAACCGCTGCTGGCTGTTCAACGTCCCCCATGAGTACCAAGCTTCCTTCTGATGGCCTGGAACATCTTTGGAGGCCAAATTACTCCAGCGGAATTAAAAAATGCCTGGATTTTACATTTTCACACTGGTCTTCAATGTGGCATACAGGGCTAATTAGAAGAATGTTATTAATTCAAAGCAAACATGCAATTAAGCTCTGTGACTCCTCATTCTCTCAGTCTTCTTCTCTGTCGCTCATAGCCTTAGTTGTTAACCCTCCCCTAAAGCTTTGGGTTAATGTTTAATGACTGCTCAGTGTTATATACACTGGTTTTATGGTGCTCTTTCTTTTCAAATGTAGCTAGTAGTATATTCCAGATTAGAGGAATTTTTTGCTGCAGTCTCTTCTTGCTCTTCTTGTAGGCATTTCGCTATTTTCCACCCCTGGTTTTTCATTTACTCTGAAGCTGAGCCATGGCTGAATGGTGGAGATGGATGTGGAATCATCGGAATTATCTGATCATCTTCCTGACCCCCCTGTTGATCCTGCCCCTGCCCTTGGTCATTAACACCCCGGTAAGATGCCTCTGTATGAGTGCAAACCTACATTCTTTCTGTTTGAGCGAGAGCAGGCCTACACTCTTTCCATTTGAACAAGAGCAGGCCTACACTCCTTCTCTGAGCGAGAGCAGGCCTACACTCCTGTTCATGTGAGTGCAGACCTACACGACAGCAGGCTTATACTCCTTCTGTTTGTGTGAGTTTAGACCTACACTCCTCCTGTTCGTGTGAGTACAGACCCACACTTCTTTTGTTCTTGTGAGTGCAGACCTTTATTCCTCCTGTTCACGAGTACAGACCCTAAATCCTACTGTTCCTTTGAGTGCAGATCTACACTTCTGTTTGTGAGAGTACAGACCTACACTTCTCTTGTTCTTGTGGGTGCAGACCTTTGTTCCTCCTGTTCGTGTAAGTACAGACCCTCACTCCTCCCGTTCATGTAAGTATAGACGCACACTTCACTTGTTCTTGTGAGTGCAGACCTACATTCCTTCTGTTTGTGTGAGTATAGACCCACACTCCTCCTGTTCGTCTGAATGCGGATACACATTTTTCCTGTTCATGTGAGCACAGACCCACACTCCTCCTGTTTGTGTGAGTACAGACCCACACTTCTCTTGTTCTTGTGAGTGCAGACCTACACTCCTGTTCGTGTGAGTACAGACCCACATTTATTTTATTCTTATGAGTGCAGACCTGTACTCCCCCTCTTCATGAAATGCAGACCCACACTCCTCTTGTTTGTGTGAGTACATACGTGATGTTTGTTTGTTTCTTTGTAAGTAGAAATCTGGTCTCCATCTGTGTTTGTGAGAGTGAACCTGTTCTCCATCAGTGAGCAGATCCCTCTCCATCAGTTGGTGTGACTTCAGACCATGATTTTTTTTTTGCTTGATCAGTCTGGTAGCAAACGGGAATCATGAGCACATTTTAGTGGCACATTCTGCTGGATTTTATGGCTTATTATTCAGTGGTTTATTGAGTTTTTTAATCATAAAATGCTGCCCTTCACTTTTATTACAGTGCTGTACTGAAGGAAGTACCTTTGAAGTAAAATAATAATTAATCTTTATGGTAAATACCTGTAATAATAATAATACTGTCAGGACTGCTTTGCTTTGCTTAGAATCGATGCCGTAAATGACTTCTTTAGTGAATATTCCCCAAACCTCACAGGGTGGGCATTTTTCGAGGAAGTCACTATGACTCATATATGGAAATCATAGTTGTGATTGCTGAACCTACCCTGCACTCCAGTCCATCATTAAACATCCAAATGGATCCATATTCTCCAAAGTTCAAGGCTTTTAAAAGGTCTTACCGATCTGCTGAAAACATCACAAAGGATTAACGAAAATGCAAGTAGCTCCGACTGTCACCTGATACCCCGAGGAAACAGATTTGGCCCCTGCTGTTAGTGTGCTTGTGCGTTCTGTGTATGGCTGTTAGGACTGGCTATTGGCACAGATGCCGTGATTTGATTAGATTCAAATTCACAAGCTAATGATTCGATTCGATCCTATTCCATTCAATACCAATTCTATGGCAATTCTATAGGAATGAGGTATGAATAATTGTATTACAGCTTTCCATACTTAGAGTTTAAAAAGCCTTACAGAACACAAACTTACAACTGCAGAGTCACTGAAAACAAATTGTAAAAAACACTAAAGAAAGGCCAAAGGGTTGCATACCAAAATATTTCTATTTGAGGAACATATGGGTATGGCTCCTTAAAAAACAGAACCAACATGGCTGAAACCTTCTGGCTGAAAACAATAGCTGAAAATAATTTACTCTTGTGCTTACCCGTGAATATACCAAAATATTTCATCCACAGGATAAGCGGTTTGGAAAATGGATGGATGGATGGATGAATAAATTATACCTGCAGACTTTTAGTCGTTTTTATTTCCTTCAGTGTCTGTTATGAAAACAGATTATTAACAATACTCGTATAACTGACAGCAGGTCACATCAAATAATATCCAATTTTATATAACATTATTTTATGTCACCGTATGCAGTGTACTGAAAATGATTGTTGTGAGAATGAAGCCCTACTTCATTTGACTTGCTTACATTCACGTTCTTGTACTCCATTACCATGACTGACAATGCACCAAGACGGCAGAGCAAGGTGTTACCCTGGCGAGAGAGAAAGTAGCATCCCCTATATGATAATATAAGTCAGCAAAATATTTAAAAGAATTATATGGTGATAAAAAACCTGTTATTTTGACCTTGTGGAAACATTTTTCCCACAAGGGGAAGCGCAATTTTATAAATATCTGTGAATGCAATCAAAAAACTAAAAATATAGATTGGTTACTTACGGTTAATGTTAGGTCTGGGTAGAGATTAAGCTGGCATAGTTAGGATAGTTAGGTTATGCCCAGAGAAATGAATGGAGTCCCCACAAAGATATAGATACCTAATCTATGTGCCTATGTGTGTATTTTCTCCCCTGTGTTTCGCCTGCAGTCCAAAGGCATGCATTTAGCTGAATTGGCATACATAAATTGCTCAGAATGTGTGATGCTGTGCTCTCTACTGGACTAGCATCCCATCCATGCTACACCCCTCCCCCCTGCCCTATACTGCCCCCCCAGACCTTGTACTGGATAACCAATTTGGAAGATGGATGAATTAATGAAAATTCAGAAATAAAAATGATCCTACTGCAGGCAGTTTTTTGTAATGTATCCCTCCGATAACCTGGAAGAAAAAAAATCCTTGGCTTCCCAGAGACACAGAATAGAAAACAAAATCCACCGATCAAGCGTGATCATTTATCTCCTGAAATTCTATCAGGCTTGACGCTGTTTAAAGTGCTTTCCTCTTCCCCCCACTGAGAAAAGGATCCGTCACTTTGCGGGGCTCAGGGCCCCGCCGGCCATGGCGATGCCTCAAACCGGAAGCGGCCTCATGCTGCTCTCTTGTCTTCTGCTGCAGGAGGCTCGGTGCGGTTTTGTCATCATCCTGATGGCCCTGTACTGGTGCACCGAGTGCCTGCCCCTGGCAGTCACAGCACTGCTTCCGGTCATCCTGTTCCCTATGATGGGCATCATGGAATCCGGAGAGGTATGGCGAGCGCCCGCGCCCCTGCGTCTTCAGGACAGGCTGGTAGAAATCTTAGCAGGCAGCCATCAGAGATCAGGCCTTGAGAGAGACGAGGACGAGGAGCGTTCAGAGTGAGGATGCTGACTGTCAGTGCTGCCCCCTGCAGGTGTGTGTGCAGTACCTGAAGGACTCCAACATGCTGTTCATCGGGGGTCTACTGGTGGCCATCGCCGTGGAGCACTGGAACCTGCACAAGCGCATTGCCCTGCGGGTCCTCCTGCTGGTGGGCGTCCGGCCGGCGCTGTAGGTGCCACCCCCCCGCGCACGCCCCTGGGCTACTGAGCCTCTCCCACCCTCCCCAACCCCTGCGGCGTCTCTCCGCAGGCTCATGATGGGCTTTATGGGCACCACGGCCTTCCTGTCCATGTGGATCAGCAACACGGCCTCCACCGCCATGATGCTGCCCATCGCCCAGGCCGTGCTGGCGCAGCTGAGCTGCACGGAGGCTGCGGCAGATGAACGGGAGCAGAGGGGCGGCGAGGACAACCAGGCCTTCGAGATGGACGGGAAACTCAAGGAGGACATTGTGGGTGCGTCATTGTTGTGCTGGAGGGCATCACTGAGCTCAGTTAGCATATCACTCTTTTAATGCCAAAGAGCTGTTTTAGCATGCAGAGCAGACCACCTTGTATTTCACTGCAGGTTACAGTTGGACTGTTTACCTTGCGTGTGACAAATAAAACTCTTGAATCCCCTAAATCCTTGACCTCTTTCAGTTTCACAGGTTTGTTTTAGCATGTCATAGATCTATTTTAACATGCCACAGACCTCTCTTAGCACATCACAGAGCTCATTTAGTACATCAAAGCATTTTTAGCATGTCAGAATGCTATTTTAGTGCATCACAAAGCTCTTTTAGCATGTCACAGGCCTCCTCTTGAGTTGCTGAGCTCTAATAGCATTTCACAGAGCATTTTAGTGTCACAGAACTCGTAGCATGTCACTGTGCTTTTTTAGCTTGTCACAGTGCTCTTTTAGCGTGTCCCAGTGCTCTTTTAGCATGTCACAGTGCTCTTTTAGCGTGTCCCAGTGCTCTTTTAGCATGTCACAGTGCTCTTTTAGCGTGTCACAGTGCTCTTTTAGCGTGTCTCAGTGCTCTTTTAACATGTTACAGCACAATTTTAGCATGGCACAGTACTCCTTTAGCATGTCACAGTGCTCTTTTAGCATGTCACAATGCTATTTTAGTGTGTCACCGTGCTCTTTTAGCACTTGTTTAGCACATCACTGAGCTTTAATAGCATGTCATTAAGCCTCTACCAACATGTATATCAGCCTTTTTCAGTTTTTTTGTGGTTGATTTTTAAACCTTTGATTAAGTTTAGTATTGAAGACAATCTTTCTGTGTCAAAAGTCACAAAATAGAAAGAAAAACCTTTCTTTTAAAATGCTACTGATTATGATGATAGACATTGTAAGTTCAAAGCTAGGGTGTGCTAAGGGGGGAGAGCTGAGGCTCACTGATTCCCTCCACCTCTTAGAGTCAATGAAGGATGCGGAGGAAGGTGACCAGAGGAGGGAGCAGAGGGAGCAGAAGTACCTGAAGCTGTCGAAGGGCATGAGCCTGTGTGTCTGCTACTCAGCCAGCATCGGGGGCACCGCCACCCTGACCGGCACCACCCCAAATCTTATTCTGAAGGGACAGGTGGATGAGTAAGCTCAGCATCGTCTAACCCCAACCCAAAACCCCATTCTGAGTAAGTCCAGCACTGCCTAACCTCAACCCCAAACCACATTCTGAGTAAGCTCAGCACCATCTAACCCCAACTCCAAACCCCATTCTGAGTAAGTCCAGCACCGCCTAACCCCAACCCCAAACCTCATTCTGATTAAGCCCAGTATCCCGAAAATATTCTATTGCTCATCAAACATTCACTTATTTGGTGAATCCCACCTGCATGGTACTTATATCAGGCAGAATAAAATATGGATCCATGGATCCTACAATGAAACCCCAGAGCTATTTGGAGAAAATACCTTCACTCTTCCCCCGGCAGGCTGTTTCCAGACAACAATGACGTGATCAACTTTGCCACCTGGTTCGGATTCTCCTTCCCCAACATGCTGCTGATGTTGATCCTCTCCTGGTTCTGGCTCCAGTTTATGTTCATGGGTTTCAAGTAAGACACACACCCATATTTTTGGCTTCAGCATAAAGGTTAATGGTCCTCCGCAGTTCAGGTCCTGGTGCATGATGGGATTCACGGGGGCTTTGAGGCTAACCGTGGGTGGGATTATTGTTCTCTGTCAATCACTAATTGGTGAACTCAGTCCCCACTGGTTACCTTGTAAGTTTCTAATGGATTCCCTTTGAGTTAAACAAGGCAGCAATTGATGTAGGATCATAGTAGCGCCCCTATGCATGCATAATGTCCTTTGGGAAGAATGAGTGTGGGGTGATACCCAGTCAGTGCAGGCAAATGCGCAGCTGACAGGCTAGTGAAACCCACAGCTACAGTTCTGAAAGCTGCCACTGATCCCTGACATATGACCTGCCCAACAGCCTCAAGAAGTCGTTTGGCTGTGGGAAGAGGAACAAAGGTGATGAAGAAGCCTACCAAGTGATGAAGAATGAGTACACGAAGCTGGGCAGCATTTCCTTCGCGGAGGGCAGCGTGCTTGTCATCTTTGTCATTCTGGTGCTGCTGTGGTTCACCAGGGAGCCTGGGTTCATGCCTGGCTGGGCTACAGTGTTATTCAACATGGACAAACAGTGAGTGAGGCATTGGCATCATGTTCTTCCTCAGAATGGATGTTAGAGTAGCTAAACCCATTAGCAGAGACCGTGTAGACCTTCAAGGGCCATGTATCCTTTATAGCTCAGCTGTCAGCCTTTTTCATTTAGGAGCTGTTCCGAAGAGGGTTCAAGTTAGATCTGACAAGCCCAACTAGGAGCCTTTCAAATGAGGCTTTCCATAGAGGCTTCGAGTTAGACCTGATGAGCCCAGCTAGGACCTGTTCTACTGAGTGTTAGGGTTAGGTCTGAGGAGCCCAGCTAGGACCTGGTCTACTGTGTGTTAGGGTTAGGTCTGAGGAGCCCAGCTAGGACCTGTTCTACTGTGTGTTAGGGTTAGGTCTGAGGAGCCCAGCTAGCTGCTGTTCTAATGATGGTACATCTTGTATTCCAGATACGTCACTGATGGTACAGTAGCCATCTTCATGTCTATGCTGTTCTTCATTATCCCATCTCGGATGCCGTCGCTTGTTTATCGTGGAGGAGGTGATGAAGGTACAAGTGGTGAGAACTTCCCCCACCCTTCCCAAACGAATCCCTTAGCTGGACTAGAATGGTGTTTTTTGAAAACCCCTTTTCATGTCAGTCTTCATAGTGGTGATTGGCTTGAGTGACCAGCTTTTGCTTTAAAGTACCTCCTGACTCTAAACATGTTGCTTGAGGCTTGAATGCTGATGCGATGCCTAAGGGGCTGAAGGTCAAATGCAAGCATCCCTGTGAAACAGCCCTTGTGTTTTGTAAATATAGACAATGTCATCATGATTAAGTGCAGCAGGCCATGGTGGCGAGTCGGGGAATGTTCCTGAGATACCACATCTACTGGAATGGAGGGAGGTGGTCTGTTTGGCTGGGAGATACATTAGGGTGTGTAGAGAGGGGTCTGAAGTTCCCATCTAAGTGGAAGGACCGTGAGGTCCACAATCTTGTTCCTCACAGTTTTCTTTTCCAACTTTCAGAGGAGAAAATCAAAGCTCCACCAGCCCTGCTCAGATGGGAGGTGGTCCAGGAGAAGATGCCCTGGAACATCATCCTGCTGCTGGGAGGGGGCTTTGCCCTGGCCAAAGGCAGTGAGGTTGTCTATCAGATGTTTCCATCCATTTGAACTGCATTTCCTGTACTGTAGTAAGAGGCCTTTCTAATGCGGCGGGCCATTTTAATGCGACGGCTCTGTGCGCAGATCTCGGGCTTGTCCCTGTGGCTGGGGGAGAGCCTGACGCCCCTGAAGAGCATCCCCCCGTTCGCCATCTCACTTCTGCTCTGCCTCTTGGTGACCACCTTCACCGAGTGCTCCAGCAACACAGCCACCACTACACTCTTCCTGCCCATCTTGGCCTCCATGGTGAGCCCCATCCCCTGTATGAAAAGAGAAAAATGTGAGATCTTATGAGGAAACCCAATTGGGGAAGCAGGAGCTTACAACACCTAATTTTTGGGGCATTCCCCCCCAGGCCACGGCCATCCAGCTGCACCCACTCTACATCATGCTGCCCTGTACCCTCTGTGCCTCCCTGGCCTTCATGCTGCCGGTGGCCACCCCCCCCAACGCCATTGCCTTCTCCTACGGCCAGCTCAAAGTCATGGATATGGTGAGTCTGTCCGACGGGAAGCCCGCGGATGTTCCTCCGTGGCCGTCTGTGAGGCTTCCTGACTCCCGGTTTCCGTCCCGTAGGCGAAGGCTGGCTTCGCGCTCAACCTCATCGGCGTCCTGGCCATCAACTTCGCCCTGAACACCTGGGGCACAGCAATGTTTCACCTGGACACCTACCCATCCTGGGCCAACACCACGGGCCCCATCTGAGCTTCCTGGAGGGGGGAGGCACCCAGAGAGCAAAAAGAATATTCCACACTTGGCCTCTGTGAATAAACTGCCTCATGTACTCTGCAAAACCATGTCCTCTGCCTCCCCAGGACCATAACAGAGACCCCAGAGTCAGCCCTCCTGCAGCACCTGTGTTCAGCCTCAGGCTTGGCCCCCCATCACATCTGCGTCCATTTGAGGGGGGGGGGGGATGGCCAGCGCGAAACAGCTCCCCCATTACAATTTGTGTAAATTAAACATTTGTTAACTAAAATAAGGAGAATAAGGACAGTATTGTCTTCCAAATGTAATCATTTTAAAAACAATTTTTGCCTAAACACTCAAAAGTCCACTACAGATGGAAAATTAACACGTTCATAAATGGATTTTATACTTTTATATGTGTATTTTTCCAAAGAAAAGGATATCAGTTGGACATACCTCAGAATCTTTTGGCTCGAATCAGTAAAAATATTTATTTTCCTTGTTTTCTGAATGTAATATTTTTCTGTCTCTCTCAAAGGAATAAATCCTGCAGAGCAGACCTTTGTGAGTGAAAATGTATTTGCAAGCACAAGGCAGCACGATCACGGAGAGCAGCGGTTGTGGGTTCGAGGGTGTAGAATCTAGAATGTGGAGTATGTGTGTGTGTGTGTGTGAGAGTGTGTGCGTGTGTGTGATCAGGTTAGTGTGTTCTCCATTGTGTCTGGAATATTCTGATCCTTGCTGGACAGGTATTCCAAGCAGAGAATCCCACAACTGGTTTGAGATGATCCAAGTGGTTAGAAACAGTGTGAAACAGTTTGGGAAGAGTGTGTCATTCAGGGCAATGACATGGGGCTGGGAAGTCAGTCCAGGTGGGGCCGATACCCCACTAAAGGCAGCAGGTGGTGTTTCGGGG
>JAODLD010000042.1:11577212-11588760 GCA_026781065.1 Mormyrops boulengeri | reverse complement strand
GGCCCGGGGGGGCGGGGGGGGGCGGCGGGGCGCCCCCCGGCGCCCGGGCCCGCCGCCGCGGGCGCGCCGGGCCGGCCCCCCCCCGCCCCCCCCCAGCGAAGGCAAGGTGTGGGACCTTCTCGGACGATCCTCACGATGCTCTCTCTGTACACATCAGGGAGAGGAAGGCGAATTTATGGACGCTCCAGAGGAGTCTTCATGCTACCCCTCCCAGATAAACACTGTCTCCCTACCCCCCCTGGAACAGGTAAGGCTGACGGACACCCTCACCGGCCTCTGACACGAGGGCCCTGAACTCGTCTGGTGGACCACTGACCACCTCAGCTGTCCGAGTGCCGTGTTAGTTTACGGTGCCGCTTGTTGGTAGTTGGGGAAAACATGACTTTACAACCAGTGGGCATGATTATATTGGCTGGTTCTAACAAGTACACTGCAATTGTTTACCCATGCAGCTCCTCCCACAAAACATGGCCAATGGCACGGTCCAAATGTCGATATGTCAATGCTATGTCCCGACAGGTCCTAACTGGCACAATGCAGTGTATGTAGCATATACAAGAGAGATCACAGCTGACAACAGCAGATGATACCATGGTCTGCTGTAACCCAACAGAAATACTGGTGACTGGCTACCAGTGACTAATGGGTTAAACCAGTCAGTGGCAGACTGGGCATGGTGACCCTTCACCAAGAAGTCTAAGGTTTGTCCTACTGCAGAGGGGCTGGTGTTGCAGTAAAAGCCACCTGTCTAATGGGCCATGTAGCTGAGGTCTCTTAAAAAAGGAATTGCATAAAGAAGGTACTGTCAGGTCCCAATGCATGTTGTTTCTGTGCTGGGGCTTCCATTGTCCAAAATTTTTAGAGCGTGATCAGCTGCACCTAATCTGTGTCAGAACATTTAAGACGTGCATTTACGTGAAGAAAAAAGGCACAGTACACATCCTTGTGAAAACACACACGTGCATGGTGTGCTGCCAGAATATTTACACCCACCGCGGGACGGGCCCCCGCAGGCATGTCAGGCAGCATGCAGCTCTGCGATGAAGCGATGAAGCTCCCGGCCCAGGTCTCTCACAGCCTCCACGCTGTCCCAGGCTCTGGTCATGGATGTTCAGCTGCTTGGATCCCTCCAGGTGGGGGGGGATGGGCTGCCCCAAAAGAGCCCCTAAAGCAGGGAGCTAAGTTGGGCTAAAACAATGAGCAGGGCAGGCACACCTTGGCGCTGCCCTTACCTGCCTAGATCCCAGCATCCAGGAGATACGCCATCCAGCCCTCTGCCTGCTGTTCGTCATTCAGGAATGACTTTTAAAAAATGTGAGTGTCATAAATCTTTGCCAGTACATGAACACCTGTGTGTCCCTCTCTTTCTGTGTGTGTGTGTGTGTGTGTGTGTGTGTGTGTGTGACTTGCTCCCTCCCCAGGTCCCAGTGGATTTCTACTCCCAGGCAGCACCATTGGGAGGCTCCCAGTATAACTTCCAGCGCGTTGCCCCTGCCATATCCCAGAATACCATGCTGCACACTCTCTACCCCAAACCCATCTACTCCTACAGGTACACTCCCCATCTATCTCACACCCTGCAGACACCCCTCCTCTCCTCCTATAAAACACCCACATGCTGTCACTGCCATGATGCATGTAGTATGAACACGGAAGGACAGCTCCTGTCACAAAGCTGCTCATGCAGGAGATGTTGGGCTGAGCAATCTGAAGGCATTGGAAGGACAGCGCCACCTGTGGGGCATGTCATGAAGCTTAAAAGAGTTCCTCCTGTGTTGGTGTGATTTACAGCTGGGAATCCCCCCCCCCCCTTCCAAACACCGCCACCGCTTCCTTGCAAGCAAATTAAACACTGAAAAAGCTACTAACTGCTTATCTTACCCCCTTATGCACAGTAGTCAGACATTTCCCATAACAAACCAAAAGCAGCTCCATCTTTAGGGCGTGCTAGTGAGCTTGTCCTTTGCGTCTCCTGCAGCATCCTAATCTTCATGGCACTGAGGAACAGCAAGACCGGGAGCCTCCCAGTGAGCGAGATCTACAGCTTCATGACAGAGAACTTCCCCTATTTCAAGGTAAAGCTGAAATAATTGACTCGTAGCAAATGGGGAGTGGGGGTCATGTGTGGGAAGGGGGGGCATGTTTGGGAAAGGGGGAGGTGTGTGCAGGAATGGGGGGGTAAGCAGTCTGTCTCAGAACTGCCCATCCATTCATCTGTCCATCTGTCCATCCGTTCATCCTGTCCATCCGTCCTTCCGTTCATCCCGTCCATCCATTTATCCTGTCCATTCATCCATCTGTTCACTTCGTCCATCCATTCATTTGTTCAAGCCTTCCATCCTTTCAACCTGTTCAACTATTTATCTGTTCATTTCTTCCATCCATTCATTTCTTTCATCTGTTCCTTCCTTGCCAGTTCATCCTGTCCGTCAGTCCATAATTTCATCCCCCCATCCGTTCATCCCATCACACTGTTCATCCCGTCCATTTGTTCATCTGTTCAGCCATTCATCTGACCATTCATTCATCCCACCTGTTCATCCCTTCCATCCATTCATCAATTCATTCCTTCCATTCATCTATCCCATCCATCCATTCATTGCATCCATCTGTCCATCCCATCTGCTTGTTTTTTGACAGAGACCCTGGGTCAAAGCTCCTCTTAGTGCCAGACCGAAGCGTCTGCGTGTTCACTGTCTGTCTATTTGTTTAACCGCCCATCCGTCTGTCTGTCTATTACCTCAGCAGACACCTCCCTCAATGCCTGTACTGCCAGCCCCACTACCGGGAGCTGGGAGGGGGCAAAAGCATAAATTGTCTGTGGGTCTCTAAGTACCAGATTGGCAAACGCTGCCGTAGTAAGAAGACATGCGGTGATTCCGGTGTATTTGAATGTCAGTGGTTTCCTGGCAAAGGCCCCTCCCTGATTACTGTGGTGCTGAACCCCGCTAAAGCGAATGTCCTCTGTCAGCCCATGGCCATCAAGGCTTGATGCTGCTGTGGGGCCGCGCATGGAGCTGCTGTGTGGCTCAGCTCTGCGTCCATAGGCAGGCAGACGTGGGCTTGTAGCGCTGGGGCCTCCAGCTCCCAAACTCGGCCGTTGCTTCAGCTGCTTTTCATGGTGTTTAGCTCTTTCTTACACCTTCTTCTCATATGCTTTTGGCAAAAAATAGTTGGGTTGCTTTGGGAGATGCCCTGCCAGCAAGGCCCAGGTGAGAGACCCACACCAGACAGAGGTGGTCTGTCAGCACCCTCCATACAAAAAAAAAAAAAAAACACTCAGGGTCCCTGACAGAGAACACGATTCTCTATATCATTCAGCTCTCATGTGAAAGTCTTTCGTAGATATTATCTGGTAAGAGCTTCCAGAATCATTGAAGGTCTCATTACTGCCTCTCTGTAGGCCACTAATTATCACGTCGCACATGCAGATGTCTTAAAAGCCCCGTTGAGTTTTAAGTGATAAAATGTCTGGGGAGATATAATGTGAAGCATTTGGGCCAGGAGTGAAGGTGTGCTATGAAAGTAATTTAGCTGGGCTGTCAGGCGCTGCCAGAAAGTTGACACAGACGGCTGAGGTGCTTCAGTGAAGTTCAGTATAGTCCTAGAGGCACTGGTGGAGCAAAGGTCGAAGGAGGTTTCAGTGTATGTTACGGGACAGGAGTGAGGCCTCCGCCAACAAGCTGAGAGATGCCATGCTGTAAGGTCCACTGCTTTTTTCTTGTGCTGAAGCAAATCATGGAATATGTCCTGTGAAGTGTGGGAAGGGGTCAACGTTTCAGGGGAGGAGTGCAGCCCACGTGCTCAGAAATCAGCTCTGGGAAAGTGAGGGAACCTCAGCTCTGGGAAAGTGAGGGAACCTCAGCTCTGGGGGGGAGGGGGGGGCAGCCACATGGCATGTGTCTGTGTGTTTGGTTTCCATTTGTTCAGTGGGTCCTTCCATCCAATCCCTGTATCTCATGGTCTGCAAATTTTTCAGTGTTAAAACCTGGGAATTTTTTCTGAAGCTCTAAGGCACAGACCTTCTCTGGCACTTTTCTGTTCCAACTCTTCCTTCCTTCCACTCTTCCTTCCTACCTCCCTCCCTTCCCTCCCTCCCTCCCTCCCTCCCTCAGACAGCCCCTGATGGCTGGAAGAACTCAGTCCGTCACAATCTGTCCCTCAACAAGTGCTTCGAGAAGGTGGAGAACAAGAGCGGCGGCGCCTCCCGCAAGGGCTGCCTGTGGGCCTTGAACCCGACCAAGGTGGAGAAGATGCAGGAGGAGCTGCACAAGTGGAGGCGCAAGGACCCACACACCGTGCGCAGGAGCATGGCGCGGCCCGGTGCGTGAGGAACTCATGGGGGAGGGGGGACCAGCCAACACAATGTTAGTATAGAAAGTACTCTAATGTCAGCAGTGTGTCATACAAGAGATGTTAGTGTAGCCTTGGATACAGCAGAGTACCAAGCCAGAGTATCAAGCCAGAATACAAAGCCAGAGCGTTGAGCCAAAGGATTAAGCTGGAGTATCAAGTCAGAGTATGAAGCTGGAATATTAAGCTAGAGTATCAAGCCAGAAAACAAAGCCAGATCATCAAGCCAGAGTATCAAACCAGAGTATCGAGCTGGAGTTTTGAGCCAAAGTATCAAGCCAGAATATTAACCCAAAACATCAAGCCACAGCATCAAGCTGGAATATCAAGCCAGAGTATCAAAACATAGTATCAAGCTGGAGTTTGGAACCAGTGTATCAAGCCAGAATATAAAGCCAGGGCATCAAAGTAGAGCATCAAGTCAGAGCATTAAGCCAGAGTATCATGCTGGAGTTCTGAACCAGAGTATCGAGGATGAAAATCAAGCCAGAGCACCGAGCAAGAATACTGAGCCAGAGTATCAAGCCAGAGTATCGAACCAATGGTATGACAGAGCACAAGGTCTGTGACATAGAATGGTAGCGCAGCATATGACACATAGGCCGGGAAAAGAGAGCAGAGCATTGACTTACAGGAAACAAAGTGCAGGTAACGATGTGATGGGTCATCAACAGGGCTGCTGATTCTGCAGAATCAACAAATTCAGTACAAGTGTTTAGTGATACCTTCTTCATTGTTGTCAGTACATATCTTGTTTCAGTGTTTATGCAATAGCATTATCATGGTAACATTTAGCAATGTTCTCCGCACAGATTTGACTGCCTCTCTGTGTCTTTTCCCAGAGGAGCTGGAGCGCCTCCTAGGGGAGCGACCGCAGAAGTGGAAACTCACTGAAATGCACAGTTATGGTCAGACTCTGCTCCCAAGGGGAGTGTCCCCCTGCTTCCCCACCCTACAGCAGAGGCTGTCAGGCCACACCTTACGACATTGCCAACAGGGCTCTGCCATTCCTCAAGCCCCACAAAGCCAGTCCCCATGGCCGCCTGATGACCAGCATCTGCATCATCACCCCCCCGAGCACAGTGCCTTCCCTTACTACCCCCCAAGCCGACCTTGTATGCTGGAAACTCACCTTCCCTACAGCGCCGCCCTACAGGCGAATAATGGAACCCCCCAAAGCATGCAGGAACTGCTGTTGGAGGGGGAGACGAGCAATGATGTCGATGCGCTGAACCCCAGCCTCACTGACCTCCAGCTGCATGGTGTGTGGGGTTAAGGTTAGGGATGAAGATTAAGAGATAAGCATTAAGGGTTAGGTTTAACAAAACAGTGCAGTGTTAAGGTGGATCTTCCCTTGCAGGTCACCTGTGGGAGGAACTGAAGGATGACAGCCTGGCGTCCGACTCGCTGCTGGTCATGGCCAGTTCCCCACCCTATGTGAGCAGCTGCATGCACTTTGCGGGCTCCGAAGCAGGCGAGCTTGAGGCTGTGAGTGACCTCCCCACACAGGAAAACGGCAGCCCGTCCAGCGTGCACATCTCAGGACTCTACTCTGCCACCTTCACCAACCTGGACTGCTGCGTACCTGGAACCCCTCCTCCTGCAGCCATGGGACGAAGCCCTGGGGGGTCCGATTACTCCCCAGGCACCAGCGGGACTTACAGGAGGCAAAACTCATCACTTGCATCGGCAGCACCCATCACCATCACACAGTAGACTGATCTCTGCTAAACCATGCAGCCTATGCTCCTTTCTTTACGCATTTTTATTACATTGTTAGTAGAAAAAAGACGAGGAATGGACAGCACAGCAGCACTTCCACAAGGGGGCGGTATGGTTTTTTATATTTCCCATTCGTGTGCCTCATAGCACAGAATGTATCAAGCAAACAGAAAATAAACAACTTCTGTTGTTTCACGGCTTGTTAGTGTCATTTTGCAGCTAAATATTACTTTCAGATAGACTGTAGAGGAAAAATACAATAGCTCACTTTTTTTCTGGATACAAAACTAAAATACATATTCTTGATGTCATGGACGTTACTGGTAACCTGTGTCCCTAGTAACAGAGGCATGGACGTTACCGGTAACCTGTGCCTAGTAACACCGGCACGGATGTGTGATGTTACTTCAGCTCTGAAAGATAATCTAACATTTTTTCCATGGGCTACAAAATAATGATCTTTGGATTTAAATCTGTAGATTTAAAAGTTTCAGAACAAAATATAAAAATGACACTCTTAGGACACAAATCATTGCTATTGTTATTTTAAAAATCGCACATTTATTAACTTATCAAGACTGGCATTGAATTGTCCAAAAATTAACATTGTCAAATCATTTTACAGTAATCTCATGAATTGAAATGATTTTTTTTCATCTAGATGGTATGCATGTGAATATAGTGAGAGCACTCTACATCTGGGCTGTTAACTCCTGTCCAAGCAAAGTCCATTACGGCATTACAGGTATGAGGACAGAAATGCTTAGGGAGAATGTCACCAGCTGTGTTTTTGTCACTAATGTGCACCACTGGTTTTTTTATAATACAGAATGTCTTTAGAGAATCAGCTATTCCTCACATGAACAGCATCGTTGATACCTTACCATAAACCAGGTGACCACATTTACCTGCTTGTAAAAACCTTCACGAGCCGCAAATCTCAGTGCTTCAGAAGCCTTGTTTTGCAGTCCCTCCTGGAGTTCATTTCGTTATGAGATAAAAACAGTCTTTCTCTTTCTGTGGGTGAGCAGTACTGCGCCCTCTAGCCCCAATGTTGTTTAGATGTACTCACATCCCGCAGGGATGAGACTGAAGTCAAGGGCAGGTGCACACAATGGCCGCACACACGCGCACACACACACACACACACACACAGACACAGACACACACACAGGCTCCTGCCCCCAGTTGCCATTCCTGGGAATGAAATTCTAGGTAGCTTCCCAAACCCCCCCCCTTTAATAATCCATCTGTTAATGACTGTCCATTGCCTGTCCCTATAGCCACTCAGCTGTCCATATGGTGATTTAATATATTTATTTAACATAGTAATATTTATCCTAATACATGTTTAAAAATAACATTTTGCTCATTGAAAGTGAAAAAATATCCTCATGCCCTTTACTATTGGTTACGTCGTCATCTTGGAAAGTCCTGCATTGCTCTGCAGTAGTTGCTGAATGTGAAACTCTAATGTGCTCATTTCAATACGTCATTTTACACAGAAACGGGGCAGGAAAAACAGAGGCAACTGCAGGAATTTTTAAAAATGCCATGTAGGTCATATTGGCCTCTTTGTTACCTGAGAAACACAGGTGAGCACGTAGAGAGATGGACAGACAGCAGGAAGCAGTGAGCCAGAGCCTGGCGGTGCCTGGAGGTGTTTGTGCGCCGCTGGGCTGACTGGCGCTCGGCTACAAGCCCGACAGCGCGTCCCAGGCCGGCCTGGCTTTGTGACACCGCGCCTCGAGAGGAAGCGGAATGCAAAATATTCACACTGACATCCTCCATTAATAAAAAAAAAAAACAGGATTATGGCAACCAGTGTTTCAAAAACACATGCACTGGGGAAAATGTCTCTCAGAGAATGTGCTGGAAAGCAAAAGCGGCTTCACAAGATTCCAGCTCCCACCTGCTTCTCCTTCTTGTTAAAACACACAAACAAACATGGATGACAAGAGTAACGGGAAACTTAATCAGTAGCCTTTTCCAAAGCGTGGAAGCCGTCCGCCATTGAGGACCCTTTCAAACTGCAGTTTGCCCAAGGGTTGTGTCAGTTTCAAAAAGCATTAAGAGTCTTCTAGAAACCGCAGCATGTCCTGCTCTGCCCGAGTCCGCTAATATGCCATGACAGGGCCTCATTAAGGGCCTGTTGAAAAGCAATGTGCACAGAGAATCTTCCAGAAAGGAAGGGAACAATTATCTAAGCGTTCCAAAGAGGTGAGAATTGTCCTTGACTCCTTGATTTTTGACAGACCCCTCTGCCCTCAGGACGTGTCTTTTCGGGGCTCATCGATGCCTTGATCTTGGAGACGGAATTGTGCATATGTCAGATTAGGGTGGTGGGAGGGGTCTGTTGCCACTTCAACCCTGGGTTGACATTTGAAGAGGATGAGAAGATGGGGGAGAGAATGATGAGAGGTGTGATGATGGCAGTGTGCTTACAGGGGAGGTCTCATTAAAGATGTCTGCTCGCTGCTGGGGGGGGCAGGGTTGCTGGTGAGAGGGGAGCATCTTGTTGAGGAGGAGTGGTGGAGCGAGACTGTGTGGGTGAAGCTAGCGCTGTGTAGACGAAGCTGGCGTGGCATCCTCCACCTCCCCTGGGTCCTAGGGCCCCCCACTGTAAGAGTAGTCTGCCTTGTTGTGCATCACAAGCTTGGTGTCCACAAAGTAGAAGCTGTCCGATTGCGTCTCGTAGGGGTGAAGGATCATTTCCTGGACTGAAAAGAGAACAGAAAGGATAAAATGCATCAGACTCAAAGGGCAGATCGGCTGCTCCTCCCTTATCTACTACCTTCCCTCAAGAGAGGACCAGACAGTTTATTAAAAAAACACACTTGGAGAAAACTATATCAATCAGTTAAGTTCACTTCATCAAGATTTTAATTCAAGAATATTACTCCTTAGAGCTGATGTTCTTTTATATCCTGTCATCTTATTTTCTAAACAAAAGCAGTTACTCGCACCTCCATTTGTATCCACATCTGCCTCCAAATATGGCCCAGAAGTTGGAGTGGGTGTGGCCTGGTGCGGAAGGGGGCAGGGCAGGCTGGCGGTACTCACTGATCTCCTCAGAGAGGGCTGGGAACTCGTAGATGTGCTCGCAGGTGTTCTTGCTGTTGGGGATGCAGAAGCCGAACTCGAAGTCAAAAGACTTGAGTAGCTGCTCGCGGAAGTAATGCCTCTCGATCATGCGGAAGTTGTTAATGGGAGTGTCGCCCACGGTGAACTCGACCCTGTAGAAAAGGAGAGACCCAGCATCAGCTCTGAGAAGGGTGGGGCCAATCCAAATGAAGAGAATGGAGGTTTGTGCTTAGACTGGTGTCTTTAACTTACTGGGAAGTCCAACCCCAGCTCTGGCTCCCAGAATGCACTGGGGGTCCCAGCTGAGAATTATTATGACAGCTTATCCTCCCCCTCTGGGACCCAGCATGTCCTTGGTTCCCCATCTCCTCAGAAACTGCCAGTTCTCTCAGCCGTCTATCTGTTTGTCTGTCTCTCCGCTAGATGCCCACACTCCTCCGTCTGTCTGTCTGTCTGTCTGCCTGTCTGTGTCTGTGTGTGAGTGTGAGAGAGGACTTCTGTGTGACTCGTCCAGTTCAAACAGAGGTATAAATATCCTGTCGAGTCATAATGGTCACCCTCAAAACCCCCCAACCGGCTCCCCGCATCTGCGCCCCCCCCTCACTCACGTGGCCCCGACCTGCTGCAGCCTCAGGAATGCGGGAGTGAACTGGTACCGCACAAAGCGTCCGGCGTTGGGGTCAGAAGGCCTCTTCTCCCTCGTCCTCTCTGCAAAGGACAAAGGACGACGTGACATGGACCCCCTAGTGGAGAGTCCCAGCACAGCAGGCATCATGGGGCTTTGGGTTAGGATTAGAATCACAGTGTAACTCACCGGCATTGCGGGGTTTGGTAATCTCAAAGAGCACGGTGCCGGTCGCCATGTCACGGATCTTGAACCTTGTGAAGTCGATGTTATGAACGTTCTCCTCCGGAGAGCATAGGTAACCTGAAAGGCAGCGAGATGGTGGCCTGGTGCGTTTGTATGAGAACGACGGACAGCTGCCACAAGTCAGCACCTGGGGTTCAGGGTCTTCCGGAACCACAGCAGCAGTAACAGCTATAATTATTATTATTTATTAGTTGAAACAGTGAAATTCATATGTGATGAAGCTCCACAGACACACACCCAGAGAGCCCCCCCAACAGCACCCTGGCAGTCAGAATCTTGCCTGCCACCTAGAGGGGATGTAGAAAATTACAGCAGCTCCAGCAAAGGATGGTGTCATTGTAATGACTGCTATCCAAACTGCAACATGTTGGGTCAGTGAGCTGCCAGACCACATCTTACAGCCTCCATTAGCATGTAAAACTCCATAGGCCATTTTACTGGGGTGCAATTGCACCCCCTATTGGTTAGATGAAAAAGCTATTTGAAGATATTAGGTTCAGTAAAATTAAATTGTATTCTAAAGTTATATTTGAAAACGACTGTACTGTAATAATGAATTATTGCAAATTATTGTAATTTTAGTAAATTCACCTTTTGTTTTTTACAAATTCATTTCTGTGGGTGTCTGAATGATAGGCCTTTTTCTCTTTATCTGCCGTCACTGGCTGGGCATTAAGAAGACCCCAGTGTTTGTACAGATGTTAATATAAGTGTCCCTGAGTAATAACAGGACATGGGTAATGACCCTCAGGCTGAACGACACCAAAGAGGCTTAACCCGCCTCTGAGCCATGTGCTGTGGACTTATTGTGGCGGGGGGCTTCACTCTCAGGCAGCATGGCCAGCCTGGTGCCTGTGTGTGGGGGGCTTAGGGTTACGGTTAGTAATTAAGTCACATTGTGTAATGCTGGTCTCTGGCCACCCTGTACTGCCACTGCAGGTCACTGCCTCTTGGTGACCCTACAGCAGCGCGTCACAGTGACATAATCCCCTCTGGGGTATTTTTAACTACATGACATCACAGGTTAACACCATTAAACAGCAAAAGCTATCATATTTTTCTGTACCAATGTCTCGTTTTACAATACGCCTGCATTATACAAAACATATTATTCATGTCACATATATCATATATAACGCCTACATGATAATCCTAGAGCTAGATTTGGTAGCCGACAATCCATCCTCTGAGGCCCCTGCCTTCAACTGCCACCTGATGTGCACTGTGCCTGACCCCCATGCGTCTTTTTGCAGATGATGTGGTCCTGTTAGCTGTGACCTTCAGCATACGCTGGAGCGGTTTGCCGCTGAGTGAGAAGCGGCTGAGATGAGGATCAGCTTATTCATGAGTGAGGGAAGAATTCAATTCAATTCAATTTTATATATATCGCTTTTAACAACAGTCATTGTCACAAACCACTTAACATACAACTGGCCCGAATCCCCACCAAGCAAGCCTGAGGTGACAGTGGCAAGGAAAAAGTCCCTCTAGCAGGAAGAAACCTTGAGAGGAACCTAG
>JAODLD010000042.1:11564109-11577058 GCA_026781065.1 Mormyrops boulengeri | reverse complement strand
CACATTAACATTAGTTCAAAAGTTCAAGTCCATATAATTTAAAAGTCCTAGTTGGTTCCAGATAATGGTCTCCAAGGTTTCCGGGATAGGCTCCGGACCCCCCGCAACCCAGAAGGATAAGCGGTTTGGAAAATGAATGGGTCTCTAAGGAGCGCAGGTGAGGGTTCAAGTGGCAAAAAAGGGAGTAGGAGATTGACAGGTGGATCAATGCAGAGTCAGCAGTAATTCTGTTCTGTTATGGTAAAGAGAGAGCTGAGCCAAAGCTATTGATTTACTGGTCAATCTACGTTCTTACCCTCACCTTTGGTCATGAGCTTTAGGTAGTGACCGGAAGAATGAGATTGTGGATACAAGGGTTTGTGGGCTCAGCCTTAGAGAAAGGGTGAGGTGCGTAGACATTTGGGAGAGGCTCAAAGTAGAGAATCAAAAGGAGCCAGTTGAGATGGTTTGGGCATCTATCAAGGATGTCTCCTGGACATCTAATTTCCAGGAGGATAAGTGGTGGAGAACGAACGAATGAACGAATGAATGAATGAATGAATGAATGAATGAATGAATGAAAATTATTGTTCTCAGAAGCTCAGGGCACTACTAGAGACATACCTGAGGCATGTACCTGAGATGTACAGGCTGGTAATCATATTTTTGTGGACATGGGACCACCAGCAGCTGGTGCAGCCAGAGTTTCTGTGCATGTTCAGTTTCCCATCATACTGCTCTGAAAACCCTGATGCTAATTAGCAGGGGCAGCGTTTCTCTTCTGTTATCTAATCTGCCACATGACGGCACCATGTGGGGCATGGGAAGAGGCCGCCAAGGCCAGTGGAGACAGTTCGTCTAGCTGTGTCCGGCTGACAATTAGCTCTCTTCCATTCCCAGGGAGACACCTGTCTCTCTGCTTCCCGGAGGCCTGTACTTTCTTGCTAACTCGTGCCCTAGTACTGTGGTGTCCCTTATATCCATAGCAATCACCAGGGGGTGCCGGTGTAGGTACCGCTTGGCAGACAGAGGCTGCTGCTCAAAGCCAATGGGCTTATTGCTATTCTACTCTCCAGGGCAGTCTGGAAAGAGTGCCTGCAGGACCCTTACTGAGAACAAGAACCTCATCCATGGTGGGTCAACGTAGCGCCATCCATTGGGTATCCTGGGAGTCTCAGACTGGTAAGGGACCATCTGAAAACCCCTGTTTGCATGCATTGCCACTCTATTGCAGAACCAGACAAGGCAGAACCGGCCTGCTCCTGTGAACCGGGCTGCCACTCGATTGTAGAACCAGCCAATGGAGAACCGGCCTGCTCCTGTGTACCGGACTGCACAATGCTCGGTGACACAGCAGAAGACTGTACAACACAATCCAGCAAGTCATGCCTGAAAGGAGCTGATATGGGCTTTGTTTTCACAGGCCGTCGGTTGCTAAGAGGCAGCCGGTGATGTAACAGCCTCCCCTGTGAATATGTTAATCTGCCATCTGGCGGGACCGAGAGCGGACATGCAAGGAGGTACAGGCTTGCATTACAGACATGAGTTAAAGGGGTTAGCATTGCGTTACATCGGGGTGCTAACAGACGCGCTGGCGGTTAATTGATTTTCCTGTTTTCAACCTTAGTCCCCAAAACAAATTGTACCTATGCTGTTTATATAGCCAGTGAGTCAATATATCTCATTTATTTAGAGCAATGTTTAGTAATGGATTCATATATAAAGTAAGTTATTGTATCTTATTCATGTAAAGCAGTGCTAGATGAAAGGTCAACAACATGATTTATGCAAACAATTCAATGATAGGTTACTATAAAGTATATACATGTAAATCATAGCTCAGTGGGTGGGTAAATCATATCTTATTTCTGTTACTCATTAATTATATTGTACACACGCACAAAGCTACTTTGGCCCGTGAAGGTAGGTGAATGTGTTTGCAATATATTAATTTGATTGTTGAAGGGTAAATTTAACATAATGTTTATGCAGAGCAGTGATGAGAAGCTGGGGATGATTGGAACAGGAATTAATTTCTGAGAGTAAATTTTAAAATCGGCCTAAAAAAATTCCGGGCCACATTGAGAGGGCCCTTGTAGACTCCCAACGCTGTGCGATAAAACAGCCATGGGTTTGAAAAACTCTCTGCATATCATTTAAATGTATGATAATAATGAAAGTGAGAAACTGCACAGGCAAATTATACATGTAATGAACGTGCTGCTATAAACTATGACTGTATAAGATGAACATGACATTGGCCCACCCCTAGTGGGCGCTCTGTGTGACCCAAATGCTCTGCACTATCGCTCAGACCCCCTCCTTTCATCAGGGACCCCACTTGGGGGCTAGGAGCCCATTTCCCCATGGGCCTGGCGCCAGCCTGGGTCCAGTTTTGGGGGAGAGGAGGTTCCGGGATGGGGGGGTCTTTGGGGCCTGTGTCCACATTCCCATCAGTCACCCTCACTTTGTTCCTTTTAGCACAGTCACCTAGCAACGTGCCTTTTTATACCATTCTAGAACATCTGCCCAGCCCCCAGTCCGGATGATGTTATACAAGGAAGGCTTCCATCGCAACATCAAAGGACCACAGATCAGGATGACTCTCAGGAAATCTCTGTGTCCTCGTGTCGTCCTCTGTGTGGCATTTTGCCTGAAAACGTCCTGCAAATGTCGGTGGTGCCACACGCCAGGGGGCTGATATCACATTTCTGTCACTCAGAGTGAGTAAGAGAACTGTCTGTCACCTTAACAGTGATCCAAAAACCAGCACAAGAAGTAAAAAACTGAAATAAAATGTACTCTGAAAGTGTTACATATGAAGCCAACATGGGAGCTGTGTGTCTCCCCTTCCCTTTCGTACAGACTGAGCTGTCTGCTGTGAGAAACTGCACAGCTGTATCCGCGAGGTCTGCGGGCCAATTAACCTGTTAGCAGAAAAGTCTGACAGCTGACACTGTGATTTACTGAGGCTGCTCTGCGTCTGCTCAACGGGCAAGGGGGCATCTTACAGAGGGAGTCCCAAAGGTGCCGTAAGTGCCGTCACATACAGTCAGAGCAGAACATCACTGACCTGTGAGCTGAGAATTACACGGGCCCTGAGTGAAGCCGACGGCCGGCTGGTGTGACAGGAGGCCTGCCAGGCTTGCAGCCCTAGAAGCGGCTCTAGAATTTTGGCCTCGTGAGCTGTACTGAAAAATATTTAGGGAGATGTATTAGGTACACTACAAGATGCTGGGAAAGAAGCCACAGCTTCCAGATTAATGTTTATAGCTATCAGAAACCAAAGCTCATGTTAACAACTTCATACATCATCAATCACTGGTAAAACAAAGACTGGGCATCCATGAGTTTAAAATATATACTCACAAAAGCGACTTATTAGGCTCTAGTCTGGTCTTCCGTGATTGTGCCAGAAGCGAGAGGTTATTTCTGGGTGAGTTGTTGAGTGCTCAGTCGAGTGCTGCCTTATCTAATTTTGGACAGCTGGGTTCGGGGTGAGGGAGGCATATTCAACCTCCAGGTGGTCAACCAGTCATGAAGAAAGATGCATCGGATGCCCTGCACAAGATGTGTTTACGGGAGCTTAAGCAAAGTCGCCATGCGCTAACATACACCTTCAAGCTGTCTTTGTGCACTGGAAAAAGCTATAACAGCCAAAGCTCAGATGGACTTCATAGGCACTTTCACACCAAAGTTCCAGAACCTGGTCCCTAGTTACAAATTCTTTTGTAGCCTCTGGCCACTTTCTTGTCTTGCTTTCACACCATGCAACATGAACTTGGACCTTTATGCTAAATAAGCATGGGAGATGCAAGAAGTTTGTAGGTTAAACTTCACACGTAATTTTGTACGAAGCTACAGCACCACCCCAAAACAACGAACGATGAACAAATCATTTTGTTAGTTATTGGGAGGGTGGGGGGATCAGCTGCAATCAAAATGGGACAGAGCTTTTTATTTATATTTTATTTTTATGACCCACAACATGTTTATAATTATTAATAATGTGGCCAGTAGATCTTTTGTTTCCCACAGGATAAAAAACGATGTAACGTTATCCTGTTGGCGCTAGCAAGTTTCACCACTGGCATCGGTGATAATAGACAAAAAAGTATATTGATTGAATTTTCCAATAGATAAATATGGAGATGCATGCAAAAAATGTGTTCATTGATGCATTAATTGTAACTGAGGTACAAAAATAATTCTATCTGCTCAATGTTTGTTCCACTACTTCTATCCCTTTTTCTGAAAGTTAATGCCGATGCTTATAGTCAACCAAGCAGCAAGCTATCGGTGGAAGTGCCTCCCCCAAATGAAAATACCTAGTCCACAGTAGGTACTAAAAAAAGCACCTAAAAACTGAGGATGTACAATCGGGCCAGGTTCCTGTGGTGTGAACACGAAAAAACACCCTGGTTCCAGAAAAAGGTTCTGGTTCTTGAAAAAAGCGTGGTGTGAAAGTGCCCCATGATCACAGTGAAGATGCCCTTATGAAGCCTTAAGAAGCTTCTGGAGGAATGGCATCTGTATGGTCAACCAACAGCATGCAGTAATAATCACAATGAAAAGGTGCCTTCACGGTTCAACTGGTTGCTTCCATGATGAAACACTACAAATTGACTTCCATGCAGGCATCTGATGACCTTCGTGTCTTCATACAAGACTTTCCAAATCGCTGACTCTGAATGTCTGACTTGCTGACTCTCTGACTTGCTGGCTCACTGAATCTCTGACTCACTAAATCTCTGAATCTTTGACTTGTTCACTTTCTGACATGCTCACTCTCTGACTGTTTGGCTTTCTGACTCACTGAATCTGACTTGCTGACTTTCTGACTCTCTGAATTACTGAGTCGCTGACTCACTGAATCTCTGACTTGCTGACAATGAATCTCTGGCTTGCTGACTCACTGACTCACTGAATCTCTGCCTTGCTGACTCACCAACTCTCTGACTAGCCTGACTAAACTCAGCTACGGCAGCTTGAGCTGCCACTTTCACCAGGTTGCAGTCCTTCCGAAAAGGGTCATAGCACTCATTCAGGCAGGTTCAGTATTTTTATTAATTAAACTTTGATGGGGGAGTCAATAGGTGCAGCAGGAGATGCAAGGCTAAGTAGGAACCAGGGAGAGGAGACAGTCCAGTGCTGGGCAGCCAGTTTGGATGCTGTCCTGTTACCTGCAGCTTAATCAAAAACCACGAGCATATCCTGATTTGTAAGGGCTGACCATGATGAGGTTCCCACAGTGCCTGAAAATTAGTTCGGAAGATTCCAGACTTAATCATTCATCCCTTTGCAACGATCAGTTGGTGCCAATGACGGCACTTATAAATCGGGCAAAAAGATTCAAGTGCCCAGAGGAAATATGGCAAATAATCATACTTTTCCTGTAATTCCTGTAAACTCCCCACCCTACCCCAGCCCTCAGGCTGACCTCCATCCTGCCGATTAGCTGATTGGCTGATCTCGTGCCCGGTCCCTCCTATGGCAATATGTGATTTTGTAAAAGCAGCATCATTCCGTAGCAGACAGAGACAGTGGGAGTCAGCGCCACGTGGGAGAGGGACCAGGCCTCATTCAGTCACACGGCACATCGGGATCGCGGCCCGCTGCTCGCCGGAGGATGGCGGCTACATCCTGTACCCGTGATGTGAGGAGCTGTGGCGCGTGGCCAAGCTGAGGCGGCGCTGCAAGGCCTTGAGGGCGTTTGCCGTCATGCAGAAATACAGGCTGTGAAATGTAAGCTGAATGTGAGAATCAGAAGATAGACAGAAAAACACAGGCTCCAAAGGGAACTGCAGCTGACCATGACACTGGTCTTAATTCGGATTGTATATATAATACTACTAAACTGCAAAAATGTAAAGTTAACAAATATGTAATTAAGCCACATGAAGAAGCATCAGTAATAAGGGTGGTGTGAGGTGGGTCCATGTGGTCCTGGGGGTGTGTGTCACGTGACCATCACCCATGGTGACTTCCACCACCCCTCATTCCCAGAGTTTGGTTTAAATAGCTGCCCTCATTTCCTTCTTGCTGTTGGTCAACAGACCGAGAGAGGGAGCCAGCCTCCTGCGGAGACCAGCGTAACGGCTTCGCTAATTCCAGCGCTTTTTCCCTCTTTCCTTCCCTCACCTTTTCAGGTATGAAATCCACCTGCCATTAAAGTGCCTCGGCCTCCTTCATATACATACCATAAACATCAACAGCTCAATCAGAAATAAAGGACTGAATCTTCAGGGCCGCGGGGCTCCGAATCTCAGCCGTTGCTGTCCTGCTCCCTGAAGCATGAATGATGTGATTTAACCTGCTGTTACTCTGTGCTTTTCTATGCCTCCACCCCCCCCCGGGCTGTAAAGTGGTTCTGTATCATCTCCAGTCCACAATGTCACCGCGGCAACTGTACATCAGCTCAGCAGGGGCCCTGCCTTCCTGTGAGTGAGTCACTGCCTTCCTGTGAGTGAGTCACTGCCTTCCCATGAGTCCCTGCCTCCCTGTAATTCCTTGCTTTCCTGTGAGTTTCTGCCTTCCATGAGTCCCTCCTCTTTGTGAGTCTCTGCCTTCCTGTGAGTAAGTCTCTGCCTCCTTGTGAGTCCCTGCCTCCCTGTGAGTCCCTGCCGGCATGTAAGACCCTGCCTTCCCATCCGTGTGTCCCTGCCTTCCTGTGAGTGAGTCCCTCCTCCTTGTGAGTCCCTGCCTCCCTGTGAGTCCCTGCCTTCCCATGAGCTCACTCTCCTTGTTTCTTTCTACATCTCCTGCATACAAATTCACAATTCGTGTTTCAAAATACTTTTGCAATGCATAAAAGGCTTTTGGAAAGTGGAACCAGGTGTTGGGGCCATTACTGCTATTCGCATCAAAGTGGTACATCACTGCCACAGTGCTTTCATCAGCAATCGTCTACAGTGATACCCAAAATGAATCACGGAGACCTTAACAAACCCAAGCACAGCAGCCTGAAGGTATGTCCAGGGTGTGTGCCAGTCATTATGGGTGTCCATAAATATTTTAGGAATAACACTCAGTGGCTTGATCGTTTTAACTTGGAAAGGCACAACATCAAGATGTATAAAGACCATTAGCCATGGGGATAGCAGACCAGAATCATCTGCAATCCACGTAGCTGATCAGGTCTTTACACCCAGCCTCACGTTTATAAATACTGTGTTGTATACTCTCATTTTCATACATGATACTCATTATTGTTGTGGGCACCTTATGTACAGTACTGTGCAAAAGTCTTAGGCAGTAAAAGAAATGTCTATGGCTATTTATCTTTGTAGTACGTTTATGTTCGCTCAGAACAAAACAATTAACATGATAACATATGCAAATTAATGGTAACACAATAAAAATTAACAAGAATTTCCTTTGTTCTCCAAAAAGATACTGGTATCTTGTTGGATGACAAGATAAGTTCTGCTTTGCTTCCCAACCCTCTCGTCAAGGGCACATCAGCCATTCTGTGTGTTTGCTGAATTTCTCCACCAGCTCAGTTAATTAATCACCATGATTAGTTAAATAACTTAATAGGATACTGAGTAAGCAAACAAGGTGGGGTAGTGGTCGAGTCAAAAAATACATGGGTGTATTGGACAGTTGCTGCAAATACTTTAGGAGATGACTTGAAATGGCTAAGCTGACACACTTTGACAGACATTATGTCATAGTTTTACACCAACATGAAGATCATTGAAACATAATTTTCTGTAACTGCCTAAGACTTTTGCACAGTACTGTATATTACTTGTCTTGGATATAGTCTGTATATGACTTACATTGAATTTTATGTTCATTGTCTGTATATTGTGTGTCTAACTTGAGAGACACCACCGCTGAAAAACAAATTCCTTGTGTGAGTTAACACACTTGGCCAATAAATCTGATTCTAATTCTGATGGCACATTTAAGGAAATAACAGAGAGACCTGAAGGGGCTTCCCGTTCACAGCGCCCAGACCTGAAGCACTTGATCATATCTTACTGTGGAGATGCCGGACTGAGCTGGCACTGCACCTTGTGGGAGAGGCTGAGCGAGACCTGGACACGTGGCCCATTACCGCTCACCATCTGCTGCTGAAAATGGGTCAAACGCACAAGCGCGTGACACCAGGGCACATCCTGCCGTGGCTGCCGGGTGGAGATCAGCTTCTGCTCTGTGTGATGGGGTCAGGGCTCCAGAGTGCGGTCATGTGGGCTGCTCCTCCTGGTGCTGGTGCGAGCAGGTCGTAATTTATGTAATCGGGACCCCCAGAGGACCCGCACCCCATATGTATGTCTGGGGAACATGATGGAATAGACTGAGAGATTCACACGCACCGCTGACTCTGGTGCACACTGCGAGTTTACACCATTCCACTATCTTACAATGGAAGTGTGATAACTTTTACGATAATGGTTGTCAACTTTGGTCAGCTGGCTGGCGCAAGATTGTCAATTCGTGACAAGTCTGCACACACATGCACAGGCACTTGCATGCATGTAACAGTTTTCTCGTCATGTAAACAGTCTTTAGGGCTTGCAAACTACCCCAGTGCTTTTGATGTAGCCCATGTTGTGTCACGCCAGATGCGTGAGAGTTGGAGGCCATGTTAAGGTTCAAAATAAGGTTAATGGTTAAGAGTTGTTATTCAGCTAAAACTGCCTTCAAATGATTTTCATCACAAAGCTAATTTAAAGAAGAGGAACAGAAAATATATAGTTGCTGCCGATGTTTCCGTTTGTTGCACAATGTCTAATGCAGGTCGTTAAAGTCTCCTTTACCATCGCTCAGGTAAAGACTGATGGTGAAAATTGGTTGGACAGCTATCTAGTTCAGGACATAATGAATAAGGCTGAAAAATGTTCGTACACATGTCTCCTCTAATGTTTAATCGTCATCAGCGGGCTTCCATTGTGTGTGGTTTATTTATGGACCCCGGTTCCGCGGTCCGTGTTTATTTGTCAAATACCGAAAGCACAAATCGGTTAAATATTCCAAGCTACGCGTCTTTCGCAAACCTCTTATATATATAACATGCAGTGCGCCGTATTCTGACGTTTTGTCGTTTTGCTTAAAGAGACGTGGAAAGCCACTTGTGAGGCTGACGGCGATTTTTGTGCATAATTGCATTTTAATGTTTGGTTACATAAGAATAATGAAGCCATCGGGTTGTTGCCTAAGATTAAAAATCCATTCGCTTAGAAGCTTAAAGCATTCTTGCGAAAAAAGCCTAGTTAACTGCATTAGCTCTTGCCACCTTGCAACGTCTATAAACCTTTTATAAAATAAAAAGGGGAAAAGGCCAATAACACAAAATTGTTATGTATTTCGTAGTAAGGCAGGCGCTATCTTTGCATATGAAGTCAATTCCCAACCAGTTTATGGCTTTTAAACATTCAATTCAGAAAAAAAAAATGTTTTTCTTACTGTAGTAGCCTATGTACTGTAATTAAACCGTCCAGTCAAAGTTATCTCGCAGATACCGCATTACTTATGTGCTGTACGGAGACGCTGTCGTCCCTTAACAATGAGCGGCACAGTGCAGATGGGATTTACAATGAGTTTTTTCCCTGGAAATGGCTCTTACTGATAAAGCCGAATTAATATGCTGCTCGCGTCGGGGGCACGAACGGCAGCTACACAACGGTGAGACAAACACAAGGAGAAAATATGGCAATGGTTATAAACACGCTGTTGCATGTCAGGAGAGAATTAACACAGTGTGGTGGTAAGCACTGTACGTGGAAAGGGTACGGCAGTAGTGCTGCTGTCTCCGTGTCAGCCGGGTGCATCTTAGATAAATTATCTGCCAACTTACTTTTGGTGATTTTTTGGAGCCCGAGTACGTCTTCTGGGGTGATCAGGGGCTTCCTGAGCAGCTCCTCCTCCGTGGTCGCCGGCACCCCCGGCTCTGATGAGTCGCACCCTCTCTTGACTTTCATTTCCAGCTGCGGCTTGGGCTTGGCGGTCTCCGGGCTGTGGCGGGGGCTCTTATCACTACTGTCTTTATTATTACCGACTTTCTTGGAGCTGCTGTCAGATTCGCCCTGGCTATTGCGAACGACCTCTCTACTGGCACAAGAATAGCTCATCCTTCGTCCCTCCTCCCCCAGCCTGGTAGATAGATTGATACGAAGCAGTCACTCCCCTCACCCACCCACCCCTCTCAAAGGCTAAGCCTTCACTCCTTCTCTGCGTGAATCGCCTTTCTTTAAATCGGTCCCTTCAGTCCAGCGATGGTACGATCAGCCGCTGCGGAGCCGCACGGATCGCGGATGTGCGCGAACGCGGCCGCACACTGGCTGCGCACCTGACCGCACAGCAGTGGCACGAAAAAGCAGTAAAAGTGTTATTATGGCCGGAAGAGGAACGTCCCCTCAGGTCTTCACCGGTGGAAAACTCTGGCAAAGCGCGAAAAGAGATCTACGGAGCTTTTCTGTACCGTCACCGTTAGAAGCCAGAGACTCCACAAGATCAAACCGCCAGCCGTCATATGAATAAAAGAATGCCAGCGGTTGCTTCGAGGCTCAAGGCGAACGCAGAACAAGTTTTACTTTCTGACGCGCACCAGATCTTCCAAGTATATTGAAAAATAATTCCCTAACATGCATTTCCACGAACATGTGGACTGTTGACGATCTTTTAAATGTTTAATCGTTCGATAACAACCGCTTTCTAACTGACTAGGCCTATATCATAGTTAGAAGTAAAGTAAATCAATTAATCATGTATCGTACGTACAATCCTCGGGGGCAGTTCCTGATACATTTCCAGGAGCCTGTGTGAAAAACCAGCAGAAGACATCCACGAAACAGAATTCAGACAAGACACTTTAATGATGATGAAAAGACACCCACGTGTATTTTAAAATATGGTACGCAATGAATCCAGGCACATAACAAGAAATTCCCTTGCACCAACCCACTGCATTGATAGGACTGCATCAGTTTCCAGATGTCAGAATCCCTGAGAACTGTCCAGTTATGGTAAAAAGTAGAATGAAATGACTGTCCAGAAGAAAGGAAGAAAAAAAGCAACAATTCCACATTGTGGTGTCACATCCTAGTCATTCCACATCTCCTTTTGATGTACATCTAATCAGAGCATGTCAAACACATTGTTATAATATTGTGGCTGGATCCAGTTACCAATCACGGTGATAATATTGGCCTACAGTGATTACTGAGCGTAGTAGTACAAACTGTGCATCTGATGGTTCCTATGCTTCTTGACTGATAATAGTTTTATTTTGTCAGCAGCTGATGACGTGTTTGGCAGAGGAGACGCCGGCTGAGTACGTCTGTGAGTCCTTCACACGTCGGATAGACTGGATCTGTGGGTGGCGGGCACCCCAGTTGTTCCAGTGTGGATAGGTACCACACTCAAACATGTACTGGGAGCCACGGTAACCAGGATACTGGTATCCCACCCAACTGGTGGGATGGAGACAGAGGGAGAGAGACCTGACTGAAACACTTCATCTTTGCACATAATGTTTTCCCGCCACTATCAGATACATGCAAGAAATACTAAGAAAGAAAGTTATATGAAGAATTATTCAGCTTGTAGTATGATGGGTAAAATGTAGAAAAATCAGTCTTGCAGGATTTCACTTACACTCCACCAGTGACCTGGATGCTGGCCACGCGGTCCTGGAAACTGTAGGACCACAGACTGGGGATGTCCTCATCACAAACCTCCATCTTGCGACCATCAAAGTTGGTACATTCGAACAGGCAAATTTTATGATGCATGCTCTTCTGCAGAGAGATGCCCAGGAGTGGTCTGAGCTAGCATGTCGCTTATCAGACAGTGGCTATTTGTGGTCTGTCACTGTTAATCTGTTTCCAGAACTACATGGAACATAGTGGTGAATCTGTCTGCTACACAGGCAGACCAGGTACCTTTATAGTCATTGGTGTATAGAGCTATGGTCTGATTCCAGATCTGTGTGCCACTGACATACAGTGGAGTGACTCACCATGTAAACAGGTCTGACAGACATGAGGTGGTCATTTCTGTAGCTGCTAGTCCAGCTGTCCCAGCGAGGGTACTCTCCTTTCTCCAGCATGAACATCTCACCCATCATGTTTTGCTGCTCATATCCCACCCACCTGCAAGGGGACACGACGGCACTTAAGAAGGGACTGATGCAAAACGGGCCGTGAGATGAATGGACGAACGATACAAGAGGCTCCTTGCCTAGGAGTCAACCTACAGGATGCAGTTGCAAAGTAGGTGATGTCATCTGCAGTACCATGTGTGGCCAACAGAGGGTATATTTTTCACATGCAGGTCACGTATGACCGCGGATCGAATTGCAAACGTTACTACACATTACTTATTTAAAATATGCCACTCAAAATTTAATAAACAAAGTGGGTGGGGAAACACTTGTATAACATTTTTGTTCTTTATAGACTAAATGGCATTCTATATCTTAAAGTTATTATCTAAAAGGAAATGAAATGGTGTGCCCTTTATATGGCAATTATCAGATTTTGATCTTTTTGAAGTATATTGTGGTAGCCACTGGAAAGACTTACAGTCCACAGTCTACCCTGATGGACCTGACCCGGTCAAAACCATAATCGCAGATGTTAAAACATTCCCCCGTCAGGTGCACCCTTTGGCCCTGGAAGTTCTCAAACTCGAAGAGCCAGACCTGGTAACACAAAGGAAGCAAAGCAGATGTGCATCAAGCCTTCTGCAGAGAAACCAGGACACTGAGGCTGTGATACACCTGTGTTACATTTCATTAAGCTGATGGGGGAATGGAACATGAACAAACAGCCACCAGCCAGTGGGGGTGTCCTAACAGCAGCTGGGGGGGGGGCTAGTGCACTGGAGGATGATGTGTAGGGCAAGAGTGCAGGTGAGATTTTTGAAATGGGGCGGGGGGGGGGGGGGGGGGGGGCGTGACCGGACCAGGGGGCAAAAGGGCGCAAATTGAAACCTTACCAAGCCATGCTTAAGGCATTTG
>JAODLD010000042.1:11521585-11535754 GCA_026781065.1 Mormyrops boulengeri | reverse complement strand
CCCCCAAAAAAAAATCTTCCTGGCCCACCCTGTTTCCTGAGAGCTGGAGCCGGGCCTGGTTGTAGTACATTGCACTCTGAATCCATCCTAACTAGCTGGCCAATGTGAACATGAAGCAGAACTGGCTTCCAGCTTTGGGATTCCCACCCCCGGTCCGCGGCCAGTATTCCGCTGGGGGTTTTGCGGAGGGGTTGGTTGCGAATGCAAACCATTTATTTCCATTGTTTTACGACCCATTTATGTTCGTGCGTTGTGTTCATATGAGAAAAAAAATGTTAGTGGGAAAATCGCCGATCGATCCGCACCATGGATCGTCAGCCTGTCCCTACAAAATGTTTAGTTTTGAGGAAAAAAATGTTACATATAAAAATTGCGTTTTGATTAAAATGTCAGAATTCGCCGTGGTGATGACCCCTGCCGCGGACATCACCAGGTGAAATACTGTAATGTTGTTTTTGTTCTCATGAGACGTAAATAAATTTCTTTTCGCACCCAGCCATTCATTGAGGCAAATTAAGTAATCATGTTGATTCAAAGTATACTGTGTTAGATAAAAGAGCAGCAGTGATAGGTTTCTTCTCAGATCATTCAGATATGAGTATAGTGGTGCCTGCGGTTCACGAACACAATCCGTTCCAGGAAAGATTCAAGATCTGTTTATTGTCAATACAACAATATACACAGTACACAGTGTATTGAAATGTCGTTCCACACAGGTCCCCATGGTGCATTATAAAAAAAAGAACCAGGATTTTGAAAAAGAACTAAATTCGGTGGTCGTAAAGTGGTCGTGAACCAATTAGTACGTGAACCAAGGCATTTTTCCCCATAAGAACGCATTGAAATTCGATTAATTCGTTCACAAGCCTACGAAATGATATTTTTGTTAATTAATTTTCTGGTTTTAATAATAAAAACTTTGAAGAAAAACACAATATAGTGTGGCGACGGGCGGACCGAGGCATCGCGGGAGCAGAGAGACATGGAGACTTTCTTGCTGTGGAAATCACGCATTTTATTATCAGTCTTTAACCCTAGTATAGTTTTGTTGTTAATGTTAATGGTTGCATTTGCCTGTGTCTTGTGTGTACCCAGTCCGATCCTCGAGTGTATTTAGCGTGTGTAAATCTTCCACCTTGTGTGCATCTTGTAGATCGGCGTCTGACAACCTTGTGTTTCCCGTCTGTGTATTTGGGTCCGGTGCTTGTTGGCTGCCTGCTGTGGTCCTTCTGTTTACAATTGCGCGCGGGGCATGCTGGGACATGCGCCCGCCGGTGTTACACTAGTATAAAGAATGAATCTGGTCGTCAACCAAATTTTGTACGCGAACCAATGATTTTTTTCCCCCACGAACCCACGAAATTTTTGGTCATGAACCAAATTGTTCGTAGACCACAGAGTTCGTGAACCGCAGGCACCACTACATATAGCTAATACTTGTATTCTGCCTTGGTGTAGTTTGCAGTATTTCTTTTTTTAGCAAACACTGAGAACATTAACAACATATTACTTCGGGCGAAATTAAAGGCAGATGAAAAATATGTCAGAATCTGAGCTGACATTTGATTCCTTCTTATAGTAACGTAATATATTTCATGCCACTTAACCTATGTCAAGTAACATTCTTTCCTGTGGGAGTGAAGAGAGGGTCCCCAAGGACCTGGTTCGGTTTAGCAAAGGTGATGTAACACAACGGTAAAGCCAACAAATTCTAACTTTGTATGTATTTACTAAATACAATTAAGTCAGTCAGAGAAACTGGTAAATCTTTTCTTTGTATTTTTAAGTTAAGTAAAGGTTCATATCCCAGCTTTTCTGGAAATGGGGCTTGTATGATCATTTGACATGTTAAAAACTAGATGAACGTGGGACAGCTGTTTCTATTTTTTTTTATGTATTCTTGAACAAGAACTCAATTATTTTAAATCTTAACATATAAGCTGGGACACAAAAAGCGTTTCTTAGAAACGAACCAGATGTCTACCAGGCCTCATACGGTAAGGTTGCCATGCAGACCACACAGCGGCGCTGCCATCTTCCCGCCGTCCTCTGCTCGGGTGTGCTTGTGACGGGCGGATGTGACGACTGGCCGCTTCCTCTTCACTGCCTCTGGTGACGTTGGACAACAAAGATGGCGGGAGGAAACAGCAATTATTGGGAAGGTGAGCTCCGATGCTGGGGACTCTGCTAAACAGCTGAAAGCGTGCGACTTGGAGGGCGTTGAGGCGAGCTCATACACCACATATACGCCGCTCGGCCCTGAGGTGGTTCAAAGCTCCGACCCCGGCGCCCCGACCTGCCCGGCCGGGGTACCTGTTGGTTTACCCGTTTGTCTGCCACCGGCGCTTCGCTGCTTTGGTCTCAAGCTTGAAAACCCAAAGCTGCCGTCTAGACTATGAAGCTATCATGTTCGATTGGCTGCTTTAAAGTTTTTCATTTTGCATATGTCACGGGCTTTCCCTTAATAATAACATAGAAACATCAGCTTTTATTGATCGGGGTCTTTAATGCCAATCTCTCGAGCCGCTTTCGCCCCGATGCCCTCATTCAAGACCCATTCTCCCCGTGAGAAAGCACCGTGACAGCGCCGCTTCCGGCTTTCCAAGCCGCGCCGCTGTGGCTGGACCAGACATTAATTTCGCTGGTTTTCGGTTTCAGATCTACGCAAGCAGGCGAGACAGCTGGAAAACGAGCTCGACCTGAAGCTGATCTCATTCAGCAAGCTGTGCACCAGTTACAGCAGCTCGCGGGATGCTCGTCGCGGAGACAGGTAACAGACACCCCCCCCCACCGCCCCAGGATCCCTGTCAGTAAGGGAAGGTCAGGGACGGGTTGTGACCTCCTCATCCTGCTCCCTGCAGATGGTTGATGGATGGCTCCTGCCTTGTTCTTGTTTGGATGACATTATCAGGTATGAATTTCAACAAAGGTCTTGGACTAACCCCCCTAATTTTCCGGACAGTTCAGACACCACACCCCTCCTCAATAACTCCACCCAGGACAGGATGTTTGAGACCATGGCTGTAGAGATCGAGCAGCTCCTCGCCAAGGTAACCCCGGTGCTGATGGTGGCCACAGTGCCAGCCCCAGGCAGGAGAGTTCATGATGTTCCTGTATCCTCCTCAGCTCACTGGGGTGAATGACAAGATGGCGGAGTACGCCAGCACATCTGGGGTGACATCGCAGAATGCAGCCCTCATGCACACCCTGCAGAGACACAGAGATATTCTGCAGGTGAGCCCTCCGAACTGTCACCCCACTGCTGTCCTCCTTTATCTCCATGATGCTCCCTTCGTCTGACTGCTTGTTATCCATCTCCTTCCACCGTTCTTCACTGACAGTGCATGTGTATCTGTGGGAGCTACCTCAGTGGCATGCTGCTCTCATGTTTAATGGGAACCTCACACATGCTCTGTCAGCACGAGGGTGGACAGCGTGCGGGAACATCATTACCAATTGGGCAGTGTGGCTGCGTCTGTTAAACCATCACTGACGCATGGTTGCAAAGGGGCGGTAAATTTCCAGAAACTTTCCATTCCATGGGAAGTTAAGCTGGGGAATTTAGGAAATATTCCAAGTTGGAAACTTTCCATGGAAACTACTGGGAATATATGGGAATTAATGGAATATTCCCAGAATTTGAACCATACACAAATATGTTTAAATTAGTGAATAAACTGACTAACGATGATGTATGCATTCAGGTAGAATTTATCATGGTTTGTCAGCTGGTTAATGTGCTGTAAACAGAAAGAGGTATATAACCTAAAGAATGCTGCCTTGGGATAGATCATAATTAAAGCCCATATAAGTGCAAACTTCGTTTTTATATTTTGTCACGTATTGATGATTTTGACTGAAACAGTTTGTTCGCTTGCTGTTACGTGGCCAAACATTTGCAGACCTTCTTAGGCATTTCTGAATGAACTTACAACCTTTCAAATAAGTTTTTAATAAACATCTTCCCTAGAGAAAGATTTATCCTTTTGTGTTATGTCACTGGGTATTTTTTGAACGAGTCTTCATAATGACTCGTTTTATGGGGTACTCATGTACTGTATGCCATGTTTTGTTTTCAGGATTACACACACGAGTTCCACAAAACCAAAGCCAACTTTCTGACCATCAGAGAAAGGGAGGACCTACTCGGATCTGTCAGAAAGGATATCGAGTGAGTGTCTGTCAGGGCCTGGCTTCCCGGCTGCCGACGCCGGCTGTCTCTCCCACTACTGTGACTGGCCTCCCATCCTCGCACTCAGAGGAGTGTGGGAACTGAGGGATGCCATTGAAGGTGAAACATGAGACTCTTTCATCCAGGAAGTTTTTAATGGTATATTGATCTTGAGCTTCCTCCAGCTCCCTCTGTGATTATGAGCTTTTCTTAAGTGGATGCTCTGCTTAGGGTTTGCGCTTTGCTGGACCACATGACCAATATCAGAGCTCTCCCTGCGTTGGCCACAGCCCATGCTTGGTGTCGGGTTTCAGGAAGACTCTGGTCTTTTGCTGCCGGCTCTGCACCCTGCTCTCTCTTCCTTGGAGCTGAATCCCCACTTTGGACTGGAGCACTTCAGGGGGATCTAGTGGGGGGGGGGGGTGAAGTCGGTCTCCTGTAAGGGAGGTTTGGGCCTGAGGTCTCTAACTCATTGAATTTGCTGCTCTTAATGCTGTGAGTGTAAGATGGAGCGGGCAGCTTCAGTGCAGTTCTCTCAAAATGCTGGAAGTAGAGATTTAAAATGACACATGGCCAAGCCCTTGAACCTCGTTGTTTAAACCCTGAAAGCTGTATTACTAAGTGACCAATGATGATTAGTTTATCATCTCATTAGAATATGTCCCTGTGATTGATTGTGATGAGTGTTGTGGTCCTGTGCCGCTTGGCTTCATACCACATGCTTTTTTAGGAAGTGCACTCCAGCTTGATTTGGGCTCAGTGCTGTGAGCCTGCTGCTGTTCATGCTGGCGCCCTCTTGTGCTGGTTGAGTGTAGCTTGCCTGAAGCGTGCCTCTCTCCTATCCATTTCAGGCAGCGATTATCTGGGTTTGTGTAGTTTAGAGGTGTATATACTAGGCAGCCCTTATGTTTTGGGGTCGCAATTCTGCTCTAAGGTATTAAGGACAAAGTCTCAGATTAACGGCCTGATATTTTTGTTCAAGTTCAATAGTGTCCTACAGAATGTCTCTGGATGACACTCGCTTTCAGGAATGGGATTTGAAACTAAAACTGCAGATTTGTGGCAAAAAGAGAATGAATTGCTTTTATGTTCTATGAATTTTTTTATTTGAATACTGTAATACTCATACCTAAATCTTGTTTCTCTGAGAGTAGTTTCCCACCTTGGCCACTAGGCGCCACTCCTGCCTCAGTCTATGCCATGTCCCAACAAGCTAGAATGCTTAGTCAACTAATATGGTTTACAGAGATGTCTAACAGGGCCATTTTGCCTTGTGTTTTGGGAGCTCCAGTTTCACTCTGAGAGATGTAGGCGTCATCCGAGTAGCACCTCGCTCCCCATGTCGGCTCCCAGTGTTTCCGTTTTGGCGGCTTCTGTTAAGGCTGACGGGCTGCTTGCTGCAGGACAATGGAGACATAAATGTTTCGGGCTGCCATCATCCTGGGGCCCTGGTTAAGTCCCGCCCCACCTTCCCCCCTCTCCGTGTCGGCTGTCCCGCCCCACCTTCCCCCCTCTCCGTGTCGGCGTCCCTCCCCACCTTCCCCCTTCTGTGTTGGAGTCTTGCCCCCTCCCCAACAGGTGATGCATGTTACCCAGGTTACGCAGCACAGAGATGTGGCTGCAACCTCGTTTCCTGATTTAACACTGGATTTTGATTCCCCTCTCCTGGCACTGCATTCATTCCGTATTCACACTAAATGCATCCTGCCTGCCCTTGCTTCACACCCCACGCTTGATGCAGACCTGGAAAAGGGCAGAAGCACAGACATCCAGAGCAGGGATGTGTCTGGACATTCTGGGTCACAAAAATACTATTTAAAATTAGTGGTCTGTACCTGTGTGAAGATAAACGTTCGTGGTATGTGTGCAGGATGTCTGTGTGTTGAACAGGTGAGTACGGGGTGCCACTGTCTTCATGGCTTAGCACAGGTACTTACACATGGCTGCGCTTTTAAAGGTACCTCCTCTCTGCTTTTGGAACAGGACCTTCAAGAGCGGCACAGGGGTGAACAACCGGCGAACGGAGCTGTTCCTGAAGGAGCACGAGCACCTGAGGAGGTTAGTGCGTCCTCCCCTTGCGGGCGCACACACTCGGTGTTAGCCACTCCTGTGACGTTAGCAAGCAAGCAGTACCTCACCAGTAACGTTCTGCTGTAACTGGGCGCTGGGTGAAAAACCCAGAAATGATTAGCCTCCGGCGGCCTGCCATGTTTTTATAGTATGCTGGGAGTGAGTGTTAGCTCTGTAAATCACAGTGACTTAATGGTCTGTGTCTTACCTGGCTGTCCATATTTCAGAAGAGTGGCTGCTGAGATTTAATGCTCTCTGCCAAAGCATTTTTAAAGGTTCATTTAAAGTAAAGGGTAATTAATGCTTAATTATTATCCTTTGAAAGAACTGAATTTAGGGGAAAGCATTCATAAATCTTTGATTTTATTTTTCATTTTTTTTAAGCGCCATAATTTTTCTTAATGAAAATGGCAGCAGCGTTATGAATCCTAAAGGTCAGACGTAAGTAGCTTGCGATGTCTATAAACACACACACTCGCGCATGCAGGGCTGTCAGCTAGACTGTGCAGGTATCTGGTACCTTTTGTCAATCCCCACAGAAAAGGGAGTTAATCTGTGAGCTGTCATTGGCCCAGTTTCCAAGTCCCTTAGTGATGGTTATCCCGCCCACTGTGTCGTACTGCGGGTGCATTAAGTAAGACGTCTACGGTATTGTCTGGCTTTGGGAGTGGCTCATCGGACCCATGGTTGGCCAGTTAGGGCCCGATGTCCCCGCTTGGCCGGCGAGGGCCTTGCCGTTGGGCTCGAATGACTCTTGTTTCCTACCTAATAGTCTGTGTGCTCCCTGTCATTAGCTGACCGACCCAGCCAGCATAAACAGGAACCGAGCGTCATGCCATCGAGGTTGTCGATTAATACATTAGCTGTGGTGAGTGCAGAGGGGGTGTCTGTCGCGTTGCGGCCGAACTTGAGCTCATTACTGCTGAAAGTCCCATTAAAATAATAAAATGAAAATGACTGGTCCTTTTCCCTGGAAAAGTGCCCTGGAAAAGTCTAACAGCCTCCCTGATGGTATTAGTACTGTGTCCCAGGCCTGCGTGATGAAGGGAGATTCCACACTAATTTTCCTAGTGGTAACACTGGTACTGCCAGCTTTCTCAGTTTGTCGCACCAGCGCATGATTTGGTCTCACCCCTTTTTCTTGGTACAGCATGGTGTTATGGTTGATAGTGGTACGCGTATTTCTGTTTCACTGGCTCAGTCTCTCCCTCTCTGCACCTGCACTGTAATCATCACTTGTGTCTGTCTTGGGACTGGGGCCGGGCTGATGGGCGATGCTGAGAGACATTGCGATGTTCAGCCCCGTGTCTGCTAGGCGCGCACAGCGCCGCACACAAAAATAAGATTTACATCTACCTGATTTGCACCTTCCTCAATAAACGAGGGGGCCAGTCTTTATTTGTATTGTAAAAGTGAGGATTAAAATTTTGCTACAGAGCAACCTCTCCCATTCTCTCTCTCATATTTCCTAATCATTATATTATTAACCTTTTTTTTGCCATTTCTCGGTCTGCACATTTAACTGAGAATATTTAATGTTAAAAATGTAATCAATGCTGATTGTCACATCCTAGTTGTTATAATCTTGATTTTCTGCATTGCATTTGAGTGGCCCTAGTTTAAGCTAGCTACCTTCAGTGACTTCAAATAATTACATTATTCTGATTAGTTAATAAAAGACATACAGTGTTAATATAAATTGAATTAAAAGAATGAAGTTGTTCCAGATAAGACCTTTATTTAGGAGAAAACAGAACGACCGTACACAGGCCAGTAAGTGTGCCGACACCATTACTACATCACTATGACGAGTATGTGATCTGAGACTCAGGGCAGGTTATACAAAGAAAAAATAAGGAAAGATTGGGTGTGTAGTGGAGGATGGGCTATCAATGGGCTCAAGTGTGCAAAAATAGAAATAGTAATTGATTAATAGTTAAGTACTTTATGAATAATCATTTTAAAAATGTAAAAAAACTATATAAAAATTTACAGTACCTTAAGATGACCCAACCAGACCCCACATGGCAATGTTACAATATGGATAGCGTCATATGCCATTTAGATAGACCGCCCAACCCTACTCAGGACCTCCCTTTGGTTCTCACACTCGTTTTGATCACAGTCTGGAGCTCTGTACCAGGGGGAGGTTCCTATCAGGGTTCCGGATGCGTCTGTATTCCTTGGAGACATTAGAGTCTGTGGTATATGTCATTTTACATTTGTGGGTTCAGTGCTGATGGATTTCATGAGGAAATGACTTGTGAGAAGTCTCTGTTCTTTAGTGGTGTAATGTGATATTCGAAGGAGTGAATGCTGGTGTTGAAAGACATATGGGAACTCTGACTGACTATGCCGTCCCTCAGCTCGCTGCGCTCTGCTCTGCTGCTCTCGCTCTTTCTACACAGGTAGCTTTAGTGTTCTCCACCCGAAAGGGAGGTGGGGACCTGTGGGATGAAAGCCCACGTCCAGGGTGTGGGTCTGGGCAGCGGGGGAGGTGATGCCGCTGGAATTGGACTATGAGTGTTTTGTCCGCAACCGGCCGGAGGCAGGGAGCAGGTCCGTGTGGCGGCTGTCTGGCCGTGTGACACCTCGCTTACAGAGGAGAGCTGACAGTGAATGAATCAGACCCGGGCGGGGCAGTCCATTAGACTGTTACTGGAACTGCTCCCACGGCTGTGGTCGTTCATTGCTACTTCCCGTAATTGTGCCTTTCCGCTGTTCTCAGAGCAGTTTCTGGGTCTTGTCTGACTGCATCGCAGTGTCTGAAATACAGTGTCCCCCCACTGCTGACCACAGCCGGCTCACACAGGCTGTCTGACGGACCACAGACCTGGGCCGAACCCCCCCCCGTCCAACTTTGCACCCCCATCGGAGCTCACTCTATTGACAGAACCTCTCTGTATTTCAGTCGGCGCTGGGTGAAGCCAGCAAATCCCCGTGGCTTACAGGGAGACCAAGGGGCACTCTGTGCTTGGCTACTGCGGTTGCTGGGGTTACACTGGTTTTCATGAAGTGCTATGCTATCTGAGAGCAGCTCCAGGTTCTTCACAACCTTGACTAGAATGAGCAATACAAGCACTGACTGCAGAAGTTCAGTGGCCTGGAGTCCACAGGCCTGTCTGTAGCTTAGGTCTGGAGGCCTTCCTGAGGCCTGTCTTGGGGCTGGAGGCCTGTCTGCGGCTTGGCCCAGAGGCCTGTCTGTGGGTCAGGTCTGGAGGCCTTTTGAGGCCCGTCTGCAGCTTGGGTCTGGAGGCCTTCCTGAGGCCTGTCTCCAGCTTGGGTCTGGAGGCCTTTTGAGGCATGTCTGCGGCTCGGGTCCGGAGGCCTTCCTGAGGCCTGTCTGTGGATTGGGCCCGGAGGCCTGTCAGTGGGTTTGAATTCATAACGTTCACCCATCCAGTTCTCACAGACCAGTCTTTTGTTGGAGGAATCAGCAATGTGACTCACAGGGCAGTAAGCGTCTGCATTTTCTTTTTGCTATTATGGTCAATTAAGAGCCTCATGGAGCTCTGACACCTAACCCACCAGCCTAGGCCCTGAGACAGCCTCTTCTGGGATTTCAGGATTTAATAGTGCAGGAAATGAGTGCATTGGATGTATGCACTTCTCTGTGGCCTGTACCCATTCGCGGCTCGTGTGGTTCTCTCTGCCTCTCTGGAATAAGAAAGTTTCACCCTATCATGCAGTAAGCCAGGCAGCGCAGTGGAAGTCACATGACAGGAAATACGTGTTGTCCTCTCCATCACAGCTTGAGGCCTCATTACCTGAAATCCAGGGGGCGCTGGGCACCCTCCCGCTGGCTGCAGATTATACCCGCTTTGAATGAATACTGACCGCTGACCGCAAGCTGCAGCTAATTAGCACCTGGGAAGGAGGTGAGGTGGAACAGGCAGATGGAGTACAGCAGGGCGGGGGCGGCCTGCCCTCTGCCCAGCTGGAGCGTGAACCTCTCCCACGCAGAACAGCTTGGTGGGGTTTTGGGGGGGGCTTCTTCTGGTATTCCGATGAGACGCTGATGCTCCTCAAAGCAGCAGCGTTGGTGGTAATGCGGCGGTGAGGGACCTGGAGGCTGAGGAGGTCACCGGTTGACAGTAGGGCTGGGTATCACTAGTTATTTCCCAAATCATATTTCTGAGATCCGAAACACATCCAGACATCTCCCTTTGTCTTGATGGTACCTTCAGTGGAGCAGGTCTTGCCATGTTTGTTTTTATTTGCTAGATCTTGTTGCGCAAGGCTGGCCATGCGAGGCTGGAAAAGGCCATTTCAGGATGTTATTAATCGATATTGGATTATGTAAGTTGTTTGAATTACAAAATCTTTTTTTTTTTTTTTGGAGTAGCGTGGGTAGGAGTCCAGGCGGCAGTTTCCGGCCCATGTTGACATGCTCGTTTGCCTGACTGCACGTCTTTGGACTGCGGGACACCCACACGTCATTGGGAGAAGATGCAAACTGCTCTCTTTTGTTGAGTAATATGATTGTCTCTTGTGTGTAGTTGGGCTGCACAATATATCGTTTCGGCATCATCATCGCGATGTATGCTCGTGCAATAGTCACATCGCAGGAAGTGCCGTCCAATATAATTTAGGTCACCTTAAAGGTTTTTGGGTACAGAGCCGACACGCAGCTTTGCACACACAGCTAACAAACATGTCGATCACAGAACGAACCACCAATCACAAACATTCTTTATCCCAGCGCTAACCCAGCGCTATTTTGTCACTCATGTTAACTCCCATTGACTATAAGCTTCCTTAGTTTAATGCTCATGTTCTGTGTAGTACTGATTAACTTATTACCATTATATTTGGGCAAAATCAGCTCAATCTTTCTAGAATGATTAATTTACACCAATAGAGCTATTGAACTAATATGATTTTTTAAAATCCTAATATCGCAGTATATATCGCAGATATATATATTTTTTTCCTGATATCGTGCAGCCCTAATGTGTAGTTTATTACTATAATTCATGCCCGTGAGCGTGTTTGCAGAGCTGTACTGCTGGTAATGTGACCATTGTCAGGTTAGGGGGAGCTCCATCATTGAGACTGACCCAAACAAGTCATTACGTCATTGGTAGAGGTTGAACCCTGTATGGGCAGGCAAGCTCAGCTGTAAAAGTGCCCCGTCAATAATTAGTGCACTCTTTCATAAACGAGCCTGTGCACTTCTTTGTAATTGACCTGGGTCGAAAACCCCACCATGTTTATCACTTTTGATGACCGTTCCGTCTGGATTCTGACTGGATTCTGGTTAGGTATCTCTCCACACCCAAAGCACTCAGAGTGAATAATTTGACAGTTTTATCTAAAGCACCTCACAATTTGTCTCGGGTTATATAGATGGAGAGTAGTTCAAACTTACTCGGAGGCAATACTGCGTTGCCCAACAACAGAACCGGCAATCATCAGATTACGAATCCGTGCCTTCGTTGAAGAAACAAAGACCTTTTGTCGTCACTGAATAAGGCAAAACGTACGATTCAGGTACTTGTGTGACTACCGGGGATAAATTATAAAGCCGATCCACGTTAATTTGATGGCGGAATTGAAAGTCTGAGGAATGCGGCTTTTAAAAGCCCTTTAAAAAGTTCTCTCCGATAATTTTTGCCACGTAACGTTGCACTTGGTTTTTAAAATGGCTGCTTTGAAGAACCATCATCATGGCTTTTGCAGTGTCAGCTCACGGCTAAAGGGAAGAATGTCCAGCGCAAAGCAAATGTTCTCAGTGGGCGTGTTCCACAAACCTGCCAGCTCTGCTTTCCCCTTTCCCTCGCCCTCCTCTCCTCTTTAGCGGTGCTGCTCAGCAGAGCCACCCAGCTGTAGAGAGACGCTACTCTCGCGCCTACCCCACAGCGCAGCCTGGGGCCAGGCAGGTATGACCAACAGGGCCTGGGAATCCCCACATTTATCATCGTTTAGTTTATGAAGGAAAATGGAGGGCTGGTCTAGAAGTGTGATTCTCTGTGATTCTCCCATGTACAGCAATTAGAAAGAAACTGCAAATTGCTGACTGTGGTCGGGGTCTCTGCATCCCAGACTCTTGGGAGTGGGTCACGAGGTCTTTCCCTGCAGACGGCTCTTAAAATCACGCTCCTGTTTTGTTTGTGCTGCCGAGGATCCGCCTACCTACCGCCTCCGAAACCCGAAAACGTGGGACGCCGCCGTCACACTCTGGCCTCCCGATATCCAAGCCACAGTGTCAGTTTAGAAGTCCTGGTGTTTTCTGGGGGGGTCTCGTTTCTGTCTAGTCACACGTGGTCATCTTTCCCTCGGGGCAACAGCTGCAGCTGATTTGCCCCCTTCAGCCCCCCAGGAAGCCTTAACAGTATTGATTTGATTGGATAGAGATGTGCTTGTTTATGATGTGGTGATTTTGAGCTCCAGGGACTGCAGTAGAACTCTCCACCCCTCCCTGCGCAGCCCTCTTCACCCCGGAGCACTCGGGTACTTGGGGTCCTGTGGCGCCGGTCCCCCTCTCGCTGGAGAGAGCCGGCCTGCTCTCCTGGGGGCACAGCATCATGGTCACGCACCCACACACCTCGTGTCGTGTTTAATTACCACCCTGAACACCCAGCTCATTCTTCTAGCCCAGCTCTAAACCAGCCCAAGTCCCCAGGCTGTTTCGGCTCAATCTATTTAATTTCCTCTCTGAAATCTTTATGGCATAATGAGAGCTGGATATCTTCCAGGCACATAACTGAATATTCCTGCCTTACGGTATAGTCCTTGCTGGCCTGCACAGGCCAAGCCCAGACAGACGCCAGACTCCCCGACCTCTCCGCAGCAGGTCTGTCCGGGCAAAGCCAAAACTCCCAGAATGCACCACAGCAGGAAACGTCCTACGTGTGGCGATCATGTCACTGCCGCGGCTTGCTGCCTGCTCGCTCAGGAATTTGGGCAGAAGCTGAACCTGCTGCAGACAGATTAGAGCCATACTCGGAAGTGGGGACGTCCTCGTCAGCACGAAGTGTGTCCCTCTGTTAAGCACCATGAGGAGCTGGGCTTGCCGAAGTCTCGTCAGCATTAATAATACATGAGCAAACGGCGCAGTGGAGACGGCGCACCGCTCCTTTCGCAGTTTTTAATAGTCGGCGGAATGTTCCGGATGCGTGTGGTGCACTTTGTCAGGATGCTTGTCCTAAAGGCAGCCGTGTAAATCCTTGGGGGGGAGGGAACATGGATCACTTTTGTTGCAACCTGCAGTGTGTTCTGACGCCTGTGCTCCCTGTGGTGTCTCCTCTTTGGGATCCCAGGGGACTGATGGTGTTCACATGGATGTCTTTTACTTTGATAGTTTGTAGCGATGTTGTATAAGTGGGTTTGTACGGTCGCACGTCTCTCTCCTTTTGTTTCTCCTGATGTGTCTATAAAGCCCAGACATTCCCCAGACCGAAATCTGATGGCTGACTAGATGCCTGCTGTCAGTTAATGCGGATGAGTGTAGATCGTGAGCTCTGCGTATCTGCTCTGTCTTACGCAGCTTTGGAACAGTACCTGAGCGAATGTGGGTCAGCGCTGATCAAACGCAGGCGCGGCCCGGCCCGGCCTCTGCATCTGGCAGATAACCTGCACATGACTGATTAAACCACGTCATTACCGCCTACCACACCATGCGTGTATTTCTCCATAGTAGGCTGAATGCTGCAGCCAATGTTTGTATGGTATTAGAGCCCAACTGACTGGAGGGCACCACTCTTCCACTTGTGGGATTTGAACCCACACCCTTGTTGCCTGTATTCAGTGAGTGTGTATTGTTCTCCCTCTCTCATCTGTTGTTTTTTTCTCTTTCTTAACAGTTCAGATAGACTGATTGAAGACACAATAAGGTAAGCGCTCATAAAAGACACAGACAGACAGACAGACACACACACACATATATACATATATATATATATATATATATATATATATACATACAC
>JAODLD010000042.1:11488360-11513345 GCA_026781065.1 Mormyrops boulengeri | reverse complement strand
GACCAGCTTTGGTTGGGTTTCATAACCGGCGCCCAGCCCCCAACCCCCCCCCCCCCCCCCCCGCCAGCCCACTGCCCATTGAACATAAACCTCTGAGATGTCTCGTTCTGGATTAGCAGAAGCAGCTGTGAAATTCAAACTCACACATACGAATGGAGTGAAAAACACAATGGTAATGGCACACATACATGCACACGGATATCCGACATGTGCATGTTAATGGAATAGATAAACATACACACATATCCGACATGTGCATGTCAATGCTGCACATACATGCACATGGATACCCCGCATTCATGAAATGGCAAACATGCATGCACACTGATATCCCATACATGCATGTATACACAAACAAAGATGTCTCACATGTGCATATTAATGGCACACATACAGAAACATGGATATCCAACATGTGCATATTATTGGCACACATACACAAATACAAATATGCGCATGTTAATGGGACACATACACGTACATGGATATACCACACATGTATATTAATAGCACATATACACAAACACTGATTTCCCACACTTGCATGTTAGTGGCACACATACACACACAGATATAATCACATGTGCATGTTAGTGGCACACATACACACACAGATATCCTACACGTGCATGTTAGTGGCACACACACACTGATATCCCACACTGCATGTTAGCGGCACATGTACACACATGGATATCCCACATGTGCATGTTAGTGATACACTTATGCACACAGATATTGCACACGTCGCCCCCCAGGCGACACGTACACACACGGATATCCCACACTGGATGTTAGAGGCACACGTATACACACAGATATCCCACATGTGCATGTTAGTGGCACACGTACACACACGGATATCCCACACTGCATATTACTGCACACATACACACGCGGATATCCCACACTGCATGTTAGTGGCACACATACACACACGGATATCATATCCCACATGTGCATGTTAGTGATACACTTATGCACACAGATATTGCACACGTCGCCCCCCAGGCCCACATTTCATACACGTGTGCAGAGTGCTCACATCCCGCATTACCCAAACGCACTGTGCTCTGAAAGCCATGCCCAGCCGCAGCTCTCCACTTCGAGTAATTGACTCTCCCCTCAAGCCTGCAGCTCTTTTTCAGGTCAGCAGCCAACTATTTTCTTATGAATGCGTCGCTTCTGCAGCGCAGTTTCCCGTACCCAGCACCTGCATTTGGCCCCACCCACCACCGCATGCCCTGATGCCATTTTGCCTAATCCTGTCCCTCTGTAGCCTGGCGGCATTCGAGCCCACCAGAGAGGTCTCATCCAGGGAATGCTGTGTGGCCAGAGGTGGGTGTAGGCAAGGCGATAATCACAATCACTGTCCCCCACCCAGTGATGTGTAGCAGTGAGAACTGTGAGCAGGCCATCATTCTGGGCCTCAAGCCAAGGGAATATTAGGGGTCCTCACTACCCAAACGGGAACCAGACGCAGATTAAATAAAATAGCAACACAGTCTGTGACCAGTAACTTCAAATATGCATAAGTACGGCCTTTAGTGTAGCGCTTTCCTGCACTGTAATTAGACTATAATTCTTCTAAAGCTACAGTGCTAGCAATTTTATTGCTGCCACAATAATAATGATTCATTTAGGTCTCACTGTAAAGGGCGATAATGTTACCGAGAACCTATTAATTCCAGTATCACCACAAAGACTGTAATAACAGGCGCAATGAAATACTCTTAATCCCCTGTTAGTGATAGCAGTTGCACTGATTGGTGTGTTGGAGGACCACCGCAGGAAAAGCGAAATTGTGTTTTTACCATCATGTTCGGTTCAAAAAACAAATACCAAGGAATTTGTTGTTGAGAAAAGTTGTGAGGCTGAACAACGAGGAGCCGAAGAAACACGGGGACACGGAGTCTGGAATCACAATTTCGCAGCAGAAAGGAGCCACGATATTGGCAAGCAGCTTGCGCGAAGAAGATAAATTGCCTGTCATGTGCACGAACGTATCTATTTTAATTCACGGACACTAAATTATTTCGGATTCCCCAAGAAGGCTGTGTGTGGGGTCGGGGGTCTGTCTATGCGACATTCTCATTTATATTCACAGGCGAATGGAAGTACGGCCATTTCCACCGTCACGCCAGGGAACCTGCCGCCCGTTTGGACTGAATACAGCCACCACGCCCTGTCTTTTCTCGCCTTGCCACGTAATCACATATGTTAAATTTTAATTATTTTAAAGAAACAAGTGAACAAACACAGTACTGAGGCTACATCAAATGTACTGTATTCCTTCAAAATAACAATATTAGTGTTACTATTAGTGAGCTCGGAGGTAATCTTATATGGCAAATAACCAAGTTAGGTATTATTTTGGCAGCTACAAGTGCCCAGTTTTAACCTTCTCACGTTAATTATCCATCTACACATATGACGTCATCTAGTTATCAATCCCGAGCAGAAAAAAATATCACCGGAGCACGAGCAACTCATAGCAAGTGTCCCACATAGTATATAATACAAACATGATACATAACACCTTATGTATGAACAATTGTTAAATCATATTGTTCGCTTATTTTTTCCACATGGGAGTTTTACCTCGTATTTAATGAGCTGTTTTTATTATTATATTTTTTAATGAGTGCGGAATTTGCTGACGTTGAGCGTCCACAGTATAATGCGTAGATTACCGGGCGATTCGTGCTGTTGGACATTCGAAATGCTTCCCAAAAATCATACATATATGTGCCATATTTATACATGCCCACATATATAGAACTGGCACCTTAAACCATTTTTCAGCTTTTAAAACAACAATGTTAATTGCATGATTTATGAACAAATTGTGGTTTGGGTTAAGTGAGCTACAGTACAGATTTTAGTGCCTGCATTTTAACCGCACTATAAAGTGTGTTTACAATTCACTGTATTAATTTAAAACAATTCGATACTTATATTGCACATTACACAGATTTACAACCTATCTTACTCGTATCAAAGTTGGCAGTATTCGGCAGGAGTAAAATAAAAACATTGTGTTTAATCAGCCAACGAGCGCATAAAGTTTTATATTTGGAACAATAAAACTGTCTGTAATTCAGATGTAAAGAAATAAAGTCTTTTATTTTCAGTTTAAATGAGTGTTTTCCAGCATGCGTTATAATATAAAGATCACAATGCTTAGTCCACTTACCATAATTGAATATACCAGTCCGACAATGTTGAGGGGCCAGACGGGACAGAAGCAGGAAAAGATAGCCAAAATGAGGTAGTCCCGGGGCTTTGGCTGTTCTTGGGCCGTATTCCCAGTGGAAGAGGTGCGACTTAGGCTGACCCGGGACGGGGACAGGGGTGCGCTCCCGATTTGCACCGCGGAGCCCGATCTCACGGGCACGCTGTGTCCGTTTTGGTCCGACTCCGCGTCTTTCTCGCTGCCTACGTTCACCATGAAGGAGCTAGACAGTTTGATGCCGTTTCCTCCGGCCGTCTCGCTGGTCAGAAGTTTCTCCGTCTCCTGCGATTCGGGGGGCTGCGCAGCGCCACTCTCACCCAGGGCCGCTTTTTCAAACGCCGCGTCTGTGTTGATGGCCATTCTTCAAAGCAAAACTACCGCGCTTTATATCGGGAGTCCCTTTACCTAAAAACAGCCACTAATTTCGATTAGATAAATATCTGCCCAGTTCAGAATACAGTCAGAAATCTAAATCCCCATAATTTCCTAAGAATACGAATTCTCCGTGTATTTAATAATAATATTATAATTTAAATACCAAAAAGTGGACAAAATGAAAAAAATATTCTAATAACTGATTTGCCAAAGTAAAATCAATGGCAGTGCTGAGAGAAACATTTACCTCTTCTTGATCAGTTTTACTGTAAGGATAATGAAACAACATTAAAAACAGTCTGGCGGCTGGCGAGGCATTAAGATCTCTCTTTCTACTGCTCAGCGGCCCTGTTCAGTCCGCCTTTCCTATTAAATGTGTACGCGCCTTCTCCATCTAAAACGAGAAGTCTAAGTGAAACAAACAAGTCACCGGGCCAGTTGTCTCTCACTTCTCCCCGTGCTGCATCATCCACTAAAAGACTGCAAATATCACTTTTTCAAAACGAGGAACGGACCTTTAAAATTCACGTTTTTCGAAAGCATCAATAGGCACGCGCTGTAGGGCTGTGTGTTGCGCTGCAGCAACAGAGCGACTGTGATGAACTTAATGCAGGACGAGCCCCTCAGCATCAGCACCACCCCGCAGGCGAGCGCAGGCATCGGGGCGGGTTTTCTGTGTTGCATTTCATGGCCGGGTTCCCCCAGGGGATGCCATAATACCCCCGCTAACTGGTAATCTGAGCATATTGTTAGTGGCGTCGAATTCGTCATTCAAATAAGCCTTTAAAAACGCGGGGACATGCCTGAAATGAATCACATGTCAAAAGTGGAATAAAATGGAAACCGATACTACAAGAATTACAATCCCACCTAAACTGGAATAGAAAATAAAAGGAACATTATGTGATTTGACAAGACTTGGAATGATTTTTAATTCAGGTTTCCAGTAGGCTATTACATTATATTGCAATCCCTTAAATAATCATTACGGTTCTTATTCAAGAATAACCTACCAGAACGCATTTTTTTTTATTTATCTGGCGTTGTCCTATGAAGAAAATGAAGAGCAGACTGCGGGGATTCCCTCCGTGAAAACCGAGATGCTGGACACGCTATAGCCTATGGTGACCAATCATGTTGATGAATTTGTAAGGGTGGTTGAAAAAGTATATAACGGTGCACTTTTTCTTTATTTGGTGTTAAAGCACCCGGGTTATGCGAAGCGCTCTGTCACGCTAATTCGCATCGTCTCATTAATAAGGAAGATTTTTACCTTACCAACCCTGAGTTACGGACTTAGCTATTTCACTCTCTGGAGTTAAGGTATGTTTTTCGGATATTTTTTTCTTCCACACTAGTATGTCCCGGCTAAGGGTTGTCCACTGTAATTGATTACATCCCTTTGTCAGCAAATTACCAACAAAGGGGTACACCTCATCCACCCGGAACCACAAGTTATGTCCACAAATCTAAGGACGTCAGCGTCTATTGCAGCAAATTTGTATTTTTTTTAGGTTAAATTCCAGTTTTTAAAACAAGTATTGGTAGCACATTACTTGAGGGGGCACAATGCAGTACTACACTCGTACTTAATATAAGAACATAAGAAATTTACAAACGAGTTGAGGCCATTCGGCCCATCAAGCTCATTCGGGGAGAACTTAACTAATAGATCATAGTTGTTAACATCTTATCTAGCTCTGATTTGAAGGAACCCAGGGTTTTAGCTTGCGCTACACTAGCAGGAAGACTATTCCATACTCTAACTACACGCTGTGTAAAGAAGTGCTTTCTCAAATTCATTTTAAAATGTTCTCCCGCTAATTTCCACTTATGGCCACAAGTTCTAGTATTTAAACTAATACTGAAATAGCCATTTGGCTGAACAGCATCCAGACCTGTTAGAATCTTATATACCTGGATCATGTGACAACATCAAAGCCCTTCTGGAGATCTAAGTAGATCACATCGTAGACCTTTTTGTGATCAATTTCTCTTGTAGCATCCTCAAATAACTCAAGTAAATTAGTTAAACAGATTCTACCTCTCCTAAATCCACGTTGGCTATCCCCAGAATGTTATTTGAATCCAGGTAATCTACCATTTTCACTTGGATTATTAATTAATCAGAAACTAAGTGCTAGCTAGGCACTGATCCCATGTTCGTTCATCATTAATCAATAATCTCAGTTTGTGTGTTTCATGCACTCACTATAGGCTATCTGTTCATAATTTGTACTTAGCCTAATAATTAGCCTAATAACCTACTTGTGCTCCCTCAAGTAAAGTGTTATCCATTAATTAAATTAATCATAAAAGTGAACCGTAAAAGGATGCATAAAAATAATTTGAATAAATAATCCAAGGACCCTCGTTATAACGAGAACGAAGGAATGTTTGCGAACCACGAAAGCAAAGCTTAAGCCGTTTTATGCACCTGCAAGAGGCTCTGTTTTGAACCGCTGTAATGCTAGATTTTGATGCGGGTCTTGTAACTCTGCTGCAAAATGCTGCTTTGTTTAGAATCACGCCATATAAAATCAAACTGTAATGAATCCGCAGTGAGTCCTGGATAAATACATATTTGACAGGTGTAACTGTCTAAACACCTGTGACAAAAAGAGGTAACCTATAATGGGGTAACCGAAATGAGCAGCTGCCTTGGGCGTCGAGATAATGTCAATAAATGAATTGAGGCGATGAGCTTGCGGCATAAAGAGATGTAATAAGCGCGAATGTTTTTTTGGCAGAACCGTACATCACATCACAGTGCACACATGCAAATGTGTAAATGTGATGACGCACGCCATAAATAACAGCAAACAGAAAGGGAAATAACTGAAAATATTTTAAAAGTCTCTTTACTAACCATCGCTTCCATAAATTAGCCTCATTAAAATGTGGTTCAGCAGAGTGTATCACATCGCACTAAGTGAAAGTATTCAAAACAAAAATGAATTTGGAGATATCGGTGGAGCTTAATAGTTCAGAGCGCAGTGACAAGTGCCATCTGGAGCGCCATCTGGAGGAATAGAAGAGCCATTGCACCTCAGCCACGGCCAATATGTTAAAAATCAGGTGACGACATCACGTGACATAGTAAACTGCCACTTAAGTGTCACATGTTTCACTTTCCATACAAGCAACATGGCGTGGAAGCATTTGCGGCGACTTTTGCAGGGGCTCTTCGTCTTCGCCTGCTTGTCATTCCCCTGCCAGGCTCGCTATGGCGGGCTGCGCGGTGCTGCGCTCCGGCTTCATAAAGTGTATGATGGAGGTGGTGCTGGTGTGGAGGAGCAGTGGTTCACGCAAAGACTAGACCATTTCGATGGCGCCGAAACCCGAGTTTGGAAACAGGTGGGACTCTAAACTCAGTCTTTTGGCGTACAGCATGTCTAAATCACAACCATTAAATGTTCGCGTGAGCTGCCGCGTCTGATGGATTAATTTTTCCATTTCAGAGGTTCTTCGTGAATGACACCTTCTACAGAAGCGGCGGCCCGGTGTTTCTCATGATCGGGGGGGAGGGTCCCGCAAACCCCGCCTGGATGCAGTACGGGACCTGGCTGACATATGCTAAGAAGCTCGGCGCCCTGTGCTTCATGCTGGAGCACCGCTTCTACGGGAAGAGTCGTCCTACTGAGTAAGAAATACGGATTTTTTCATCAGAATTAGTGTAATACCTTTATATTAACTCACTTATGGTTCATTATATATCTTTTTTTCAGAAGAAATACAGTCATTTTGGGCCATGTACTATATAATTTGAGAGTTTTCCCTGATTCTCCTTGGCTGAATGGAGCAGACGGAAAGATCGTTTCCCCTTTTTATTAGCAGTTCTTAAAGTGACCGCTAGGGGGAGTTATGCGCAACAAAAGGAAGCAGAGTTCCGCACGATTTTCTGTATAGGATAATTCCCATATATTCCAATTAGCGTCCGGTATTAACGCTATGAACACACTAATTACGGTTCTGGAAGACACCCGATTCAACTAGTCTTTGGTATGGCATATTGATTTCATTCTTTTTTTTTTGTTTTAAAGAGGAAACGTATAGAATTTCTTGTCACATATTTGAGACCTCTGATCTAAAGTAGCAGTTAAGCAATTTGCTGAAGTTCAGGAACTGAGTTTTGGCTGTAAGTGAGGTGCTTCCTCCTTTCAAACATCAAGTATTGCAGTTAGGAGCAGATTGGCTTGATCCTTCTACATTGTTAATATTATAATAATTAATACCCCCTCCACCATACTTTCTCTAACCTGCATTTTCCTTCATGTAAACCAACGTCGTCTCCATTTTTATCTCGGTGTTTCTCCAGGTAAAGCCCCTTTGTGGCCTTGCTGTTGAACTGTCTCTCGCAGTAAAGGAGTCTCTGTAGTTAACTGTTTCCGTTCGATCCATCATCTCTGCATTGCTGCTCTCCCACTTGCTTTTGCCCTTTATATGGGATGCCGAGGTCACCCCAGGCCTTCTCTCACTGCAGGGACCTGAGCTTTGCCAGCCTCCGCTATCTGAGCAGCCAGCAGGCCCTGGCAGACCTGGCCCACTTTCGCTCGTCCATGGCTGCCGCACGGGGACTCACCGGCAGCAAGTGGGTAACCTTTGGCGGCTCGTATCCTGGCTCGCTGGCCGCTTGGTTCCGTCTGAAGTACCCACACCTGGTTCACGCCTCCGTGGCGACCAGCGCACCCGTGCATGCCGTCGTTAACTTTCCTGGTAAGCCGGCCGTCTCGCTGGTTCCAGCCTCTTGGTGGGGGGGGGGGCAGCTCCCATGAGAGCCTGAAGAGGGTGACATTCTTGTTAATTCAGCTTGGTGATCATGTCTACGTGAACCTGTGTTTACGATCGTCTTCTTGCCCCTGCTGTAATTGTCACTGGCAGTATGATTTTATAGCTGGAAATACTGCCCCCCCCCCCCCCCATTTCTAAACTACATGAATGTAAATTTTATTGTTATATATCAGACCATATGCCCAGCTAGACATCTTACCTGGTGTAATGTTGCAGTCTGCAGAATTTGGGTCAGTTATATGCAGGCTGAAGCTGTGCTGAAACACTGTGCCCATTTAGACACAGTAGCTGCATATTGTAACAATAGTCACTTCTCAGAGGTTAAAATAAGGATGTTACATGGGAAAGCGAAACCTTTTTCTTTTCTGTTCAGAGTACCTTGAGGTAGTGAGGCAGTCTCTTGCGTCTGAAAACCCAGAGTGCCCTCTGCTGGTCCAGGAGGCTTCTGACACTCTGTACAAACGTCTCCAGGACCCCGAGACTTATGTGAATATCACCAAAGATTTCAGGTATCCTCCCAGACTGGGCCTGTGTCTCCTCTTTCAGGGTCTAGGTAGACTGAGGTGATACGTTTAGTTCCTCTGTGTTTTTCCTTGGCATATGTTTTTAACTCTGTGCATTAAATGTGGTTCGTTTCATCAGCAATGTCCAGGGTTAGGGAGCTGGTCAAACTTGGCACCTTGCAGTTTTTGTGTCACACTTTAAGCTTAATGAGGCAGTTTTCTTGCTCCAGGGGGATCTTTGTTTTTCTCTCCACTGTATTTCCTGCAGAATCACTTTCAGTGGAAAATAACAGGACTGGGCAAGTGGGTGCTGCTTGAGTCCTGAAATGTGGATGCTTTCTACTGGGTAATTACAACCCCCCCCAAAAAATGTGGGCCTGGTCATTAGAGTAATCTGAGTCACTTCATCCAGTGAGAGCCGGGGGGGGGGTGTTTTTTTATGTTTCGCTCCAGTGGTACTTAAAATTTCCAGACAGTGCAAAGTCCAGGTATATATAGTACATGAGCTTTCTGATCTCGCTATCTTTTATGGTCCTGTTGTGCTGAGGAGGGACACCACCCAGAAATTAAAACGCATGAACTTTACCTTTTTTTTTTTTTTTTTTAACTGCCAATTCTAGCGAAGAATTAAGGAGCAGCTCGTTATGTAAGCTTGCCTTATGGCCATTTCCTTTAAACATCAACTAACAGGTAGAACATGACATCCTGCATTTCAGATGTACATAAAGCTGAGATGTTAAAGGACTTAGTGTGGGCTCTATCCCTCAGCCCCCCTCCAGCAAAGAAAGCCACCAGGAGCCCTTTGATTCTGGTTGACGGACAGACCAGGCTGCTGCCAGCAGCTGGCTGCGCACCGACCCTCGGGGGGGGGGGGGCGGCGGGGCGGCTGTGGCGGCTGTGGCTATGGCCTTTGCTCCTGAAGGCTGGAGCAAATCCGTGGGCTGCTGTCAGGCTGGGCTTGGTGTCACACAGTTTGCCTGCGCAGATGGGTGTTACCTCATTGTGTCATTGTGAATTAATAGGGTTTAGTTTGCAAAAAAACGTTTCCGTTAATGAAGCGGTTTCTCTGGAAGGTAGCATGTCTCGCTGTGTGTGTGTGGTTTCCCCCTTGTCCCAAACAGTCTCTGCGCAGACCTGCAGATCCAGACGGAAATGGACATTCCCTACTTCCTGGAGACTGTGGCCGGCAACTTCATGGATGTTGTCCAGTACAACGAGGATAACAGGGAGTTTGAGGTGGGCGGGGGTGCAGATGACCCTTCAGCTGGGGGGGTTAGAGAAGTTTTTATTTAGCTGGCAGATGCTGGCTAGAGCTTTGTGTTCAGCTGAAAGTTGGTTCAGGCCCCACACTTGGCGCTGTGCCTTCTGTGAGAACATCTCAGCTGAAAGGCCTGCTTCATAACTCTATGCAGACTATTCTGTCGCTCGGCACCAGACCATGGGAGGAAGACCAAGCATGTGACCATGTGTGGAGAGGTCTGGTTTATTTGAAACGTCATGTTTCTACCTGCGGAGCCTGTTTGCGTGACTTCCCGTGTGGTCATCGCTGTCCTTGTTCGTGTGCTGCCGTCAAGGTGCGAAGTGCTAGGAGAACATGCCAAGCGCTGACCTGGGGGCAGCTGTGCTCCAGCTCAATCACTCATAATTATTAGGTGGGGCCGTCTGTGGTGGCAGCAGCAGAGGCAGGACGTGAGTCAGATTTCTAGTCAGTTTCCTGAATAGGACAACAAGTTCTTCAGTGCAGAAAGCCATAATGGAGGGCTGACGTCTACCTCCAAGGAAAAGGTTCACAGAAAAGCTCTGCAGGTCAACCTTGCTGGTCTCCTTGTAGTGGAAGGTCTCACTGGATTGTGTGGGATCCAGTGCGAGTTTGACGTAGCCGTCTGGCCTGAACAGATGTTCTTATTATAATAGATGTCATGATCTTGTAAATTTAACTATGAATCATGGTTTGTGCTTAAAACGGCAGCCTGTTGGAATAGAGAACAATTTCAGGCCTGTGAGAGCGACTCAAATGAAGTGTTTCCCTGTTTAATGGTGGTGGTGTTTTTGAAAGCTGACGAAGAGTTTTCTGAATGGTTGCTATATAGTAGGTTGACTGGTGCTGTTAGGATTTATGAAAACTGTCATAGTTTTCACTTGGATTTGACCCAAAACCTAGTGCCAACCCAAGTTTTGGCCCTGAGGACCAGGATTGAGAAGAATTGGCTTGTAGGAGCTGTTGGTCAGTGCTGCTTTCTGCCTGCACAGGGAGTTCCTGGGACCAACATCACCATCAAGGTGCTCTGTGGGGTGATGATGGATGCCTCTCTGGGCACCCCCTACAGTCGGTACGCAGCGGTCACTAGTCTCATGCTGAAGACCTTCTCGCAGAAATGCTTGGACGTCAGCTACTCCACATACCTGAAAGACATGAGCAACACGTCCTGGAGTGGGCCTGCTTCTGGTGGAGGTGAGGAGGATAGGGATGGGGGGTGGAGTCTTGGTGAAGTTGGTCCTACTTTTGCACTCGACTTGATCACTTTTTGTAGGTTTTAACGAGGAATAGTATAAACTTAGTGATGGCCAAATGAAGCTTCATGAACCACTTGCTGTATTTTTTGACCCCACTAGATGGTGCTCTTGGTTTGCTTTGAGCCCTTTATTGAACAGAGCACCATCTAAACTTGGCTGCATGGAGGGGGTGGCGTTTCCTGGGGGATCCAGCCCCGTTTACAGCAGAGTGCCATTACGGCAGCCTCAGCCAAACTTCTGCCTCTTCTGCTCACCTTGACTTCTAAAGGAGTCTGAAACTCCCGACTGTTTGTCTTTACGGTCGCTGTAATCGGAGTCATGGCATTGACAGTCGCAGCCTGACCCTGAGCCTTGGCTGTAGTTTAACCAGGTGCAGAGAGTTGAGACTCCGCAAACCAAACCTGGCATGTTGTCACATTGTCCACTATGCCTTACTGAGGGCTTATCAGCTCCAGCCCCTGGGTGGAATCCATCTTCTCACCAAAAGGACCCAAACCCCCTATCCTCCTGTAATGGTGACGTCGACCCTGTCCCATACCTCTGATCATGGTGACTTCACTGTGGCTTGGTTCCCGGTGCCTGTTTTCTTGGCTCGGGTCTCGTCGGTTTACGAGGAATCCCAATGACAGGAAATGGTGTGTGAGAACAGTGGGCTGAGGCACAGGCTCGGGGCAGATAACTTCTGCGGTTTGTTGATTATTTGCCTTTTTGTGGGAGAAACCATTTGGTGGTTTGAGCCACCCCCTCCTCCCCCAGTGTTTTGTTTATGATTTTCATTTCATAATCCTTCTTCCAACCTGCCGGACATGATGACACTCACTGAAAATGCTACTTCAATCCCCAGATAAGACCTGAAAATCAGAAGGGCTCTCAAGGATATTAAATTAAATAGTAATGAATCAAAAACGTGGCTTTGTCCTGCAACGCCCCCTCTGCCATTCCCTGCATGTCACGTATTGACTGCCACACCGATGCCTTTAATGCTTCACGGAGCTGCACCCCAACCTCCTGTCTCTGAGCCATCCTCCTCTTCAGGGCCTTGAGCAGACAGGCCACCTGCCTTGTACCCACCTTGAAGAGAGGACACCCTGTGATCACATGACTCTGCTGCTTCGTTTCCAGGGCGACAGTGGGTGTACCAGACCTGCACAGAGTTTGGCTTCTACCAGAGCACAGACTCGCCTAACCAGCCTTTCACCGGCTTCCCTCTGCAGTGAGTGCTCCACCCTGACTCGTCACAAAGACCCCCCCAAACTCTGGATGCCAGCCCCCCCATGCCCCGGGGGTGATAATGCCTTAAGCCGCTTTGAAGATCAGCACAGTGCTTCCAAACACTGCGCCAGACATGTTTCTGTGGATAAGGCAAATGGAGTAGCACCACCGAAAGGGCCGTGGTGGGTTGAGGGATCTGAATAAATGTCAGGCTGCAGCTTCTTGTGTGTGGGAGTCGTGCCTTGGGGGGCTATTTCAGTAAACACCGTCTACACTGAGGCTCGCTGGGGTGTGGAAATGGAGCTGAGAATATTTCTATGTTTCTCAGACCTTAAAAACTGTGTCTTAAACCGCTAAAATGTGCCTTATCATCCTCCGTCTGCCTGACCCCCCCCCCGTGCCCTTGGGTTGGCTATCTCCCTTGAAGGCGGGGGGGTGTTTTTGGGAGGGACAATGGAATGAGACCCAGGGAAAGTCCCAGAAGGAGCACACAGCCCCTCTCCTGCCAGCAGCTGGGGGCGTGATGTGGCGCTGTCCCCCCCTCCCCTGTCACTGAGGACGGGGGGGGGATAAAAAGAGAACGTGCAGTGCTCAGTGAGCATACAGGCCAAATCTGCCCTGGCATTATGGTGTGGCATTAAAAGGGCTCTTTGTGGGGCTTTTGTCTCTCTGGTCAGTAAGTAGGGGTGCCAACTCAACTGAAGATGTCTCATTCATCCTGGACGTGTGCAAAGCCCCCCCCCCCCCAGATCTCATTTTTACCAGTTTTACCAAAGGGCATCAAAAGGTGAATCTCACAGCTGACTGGTTAGCTGCTGATCACATGATCACCCTCTGGCAGGCAGCCACTGAGTGCACTTACACAGATCCCTGGCAGCATGCTACTGTGTCATCTTGCCTGATCTCATTGGCGGTCTTCCTGTCCTGACAGGTACTTCCTGCAGCAGTGTGAGGACATGTACAACGCCTCTCTGAATGCGACGGCCATTGCAGATGCGGTGACCCAGACCAACGAGTTCTACGGCGGCTACGATGTGCACGCGACACGCATCGTCTTCCCCAACGGCTCCACTGACCCGTGGCACGCCCTCGGGATAACCCAGGACATCAGCGATGACCTTCCGGCAGTCTTCATCAAAGGTGACCGGTCATGTTTTGGTCTTTGTAGCGTTACTCCCTTGACTCCACCCCAGGTTAGCGTTCTGGATCAAGGGCTCGTTTCTTCTGTACCAGTAAAGCAGGCTGTCATTGGACAGCTTTGTGTGCCTGCCCCATCTAAAAAAGCATGTTTGTTCATTAAAAAAACAGAATGGATGTTTGTAAATGAGTATGTAAGCTTGTCCGTGTAGTGACCGAGTGAGCAGTATGATGGTGAATATCTGCTTCTTGTGAGAGGTACACATTTATGCCCCTCCCCCCCCCACCAGGCACTGCACATTGTGCAAACATGTACCCTGCCCGGCAGCAGGACCTCCCCCAGCTGGTACTGGCACGGGATCACGTCTTCCTGCTTCTTCAGAGGTGGCTGCAGCAGTGAGTGCACCATCCAGCCCCCAGCGCGGGGCCCCCCAGCCTGTTTGACACAGATCACCTTCACGGCCCTTTCTCACTCCGCGAGTGGCTTTCCCGGACCCGAGGACTTGCCCTCCCCGTCTTGTTCGCACCGCCTGTGGCCAGCTGCTTCTCCACAAGTTTGTTTGAGATTGTTGAGCAATAATGACTGAAAACAGTCAGCTATTTCGGACTCTAACCTCACCCAAGTTTGTAAAATGGAATGAGATGTTTGTTTTTGTACTCGTCATTCATGACGAAGATTTAAAGATAATAAACCACTTTCGGTGCTCCGTACACAGCTGTTCTGTGTGCCATTCTTTCCCCGGGTCCCAGCAGGAATCCCAAAGCCGATTCCTACGGTTTTGTCCCACATTGCTGTGAAAAGTGACGGAGACACATTAATCCTGATGATGTGGATTTTTCAGCCACACTTTAATTACCAACCGCCTGCTCTGACTGATCAGTTCCCCCTGGCCTTGATTACATCTTCTGTGATTTATGAAAGTGCACTTTGGCAATGAATCACGTCTTTGAACCCTAAAGTCGCAGAGCCATTCTGGCCGGGGGGGGGCAGTTGAGGATGACTTGGCCCCAGTGATCATGCCCATGTTACTATCCCTCTGGAAGAGTCTGGGGGCCACGCCCCCTCTCCTTCCATCATGTATGTTCTGTGTTATCTCGTTAAATTTGGTCCCGCATCCTGAAGAGGACGCTTCCCTGCAGTGTTGGTGGGGCTCGGAGTTTACGGGTCCACCTGTCTGAATCATGTGCCAGGTCTGAAGTTGATTTTTCTGATGGTAAGTTGTGTTTTCTGAAACATTGCTTTAAGAGTATGGTAGAATAGTGTTTTTGTATCTTGTAGCTTTTTCAAATATTAGTTTGAAGGCATGACAGAAGTGACGTTATCAGCTTGGATGGTTTCCAAGTGCTACTGACTGAAGCAGGTTTATAAGCATGGGGAGACGCTACACCTTATAACGGCTGGGAAACGTGCCCGCAGTTTCATTTGGACCGAAAGGCCTGGGGGGGTTGGGGTTAGCATTATGTCTGCGGAATTTCCTGTTTTGCTGCGGAGGAGTCGCCTCGTCCGCGGCTCTGCTCGGCTCTGTTCGGCTCGGCTCGGCTTCTCGGGGAGAAGGCGGAGTTCATGGCGGAAGCCCGAGGCGCTGCCTTCACCCCGTCATATAAAGGCAAAAGCCAGCGCATTGCTCTGGATTTCTGAAAGTGGTTGCCGTGTGCATTTAAGGGGACTTGCCTGTACACATTCCTATATATCTAAATATATAATTTTCCCCAGTGCGATTAATGCTGGTTTTATAGGCCGTCCCAGAGAATCGTTGGCTTTTAAGGTAAGCGTTTCTCAGACAGGTGGCCGTGCATGCATGCGGCGTCTCTCGCTTTATGAAGCATTTCAGTAGCGTCGCAGCTGGACTGCTCCCGATGGCTCCTGTTTAACGTCACCGTCGGATGTTTACCTTGCGTTTACCGTGGTTTTAACGCGTTACCTGCGTAATCGGCATTTGCATTCTGGGTTTTGTGCGCTTGGTTGTGCAACCAGGTCTATATCTGTATGACAGATCATACGCGCTGCATGAGGTCATGCCGCCAGATTAGTTTGATATCTGTGATGTTCAGTGGCGGTATTAGCGGAAGGGCGGCTAGTTTAAGATGTATGTTTTCAGATGAACGATGCGTATTTTTAACGTTTATCTCTTTTTATTTTCATTCTGGTGTGTGTTGCTGCAATATCCGCTGGTTTTATATCTTGGGTTGTTAGGAAGAAGTAAAAAGACTCGCTCCGTCTTTAAACACTTAATGAAAATCTGCTGTTCTTTTAAGGCTGAGTGCCTGTTTGGCTCCACGTTAAAATACCACTTTATGTATGTATGCAGGTATATGTGCACGTTACTGAAAAACATGCCCAGTAGTCTGTGTGAACCCTAAATGTGGATTTTGTGCATTCAGGATCACTAGTTCTTTATGGTGGCGAAGAGGTTTAGCCCAATACACAATTTACAAGCCTGTGAGTATTCAGGCCAGCCCTTGCTAACGAGTTCCCTTTCTGCTAATAAAAACTGAGGAATTTAAGGGCTTTGAATGCCAAATTTCAACATTTTGAGTTTTAACTTTCTGAGCACCGTTGTGATCGTTAGCCATTGTTTGGATATGCAGCCCAGGGCAATGAGTTGTTTGCACCTTAAGACGTAGTTCATCATCGCAGTGACTCACTAAGGGCTTTGATCCTTTCTTGTAGCTGCAATAACTTTGAAAAAAGTTCCCTAATCAGAGCCCGTGATGGTAGACAGCAGGGGCTGATTTCAACCTAATCTGATGTACTTTCTGTGGCCTTTTGTCATAGCGCATTCCTGTTGCGTCATTAAGATGCAAGAGGAAGGGTGAACGTGCAGGATTGTGAGGACCCTGTCCTCGGTGATGTATGGGTTGTGGGATGTTGTGGGTCAGACATAGGGATGTTCCCTTTAGAATACTGCAAAGCAAATGTTTGCCTTATTTACTATTTGAAGCATTTTCCACCCTTTTAATTCTAATGTTGTATTAAACTTCAGCTGAAAATCTGCCGTTCCAGATGACATCCTCAGTTGACACCCCCGCCTCTTCTGCCCCCCAGGTTTGAGTGCTGATTTCACGATGGGCCCCTACATCACACTGAGCCTCTCTGCCTGTCTGTTCCTCTGCTGCTGGGGGGTGCTCTCTCAATCCCCCTCCTATGGGGAGAGGGGCTCGGATCTGGGCATAAAGGTGTTCCAGCAGGTGGCGCTCTCGCGGCCGCAGGAGAACGTGCTGCTATCTCCCCATGGCATAGCCAGCATCCTCGGCATGCTGCTCCCGGGTGCCGATGGGGAAACGCGCCACCAGCTGGTCACCGCACTACGCTACAAGAAGAACGGTACCTGCCTCCTTCAAGCTCTCCCTCTGCCTTTCAGATTCTTCCTCCATTCCTGCCCTCCGTCTCTGTCCCTCCCTCCCTCTCTCTGCTTTCCCTCCGTCTCCAGTACCTATATAAAAAAATTCTATACATATAAACAAAAACACATATTAACAGCCATTGCACCAAGTTGCAGAAACCTAAACCGACAATCCTCCACATCTTTCTAAGGTCCCTACAAGATGCTGAAAAGGTTACACAAGAGCTTGACCTCCAAGTTCAACCAGGACATCGTGACCATCGCCAACGCGCTCTTCACCCAGCAAGGCTTTGACATCCATGAGAAGTTTGTGGCCACTAACAAGGCCAACTTCCAGTGTGAGGTCAGGACCCTTGACTTTGCGAACACAGATAGTGCTGCGGCCAGCATCAACAGCTGGGTCAAGAACCATACCAAAGGTGAGATCTTACACAAACCCTGGTTTTGATGCTTAATAGCTGGAATTAATGGGCAGAAGTGTAGGGTTTTTTTGCTTAATATGTGTACGGCCAGTGCCTTTTCCTTCAAGCAGATGATTGTCATATAGGATGGTGTATATCTCAGCCAGATTTGTTTATTTTAGACCATGCATGCTTTATGCCGTAAATAAGACCCTTGTAAACAATTTATTCTTTTGGCTTGCATTACCACTTCCCTGGAATTCTTCATCCACACTACTTCTGGAAGTAATTAAGACTTAGGAACTGGAGTCTAGTTTGTCTTTTAACGTCCCAGTGTAGCACAGTATGCCGATACGCTCTGCCAAAGTTTAATTAGTCTGTAAAGTTTCTACCAGTAGCCAAGGTATCAAGTTAACTGTTTGTCATTACCATGGCAGTCAGTACGTTTACGTGCACATGAAGAAGATCGAATTTTTGTGTTAGTCCAACTAAAACCAGACTTCTGAAGTGCATGTAAACATCTTAGTCTGACTGAAATTTAACTAAATCGAATTTCTCGAAATAGGACTGAGACACCCAGATAATGCGATTGGGTGTCAATTTACTCTTTTACTCCTGCATATATACGCTCAATCAGACTCAAACTGGCCTAGGTGCTCTGCACATGCTCCACAGTTTCCCCCCGGGCTTTGACCTGGAAGTAACAGAAGAATCCGGTTCACAGGAGCATAGCAGAGGACGTACAGCGGGTACAAAATGTACAGCGCTGTAAAGCTGTCCAATTCACCGCTCAACTAAAGGGTGTTTTTCCACCGCACCAGATACCGTACTTTTGGTACTTCACGATGTTCCTTTTCCACTGGCTTAAAAACTTGTGCCGGCGCTGACTGACATCACAGCGTCAGGCGGATATTTTCTACTGAATTTGAAAAATGGCTGTAGTAGGACTGGGCAACATTTGATATCAATACCAACATCGTATGTTATGCACATGCAATTCTTATATCACTAGTCAGCTGGATTAAGATTTTTTGTACCTTTAATTTGGTACGGATATTGTAGCGCAGGGAGTTTAAGTCTCGCTAAAACATTTTCATTCTGTCATAGGGAAGAAAACCTAGTTTTGTTATTTTAATCTATACTAGATAATCTTGAAAATGAATGTTTAAAAATCAGTTTAAAGTTTACCTCAACTACTTTTGCATGAGCACTGCACGCGTTCTCCAAGACGATCGTCATTTTCATCCTTGCCGTTTAAATCACTCCTAGGCGCGTGTGTGAGAAATTTATGGTCAACTCCTTTTTTGTTTCAGTATTTATTACAACTAAATCACTTTGGAATATTTGAAGAAAAAAAAATACCATGCTGTCACTGTATGTTATATAACATACTTTATTTCTTGTTATACTGTCCTGATCTTGTATCTATTCCTCCAGACTAGATCCCAGTTAAAGCTTGTGTCACTTCATTTCTCCACACACTCATTAATCATTTTGTGTTTTTTTTTTTTTTCTTTCTCTTTCATCTGTGACGTAATATGTCAACCAAAAAAAGCCCGATACTAACAAGCTGAAAGGAGCCATATCACCTACTGTAGCGGAGTCATACTTCGGTCAATAAATCGATTCCCCTCCTATGCATGTATACTGGGACAAGGACAGTCGTCCGATTAAGTGGCACAGTCCAGCTATAACTGTGCTGGGTGAGATGACTGTGGTGTCCCCATCACATCTACTCCCTGCATTTTTTTTTGACACTTATGTGTCCCCTGGCGTGTGCCTGAGAAGTCTGGCATGGTGGGAAGTGTCCAGAATGTGTGACCTGCCACATCTGTGACGTTAGGATATAAACCAGTCCGTGTTGATAATGGGATTCTCTGTCCTGTTAATACTTCAGCTTCGAAAGGTATCCTGAAGGGACTTTGACGAGAACTTTGGTTGTAATATAACATCTGTTCCCGTCCAGGGGCAATTCCACGTCTGATCGAGCCCCAGATGTTGGATCCGGCCTTCACTCGCTTGGTGGTGCTCAACTCCATCTACTTCAAGGGGTTGTGGAAGTCTCGCTTCCAGCTGGAAGACACCAAGATGAGGAATTTTCACTTGGCGGACGGCACCGTCTCCAAAGTGCCCATGATGTCACAGCTGAATGTTTTCAACATCGGTGAGTCTAGTGCCCTCTTTTCCACTCCTCTGTCATCTGCGCCATTTCTGACAAAGGTCAGGCTTCTGAGCGTGACTCACTGGGATTTTATTTGCAGAAGGCTGTGATTTAATTCCTCCCTGTACTGACCGTACAATTAAAAGGTGGACGGCCCCCCCACAAGAGGTCTTTTCTTTCTTTAGAGTAGTTTTAAAACTTTATAGCAGACTATGGATGGAGGTTAGAGCCCTGCATGGGCCTAAAATATCAGCCTGAGTTTGACCTGAATCTGCTGTCGAGCTTGCAGACCTCTAGTGGAGTCTAACACATCTGTGTCGACCCATCAGGCCAGGCCGTCACTCCGCAGGGTCTTAAGTTCAAGGTGGTGGAGCTACCATACCATGGCAACATCAGCATGCTGATCGCCCTGCCCCCCGAGGAGGACGTGTCCCTTTCGGCGATCATCCCCCACGTCAGCACCACCGCTGTGCAGGGCTGGGTGCGACTGCTCACTCAGAGGAAGGTTCGGCTGCTGTTGCCTAGGTGAGCGCCGCCCTTGTGGCCTCAGAAGGTCGACAGGCTGCTGTTTTCACGTTATCCTGAACCAGCAGTGAGCACCTATTCAGTGTCAGTGTGCTGTGACACCATGATTCACCATCTGGTAGCTGCTTCCCCTTTGATTTCTGTACTACTTCTGCTGTAAAATCACAAGGATATCAGTTTCAGAAAACCCATTAATCTTTGCCCCTTTTATCACAAACTCTTGTGATCTTTGCTTCATGCCAGGAGATGTTAAGTTTTTCTTCAAGGCACATCTGTAGAGCTTAAGTGAGCTGGGTCAGCCTGTCTGCTGGACCCCTTCTTCATCCTCTGCTTCCGGCAGCCAGCCCCGAGGCCATGACCATCTCCTTCTCTCCGACTCTGTTCCTCTGAAGGTTTTCTGCAGATGCTGAGGTTGACCTGAAAGACTCTCTCTCCGCCTTGGGGATCACCAATATATTTTCTATGGGCAAAGCTGATTTTAAGCACATAAGTAAGTAACACAAGGTGTCACTCCCAGAGCAGGGTGTTGCCATTTGCACTGAGACATTTACAGGAAGAGCCTGACGCTGTTTCTATGCGTATGTGACTGACAATTACAATCAATGACTCATGCCTCGTGGCTTGGTGTGATTTTTATTTTTATTTTTTTATGGTTTCTTTTGTGAGCCTTTACTTCCAAGTGAGGAAAAAAAACGATCGCTATTTGTGACTGTTCAGTGCCCCCTAGAGGTGACATTACAAATGTTTATTTACTTGATGTGACTTTTGCTTTAAGGCACAGAGCCTCTGTACGTCTCCAAAGCTCTACAGAAAGCTAAGATCGAAGTCACAGAAGAAGGGACTAAAGCTGCTGCTGCAACAAGTAAGGAGATGCTAAGAGGGTGTGGGCTCACCCATAATGCACCTGTGTGTTAGGGCCCCAGTAGGGGTGGGGCTGACCGCGCCATATACTAAAGGCAGGCTTTTACTTCTGTGTCGAATTGACGTCATAAGTATGGTGTAGCTGTGGACCATACACGGCAGCCTACGCCATAGCCTGACGTACATCTCCCCAGATATGTTATTACGCATCGACCCGACACAAACCGCAAGAACTGTGATTGGTCCGCTTGGTAGCATTCGTTTTCTTTATGGGAGTGAAGCGTACATCCCCAGGTGTACTGGTATCGCTGACTGAAACTGATGCGCTATTTATATCTAGCATGAAATCAAAACACTCAGGATGACTGCGCCAATTTCGCTTACCTCCGTTAAGTTTATTCATACTTTACATGACTAGAAGAATAAAAAGTAGCAAAGGCACTAAATTTATCAGGGAAAATGCAGAAAAAGTCACTTTGAAGTGCCTTGAAATTTTTCCAAATTCGTCTACGGTAAGTTTGGAGCAGCAGAAGTACCAGGACTCCATTCATGGATACTTTAAATGTTTTTTTTTTTTTTTCTGTTTCAATTATGTGATTCAACAATTGAATATATCACAGGGTGGAAAGACAATAAACGCAACAAATTATGCATCACATGTAATTGCTGAGCAACAGACAGACCAGTGCCCAAGTATGAATGCTCACAACTGCGTAGGTCACAGAGTAGGCTTGACACAAGTGTAACTCAGCCTTAAGTCACTGTGATGCACTGGTAGCTGGTGAGCGAAGGGAGGGTGTAACCTGCCTTTGTCATACGCAGCTGCAATCTTGCTGGCGAGATCATCTCCCCCGTGGGTCACCGTGGACAGACCGTTCCTCTTCATCGTCCGGCACAACCCCACAGGTGCGGAGGGTGTGGATCTAAACTCTCACACTGCTCATCCCTCATCTCTCCATTCCCAAGCTATATTGCTGAGTTATCAGTGCATGTGGTTATAACATGCAAGCACAGTGTGTAAATGTTACTTTCTCCTCTTTAGGTACAATTCTCTTCATGGGTCAGATGAACAAGCCGTGAGGGCTTCCCGTTGGAGGACACAAGCAGGACGTCTTTTTCTGAAGCTCCAGTTGTACTCCAAAGCCAAAAGAGACACTAAGGACTCGGACGAACATGTCCTGCTCATCTGTCCGTCTGTCTGCGCGCATCATGCGGTGATCGTTTAATGAGTGGGGACTCATCCCTTGGTGTTTGTCTTAGAGAACCATACCAATGTAGACATGTAAGAGATTATATTCTTAGCCATTCTCCATGCATGTGCCATTTCCCCCTCTGCCCCTCGTACTGGGTGAACACTGTTTTCCAGCAGGTTACTCCAATACTGTAATGCTGCTGCTGTAAAGTTTTTTTTAAATATATATATATATATATATATTTCCCCTAAATGTCTTATTAATGTATTTTCATGGCATTTCAGCACCTTTTTATTTAATAAATACGACAGAAATGACCACCAGTGCAACTTTATGATCAGGCTTCAGCCATTTTTTTGTCTTAGATTTAATCACCCAAGTTTATATATATATTTATAGCCTATATACGGAAATACTTTTTTTTAAACCGTGGTTTTTGCAGATATGCTCCTGTAAAGCCATCTGTTACTGTCGAAGTATTTCTCTGAAGTAGTATTGTGTTAAATCGACAGCTATTTATTGACATTTCCTTGCCGTTTTATACAACTTTGTTTCCCAAACGTTTCTCTGTCTGTAACATGCAGTGTTTAATAAAGTATTAAACTGGGAAATGGCTGAATGTTTTATTCATGATGATGAGCGGTCATGCATGTGGGTGAACTCACCGGGCGGAATAAACGCTCATTCGGAATAGCTGACATGGATTAAAAACCCGGCGGCGGAGAAATGGAGACCCCTGCCGAAGAGGCAGCGGCTGCGCCGATACACAGGAAACACAGTCCGTCCGCTGCCATAAAGAAGCGCGTTGCATGCTGTTGATGTTACGTGGGAACATGTTTTAGTGTCTTATCCGGGAGGGGAAGCGCTTTCGGTTTCAGTTTCGGTGCGAAAAGCTGAAGGTTTACCTGCGGCCCTGCGCGGCTCCGCTTTCCGCTGGTCAGCTGACTGAAAAGAGGGAGAGACGGAGAGGAGGAGGAGGAAAAGGGGGAGAAAACGCAACGAAAATAGACATGGCGGCGGAGATCCACTCGAGGCCTCAGAGCTCCAGACCCGTACTGTTAAACAAGATCGAGGGGCACCAGGATGCGGTGAACGCCGCTCTGCTCATACCGAAAGAGGACGGCGTGATCACGGCCAGCGAGGACCGGTAAGCGCCGCTACCCGTCGGCGGCCCCGCCGCGCTGCGCCCGGACGGCCTCTCGGACTCCCCGGCGCTTAGGGAGGCTAATTTGGAAACCGGCACCGGCACCGATCGCAGTTTAAAACGACCTTCGCTCGGTTTGTGTCCGGTTAGGTTCCAGGTTCAATGATTTCAGTTCTTTGTTTGGCTCCGTTAGCCAGCCAGCACTGGCACCCCTGTAATACTCCGTACTAAGTTAGCGAAACGTAACTCCGGTTCCTCTTAAGTTTTGTTTTAAAACTCGCTAAGCGTGATTTTCTGTGCTGCATGATGGCCCCGCTGTCTCGTCATGCCGAGAATTGTCGCTCGAAGCCCATGTGGCGCCCTGGGCGGCCGCCTATATCGCCTATAGGCGATATGACTAGCTCTGCATTTAAACACCAAGGCGGCGCGCCGTGTGTCTGCAGTTGTTCACCTCTCTTCATCTGCCCCGTTGCAGGGCGCTTTCACAATCTGATGTGCACGTAAACCGATAAACACGCCCGGGACTCGCACTGCTTAGCCATTCCAAACTTTTCTGTCAGCTGTAATGTAGCTTTGCTCTCTGGGGGTAGTCCAACCCCCCAGTTCTAATATCACCGAGCAAAAAGACACACACAATCGTCACGGTACTGGAGTCATTTTGTTTTTGAAAAATCTAACAAGCCATATCCCCGACAGGACCATCCGGGTCTGGCTGAAACGGGACAGCGGGCAGTACTGGCCCAGTATCTACCACACCGTGTCCTGTAAGTCTGATCCTGATGGCTAATGTCTGTCGGTCATTCTACTTTGTGCTTTATTTAAATTAACCTGGTTAGGAATTGAAAGCTCTGACATTTCGGGTACTTTTTTTGTATTTGCTGGATGTCAGTAGTAGTTTATCTTATTTCTCTCTCGCTATACTGGATAGATGGATGAATGGTTGGTTTTTCTATCTATGCTTTCTCTATGACCTGTACAGAGTAGCACATTCAATAATGCTTCTGTCATTCGTAGCACCCTGTTCCTCTTTGGAATATCACCATGAGAGCAAACGTGTCTTCGTGGGCCAGGACAACGGTGCTGTTGTGGTAGGATGCCGTGTCTGACCAGTCCTCAGCTCCACCTCCAGTTTGTCAAAGGCACAGTTTAACGGTTAAGGGGCCTTAGAATCAGAAGTGTTGTGAAGAAAGGAGAAATGAAGCCACTGTGGGTCAGCGTTATGCAACCTGGGCAATCATAGTCTGGCTTACTCCAGGGAAGACCAATGAGAAGTCAGTTAGGGCAGTCAGTGATTTTAGATTGCAATACTCCCATCCAATAGGGGCTTCTGATTTTCCTTTGCTGGTATATCTGTGGTATATCGCATTCATTATTATGCAGAATCTAGCACCAAAAAAACATGAATATTCATGACTGATCTTTTCATAATTTAATAATTAAGTTTTATAATTTAAATTCTGTTCTATTCAGAAATGGGTTTTGTTGTAACAAACATTTTTCAAATAGGAACATCAGTGGCCTGTACTACGAAGTGGGGTTACTGGCTTATCGGGGTAACTTGTCGGATTTAAGGTACCACAGTTTAAATG
>JAODLD010000042.1:11452229-11463443 GCA_026781065.1 Mormyrops boulengeri | reverse complement strand
GCGCGGGCGGGCCGCGGGCCGGCGCGGGGGGGGGGCGCGGCCCCCCCCCCCCCGCCGCCCCGCCCCCCCCCCCCCCCCCCCCCCCCCCCCCCCCCCCCCCCAGCAAACTAGAAATAAGAAATAGTCTGCTAGCTCCATTGATAAAAATCTACACTCCAGGCAGGGAGCTGTACTGTATCCGGGACGTGTAGGTAGGGTGACAGGTTCACCTGTGTGATACTTAGAGAAACATATCACAAGACCGGTCACATGACATCTTATTCTACATGGTCATCATGTGTTCACGTCTCTTCATGTTGGTTCAGCTTTCTAGAAATGTATTTTTTCGTCTTTTTAAGTCTAAGTATAAGAGCTTAGTTGTTCATACCTCAGTGATTTGGCTGGTCATTGGGATAGGATGCTGTCGGTATGTATGTGTGTAAACAGCGTAAGCCCCCCCCCCCCGCAACGCCACACGTGGCATGTAGCTTTGAGGTTTTCTTTCATGCTTGTGTCACATACTGTCTGGTCTCTGATAAAACATAAATGCCTCCAGGGCTGAAATGATTTAAATTACAATGCCTAACCAGTGAGGCGATTCAATGAATTGAGCTTAAATTATCCTCTAGTTCCTGACTAAGAACGATCTCACTTGCAGGGAGTCCAAAGTTATTGCCCACAAGAGGATATTAATGGACCGGGCAGAGCTGCTCCGCTGATTTATTATCGAACTAAAAGGAATACTGTTTCATGGAAAATTCCGGAAAGTACTTGCTGAAAATTCACGAAAAGGTCTCGTGACTGATGGACGATATTACCGTGCAATCTTTCGCGATTTACGAATAAACCGGCATAACGGGTAATGCGTGTATCATTAATACGCCTAAATGCGTGCATGACATGTAACAGGTGTAACACAGGCACTATGAACACATTACGATTATAAATGAAAAAATAAACATTTTGGTGAGATCGCATGCTAGATCGATTATTAGTTTAACTACAGTATATTCTTCAATAACGTGATAGTTTTCTGGAAAAACCTCACGTTATGCAAATTAGCGCCACAGAAACAACAAGGATTATGGGTAAATGGAATTAGGGACTAAACACTCAAAATCTTTGGGACACACACAAAGAGAGGAACCTAACGCAAATAATAACAGCGTTATAAATAATGAATGCCTCATAAAGACAAATAGATAAATTCTACAATAAATATCGCACTTCATCGCGAAGTCCATTGCTTTATGTCATCATCTCATTTCGTTCATTCCTACGCGCGTCAGGTGTGTGCGCTCCATGTAGTATACGTTACATGTGTTATAGGAGAACATGTTAGAGCAGGGTTCTCAAACTGAAGTCCTGGCGGCCGGAGCCCTGTGTAGCTTAGTTCTTTCCCTGTTCCAACAGAAACGATTCAACTCAAGAGCTGTGTGGTAATTAGGTAAGTAGTTGAGTCAGGTGTTTTTAATGAGGGCAAAGCAAAAACTGTGCAGGGCTCCGGCCCGCCAGGACTGGAGTTTGAGACCCCTGTGTTAGAAGTAGGTATATTTGCTTTTATTTTCTGCTAGCCTTGAGAGAGGTTCCCTGGGGTCAATCAAAATGACAATTGTTTTACACCCAAGAGACTTAGTGAAGACAGCATGTAGCATTTTGGCAAAAGTTGTCAGCCTTAACCAGGAGAGTATCTGTTATACCCTCGAGAAAGGTGTCAGCCTTAACCAGGAGCTGTTTGCACTCTTTCTTGTCCTGGTATGTTTAATGTCGACCTGCTGAATGTAAACTATGATTCATCCCTCCAGGACAGCGGGTATGAGGCAGCATGTAGACAGGAAATATTCCCTAACCAAATATAGCTTTAATTTTAAAACCCGCCTACTTTAGCATTTTAGTATCTGCTCATTACTTGCTGGGTGCAAGAAAAAAACAAAACACTTTAGAAAATGACAAGGCGAGCTAATTACAGTGATTCCTCGGGGCATAAATTAAGTGTTAAAAGTTCCTCTAGTGTCTGTGTCTCTTTAGAGCTGGCAGTTAAAATCAGGTCCCTAAGCAAGGAGATGGGAGATTTATTTTGATCCCTGCCACTTTTCTCTTTACGCCTGAAGATTGGTAAACAAACAATAGACCAATGAGAAAGTGGCTTTAAAGGCCTCTGCAAGAAGACCGGAGGTGCGGAAGGCCATGTCCAGCTGATTCACATGCGCCTTTCTTTCTGCATTCAAATGAAAAGTCTGTTCATAAGCCAAGGATGACTAGAACTGAAACAGAATTCCAACCATAAACTGAAAGGGGTAACGAGGTTTAATGAATCTGTAAACAAATGCTCTCAGTTAAACTCAAATCTTTTTCTTGCTTAAATGTCTGATTCCCAGTCATTCATGTTACCATGAACGTGTCCTCGGAGCCATTCATCAGCTTGTAAAAACACAACTCCCTGGGTCTGGATTCCACCACCTGTTACTCATGTAGGCAGGTTGCTCATGTCTCTCTCACTGTGACACTCCATAAAAAGGCAATATTGTGTCCCTGTTATCCAGTCAACCTGGATATGTCATCTAAAGTGATAAATGGCTCTACCCGTCTCTCTGGAGCGACAGGGAAACCGCAGTCGGACATGTGGGCAGCCCATCCTGGTCACACTTGGGCCTTTTTTCCATACTGTTGCTGTGTTCAGGAGTGGGAGCCAGAGAACGGTTCCGTGGGCAGGAAGAGCATGGCCTGATTAACAGACTGGCGGACAGGTCAGCCAGGCCGTGTGGTTCTGCGGCTTTAATACTCTGCTATGCTACTGTAATGCAATGATCCGCATGGCTGTAATGTGCTGCTATGTGGTGTTAATGCGCTAATCTGCGTTGCTGTAGTGCTCTGCTATGCAGCGGTAATGCGCTAATCTGAGTGGCTCTAATGCTCTGCTATGCAGCTGTAATGCGCTAATCTGCGCAGCTGTAATGCGCTAATCTGCGTGGCTGTAATGCTCTGTTATGCAGCTGTAATGCGCTAATCTGCGTGGTTGTAATGCTGTGCTATGCAGCTGTAATGCGCTTGTCTGCACAGCTGTAATGTGCTACTATCCTGCTGTAATGCACTTATCCCTGCAACTGATCCATGTGAAGCCCCCCTTCTATTCCCTCCATTTTGTTATGGAAACGGGTTTTTATAGTTCGTTTGTAAGTTTAAATGGCTACAGCAGGACTTCATGTTGAACACTTAAATCCCCATTTGACTTGCCATGTAGGCCATTGTCCCGTTAATCTAACAATGGGGCCTGATTGTGTTGATAAAGTCACTGTAATTACAAGTGGCTCCTTGGGGCATTCCTGCTCTCGCTGTCATTGCCGCTTCAGCATATCTCGAACATTTTGCGTGTCCTCAGTCAGCACGCTCAGTGCACACTGGGGCAGACACTCACTCTGCTGGGGGCAGATTTCAGCCCCATGGCCCAGAAGGGTGATCCTCATCATGAGCTCTGATCCACGTGTGACAGTGTGTCCATGTGGTAATGTGTTCCGTGTGTGTACACCAATGTGTGTGTGGAGTAATGTGTACTGTTTGTGAATGTGTGCGTGCGTGCGTGTGTGTGTGTGTGTGTGTGTGTGTGTGTGTGTGTGTGTGTGTGTGGTAACTCGCCGGCTGCTCTGTGTTCCTCCCGTCTGGTTGCCTTCCTGTTTTTCTTGTTTCTCCGCCAGTCACAGTCCAAACTCCTCTGCTTGTCTACACGCGCCCACCCTCCCCCCAACTTTGGATGTTTTCATTGGCTGAGGATATTAATGAATATTTAATGAGATTTAATACAGAATTGCATTGCTACAGACTGTAGGTGAAAGTATAAAAGAAACAGTGGTAAATAACCCTGCTTACACTTTCATTTCCTTTTGATTTCCCTTCTCTTTCTCTCTCTCTGCCCCTCTCTCATATTTTCAGTGACACAAACAGCAAACTCGTGTGTGGTTGAGGCAGAGCTGCATCAAAGTACTCGCCTCCATGGCGCTGGCAGTGATCAAAGAATCCCGCTCATTAGACCCATGATCGATAGCTCCGGTACGCTCCAGTCCGCTCGCTTCGGCTCCCTGACTCACAGGACTGCAGAGAGAGGGCCCGCCATTAACTGCAGATGACAGAGAGCAGCTGGGTTTGGGTTCGGGTTCGGGTCCCGGTGCACTAATGAGCGGCAGTATGCCGACCCTCCTGCTTCTGCTGTCCTAATTCCCTACTCTTCTCCTGATTCCCCTGAAGCTCTTCTTTTCGCAAAGGTGCATAGCAATCAGTGCACCAGGTTCTTCTACTTCAGGGAGAAGAGTTCTTCATATTGTCTGGAGTTTCAGGAGTGCCATCTGTCGCTGGTGATTCATACGGGATCCTTCATCTATACTTCATTTGAAGGATAGAACAGAAGGATCCATTCAAATTGTCGACCTTGAATCCACAGGGTTTCTGGCATTCAGGGATTCTCAGGACCATCCTACCCAGGCCCCACAGCGACCACATGCCCGGGTCAGAGCCGAGGCTCTGTCACTACTAAACACACTGTGATGCGTCAGTATCCACCGCCAGCCAGACTCCAGTACTCTTACCAGAGTCCTGTGCTGCTGGTCCTTGAGGTCCCAACATCTGCTAGTGTGCCGGTGTCTGCTAACAGCATCCGTCTATGGAGGGTGTGCCGCCAGCCCCGCCAGCTGTGAGCTATGGTATCCATGGTGATTCAATTGCCTCGCTTCATCACCATGGTGGCAGGTGTGATTCAGTGACTTCTTTGCAGCTTTTACACTCTGCGTATACCACGCCAGACTGACTGCATGTTTATCGCAGTAACGATAAGGTGTGCCGCATGGATCTCAAACTTGAAATTGTCATCGTGGAGAATAATTGCAGTGAATAATGGCTGTGAATTCAGGATGAGTTGAAGGCCTGACGTTTGAGGCATGAGGAATGTGGCACTGGCCAACTGCAATTAATCTGTTCACTCTGAAGAATGTAGTGCAATTCTCCTGCATTCGCATCCTGCGCGGCATCTCCTTGGTGAGTAAACACCAGAATGGCGGTCAAAGAGGCACAGATTTCCTGTCACTATGCAAAAGGGGTCTCTCCAGGATGAGGTGGACGGCTCCTCTAAAGAGTCCTGGACCAGTCCAGTGCTATAGAGCCCGGGGATAGCCACTGAGGGCAGGAAGTCCTAGACCAGTCCAGTGCGAGAGAGCCCAGGGATAGCCACAGAGGGCAGGAAGTCCTGGACCAGTCCAGTGCGAGAGTGCCTGGGCATAGCCACTGAGGGCAGGATGAAGGCTGTGAAGAAGGAAGTGAAGCAGGGTTGACTGATGTGGTGAAAAGTAAAAGCAAAAGGTGGCCTCATTAGACCAATGAGGGGAGAGGGGGAGGCATCAGCAAAGGACTAACATTCGGCCCTGCAGGATGCAGGAAGTGCTGGGGCTCTCTTTTGAGACCAATGAGGCTTTGAAAGCCGTAGTGAGCGAGACCTTTGTGAGCTGTCAGTTAGGAAGGGATCTCATTGGTTACCTTGCTGCTTCCTAATGATGAAGCCAAGCTTTTTCCAGAACTGGAGATGAGGTGGGAAGTCGGGTTACTATGGTCATCAGTACACATTCTGGTTTAGAGTGAATAAAGATCTGAGCACATTAACCCTGCACCAATGTCTCTGCTTCCAGTTAAGGGTGGAGGGACATTAGACTTCGGGGAAAGGTCAGACATGCTATAAGGGCTGATTACTGCGCACAGCCCACATCATGCCCTTAGATCACTAATGCAAGCCTCCTTCTGGTCCTCAGTTTGAATTAAAGGCCAAGCTATGGGACCCTCATCTATCAGTCCCCCTCCCCCAGTCCCCCAGCTCAGTATAGGTCATTGTACTCTAACTGGTATTAGAAACGAGGGTGGTGGTGCTGCTCATGCTGGCCATGCAGCAGCTATAGCAAATCATGGAAAATGAGATGGGCAAGGAGAAAGATCCTGGGTGGGGGAGTATATCAGCCAAGCCAAGTATCATGGTGAGTGAGGGCAGAGCCAGAGGCTAGAAGCAGATCTAGAGGTAGGGGCAGAACTAGTGGCAGAGCTAGAGGCAGGGACAGAGCTAGAGGCAGAGGCTGGGGCAGAACAAAAGGCAGGGGCAGAAACAGAGGCAGTGCTAGAGCCAGGGGCAGAATCAGAGGCAGAGTGTGAAGAAAGGGCAGAAGCAGAGCTAGAGGCAGGGGCAGAGCTAGAGGCAGAACAAAAGGCAGGGGCAAAAACAGAGGCAGTGCTAGAGCCAGGGGCAGAATCAGAGGCAGAGTGTGAAGAAAGGGCAGAAGCAGATCCAGAGGCAGGGGCAGAGCTAGATGCAGGGACAGGACCAGAGGGCAGGATGGACTGGGAGGTTCACCCCATTCAGCATCCTGTTTTCAGCAGCATTCACAGAGATTTTTCTCTGGCTAAATGTAGAGTTGTGTGGGATTTTAAGGACCTGATGGAACCATTCGTCTGGCAGCCATATTTTGCTGGGGTGTTTATTAAGGGAAAATAAAACCACAACTGATTTCTGTGTGGCCTCAGTTTTATAATAAAGAAAACGAAAATCCAAAGCCAGATGCATTTTAATTGAACTTCCTATTTAAAGATTAGCCAGTCAGCTAATAGTGTATGCAACTACTACCAATAAACTACACTATATGGACAAAAGTATTGGACACCTGGCCATACACATACAGTCCAGGAACTTTTACGATGTTCCACTCTAATCCATAGGCATTAATATGGAGTCGGTTCCCCCTTTGCAGGTATAACAGCTGCCACTCTTCTGGGAAGGCTTTCCACAAGATGCTGTAGTGAGTCTGTGGGAACTTTTGCCCATTCATGCAGAAGAGCATTTGTGAGGTCAGGCACTAATGCTGAACGTGAAAGTTTGGTTCGCAATCTCTGTTCTAGTTCATCCCAAAGGGGTTAGATGGGGTTGGTGTCAGGGCTCTGTGCGGGCCAGTCAAGTTCTTCCACACCAGACTAACCCAACCATGTCTTTATGGACCTTGCTTTGTGCACTGGGGCACATTCATGACAGAACAGAGAAGGGCCTTCCCCAAACAGTTTCCACAAAGTCGGAATTGTCCAAAAAGTCTTGGTATACTGAAGTATCAAGAGTTTCCTTCACTGAAGAACAACTTCATACCATTATCCCTCCTCCACCAAATTTTACAACTGGTACAATGTAGTCAGGCAGGTAATGTTATCCTAGCATCTGCCCAACTTAGACTTATCCATCAGACTGCCAGACAGGGAAGCGTGATTTGTCATCCCACAGAACACGTTTCCACTGCTCCAGAGTCCAGTGGCAGCGTGCTTTACATCACTCCAACTGACACTTGGCATTGCGCTTGGTGATGTCAGGTTTATATTCAATTGCTTGGCCATGGAAACCCAGTCCATGAAGCTCCCGGCACATAATTTTTATACTGGAGGTAATGCCAGATGAAGTTTGGAACTCTGCAGTTACTGAGTCAACAGAGCTCTGGCGGCTTTTGCACACTCTGTGCCTCGGTACCGAGCAACCCCGCTCTGTTACTTTATGTGATCTGCCACTTTGTGGCTGAGTCTCTGTTGTTCCTAAATGCTTCCACTTTGGCTTAATTCTTACAATTGACTGTGGAATATCTAGCAGGGAAACAAATTTCACAAGCTGACTTATCATAGAGGTGGAATCCCATGACAGTACCACGGTTGAATTCAGTGATCTCATCAGAATGACCCATTCTTTCAGAAATGTTTGTAAACCTGACTGCATGGCTAGGTGCTTGATTTTATACGCCCGTGGCAATACTGTAGGTCTGAATGAAACACCTAAATTCAGCGATTAAGAGGTGTGTCACAATACTTTTGTCCATATAGTGTATGTTTTAATCCCATTATAAAGAGGTAGCCATATAAATAAAATTCAAACTGTTCACAATTTTACAAAACCTCAACATTTTGATATTTGGTTAATTTCTGCCTGCATGCTATCCTCTCTGAGAGTGGGGCTCGGAGCACCAGCTCCCAGTTAGCAGGCCTGGGATACTGACAGCCAGGAAAGAAACACTGGAGGATTCAGTCCTGCTCTGTAGTCCTTAGGAATCGGCTTAAAGTGATCTTCACATCGAGACCGAGCTGGTTTGTACTTCCCCGGGTCCTATTTCTTTAGACGTTCCTGGTGCATTACTTACTCTCAGCTTTCATACAGATCTGTGGATGATCAGCGGCCTTCTTTTGACTTTGCAGCTGTGCTTGCAGTTGGTTGGTTTTGGTTACAAGCTACATTTCCTGTCATTTTATCATGATGTGGTTGTAGACTTGTAGACAAACAGCTGCGAACAATGGTGCTTATATCCAACTTAAGCTTAAAGCTATACATGCAAGTGTGTCCTGTTTGGAGGAAGGAGGAGAGCAGCAGCACAGTGCTTGCTCTTCTTATAGTAAATGTTATTACTGTCAGAGAAGAATCCTTCCCATAAATCCCCATGATCTCACCACCTGTGTCAGTTTTTTTTTTTTGAGGGTTGTGTTTTTTGTCACATCATGACACTAAAGAAAGGGAAACTGTATACTGCAGTGTTTCCCAATCTGGTCCTCAGGGACCCATAATCGATCAATGTTTTTGGTCCTTCCCAGCTCCCGGTAAGGAGCAAAAATGTGAAATCTGTGAGTGCCAGAGGACCGGATTGGGAAACACTGGTGTATAGAGACCGGAGACTGTGTACAGCATCATCTTCTCCAGATCTTAATCAATTTCCCTTAATGGAGGTGTTGGCCGAACTCAAAACTAATAAATCTGAAAGCTTTTACCTTGGTGTCAAACCAAACGTTTGGTTAATTAAAGAGTAAGCTTAAAAGGTGTAAAGATGTTTATATATTGTAAAATGTTTGTCAAGTGATCATATTTGCATTGGAAAAAAACTATTTTTTATTTTAACACATTCTAAGGATGCTATGCTGATCCCAATCTATGAGAATGGCTCAGTAGACTAAGCTTCGGTGCCTGTGATCAGAAGGTTGCTGGTTTGAACTTGGCCTCCCCCCAGCTGTGGGTCCTTGGGCAAGGCCCTTACCCCCAGCTCCTAGGGTGCTGTAATAGGTGGCTGCCCTTCCTGGCAGCTTAAGTTGTGGGATGTACAAAGTAAATTTCCCCACAGGAATCAGTTGTTATTAATGCTTTAAGAATATTTATAAAAAGGCATAACATATTATAGCTATGTTTATTATGCATTATGAATGCTGTATGAAGCTATATAAACTAAAGAAACCTTCATTATGAAGTACAAAGCATTCTTAATTCTTATACTTACCATTACAATGCATTTTTAAGGTTTTTATAATGCTTTATAGACAGCTTTAAGTAACCATTTTATTTCCAACATAAATTCATGTGAGTAAAACAGCATTAACTGCACTGAATAATCTTTAAATTTCAAGTGCTCACCTGATGTGTGTGGTTGAATTAAATGGTGCAAATTAATGAAGGATAATTAAAATCTCAGCTTGCAGGCCCTGGCTGGTGAGGTCTGGAATTGTCTACTCTAAATGGTAAACATCGTTTGTGAGTCACTGTGGATGCTGGGATTTCTGTGGACACCTGTACTGTTATCCGTTGGCAAAAAGTTATATCGGCTGGTTGGCTTTCATCATCCGTAAAATGGCAGCAAAAACAAACGTGAATTAAGGGGGAATAAGCAGGAATACAGACAGCAGGGAGACTGAGCCAGAGACAGAGAGTGATTTGGGGATGGAGATACTCTCACTGAGTTACTCAGTTGCTATCCTGCTCCCTGTATCACGAAGCTGGATTTCTTACTTAGCTGGATAACTTGTAGGATTTAAGGTGCCCCAGTATACATGGACTTTATTTTCATTCGCTTACATTTAGCCCAGCCTACTTTAAATTCCAAAAGTTACCCAGCTAAACAAGAAATCCTGCTCTGTGATACAGGCGCCTGCAGAGGAAAGGTCTCTCTGCATTCTTTTATTTTTAGTTCTCATGTCCTGCTGGCCTGAAGACCGAAGCGAATACTGTGATGTTGGACTGGCATGCAGAAATGCCAAGTGCATTTGAGGTACCAGTCAGAGGCTACGCTGGACACCATCCCATGTTGAGGGGTCTGTGTTCCCATCTGGGAGGGGGGGGGGGTTGTATTCTTTCCCACACTTCTTTCATCATGTGATCACGATGTCAGTGAGTCTGCATGTGCCCTCTCTTAGCAAGGCGCTCCAGCTTGGCCTTTGGGTCTTTGTGCATTCAGACGAGTGTGTTGTGGTTCTTCACAGACCTGACTGCACATATTAAACAGTACAGATGTTCATCACCTTTTCCATGAATTGACCTCTATTTCGAGCGGGTCGCCGCAGTCCTGCATGATAAAAGGCTGATTCTGCTTTTTGCCGTTGCAGGGCTGTGTGGTGAGTGACAGTTACTAAGAAATACAGTTAGGGTCCTACCCCCCCAAGATCCTCAGGGCATGTGCACCAGCCCCTGTACAGTGATGATGGAGGCTGGGGGGGCGGATGGTGCAGGCTGGCTCTCACTGCAGTCTCTGCTCCTGTCACTCTGCTGCTGGTCCGGCTCACATCTGATATCCATGTCTATCCGTCCCTCTGGCTCATCTCACCTCACGGACCTCATTCATGACTCATCCAGCCACCAAAACTCCACAGTGTGAGAACGATGCTGTGTGACGCATCTGAGCATGATGGCGTGAGCGAGTGAGTGGATGGACGGACAGGAGAGGAGAAAGAGAGACACTCGACCTTCGTTCCCTCTGTTAGCTTTTATTCGTCTTTGTATTCTGTGTTTTGTCAGCTTTGGATTAGAGTGCTGCAGTTGTGGGGCGAGGGGGGGGACTCTGGTTTATCGGTAATGTTTATGTTAGGGGTCTTAACTCCCCCCCCCCAAACAATGCTCTCCGTCGCTGTGGAGTCATTGACCTCTTCAGTTTCTATGGCAGCAAGTATGGCCGGGATGGTAAAACTCTTCCTGCTGCCTTATCACTCGTCATTCTCCTCCTGCGTGGTTTAGCTGGTTAATGATGACTAAGTGAGTAGGCTCTGGGTTTGTTTAGTTGGTTAATGATGAGTAACTGAGTAGGATCTCGCTGGTCACCAGGACAAACGCAGCTTCAGTGATTGCACCCGCCCCCCCCCCCCCCCCCCGCGAGGAGACAACAAGTTTAATGGGCGGCGGGTGTTGGGGGGTGGGGGGGGGAGGGGGGGGGGGGGGGGCGC
>JAODLD010000042.1:11406787-11419558 GCA_026781065.1 Mormyrops boulengeri | reverse complement strand
CCTGATGCTTGGTGCTGAAACAGCTGATCCGGTTCCTTCATGTTACTGTTCATTAGTGCCATAATAAGTGCTCTGTTTTCAGCAGCAGCTGGAGCGCAGGCCTGGCTCCCCCCTCGTCCCAGGGCCTATTTTAAGATGTTTGCGCAGCACTGGGGTCGAGTGCCAGGGAAGAGTCTGTCCCAGCGATGCTGAAGCGGGCTGCGCAGTCTGAGGGGACGGCTCCTTTTCCCACATTCCTGCATTTAAGGAAGCATCCTGGCCAGGCGGCTGCTTCCAGCAGCCCCACCACCCTCCCACCGGCACCAGACATCCGAGATTGGCTAAAATTAGAAGGGGGGGGGGGGGCAGCTTGATGACCCTCTAGAAGGTGAATTGCTTAAGGAAACAGGGCTGACGCATTCACATTAAACGAGCATCCATGCAGCTGGAAAACCTCTGCCAACCATGGGGCAAAGTGAAGCAGGATCCCTCCTCCACGTGGTCAGAGTGTGGCTGGACAGGCAGCTGCAGCAATCAGAGTGTGGTGGCAGTGTGTGCGCTCACCCTGATGATGCCTAATATGTACATTTCAGAACAGAATCGAAACTGGCCACGCACCCAAACCTGCATCCCGTATGAGATTAACACGAACCTAACGTAAGAAATGATCCGTCTGATTGTGAACTGTGACAGCATCTCCCCCATCATCTCTCTCTCATTTTCATTTCGTAGTTATTAGTTATTTCGTAAATAAATACAGCAGACGGCTTTAAAGAATATTTATCAAGCCCCATATGTTTATGTTGCTCATGGACGCATAAGGACCACACAGTACCAGCCGACATCAGCGCATCGGTCCACAGTGCGCTCATCTCCTGGACAGACACCCGCATGTGCAGCTTCATGGAGGAAACAAGCCAGGACACCGACACAGAAGCCGCCGGATCACTGTCCGCAGGTATCCGGCATTAACATGTAAGAGCAAGGTAGGGAAAGCAGGCGGCATGTGGGAAAGCGGACCGGCCAGAACAGGCAACGGCAAACAGGGGATAGGGGATGTGGCGAGGGCCGCTTTCGCCCAGAGGCGAGGATGCTGCCCGGCGCCCGCAAACGCCACCCGCTCGCACCCCAGCGACAGCTCGGAAATATCGGCACTCACCTGCTTTTAAATCGCTGTCATGCGCCGCCGGCTGTTTATCGAAGCCCGCATAAAGTGCCAGGTTACCGCGACTGTTTCTAACCCCGCTCAGAGCTGCAGCCTCGTAACTCTCCGCCGGCGATGCGCGCGACAACAGCCTCACTCCTTACTGGAAGTGACGCCGCCGCTCGCCGGACCGCCATTGGACGCGAGAGATGGCGCCTGCAGTGGGCGGGGTTCGCGGCAGGATCTCGAATAAGCCGCAAGCTGCGCCCTGAGGTCGCTGGTGCCGGGGGCGCGCTTCGCCGCTGATCGCAAACACGACTTGGAGGTTGGAAAGGAACAGAGAAAGCAGTAACACGTCAGAGAATGAATGAAAGAATTCAGTTCATACTGTTCCTGTCGGTTACACTGAATAGTTCATGTGTTTTGTATATTTTAGTGCACACATATACATCCCCCCTACTAAATACAAACCGCACGCATCTATCATCGACGTTGGTACCTATGTAAATAGAGGTAGAACGTAGCTGGATATCATACCTGAAAGACTTAATATTAGGTTTACTATATTCCTATTCAGAAGGGATCACAGCCAAGGGCTATATCAGCCCAAATAAATAAACGAATACCCAATGAATGGCATAATTCTGGGTTTAGCACGGGGGACTGAGGTCTCTACCCATTTGAGGGGGTTAAAATGGCTGGTTTTGATCATTTTAATGTACCCAATTAAAATGAAGTGAGATGCACACAAAGAACTTATGTGTAATTACAGTACTGACAGTACACTGACCGAAGTATAGTTTCAGTTCCTTTATTTGTAAACCGTATCTAGATGAAACATGCAAAACACAAGGAGAATAATTAAATATTATACGCCATATTTACTAGGTGTCAGGGATCTGGCGTATGTATCCTGTGTTTTGTGCTTCTGGAGCTAATTCTGTGATTCAATGGCTTGCAGTTTCCAGCTTGAGCAGATATCATGTAGGTAAATTTATTCAAATTGAAACGTGATTTAGTGTAAAAGCTCAATTTAAGTAGTTAAATTATGTATGTAAGGGAATAAAGCACAACCGTCATTTATGAAATGCATTATTTATAATATGCCCGAGTTTTAATATTGAATTAATATTAAATGAATATGATACTCAGTTATGAGCCTGTTCATGTCAAAAGTGGAGCAAATAATCAAACATTTTTTCAGATCTCATTAAACTCAAACAAGAAGGTATATTTGCATCAGGACAACAAACCGTTTTGTGAAAATGGATACAAATCTCCCACACTAGCAAAAATAAGTATTTTTAATAACAGCGCATCAATTACGAATTTAACAAACACATATGCTGGTATATTGCACTTGGAAAGTGCAAGGAAGGAAAACGCACATATTTGAAAATGTGATGCCAGAAGACAGTACTCAAGCAATAAGAACTTAATATTTGCGGCAGAATAAGAACATGCACATTAAGCTGAAAACTCGGCGACATGGAACGCACATACAAATCTTAGGCACCTTCTTTACTCCGGAGTCTTATATCATTGTAAGACTCATAACTAGCAAAAAAGAGAGAAAAACGGCGATGTTGTCACGGCAGATATTTAGTCATGCCGCTAATCTACAGTCGTGCTGCAGCCACGACCTACATTTGCTCATGTGACACTAATGTCTGTTCTATTTTAATTCTGGCTCCCTGCTTCTACCGAAAAAATCGAGTTGAAGCGCTACCTGTCTCTCCTGCCTGCGTCCCACCCAGCATGACGGCTAGTGTGCCAGCCAGCGTGAGCACAACCTACACAAACTCCAACCCCAGACACACGACGGGCGCTGGCTGGAAGGGTTCTCACGGAGTGCTGGCACATTTATATACAATGGATGCCAACAACCTTGCCATGTGCCACCCTATTTTCCCCTTGGTCTTTAATATACCACGAAATATTCCAAAAATTCCAATACATGCAAACTTAGGCACTAAATGTTTGGATTAAGGCAACGCTACATATGGCTCTAATACCCGATTACATAAAAAATGTCAGATTAAGAGGAGGTATTAATGTTCTGCTATGCCATACTGGACCTTGTGCTCCACCGCGATCGGCCGTCCCACTGATCTCACAGGCAAGGTGGAGAGAAACGTGGCTAGGAAAAGTGGAGAAACAGAAGTGATGTACAGTATTTAGATGCACCACACCTGCCTGTCCTCTAGGGGGCAGCACCACACTGGATCCTGAGGGCTGCGATGCTGTGGGCAGCAGCCCAGGAAATTGTAGAGGTCACAATAGTATGGGCAGCAGGCTAGAAAGGTTCTGACAGCCACCAGGTGTCTGTGCTGACTAGCAGAGGTGACATGGTGAGAATGTTAATGGGGTTTAGCTGTGGGTAGGTCACACTGCTTGTTCTGTGCTCAGAGAACGCACCAGCATGCTATTAGTCAATCATCAGTTCAAAGAGAATTCATTATTTTTCACCTGCAAGTGCCCTGGAAAATATTAGTTTTACAAATGTCAAACTAATTCTTTGCTCAACTGATTCTAGTACAAGAGATCAGCAAAAACGACAAGTCAGTGGTTATTAGGATAAAAAACGGCCCTCAGCGATGGTGTTGATGGGCTTCCGGTACGGCACGAGGGCAAAGCTGTACTGGAGACACCCTGGGTGTGGAACAGCGGCAGGCTGAAGTCCAGGATTCTGCGCATGCTCTACTGCAGCTCCGAGCAAAAACGTGGGCCATCTGTGGGTCCCTGAGGACCGGGTTGGGAAACACTGCTCTACTGAACAGCTCCAAACCAGAGACAACATGGGGCTCCTCAGCTGGTTAAAGAGCTCATTCTCCCCAGTGGAGAAGATGGGAGCCAAGTCTGCCCTATGGCCCAAGAGAGCCGTGAGCCGGGGTCCGCGGTGTGTTCCGGGCAGGGTGTGGTGCTGGTTGTTTGACACGGCCTGCCCAGTGGGTGGCAGGATGTACAGGCAGTGTTGCTTGAGTGCCAGGCTCTCTAAGAGTGCCCAAGGCCAAGGTTGGGTGTGACGCACTTCCCGTCTTGTGGTGACCGTCCTGACCACAAAGCCAATAAACTCCATTTACTTATACATATATTTATAACTAAACATTGCTTGAGTCATCATGTATGTTGTGTAATTTGAGTATGTTTTGCTGATGCAAATACTGTTCTCACCATGGAACATCTGCAGTGTGTGCCGCTACACTCCACATAGTCCAGTATGTTTGCTCACCCGCTTGCTGGGTGTGCTGTGCCTTGCTGTTTTCTCTTTTTGTGGGATTTGGAAACAATCTGCTACAGCTATATGTTATGGGAGACTACATATATCTCTCTGACCCCCTCCCCCACCCACTAATTGGTCATTTGCAGCAGCCATCAGAGAATATGAAGTTCAAGGAAAGAAGAACCCACCCATGTTAAAGAATATACCAGCACATTATGTGTCATTTTAATGCAGAACATGTTTCAGAACAACCATGAAAGTGCTAGTAAAGGTACTCAGATGGTGAACATACTGTACATGTATTTGTTAGCAAAGAATATTGAGTGTATTTTTAGTGTTAAGTGAGTAACATGCAAATGTAGATAATCTGAGTGTTTGCCAAAACCTTTGGCTGGTCATGTCCTTATTTTAGGAGCAATAAAGGCCTAGGGGGGATACTGGGCTCCTCCAAAGTTTAGGCTGAGGACCAGAATGTAAGAGGTTTAGCTCAGATCTTTGGATGATCTATTTTGTTTTCTCCATCAACTGCTTTCAGCAAAACTGCTTTGGCTGGAATATGGAAATTAAGTAAAAACACATTATTAATTATAATAATGAATTATTAAAGATTATAATTACTGTTAATGCAACTCTAGCCACACAACCCACTTGGGAAAACTGAGGTATGACTTTCAATTAAATATTTTATAGCCCTCGACACCTGCTTGAGTTGGAGCCATGTTTACTTGTGTGGCCGCGTGTCCGAGCTCCTTGACCGCGAAACGCGGGGTGCTCTTACGGTAATGTGGATGCATTCCATGTTTTCAGGCTGTCCAACTGCAGACCCAGGCAGCACTGTGCGGGAAGACGAGGGGGAAAGGCAGCGGAAGGGTGCAGAGGGACAGGGTAGGAAGGGAGTGCATCATTTCAATAACAAATAATAGCCTATTAACTCCCCTGCTGAAAAAACCAGGTTGACCAGCTGGTTAAGCAGGTTGACCAACTTATGACAGTTGACACGCTTAAGGTATGTTTCCGCATGCTGGTTTTATGGCTTAGCTGGTTATGTCAACAGGACCAGCTTGACAGACTGGCCACACCAGCATGACCAACTGGTGACCCACTCAACTAAACCATTAAAGAGCAGCAGGAGTTGGGACATGACCATCTAAGACCATCCTGGACCATCTAAGACCATCCTGGACCATCTTAGACCATCCTGGACCATCTTAGACCATCCTGGACCATCTTAGACCAGTTCACACCAGCTAGCAGCATAAGCTGGTTTTTAGCTGTCTTTATCAGCAGGTTGGGTTGTATTACTTTGTATTATAAATATTTAGTTTGAACAATACGCATTATAATTCCATTAAGATCAAAATTAGCCACTAATTCCATATCCATGTGAATCTAGATTGCAAAGAAACCAGGACCATCAAGCTCATCCTAACAAGGAAAGCAGGAAAGCGACACAGTGACAGCGACCCAGTGAAACGGCAAAACGGTGCCTAGGAAGAGGAGAGAGCAGGCGCACTGCAGCATGGTGACTTTCAGCGGCCAACGGACGGGCTGACCCCCTAAGCCAGGGGTGGGCAGTCTTATCCTCAAAGGGCTGATGTTTATGTGGGTTTTCGCTGCAACTCCCTAATTAGATTACTAATTAGAGGACTGATTGGATGAAGAGTCCTCACACCTAAAGGTTACCCGAAAAGCCTGCATACACACCGACCCTTAGTGGATAAGACTGCCCACACCTGCTCTAAGCCCATCCACGCTGCTTGACTGACACTTTAATACGTGGAGAGGTGCCACTTTGCAGCTTGTTCAGCCCAAAGCTTCGAACCTGATCCACGGCTGTAACATGCCTCCTGACTGCGCTCGTGCGGCTCCGGGACTGGTGTTTCTTCAGGCTATGCTGCCGCCAGGACAGTCCCCCCCCCTGCTATTTTTAATGTCAGTTCAGAGCAGTGGTGAAACCAGAAAAGACTTTGTCTTATAATGAGCATCGGTGCAGCGTCTTAAAGGCCGAGTCGACGACGAAACGCAGGGATCCCCAACACCTGAATAAAAAACATCGCCTCTCATTTGGGTGTGCAAGTTGACATTTTGTCTAGCATTTGAACTTCCTGACACCCCCTTGGCCACTCCCCAGCTCAAAGTCACCATCATCTAAGCAGCTTATTAAACATTATTATGCTAGGCTGATAAGGTAGAACTTTTTGACTGAAGGATTCAAGAATAAGTTGGTTTCCCTGAATTTGTCACATGAACCTTGATTAAGAAGTAATGCAATTCTTGTTTGTGCATTACTTATGTCTGCCATAGAGTGCATCAATCCATCCATCACCGTAACTGCTTAATCCCAACTGGGGTCACTGGAACCTATCCTGGGAACAAGGGGCACAGGCGGGAACCAACCCTGGGCAGTCAACAACACACCACAGGGCCAATTTAGGCTCACCAATTAAACTGCCGCGCACGCTTTTGGACCGTGGGAGGAAACCGGAGCCCCTGGCAGAAACCCATGCGAACACGGAAAGAGCGTATGAACTCCACACAAAAAGGACCCAGGACCTTCTTGCTGTGAGGTGGCAGCGCTAACCGCTGCACCACAGTGCCACCCCAATTTCCTGCATATTATTCACACAAGTGTTTTGCTATTCTCATGCATTTGATCATTTTTGTAATAAAATGCCCATTTAACACCCCAAGAAGCTAAGCCTCTGTGCCTGTGATCAAAGGGTTGTCTGTTTGAGCCCTTAGACAGAATAATCATGTCTGTGGGCCCTTGAGCGAGGCCCTTAATCCATGGGCCCCGCTGCAGGTGGACACCCTTCGCTGCCAAGCTCGCTCTTACCTACATATGTGACTGTGCGTCATGGAGAGCAAGATGTGGTAGACAAAAAGGGAATTTCCTCATGGGGATCAATAAAAGTGTTATTGATATTATTAATAAAAACCTATTTTATAGCAGCAAGCTTCTGTCACCCACTTCTACTTGCAAACTTCAGGTCTTTTTTCAAGTCCAAAGTGCCATTTTTTTTTGTAGAATTTATCTATTTATTAGTGTTTTACTATTCATAACACTGTGCTATCATTCCTTTCAGATTTTCTTCAGGTGTTATTTTTGCGTTACTTTTGAAGTTTTGAGCATTTTGCCCAAACCCCATTTTCCCATAATGCCTTTTGTTTCTATAGAATGCATTTGCATAATGTGTTTCAGGAACACAATTACCACATTATAGGGGAACATACTATATTATAGTGAAGACCCCCCCCAATCATTGACCCCAAAGTACAGGGCCAATATTTAATCCCAGTATGCCCTGTAAAGAGCCGTCCCTCTTTGAGGCAGCCAGTAATTAATATGAAATACCAGGTTGATTTGGTTTGACTTTCATATGGGAGCAGTCACTTGCTGTCAAGCTACAGGTTGTAACGTTGCATTTATACCTAGATCATTTCCCCCCCGATTTAAATAAACGCTGTTACCCTAGTAATCTCCGTATGCCCCATGAGGCCTGCATAGAAAGAAGAGACTGAAAGGAACACATGCCTTATTCTTGAATTATTAAATATTACTTATTTTTATTACTTATTTTAGTGCTTCGTGTGTCTGTTCACGATGAGAAACAAGGCCGGCACGAGACCTCTGGAGCACAGATGACGTGTTCATCGACTTTGAATTGTCCACTTAAAATATATCCATATTTTCAGATTTAACAATAGCCAAAGCTTGCTGTCATTGCCAAAGATTGTGATTTTTTTTAACCAAGTTACAAATTACACATCACAGGAGGTTTTCCGACTTAATTCCACCTTTGATATGAAACACATTTCACTGCTGTACTCCTGGTCCACATCCACCCCATTCCAGCTGTAGGCTCATGATTCATATGGTCCGGCGGTGCGTGTTCGCTAATCAACATTACATCTCCCCGTTAGCATTAGTGTAGCAGCCACTTACGTCCTGAAGAGACTGCCGTTAAACAGCTGCTTTCATTCACTAATTCTTTTCAGCTAGCACTCGCTTGCGGTTTTATTCTGAAATGGGAGTAATTTAACAAGGCTATAACATCCTTCTCCCTCTCTGCCCCAGGAAGTCGCGCACAGGAAGGAGATGCTTTTGAGAGATTTTATCGGCCCTAATGCTGGTATACAGTATCTGAGACATTTCATATCCGCTTGTTATCTGTCTGTTATCAAATTAATCCCCATGAATTGCCCACGCACATAGCGTCCAGTCAGCAGACGCCAGCAAGTGGTTCAAACGAACACAGATGGCTGAGTTTGTGGTTTTCATGGAAACGTAGGACGCAGATCACACACAACGGCAATTTGTCGTCGGGCCTGTTGCCGTGTCAACCGCGCGTCCCTCAAGCTAAACAAATTGATATCTACGCTCGCATGCGATTCACCTTGCTGCAGCCAGTTCAGGAGAGGTCATGTGTATTCGCACTAACTCCAAAAACAAACGAAACATGAACACAATCACTATCAACCTTTGTAAATAGGCTACATATCACCTTTGGTCCTCATGACACGCCTTAACTTTTCTTTTAAGGTCTTGAAAGATTGTTGGTTTTTAAGATTCTGTTGAAATTGGCAATTAAGGTTCGACTACAAAGAACAGCTTTATTTGTGATTTTCGGGTTTGCCACAAGGGGGAAACATTTGACCTGAATCAGAGTCACTCTGAGACAAGCGCAGTGACCATCACTCTCCACTAGTGGGAGACAGGCGGCTCCTTCCTCAGTTCCCAAGAGAAAGATTCCGTCTAATTTAAAGATACAAAGAAGAAAACCTAACACATTCCATCCATACATGCATCCAGTCATCCTTTTTCTGTGCCCATTGGTCCTATTCAGTCTTGCAGGGGGTCCAGAGCCTATCCCAGAGACTACAGGCGCAAGGCAGGGAACAACCTAGGATGGGGAACCAACCTATCAGAGACCTAATAAATTAAGAAATGGAATTCCTGCTGACCCGGGCACTGGAACTATCACTTGTAACCCAAGTAGCCTACTCTGTCCCATTAAGGTGGGGGCAGGACTATAGTGGGGGGGTCATGCGTCATGGCCTTGGGTTCACTTACTGTTATTGTTCTGGATGAAGATCCGCACCATCTGACATACAGCACCAACACCACATGACATTTTGATTTGATGACAGACAGAAGTACAATCTCCCAAGTTGCAAACATAATTATCAACAGAAAAGCAACATAATTAATTCATGTCATTGTTAGTGTAGGTCATGCTTGGTATGAGTTTATTATATTAGTATGCATTCATAGATCCATTTCCAGGAGCTATTTATTTCAAAAAATCTTATATAATTACTGAGTTATATTACACTCCAGATTACATGTTTTTTCCAAAGACAGCACAAAGTGGTTGTATTTTGTGGTTGTTTGGTATTTTTATGAAACAAGAAAATTACAACCGCGGCCTTATTGATGCAGACTAAAGTACAAGGTCATGCGTTTCTGGGCCCCCGGGGACGCTTCAGTGTTTCCGCCATGCATCTTGTAACTTATTTTTCCAGTGTCTGTTTCGTGACAAAAATGTGCTTGTAGGTTTCTACAGACTCCCATCCCAGTTTTCCTATGGGAGGAGCACTGCCTGTGTGTGTGTGTCATGGGGGGGGGGTCCCACTGTTTTTGATCAGATGCAGGATTAAGAATCATCCTCTCAAGGTCATGGAAATGGAAGAAAGCAAACAGCTTTGCCATTTCCTACGCTGACAGCCTTGCTCAGTACCCATTAGGGCAATCAATGGCTTCGATTTTCCAGAGAGGGAGGATGATGGACAGAGAGAAAGAGAGATGCAGAGAGGGAGAAAGAGAGAGAGAGAGAGAGAGAAGCACAGAGAGAGTGAGTGTGACAGAGAGAGATGCACAGAGAGAGTGTGAGAGAGAGATGCACAGAGACAGAGAAATGCACAGAGAGAGAGTGAGAGAGAGATGCACAGAGAGAGAGAGATGCACAGAGAGAGAGATGCACAGAGACATGCAGAGAGAGAGAGAGATGCAGAGAGAGGGAGAGATGCACAGAGACAGAGAAATGCACAGAGAGATGCAGAGAGAGATGCACAGAGACAGAGAAATGAACAGGGAGATGCAGAGAGAGACAGAGACAAAGAGACATGCATAGAGAGAGAGACAGAGATGCACAGAGAGAGAAGCACAGAGAGAGAGAGAGAGACCGAGAGATGCACAGAGACAGAGAAATGCACTGAGACAGAGATGCACAGAGAGAGAGACCGAGAGATGCACAGAGACAGAGAAACGCACAGAGACAGAGAGAGTAGCACAGAGAGAGAGTGAGAGAATCCTCCGTCCAAATTTGCCATAGGCCCTGACTCTGTCTCCAACAGAGCACAGGAAAATATGGTAAGAAAACACTGAACATACAGTCATAACTGGAACCTCTTTATGAATTATTTAACTTGCCACCTACTGTATGTTTGCCTTGCAGTCCAGGTCTGATGGAGACTGGGGTCAGTCATGGCGGGACGTGGCAGAGGCAGCTAAAGAAAGGTCAGACAGGGTTTCATTAGCATAGCTGTCAGCTAGTGGGCGTGGCTGCACTTCCAATACAGTGATCACACGGGCCTTTCGTGTCGGCACCACAGTGTGTGTGTTGGGGGGGGGCGTCCTTACGCAGGCAGTTGTAACTGGTTGCCATGAAGAGGAGAGCGGGTGGAGGCTGCAGGAAGTTGAAGCAGCGCGTCTCTGGACATATACAGACTTGAGCATGTTTAAAATTACTCGCTGGTTCCTTTGCCCATGTGTGCCAGGGTCTGTGGACTTTGCAAACATACTGATCCAGGACAGAGGGGCGGTTTGGTGTTTCCAGCTGGGGCTTATCAGCTGTCTGCTACTGGCCGTAATGGGGCCAGCTGACTCACCTGTGGGGTGAGAAACTGTAAATCTGGGATGGGAAAGGTGGGGAGAGAGGGCGCTTTAGGAGGAGGGCAGAGCAGATGTCCCAGGGGGCCGAGTGTGACAGTGAGGGGGGAGCGAAATGGTATAAGAGCTCTCTCTCAGGAAGCGGGGTCACCCTGGAGCAGATCGCGGGGCAGATGTTACGAGAAACAAGCACACTTTATCTCCCCATAATAACTGCGTCAAATCCTATAATTACAGGAGAGGGGTGGGGGGGGGGGGAGCAAGGGGGCATGTTTGAGTTCGGCCTCTTCGAGCCAAAAGTAGCGTGGCAGTAGTGGGGTGACAGTTATCTTATGTCTGTTTGTTAACACCGTTTCCAGCAAGATGCAGTGTGTCAGTGTATCACCTGAGACCCGAAACCTCATTCATAATAAGGCAGGAGGAGTGTGAAGCCACAAGGCATCATGGGAGAATCCACTGGCAGGCCTGAGCCCTGACCTTTGGGGAGGTGACCATTTTTATTTTATTTTTTTTTAAAGTTGAGGATTAAATTGTGTTTTTTTACCGCTAAATTCAGCAAACAAGCAAATACTTTGTAGTGGCATCACCCTGTATGTGGGGTGGGAGGGCATTATGGAGACTAGCACACAGAAGTGCTTTTGCATCAGTTGGGTTTTAAACATCTTAAATGAGTCTGGGGGGGGGGGGAATAGCAGATCAGAGAACAAAAGGATCCTTCTTCAGCATCAAAGGCCCCCCTTGCTGGGCTCATCCTATCCTTTGGAAGGGTTAGTGTTTTTTTTCCCTTCAGATTGGGGAAGGCGGCTTTCAGAGGTATTCTTTAACCAGGCTAAACCCTGCAGTCCTGCTACAGTCCGCGCCCAGACGGCATCCTCCCTGCCGATCCGTCTGCCTGCCGGACTGACCGCCCCCATCATCATGCCGATGACACTGGCTGTATTCTGTGACCGGGTGACAACTCATTCACCTCAAAGAGCATCTCCCTTCAAAGTGAAGAGCTTTAACGCAGGACCTTAGGGGTCACCCCTGAAACCACAAAAGCAGAAATATGGCGAGAAGGATCCATCGTGCCTGGTACTCAAGGCAGGATTAAGGGGGGACACCACCCGGATTAAGGGGAGATGCTGCCTGAGGGCTCCATCCAGATTAAGGGGAGACTTCGCCCAAGGACTCCACCCAGATTAAGGGGAGACGCCATCCGAGGGCTCCATCCAGATTAAGGGAAAACTCAGCCCAAGGACTCTGCCCAGATTAAGGGGAGATGCCATCCGAATGCTGCTTCCGGATGAAAGGGAAACTCCACCCAAGGGCTACATCTAGATTAAGGGGAGAGACACCATCTGAGAGGCTCATTTGGGAACAGACTCCATGCAAAATATTCTCAAATGTATTCTGGTCCTCCCCACTGCTTATGTTTTGCGAGAGTTAATTGAATTTCATAACCCTCCTCCCTATGCTTGCCTATGGGGGGGGGGGGGGGGGGGCACAGAGATTTAACCCCCAGCGAGGTATTTGGTCTTTTTTTTGGTTTAA
>JAODLD010000042.1:11374000-11388925 GCA_026781065.1 Mormyrops boulengeri | reverse complement strand
ATATATGATTATCGATGTAATCATCGCCTGACTTTGTTTTTTTGAGTATATATGAGGAGACACACCAAGTCAGGCGGTGATTACATCGACCCAACATCAATTGATGGAGTGCATTAAACCTGTAAGACCGCAATACTTTATGCCTACGTCAGTCCTTTGTTCTTTTTCATGACTTGGGCTCCACTTTAGCTCCTGCTTTTTCTGGTCACCAAGTTCTCCGTTTCTGGGTGAAACTTCTATATCGGGCTTTAAAATAAGCCAAGGATGCGATGAAGCAGAGCCGTCACAGGAACCCGGCGGGAGGCAAACCGTCATAAACCGGGCACTAAAAAAGAGTGCGAGCGAGATGAGCCGTCATTCATTTTGTGGATATTAGTTAACTCGTTCATTGCATTTTTTTTATATGAAATAGACCCACACAAGGTCGAGATAATCGATAGGTAAAATAAACAAACAATAAATGGCCTGAAATCAAATATGAACCTGATTTGCATACTCATTTGCAGTTCCAGGCTGCTTATATGGGATGCGCTTTGTAAAGTTTATTTTAAGTGCTCAATGAGCTAGAATAATCTACTTCTTAGCACGTGAAAGGACCCCCGTTTCCCCTGCGTATTTTCCCTCCTGCGTCCCTTCATTGTTCTCCGGCCGAGGCAGAAAGAAAACATTTGAAGTGTCTTTTCACATGTACAATAATGTCAAATGTTAATTGAGCCCGTCGTTGACTGTGGGATACCCCCTTTTTTCTGTGTTAATAGAGGTGTGTAGTTGTACTTACACTGCCTCTTCCTGCAGGGTTTTTATCACTAAGGTGACATTAAAAGCCCCTCGCCCGGGTTTCTCTCAGGTCGTCGCTGTTGTCACTGACTCTTTGCAAGTAGCTCAGGTAAATGTCGAAAGGCTGTATAAACTCTTCGCACTTCTCATTATTGAACGCCGTTACTGGAGCTGTCATCCACTAGCAAACTGCAGACAGTGATCCCTTTGCCATTTACGCGCATTAATACACACTGAGACATTTTATATTGATTTTCTAAATGACTATATTTTGATATGAGTATATCAGACAATTAAGTTTACATTTTTTTCTATGTTTTTAGGCTAATTACTATGCTGATATGTTTTTGATTTTAAGTTTTCATCCAAGCATGGTAAAGTCAAAATTAATCTAAATGAAAAACAGAGCGTATTCCACGAGACGGCCTTTGTTGCGCAGCGTCAGTGCCAGTGTCTCCAGCAGCGATCGGGCTCATCTTGCCTAATCCAGTTATAGTGCACATGGGCAGGGGTGCCTTGTGAATTATCGGGGACATTAAGTGCTCCGTGAAACGCGTCCCGTACAATACAACTGCGATTATGCCAATCAATAACCAATCGCGAGCTCTCACTCCCGAGGTAAAATGGACACTTATTTATTTTAAAATGTATGTTTCTTTAAAATTGGGTTTTGAACATTGAATTCAAAGCCTATTAAGCTCAATCCGGCCACAATACAATTGAAAGACGGCTCGCATTGTTACAGTATAATTTAAGAAATTGTACGTCAGTAAATATAAACACATGAGTCCCGGATTAAAAACCAGAAATCTGGCTCAGTCGCGAAGATAGTTGTATGCCGTAGGCGCTGTCAGAACCCATTCTAAGACAATATACCTAGATTTTTTTTTTATCTAGGCTCGTAAAAACAGAAGAAAACATTTCGGGGTTCCTCTGCTTCCTGAATGCTGTTAAGTAACAATTAGTATTCCTATACATCCACAGAAATAAAAAGTATCACCTCTGTCAATAGACTGTCACTCCAATGACGGCTTATTATACTTCCACGAAGAACCACCGAGTAACGCTACCAGAAGCCCCACAGTTCATAGTTTCTTTCAAGTTGTGTCAACTACTTAAATACGTACGATTTTTGAAAAACTTGTTCTCCTCCGAAATCCTAAAGTAACCTTAACGTCCACGCTGGGAGAATAAGGTGAAAGAAATAAACAAAAAGAAAGAATGCTTCGTAAGAGTTCAATGTGTCATCGAAAGTGACACTTCATGATCTATAACGGTGAATGACGCGACTGGAGAATTGCATTAGGCCCATGGAAGAATACGGAGGGTTGCGGTACATATCTGGGACTAGAGACAAACCTTTTGGTGGAATTCGGAGGAAAGACAGTCTTTGTTTTGTTTACCCTGAAAGGCCTATACGGGAATGATCCCCTATCCCTTTGATTGATTGGTTGTGCTGAATGACCAAGGCTTCATGACTGACGGAACCTCTTCAATGGACATTTCAGCCCAACTTTAAAGATGAGAGAGGGAGGAAGAGAGAAAGAGGATGAGTTTTTTTCAGTTTTTTCTTTGCACTAGCAATTCCTTTAATGCCGTCACGTTACCCCTGAATTTGACAAATTATGCCTCTCCCTAAAGACTCACTGACTCGCCATTTACACGAGATTCATGAAAAAATAATGTTACAGACGGGTGGGAAAATTCGTTAAGTCCAAGTTAAGAGCCGATGCCACTGCAATTGTTCGGAGTCAGGACCTAAGTGACAAATAAAAACCTTTTACAATTGCACCTCTCGGTAGACGGCATTTACTGCACTTGTGGCGTCGTTCCCTGCTGCGGCGGTACGACCCGCAGTAAGACACTGAGCTTCTTTTATTTTAATTGGCACACTGCAATCTAAATACAAAAGTCCCACAATAAATTCTTTGGGATAGACAAACGTTCGGGATATTTTGTTTGACGAGAGGAAGTTCGGGTTGGCGAATTGGGGGCAATAATTCCTAATCAACACAATTCAGTAGTTCGCATTTTACTTACTGTCTTACGGTGTCCACAAATCTGAACTCCGCGTGACCAAGCTATCAATTTGAGAAGCACAGCTTAGACTAAGCTAACCGATTTGTTACAAAACTACCATCGCTGATGTGATTAAATGTTGATATTTAACGGTTTCTAACACCTGCAAAGGTTTGTAAAAAAAAAAAAAGGTGATGAAGAAAATTTGACGGATACACACGCATCGCATTTGCCACACAAATCGCGCGAATTCATTGCCAGCGTTTACCAAACCATTATCAATTACGACAGAAAGACAAGGCAATAATCTCTGCTGTGTACCTCACTACACACTTAGGCACGGCGACCCCGACTCCAAACCAAGTCACAAGGAAAGAAGTTTCTACTCCTGGCCAATCATAGCGCACTTTCGGGAACCGGGACATTCCTCCCGTGAGCCAATCACAGTAACCGATGAAGTGATGGAGCAAGGGGTGAAGCAAGTAATAAATGTTCCACTATAGCCCATCGCTTCACTCATTTCAAGTGTGTCAACAACAATAACGACACAAGTTTCACCAACTCAACTTTCACTGGTCCGACGCATTTTACGCGACCGGCTTGGAGGCCACTATTGCACTCGTCCTTTAAAAAATAGCTCCCAGTAACTTTCTTGAAGTTTGTATTTTTTTTCGTAGGAAGGGGGGATATTACATCATTTGCCAGGACAAGGAAGTACCTTATTTCTACACCGAAGCCAAACGTCCGAAAACTGGAATACAGGGCAGCTCTTTCATTCTTTTTCTCATTCTTGCAACTTTGCATCCGTTTTTTGCCCTCGAGGTGCACTAGTACGAAAACTCATCGGTGTGTTTGGAGAGTGGAGAAATGACAGCTTTAGCGGGGGCTGTTCCCAGGATGATGCGCCCCACGCTGGCCCAAAATTACCAACGCAGCGGCTTCCCTCTGGAAGGTAAAATACACTTATATAGAATGATACAGGGCATGAAAGCCACATCTAAAAAGTGTTCATGTGGTCACTAAAGTGCTGTGTACGTGAATACCGTTCATAACCTCGTTGTCAAAAATTTAAGTGATTATTTCTTAGTGGTTATTGACGTCGAACAAGTATGAAATATCTGTCGCCTATGTTTTTTTATATATATATAAATACGTGTTTTGTTTATCGATGAATCACTTTTCCTTTTTATGGAGATCGCAGCTGACTAACATGTGCTGTTAATTTGCCAACGTTTAGTCAGTGAGATAACGGTGCGTCAACAAATGTTTACATTTTTGAGATTCTTTTCTGCCCATACAAATGTTTTAAAGGGCGCAGATTTATTATTTTACCTTATTACCATTTTATTACTGTTTATACTTCAATAGTCAGTTAAACTTTTTAAAAAACATTTACATTCTATTCCTGAATGAACATGTGAATTGAATAAATACATATCAATACATTTTGGATAAATTAAAGCGTTTGATTGTATCTTAAACACTTGATTGCCGATTAACTGATACTTAAATGGTAAATGTCCCACTCCGCATCAAAATTATTGAAAACTTCTGTTAAACCTATTAAACTAAATAATTAAATTATACTCAAGCACCCTGTTATGCAACTACCCCTATATATCCCAAGTTGTTAGTTTTTAAAATATTGGAATTTATTTTTCAGTTACAATCAGTTTGCTTATTATTATTTTTATTATTATTATTATTATTATTATTCCGTGCGCTATGTAAACAGCCTTGTGCGCAGTGTTCGCCGGATAGACTCAAGGCTTGATGCGATAACAGGTTGTGGAAACGGGTGGAGGTGTATTATTGTATTATTGTTATAGCTGTTGTTTTGTATTATGCAGTCTCTACCCCGTTAGGTCAGGGCAGAGTAAACCAACTCGGCGGAGTTTTTATAAACGGCCGACCTCTGCCCAACCACATCCGACACAAGATCGTAGAGATGGCTCACCACGGCATTCGGCCTTGCGTCATCTCCCGTCAGCTGCGGGTCTCCCACGGCTGCGTGTCCAAAATCCTGTGCAGGTACCAGGAGACGGGCTCCATCCGGCCTGGAGCCATCGGGGGAAGCAAACCCAAGGTGAGCGCGCGGAACCCATTTTATCCTACGAAAATTAAATCAGGGCTTATGCACTTAGCTGTTTGACATGATGACTATATGGAACATTAAAACGCTGGAGTTAAAAATTAGGTCCCTGCTTTTCTTCAGCGTCTTGCTTTTGTCCGAATGTTTTTGATTTTCTGATCTCAGATGGTCTCGGTTTCAGTTTTCATCTTTCCAACTCATTACAGCAACAAGTTAAAAAAAAGCTCGTGAGTTCATTTTACTGTAGATGAAACTAATTCATAAAAATGAATGAAGTGGACTTTAAATAATGGTTTTATTTCGTTGTGACTACAAGTTAAACGGTCTAATTTTTGCATCATCTTAACATTTAAAGCAGGTGGCCACGCCTGACGTGGAAAAGAAGATTGAAGAGTACAAGAGAGACAACCCTGGCATGTTTAGCTGGGAAATCCGGGATAAATTACTGAAAGACGGGATCTGTGACCGAAATACCGTCCCTTCAGGTATGGCCTGAAAAAAAAAACATTTTCCGTAAGATTACCTTCAAATTACAGACATGTGTGTCGTCCCAAATATTATTATTATCAGTATTATTATTATTGTTGTTGTTGTTCAGAAATTACTGCAAATTCGGTTATGAGCTATTTTAATTCCATTTTATAACTTCGTCAGTTGAATAATTTGCAACAAATGTATTCCAGATTTTAATTCTTGTATCTTTTTAACAGTAACTTACTTAGGTTTAAGAATTAAAATATTTTTAATTATGGAAACAAGAACTAATATAAATTTACATCCAAGTGTACGCGCTACACAGTTTCGTTTTACAGAAGAAAAAATATTGCGCTATATATTTTAAATAATATTTTTTGCTCTGAGGTATTAACATCAACAGGTGTTAATTCATCCGGAAAACTCAATGCAATTACTTTGTTTGATTACTTGCCTACTTTTTACTTTTGGTTTGTTTATATTTCGTTGATTGATTCACAGCTTTGAGGTCTTCACGTTTTAAAAATGCAACTACTTTAAAACCCTTGAATTACGTTTCATTGCAGTATGTTTTGATTGAAGATGTGACAATAAAACACAATCAACAACTTCTGAAGTAATCTCCAAAATTCTGGAGTTAACATTTTTGTGTCTTCATTATCTGGGTTTTGTCTTCAGATTGTTTATTGCCTCTTGGTGTTACTCTGATTGTTTCTAATTGTTTCCGTTTGCCTGTTGCTTTCCGTTATTTTTTTCATTCAAGTGAGCTCGATCAGTCGCATAATGCGAAGTAAATTCGGAGGAAAGGGGGAAGACGAGGACGACGAAGAAGAGGTGGAGAAAAAAGAGCTGGAAGATAACGAGCGAAGGGCTAAACACAGTATTGACGGGATTCTTGGCGATAGATGTAAGTAGAGCCTAACATACGAAACAGCGCGCAGTATGTGCCGCCATACTCTAATGGTAATTATGATTCCAATGTAACAAAGTACAGTCTGCACTATCTACAGACTCATATATCGATATTACTTGTATTCAATTAGATGACTATTTCCAGTCAGCATGGCTACCAATCCGATAGAATGTAATTGAATGTGCCAAACTAGTCGACTGTGTCAATTTTGAATCGTTTTTTATTGGTTTATATATTTGCGAACTTTCTGCGGAATGTTTTAGCTATAGTAATAACGGTGCAATGTGATATGTACTAACATTACTCACTGTTTATTTCGATGTAGTTTGTACCGGGGGTATTAAGTGTTGAGAAAGTGTGCCGAAAGTTAGTTGGCCTGTTTGGCTTTGTTTTGAATTCTTTGTCGGTCTTATCTCGAGGTAATGGTTTTCCCATGAGGTGCTACAGTAATTCAAACAGCAGGTGATAGCTTTGGAGGGGGGAGGGGGGACGCGGGGGACTCTTCAAAGTTGCGGATACGTGAATAAAGCTCTGTGTGTAGAGACAAGCCATAAACAGGTTATACTGATGCAGTAAAGCAAGGAGCCCGCTGCAGAATTTCTGAATGGACGGGGATGCAAAGTAGTTATAAAATGGTCCTTGGTCTGGGTGACTTTTTATGTAAGTCACGAGGCTATTACAAACATGTATCGAATTATTTAAAAATCGGCGATCTTGTAACTTAATATGTTTCTTCTATGCACATCTATATTTGATACTGCTTTTAAATCACGTAAGAAATATTTTAAAAATACTCAACTCGACCAATATTTGAACATCAAAATAAGCTCCCGGCTTTATCTCTATTGAATATAATTATTGCCATCTAAAAATTAATAATAATTCGGAGTCAGACTTAATAATGCAGTTAGAGTACAATTTAAAACACTATCCATAAATAAAATAGTTTCCTGATATTTTTAATGTATTAATACGAGATGCAGAGTCGTGATAAAATGACCGAACTATGTTAACCAAGTAGAAAAAGTAAAGTTGAGAACGAGAATCTCCTTGATGAGTAGCGACACAGTTTTCTCTGCTCCAGACACTATTTGTCGTTCTTAGATCTTAAAGTTAATTGTTTACTGTAGCAATATTTCCGCAAAACAATCGAAGAGATGGAAAGTACAGAAAGGTGGAGACAAAAGTCCCAAATGAGTTGATCAAACATTTGTTCAACTGTTCCATCCTATACAAAGACAGTCTTTGCCAACACAATCAGACACTTGGGGATGAACTTGGGAGACAAAGGCGCGTGAGTCCATTGAAACTCACACTTCGGCTCCATGCGAACAAAGGCGTGCCTAGCAGCAGCCTGGTCGGGACAAAGGAAGGCGACCTTTTTATAATTCAGCAAGAAAAGACGAGAAAGAGCTATAACAAAAGGCTGAGAAAAGACATTATAAGCTTGCAATGAGGGATGAATTATTCAGCGGTCGCCAATAGCTGCAGCCTCTAGCGGTTTCATATGCTGTGCAGCGTGGAAAAATGGCCGTTTTCACCTACAAAATGTTTCTTTTGGAGTCTTTTAGATCGTCTAAAGATGCCGACGTGCATTTGAAATTACAATTGAAACCACGCTCTCTCTTTCTCCCTCTCTCTCTTCTTGCTTTCTTTTTTTGTAGGAACTAGAATATCTGGGATAACTTTCGATAGACTGGAAGCTTTTTTCCCACACGTGTTCACCTGTTGCACGTTGTTATAAGGCCGATTTAATGGAGTCGCAGCACATTTGCATGTGACAAACTAACGTAAGCAGCTCGTATTTTGTTATCTCGGCGCAGTTAACCGGCTGTGTAGGAAACAAGACAAAGAAAACACTGGATCCACTTTATTGAAAATGATGCGATTAAAGTTTTGCTATAAATAAAGAAATATATAAACAAAACAAGAAGTCTGTAAAAATGTTTATGCAATATCACCGTAAAATTACCCGGGAGTTTCGTACGTTGCATTTGTTTGCTTGTCCTTCGTTTTATATCTTATCAATTTACCTGTTAATCGTTTTGTCGTTTTTGCCCTTAAATTGCATATTATTGGGACAATTTGAGAAATTCTTGTAATTTGACTAAACGACATATAAATACTTGATAGGCCTATTGGGTTAGTCGTTTACTTGTGTTTGAGCTCATTTTAATAGTAATTAGTAATGAATAACACGTAGGCCTATAGTTAAAAAAAAAGTCGACGTGACATTCTGAAGTTATGCATGCAATATGAGTTAATAAGGTAAAAACTTGTTCTTGTTAGGATAATCTGTATTAATTCTATAATACCCTCCTCTGGCCCTCTTTAACATTAATTGGGTCTTCTAAATGTTTCAGATGTTGAGCTATGTGACATTTAATGATTGGGAGAGTGTATTAAAGACGACGTCTGTGAATAGACAGCAATGTTTTCCCCCGAGATTCGCGCTGGCCCCGAGCCGGAGTCACAATGGCCAGGGCCTTGTCATGCGCACTGCTACAATATTCAGCCATCACGCACACCCCTCGCACTGAAAATCTCTTCAAGCGGATTAAATCGAGCCTTTTATTTCTTCTCACTTTCATCTCGGGACCAAACCCGCCCTTTTCCCTCTCCTGCCTGCGGCGCACATTCGTTTAATATCTGTACCCATTTTTTTTAAAGGAGAGCCACAACGAACAAAAAGCAAGTCAGTGTCTCGGCGAGCTCTTAAAACACTTGGCGTCTTTTTCTGCTTCTGTTTGTTCTCTTAAACTTTTCTATTCTATAATGGAATTAAATGCACTCGATGCGTATGCGCGGGCACGCGACTTTGCGGCGCAATATTTACATGCAAATACTCCATTAGAAGCTTGTTGGTGACATTGGTGACGAGGTGTATGGAGAGATGACACTGTTTTACATACATTGAACATAACTGTCAAGTTGATAATCATCTGTGGAAACGACTAAGGGCGGAAATGAGGGCTATTGACGCGTGGCATGATCTGTAAGACACATATAGAATGTGATGCTTTTCACCAAGTTAGTTTATGTAAGGATGTCACAAAAATCCCACATAAATAAATAATATATTACAATGCAAACCAAGTCGAATCCGTTATCATTAATATTGCTTTAAAATTTAGGATGCGTATAAGTTTGACAGGAAAGTTAAACTTTAAAAATCTAGTAGAATTTTCTGTTGCCCAAAGCTCAACCATGTGAAATACAACCATATTGCGCGTAAAATAGGAGCACATGGACCGTCAAGCATCGACACGATGAAGAGGGAAGCGATTCGTGCCACTTGTTGATTCCGAAAAAAAGTTTATAAACTTAAAATAAAAGTGTCCCTAAATCTTGTCAACAGGATACCTCGCCGTTTTTAAGGTTCTTGGTTAGGCAGACTTGTTGCGGGCAAATGGGAATGTCATGTAAAAGACCAAGTGAAATAATTTTCAGTTTTTGGACACGTATCGTGTATTAGAAGCCTATAACAGATTTTCCTGTGAACTACTTGTTACATGGATAATTCGGAATGGTTACCGGATTATAGTTACTCGATTATATTAAAAGAAAGACTAGTAGAACCAAAGCGTCGCTATAATCACGCATGTTTTACGTAAAAGTCGATCACTTTTATGGCGTTATTTATTATTTATCCAGTAGCCATGAAGTCTCTTACAAACCACTTTTTACGGCTCTGAATTAAAATCTGAAAAGATCGTGTGCAGGACCGCTGGCCAAATATTGATTAAGTAGTTGGTAGTGAGAGCCATTGTTGTGCGAAGTAGGGCCAGTAGCTCTGCCCCTTGTCGTTAAAAATCTATTGTGGAATCCCCTTAAGTGCTGAGATCAAAGGCACCTCATTTAGATTTATTTGTCTGGGAAAAACGGTGCGCAGGTCCTGGGGGCTCCCTCCGCTCACTGGCGACCGCTTTGCACTAACACTCTCCATGCACAAGATGGTATGAAATTTGAGATGTAAATAAAGATCCTCGCAATGGAAAGATCAAATCGGGGAAGGGGGTTCTGGGTTTAGTGTTTACCGACTCTGTAACTCGCAAAAGGCCGAGCGGCGGCGTTTATTTGCCGTTAAACTGCGGCATTTGGGGAACTGATACGTTTACTGCGCCTGTGGGAGCCTCCGTCTCACGGGCGAGGGGCTGGATGTTCAACGAAAGTCTCAGGCTGAAATCTCATGCTGGCTTCGGTCCTGCTTTCCTATTAGCATTGTCTGAATGCGGTTCCCAAACCAAAATTAACATTACGTTAATTACCAAAAATAGCGTTAATGATTTATAAAGTACACATGCCCCCCACCAGCCTCCCCTCCTCTGCATTTTACTGCTTATCTTTTTAACCTCATTTAGTTAATTCAAATGCGCTGCAGTTACTGAAGGGGTGGGGTCCAGGCTCGCAGATTTCCATTTATGCCAGACACAAAAACATACTTCTCTGAAATACAAACAGTCAAAGGGATAACTTTATTTTTGAAAGGGAATCCTGGAAAGGCTAATTGAATAGGCCTGGATCTTTGAGATCTACCATGGCAAACGCAGCCAACATGTCATAATTAGGTTTAGTGCAGCGCATTCCAGCAATCTGCTCCTATTGTTCCTGCCTTATTGTTCCCGGCCAGGCAAATAGCCAGAGGAAAAAAGGATCGAGCGCGAACAAAACATGAAAGAGCAAAAAGATTTAGCTGCTTTTGTCAAAGAAACGGAGCAGGACTCTGTTTGTGTAAATAAAGCGAAGGAAAGGCTCCCCACTATTTAGCGAGGGAGTAGCACTCAATAGACATTTTTAACTGGGCATACTGGACTGGCGCCAGCGAGAGAGAGGGAGAAAAAGAGGAAGGGAGAGAAGTAGGGAGAGAGGTGCATTGGAGTGTGTTAGCGTGTATGAGCAGGGGGGAGCTGTGTTTGCTCTTTTCAGAATGCATACATTTAGAAATGCAAAACAAGTCACTTGAAAAGATAAAGTGATACAGAGTGTACGCCTCCCTAGAGAGCCTGGTAAACAGTTTGCGGGGTGATACAGATACAGAGTGATACGGAGTGTACACCTCCCTACAAACCTGGGTAAACAGTTTACCAGAGTGATACAGATGCAAGTGACACAGAGTGTACGCCTCCCTACAGAGCCTGGTAAACAGTTTGCGGAGGTGATACAGACAGAAAGTGACACAGGGTAATACAGAGGGTATGCCTCCCTATGGAACCGGGTAAACAGTTTGCAGAGGTGATACAGATACAAGTGATACAGAGTGACACAGAGTGTAAACCTCTTACAGAGTCAGGGAAACAGTTTGCCAGGGTGACACAGATAAAAGTGATATAGAGTGAAACAGAGTGTACACCTCTTATAGAGCTAGGTAAACAGTTTGCCAACATGATACAGATACAGAGTGATATGGAGTGATACAGAATGTATGCCTCCCTACAGAGCCAAGTGAACAGTTTGCTGGGGTGATACAGGTACAGAGTGATACAGAGTGTACATTTCTCTACAGAGCCTGGTAAACAATTTCCTGATGTGATACAGAGAGAGTGACACAAAGTAATACAGATTGTATGCCTCCCTATGGATCCAGGTAAACAGTTTTTCAGGGTGATACATATACAGAGTGATACAGAGTGTATGCCTCCCTATAGAGCCAGGTAAACAGTTTGCTGGGGAGATACAAATGCAGAGTGTCACAGAGTGCATAGCTCCCTATGTGGCCGGTTAAACAATTTTCCAGAGTGATAGATATACAATTGATGCAAAGTGATACAGAGTGATACAGAGTGTAGGCAAGCCAAGTAAACAGTTTGCCTGGGTCTTTCAGAGATGTTTGGTTCTGGGTGTTCAGTCAGGTGCTGGTGTAAGAGAGCTGTGTTAGAGTCCCATCACTGGCCAAACTTTGTTAACTACTTGAATTAACAGAAGTGCATCCATCCATCCATCCATCCATCCATCCAGTTTTCTCGCCATAGAATCACAGTCAGTATTTCTTGCTGATGGGTACCTCATCATCTCTGGGGTTCTCACAGGGTCCCTGGGAAACTCCCCGGACCGGAAGAGAAAGTGTCACAAACTAAAGCCACAGTCCCCTGGGCTTGACGCCTGTGGAAGTAACTTTTACGTACCACAGATCATTCACTCCTGCTTCTGCTCCTTTTTTTACCCTTCTCGTCTTCCTCTTTTTAAGAGTTTTTTTCCACACATGGTGTCTACCCAAGCATAAAAACATAGTTATCTGCAAATCAATGGAAGCCCCATGCTTCATTAAAGCTTCTTTCTCTTTTTGCGCCCGCATTGTGACCCTCTGATATTAATTCAAAGGGCAATTAATGAATGCAGGCCATGTTTGAAGTGGGCGCTCAGGGCCGCGCTCAGGGACGGCCCATCGGCGCTGATGGACTCACGCATTCAGGAGGGGGCGCCGCCGGCCGGTTTGAAGTGCCTGAAAGAAAGTGGGCAGCGAAGGTCAAGGAGAATAGCGACCACTGAAAGGAGCCCTTTATTTGTTGGAAGTATTAGCCAAGCAAAACTGCGAGGAAAGAGCGCGGAGGACCAGGGACCGGGGGGAGTGTGGGGGAGGTGCTTCTTCTGGGAGGAGGTGGGAATCACAGCATTGTAAAGGCAGTAGCGTCAGATTAAAACAGTTAAATGAGAAAAGACAGACAGCGAGCTGTCAGTCAACCGGCACGTTAGACTTAAACCTCACAGCGGTGTCGCCTTGTCTCGGAAGGTGCCGGAATGGTCAATCCGAGGGCCAGCTGCAGCTCCCCAAAAAAGGGAAAGTGCAAAATGGCAACATAATGGTGAGGAAACAAACAAATCTCGCAGCTCACAGACATGCTCCGGGTGCCCGAGTACATGCTTTCGCCTGCTGCCCCAGGGTGTGTGCGTGCTTCCTGCACCTGAGAAATATCCATGCAAATTTGTAAATCATTCGTTTTCAACATTCCCTGGTTCTGTTCCTACTGGATGAATTAAGAGGTCCTTCAATCTCACTGTTAAGGCCTTTTTAGAACTTTCCTTATCTGTGAAAGATGTTTTTCTTACATTTTAGACTATGTAATGAGCTACTTAGCATTATGGTACGAATGATTTCCAAGCCCTTTGTAAATGAGATTATTTGCACATAATGTAAATGTAGAATTAAAAAATGAGCATAAGATGCCACAATTTGCCACATTGTTTTGCTCAGAGTAGCGTTAGTGTGTAATAACCTGTTGTGTTAATGACACACAGGATTTTTGGAACTACTGGGGAAATAGAATTTAAAAAGTGCCTTGAGCAAGGAATGCATGTATAACCGGTTCATAAATAAAATAAATATGTGTTTCAGATAGCCTTTAATAACTGTCAGACTAGCAGTGTTAACAAATAAAACTAAGAATATTTATCTACATAAATATGGAATATATTTTATATTTGTTTACTATATGTAATCACAGCAGGAGCACATGTATGCAGAGTAAGCTCTATCCGTGCTGATAGGCTTAGAAGGGTCAGCAGTCAGCCCTCCCTCTCTCTCTCTCTCTTTCTGTCACTCTCTCAGTCTCTCTGTCGCGCCGGGTCACAAGGGTGACGTGGGTCACTGTTCCTCACCCCGTCCAGGAAGTCGGGTTACAATCATGTTTGCTTAAAACTGACAGGTAGCAGTTCCCTTGCCGACCTCTAGGGGGACCTCCTAGGTGCAGTCAGGTGTACCAGTCCATTGCTGCGCCGCCGGCAGTCTGGACAGGTGCGGGCGGCCTGAGGAGAGGCCTGGATACCTGCTTATAAGGAGCAGCAGGATAGGATGGATGGATGTGCGGTAGGCATCCTTTACGGGCTTTGGGGTTTTCAGGAGCACTCCCTCTCGGCAGGGTGCGGGGGACAAAGTGGAGCGGTCACGGGCGGCGCTGAGGCCGCAGCGGGAGCGACGGCCCGCTGCATCGGGCCCCGGCGGCCCCTCAGCGGGGTAAAAGCCGCCATCACAGCTGAGCTGAATAGCTGCTACCTCACGCTGGGCCGACATAATGTGCCAGTGTAACTGTTTATAGCTCTTTGTCATTCTGAGTATGAACAAGATTAGGTAATGATTTATCCCTCCCTCTCTCTCTCCCCCTCTCTCTCTCTCTCTCTCTCTCGCTCCCTCTATCTCCCTCGCTGGCCGCCTCTCCTCATTCACGCACACGCTCACACTCAGACACACACACACACACACTCAGGGCCAGCTGTAGAGGTCGGGGCTCCTTAGCAAGTCAAGTGCCCCCCCCCGACCCCCCCAACACAATGTTATGCACAGATGGGTCCATAAGCTGTCAGTGTGCCTTTATTCTGCTTGCATCTGCTGGGCCTCGATGTACTGTTTTATGCAGTCCGCAGCCAGCGAGCCCCTGCTTCCTGAAAAGGCCAGCGTCACTCCCTGCGCAAATAAATTGTTCATTTGTCTCCCCTGCCTTTTGTTTTGCGGGAGGGGGGCACTTGTCAGCAGCTCATTTAGCCTCTTCATTAAGTGCCCTGGAGGACGGGCGGCCGTCCCCTCCACTGGGGCCGTAAACAGCACACATATGGCTAGCCCCCCCCCCCCGGGGCCCCCCCCCCCCCCCGCGGGCCCCCCCCCCGGGGGGGGATGGGGGGGGGGGGGGGGTGTGGGAGGGGGGGGGTAGAGAGGGGGGGG
>JAODLD010000042.1:11338716-11351216 GCA_026781065.1 Mormyrops boulengeri | reverse complement strand
TATTTTTTTTAATTTTTTGGCAGAAAAGGACACCGAGTCAGAAAGATTGGATTTTCATTCGCATATGAATTCAAGGACTATAATTACACATATTAAATTTGATACACACTGAATGTTTAAAATCACCGTACATGTACGCAGTCGATTTATTTATTCTGTTCAAGATAAGTAGCTTGTATTTTAAAGTTTTCAAGCGTTTTCATTTCGTTTGACTTCACTGACCAGAATTTCGAAAACACAGGTGCGCGAAAACACACAATGCAAATTTTAAGTAACATTTAAACTAAACATTAGGTTCACCATCTTCCAAAAACTTTCCCTTTCCTACAGTGGAGCGACAGTAGTTTATGCAGCATTATGTGTGATTTCTGCCGTCCTGACCCGTAATCCTCAGAGTAGACTTCTAGCCTATAATTATAAAACTCGACGTGAATCCATATGATTCGAACTATTTACAATCCACAAAAATCTGGAGTGAAATAATACGTTAGACTTACAGAATTGGATAATTAATATCGATAGCTACGAGAAGGTTTGTGGATCATTCTCTAATGAGAGAAGAAGTTTCTGATTTCCCTGCTGCCTCGCTGGCCATTCCGGAGCAGAAAGAGAGTAACGTGTAATTTGAGGTAACGGGCAGCGGGGGACGTTTTTCAGCCCCACCTTTGACGCCTTTACCGGGGTTTATAGCTGCTTTATATCTTGTTTCATGGAAGCTTTGAAGGAAATCAAGTGAGCGCTGTCATTTAAGATGCCAGGGGGGTCGTGGGCGCCTTCTCCGGTTCCCGGGGCCGGTTCCAGGCAGCTCTCCCGGCGCAAACTGGACACTGTCCAAACATGCGCTCATCAGACCGGACCCCTGGTCCGATCGGGAACCCGACTTCTACACATTTACTTTTCTCTTTACGGCTAATTTCTGTCATATTGTCGCTGTTATTTCTTTCCATTTTTATCTCTATCCTCCTAAACTTTATTTCTGATTCCGTTTCGGGGACTTTTTTGAGCGTCCGACGAAGGTCATCCATAATGAATAGACCCATCTTTTAAGACGGTTAAAGTTCAGTAGAAATTGTGGCACAATCTGTCCACTTGTTGCTCCCGGCCTGTTGGGTATGATCCCGTTTGAGCGGCAGGCTGAGGGTGAGTTAATGCTCAGTAGTCCTTTTGCGAATGTTTGGCTATTGAAAGCATTTTTCTAAGTCTTGAAATCCAAGAAAATGCCGTGGGCTACCAGAGAACATATATCAGTTCACGATGAAAAGAACCCTAAATACACCGTGAAGGTATTCAGCATGAATATAAATATATAAATATATAAATATAAAACTAAACTGTGGATTTAATTTAACTTCACATCCGAACACTTAACTGGCAAAATCGATGCTTTAAAATTCAAAAAAACAAATGCCTGGGGCGAACTGATTGAAGGTCGTATGTCTGCTGTTAAGCGCAAAACAAAACATTTTAGGTAATTTGAATGTAAAAGAACCGAAACAATTATACCATAAAATACAATGTAAATTAAGATAAAATACCGCGAAACAATGGGAAATAAAGGCAAGTGATTTTCAGTACGATTGCGTTTGTACAACTAAAATTCGAAATGGAAATAAAACTTTTATTCCGCAGCTTACGTTAAAGGATGATCAAACATACTGAAACAGGAAAAATGTGCTCTAAGTTCTGCGTAGTTTGTGTAAATTAACGATCTCATATCACTCGGGGTTGCTAAGAGCTCCTTAAGTCCACTGAGAAAAATGACCGAATAATAGGACCGATACACATCTCCCCCAAAATTTTCTGAAATAGTTTTGCTAGGAGACAATTGTATTTTTGTAATTGTTGTATTTCTTTCTGCTTTTCCGCGCCATAACCGGCTGTTGACCCTGCCCAAAGCGCCGAGCCCTTCATTCACAGATACAAAACATAAGAAAATTGGCAGGGTCAAGCGGAGAAGCCTACTTTCAATCGGTCACCCCCACTCTCTGTAATTTGATTTATACGTCCACGTGTATCTTAAAGAGTTGGTCCCCGGGGCTGTAGCATAGTTTTCCTCTGCTCAAATTAGATTTGGTGTCGCTCATATTGCTTCACTTAAAAAAGTGGAAAAAAAGTTAAAAGACAGATCCGGGCCTTTTTAAGCACACCGAAATACCAGGCGGCCATGAATTCAATGACAGAAGACACACACTTAAAGCCCATGTGGTCATATTATACCGCATGTTTCTGCCTCAGCTTGAGAGCCTCTGCTGATTTCAGCTTCCCTCATCAAGCGTGCCCTGAATGCTCGTGCCGCTAATAATGATCACTCTTACGCAGAATACTTTATTTTAACAATGCTGCCACCGGTTCAGAGAAAAAATATTATCATAAATTTCCCCGTTTCGAAATATGCAGGATAACTTGGCTTACATAAGGAAATGAATGAGCCGTTATTTTAGAGAAGCATGGAACAGGCACGATTAAACGGAGTCCCACAGAAAAATACAGCAATCTTTCTGCGATGGGTAGGTTGGCGTCCCGTCCTGGGTTGTTCCCTGCCTTGCGCCCGTAGTGTCCGCGTGAGAGGCTCCAGACCCCGACGCCCTGGATAGAACAAGCGGGTATAGATAATTAATTTAGTATTATTTTTTGTCCGTTAGGTAGTTTTGTTTTCGCCAAGAGTATTTCCTGTTTTTATCTGGATAATAGAAATACCAAAATACGACAGACATGAAACAGACACGAAAATTTCACATTGGTCATTATTTACTACCGAGCTAAATAAGCACAAAATGGAAAGCAGAACAGAACAAAAAATGTTACTATAAGTCATTTAACTTTGTTGAAATTTGATTCAAGTAAAATAAACATCTTTATTGATCAATTTAAAAGAATGTATGCCTAGAAAAAAATAGTTTTATTGTTAATCATAATACGTAATAAAATTAAAATGTCACTTAAAATGCACTCAGTTTTCAATTCTAAAAACTAATCTTCACAATGAAATCATGTTTGTAGCTTGATATTCACAAACTACATCTTCAGAAGCGATGCTCTTTTCAATTGCGCCCCCTATGGGCACTTATGTGTAACTTTAAGCCAGCTTCCAGCAAGAATGTTGAGAACGTCACAATAAAGAGAAGAAATGAAGAAATGTTCTTTCTGCTTGCAAATCCACTGGAAAGTGAGGTGTTGGTTTAGACTAGCCAGATTTGGGGGCGTATTATTAAAAAGTTTTAGTTAACCCTCAGTGAGGTATTCTTTCAAAGCTAGAGACAGAATGTTTATAATGATGATGTAACATCGTTTCATAGCAAAGCGGGAGCCCTCATCAGATCTGTTAGATATCACGGAGTACTTCGGGCGCACCCTGATGCTTCCACTGCTTCGCACCGTAATGTTGCTGGTTTGTGTATAAAGTACTCTTCGCATCATTGTTGCCATTTTGCAATGAGACAAAACAGCACCATCTTCTGACCATATGAAGAAAATGAATTCCTTGCGTTGAGTACTTCGTTTATTCGAGCGCTCTTTGCATGAATGTGGGAGTGTCCGACTTACTTCGTATTAGCCATACAAAAACTGATGTTCCCAAGAAAACAATCAATCACCCAAGCAGCAGAAACAGTAGCAGCTCATCACTCAAAAGATTCTATTAATTAAAATAATTAATTTCTACAACACCCTCTAATAAGATTTTTACTGATGCACCGCACCCTCAGAAAAAACGGTAAAAATTTGTACCTTGGCTTGTCACTGGTGCTGTACCCTTGTAATTGTACCTTTTAAAGTACAGAAATGGACTCTGAGGAACATCCCAAAGGTACAAACAGCATTACCGTACCATCAATGGTACAGAAATGTTCCGTAGAGTCAATTTCTGTACCTTAAAATGTATAATTACCTACAATTTTACCTATGGTAAAATTGACAGACCCTTGAGGGTACAGCACTAGTGACAAGCAAGCAAGCAAGTTACACTTTTTCGTGAGAGTGCGTGATATTCAAAACATATTTGTTCCTCGTCGACCTCTTTATGTTAATTAGACCAACAGTGGTAATAATAATAGACCTAATATAAATTATTCGTTAGATGATTAAAACTAATTATTTTTCTGAGGGTTTTTGTGCTGGACACTGGTTTATGCCTATAAGCTTTCCTTCAATGTTATACTGGAAGGCTGACATTCATCAATCATTTGAATTCTGTAAAACAGGCGGCGTGTTTATACTCCCATTACCGACAGGGGGCTACACTCCTACGGAGAAAGAGTATAGAAGTCTGAACTGAAACTTTTGGATATGGGAAAGTCCATGCATTTTATGTATACCATTTTTCTAGCTTTACCGTGAGAAAACAGGGGTACAGCCTTGGTACAAAGCCCCAGTGACAATTGCACGCTCAAAGATAGAAATTTGTACTTTTTTTCTGACAGTAGGCTATTCAAGATTGGGCCCTCTGAAAGTCTTCCCCCTTCGCCCCCTTTTTGGGCGCCCCAGCCTCGTAGTAGCTCATATTCTGCTCCCGATAATAATACAAACATTTACAATATCAGGTATAAAAATAAACATTTTAACATTTGAAACGATTTTCAAAACGAAACATTCATATCGAAATAACCGATATTTCAGCATTAATAAGATATTTCGCACGTCTTCAATTCCGTGTGCTGGAAAGGAACAGTAGTGTAGCCTATATTGTAAGAGGTCCAGAAACATAACAAAATGTTTTAAAAATAAAAGGGTAAACCTGGTATCAGCACAACATCAAGCAGTTCATGATTCTTTGAGAAATCTTATTTAAGTTCTTCCGCAAGGATGTAGGTTTTCTTTCAAAAGTGATAGTTTATAAATCGGTCACGAACCCCCCCCCCCACCGCCCTAAACACACGCTACTCTCACAATATTGAAGGGGACTGTCAGGGTCAGCACCCATGTGTGTTCCATTCTGTGTCCCTTCCCCGTTTAGCCAGCAGGCATCACTGGCCATGATGTCCCTTGTGTCAGTCTTTGGGTTTCTCCCGTCCCCTGTCAGCTACATGGCTCAGTGTGTTGAGCATGCGGCTACCTGCAAGTCCCTTTTATGTGTTCGAATCCCACCTCCTCTGTTTTTGTATTTTGTTCCCCAGTGTTTCATTGTATGAGTTTTCTGGTTCCTGTCTGGTGATTTGTATTTGTTTTTGGTTTCGTTCCTTGTGCCCCTGTTTGTGTTTCTACCTGTGTTCCCTAGTGTAGATTCTGTTTTCCCTATTTTTTGAAAAAATAAAAGTTGCAGTTTTCATGAATACCGCCAGGTAAAAAAGGCAAAGATTTCTGTAACACTGATGAACTGATTATGCACAAATGTGCATAAGGTGGCCTTACACCTCTAGTCTGTGTGTTCGTATATTCTGCATTCCAAAGACATGGATGCATCATGTCCAGTGCTGCATGGGGAGGAATCCAAGCTCAGCGCAACCTTGCATGTAGAGAGGGGGTGGAGACATAAATCTCAATAACCATCACAATTGTCTGTCACTCCTGCTGTCTCGTTACCTGGTTTAGTTTAATATTTAAGTCCCTGCCTGAGTTCTGTCCCTCTGTGGTTCATTGTTTATTGTGTGAGTTGTTTATGGAGTGTATTGTAGCCTGTAGCCTGCTCCTTGTTTGCCCTGCCCCTTTAGTCCTTATTTATCCGCTTTTTTTTTGACCCCTCGTGGTCCTTTTGTTTTGTTAGTATTTTCTTGTGTTTTAGTTTAGTTAATAAAATCCGTTTTTGTTCGTTGAGCCGCAAGTGGGTCTTCCACCCTCTATGCCTGCACCATGCCTCGCTCTCATCAGCGCCCCAAGTCTGCCCCGGTCCATGACAGGGACTTGTCCCGACCATACCCAAATTTACGCTCTTGTTCTAGTGTAAACTTTGGCCTTGACACACGCAAGCATGCTGCGTTCTCCGAGTTCTCCAAAGCCACCTTCCTGTACCCTATTTCTACAGAACGTTTAATGGTGACATCGCTTGTCAATGCGCAACGTGCGTAAGTGATCCCAACCTCACACATTACAAATTGAATATTCACACATTACTTTCATAAAGAAATGCACGTAATTGCAAAGCCCGATCAGTTTGTGCCGCATGTTTATTTGAAAAAAAAAAAAGAATACACATTAAGTACCATACTTGAATATTCACACACACATACAAACACACACACCAAAATTCCCGACCTGCAAAACCGACAGTAAAGATCGTCGTGGAAAAGGACATCCAATCCGGAAGGTTCTGTTGTACACTTAAGGAATGAGGAAACGGACTGTATTAATAAGTAGGCCTAAAAAATGTATTGTACTCAATTTGTTTACATTCATAATAACCGTTACTACTAAGCCTATATGTAACTCGCGGGGTGTAAGTAGTAAAGTTACGTTTTTTACAGTTCTCTACGGTTATAATACATAGAATGTTACAGATACTTAAGTATAATGCATATGAATGTTCACATTAACTGGGCACAAGGTGACGCAGCGAGCGGAATCTAAAACTGAATGTGTTGTACTCTGTGCAGCCTGCAGAGGGCACCAGAGGACTAAGTACTCCCTGAGTTCACCCTGATGGGATTTCTGTCTGCACGTATCCACCCCCTCTCTACATGCAAGGTTGCGCTGAGCTTGGATTCCTCCCCAGGCAGCACTGGGCATGATGCATCCATGTCTTTGGAATGCAGAATATACGAACACACAGACTAGAGATGTAAGGCCACCTTATGCACATTTGTGCATAATCAGTTCATCAGTGTTACAGAAATCTTTGCCTTTTTTACCTGGCAGTATTCGTGAAAACTGCAACTTTAATGCCAACAATGACAACCTTAACCTCTACCCAGCCCTAACCTTAACGGGCCTGCAGGACTTTTGGTATTCATTAGCTTTTTTAATCGCATTAACAGATTTTTTATAAAATTGAGATTACGCTTGTGGGGACCGAAAAATATATATACATGCTGACATACACAGATACACACGCGCGCGCGCGCGCACACACACACACACACACACACACACCGCTCCTCATTAAAACGTCTCGTTTGACTCTAACCATCTGCGCCTGCCGCTGTCGTGTTTGTCCATGTGGCGCAAACTTCCCAGGCGCGTCCCAGTTTCCAGCCCAGCTCGGAACTGCTCGCTTTGTAGTTTGCTGTGAAATAGCTGTCATGCCTTTTCACTTCCACACAACAGGCAGCTGGGCTTTTTCTTATCGGCAACGCGTAACATGCTTTGAATATCTGGCTGCAGAAATGCTGCAAAAATCAATGATTAAATCGAGAAAGTCGCAGAGAAACTTCCACGCGTTTTCCATCGCGACGATGAGCGCAGAAAACGACACATTTCAAATGAGCCTCCATATTGGTACCCGATCTTTCGATCGCTGATGCCAAAAGGAAGCCATTTATTTCGGAATTTAAAGAGGCTTGTGTCAGTTGCCATTCCATAACGGTGTTTAACAACATACGCTAAATATCTCCGAAAAAGGTGAGTCTAAACCTTAGAAAAGGAATGCAGGGTTAGGCGCGAAGGCTCATTTGGCATCCACATGGGTAAAACCTTGTATTCCGAAATGCAACTCAACACTCCTGGCAAAATTGTTTTTGATCCTTACTAAGCGCAAGAGAAGTGTCCCGACCCTCATGCTGTAATTTGATGCCTGGATCAACTATCCACATTAATTTCCCGCAGTGCTAATCCAGGATAAAGTCGTTTTGTTCATTCAAAATTGACTTGTAATTTACGCAAATCTGTAATAACAGCTATACAAAATAATAATGATTAACGGGCATTTTTCCCACCAAATACAGGCTAACCTGTTATAGTCAAATCTCTTGTTTCTAAAAGATCCACTTGTGTTTCCAAACCACTGATTGAGCCCCCGAATCTTCCATAATGAGTATAGTGAGACGAACTGACCAGTCGACTCTAGGAACGCAAAATAAAATAAAGAGACAAAATACATTAAATGTGCGATGAAATGAAATGTAGTTTAACAACTGACTGAATGGGACGCTGCTCTGATTTCTGCCGCGTCTCGGCTAAGTGCGAGAACGCGGGCGGCCTTTTCCTGCTTATTCCAGCCTTTAAATCTGTCAGTCCGATACACCTGACAGTCATCGCAGAGCGGATAAAAGCCGCTAGTGGGGAATGAGGCTGTCAGACTCGCCCTGGGTGGGATTACTGTACCCTGTCAGTCTCCAGTGAGAACCAGTGATAGAGTCGGCAGGAGCCCGTGATCACAGGGCTCAGTGCCGTCAATGAAAGGGGTGTTTCTGCTAAAATGCTCTCAGTATCGTAAAAACAATATTCGTGTACGGTAAAAGTGAACTTAGATGTGCTGTTTAGTCACGGTGTGTTTAGTCAGTTATATAACCGTGATTAGGAAAGACGAATCATTCTCATTGCTTTTGTAAGAGGGAACACTGTTCGACCGCAAAATGCCAATTTTGTTTTCACAGCTCATTGGAAAACTTCGATTTAAATGGCAGAAAATACAAATGTCAATTATTGAGGTCTTTAACTTAACGACAGCATTTAATACTAAATGCCAGGTTTCTAGGGAGCTAATTATACAGCAAAACAACAGATTTTAATAATACAATCTCAACTATGGACAAAGTCAAAGACAGACATTTAACAAGGCAAACAAACCCAAGAAACTCAGGGAACCGAAATTATTGAAAAGGGCAAGCATCTCTCTCTCTCTCTCTCTCTCTCTCTCTCTCTCTCTTTCTCTCTCTCTAACACTGCACAACTGCACTATTAGAATCTGTACTCTCCTTATCTGTATCTGTAACATTTCTGTGAAAAAATCTCCACGTAACATTCAGGTGGGGAAAAAGTACGACCTCTAACCAAAATAAATCAGACAACATCACTGTTCACTAAGACAAACATAGTTGACCAAGAAGTAGCTGCTGGGCCCTGTGTGGATCAGCAGCAATGGATTGTGGGTAGACGAGCAATCGGAGAGACCTTCTGTGCCCTGTGAGATGGTCACGCCCAGCATCGGAGATGAGGTTTGGGGATTCCTTATTGTACTAAAACCTGGACAACCTGCCATATCTGAACGAACCGGGAAGTAAGCCCTGTACCAGAAACTCCTACTGGAGAAGATCAGGCCGTCTGCCTGCAGATGTGACCCACCGCCTCTGAGTGTGTGCGAGGTGGCTGCGCAGGTACATGGCGTGACTGTTGCCCTGAATTTCCCCACTTCTGCATGAGAATCACTAACTGGTACGGGATGTATTTGGCTGGAGTCAGAGAAAAGGCACCAAAAGGCACCAAAAGCGGCCATAAAGCAGTGATTAGAGTTGACGACACAACATGTCCATATAGGCGTGTGGAACTAGGGGCAGGTGGGTGGAACCTTCCTAAATAACCCTGAACCTACGCTCCCTCTCAAGATGCCCATTACTCCTGTTCCGTTAAGAGCGAAAAATCCCTAGTGCACAGCGTGACACTGAAGTGCATGTTTCAGAGTTTATCGCAATCATGTAATATGTAAACAATGTGGGTCTGGCAGTTTACAGCATTTCATGCAGTTTTTATTTTCGGCTCCTCTTAAATTTTTAATGTCAATTGTGGGTTCGTTTTACTGGGTCTGCCTGTGGATATTTATTTTATTTATTTAGTGTCTTTGAGGATCTTCTATGTTCAGGGTTATAAACATAGGAGCTCGCATGCTGTGCATTTGGGCTCGCACCCCAAATTCCTGCTGTGACGACACACGGCACAAACACAGCTCCCTTTAATATTTTGCTTTATATATAGTATATTTTGGGTTATTGTAACACCCTGACAGTGGCGTCCTCTACATGTACCCATCCAGACTTTCCAATTTGCAGCCCAAACACAAACACATTGTGACCCCTCAGTCCCTCCTGCTGCAAATCCACCCTCCGTCCTCTGCTTCACTATGAATCCACCCCCTGTCCTTGGCTCCACTGCAAATCTGTCCCTGTCTATGGCTTCACTGTAAATCTGCCCCCCATCCATAGCTTCACTGTGAATCCGCCCCCACCCACTCTGTCAGCCGGGTGGGGTAAAAGACCAAACCCAATCCTCCCCACCTAGCTCCCTTGCTGAGAGGGTGGTGTTACATGGTGGCAAAGGTCATGTGTCACAGGGTTAGCCAATGCTGGTGCAGACTGTGGATGACGGAGAGCAGAAAATGAAGCTGCTGTTGCCATGGAGTCAGAAAGCGGGTGGGGGGGATGGAGTGCCACCCGTTTCTGCCATGAATATTTGAACAGGTGGCTAAAAACAGCGCAGTGAACTTAGAGCAAGCGTGACAGTTGAGGGGGCATCCGGGAGGCAGTGGGGGGGGGGGGGCGGAGGGTGCACTACAGACCCCCCCAATAATGACACGGTGGCTGGAGCCTGATGCTCTGCTGCACAACCCCAGGGCAGTCCGTCTGGGGGTCCACGCCCGCCGCCTGCACCAAACAAGTCTGCTGAAATATTGATTACGGCTTTTGCTTGTTCCCGCCAAAGAAACGGTGAATAAATATTTCAGGAAGGTGCCACATTCCCCCCCCCATCTTTAAAATATGAAGCAATTGCCTCTGCGACAGATTATACTTTCAATATGACCAGAAGCCTACTTCGTGCCTGGTCAGTGTGCCCCCTGCGGGCCGATGTGATCACCACACATGCTACTGCTGCTCTTTTATTGCCTTTTATTCCCTTGCCATCATGGGTAATCAATCTGCTGCCACCTTGGTCACCCCCCTGGCTGAGAATCCACCCCCACCCTCTTTTTTCAGCTCCGAAATTCACCCCTGAACAGATTAGCTGCCTAAAACAAGGAGCGTGGAGGTGATGTGGGAGTCAGATGCAGCCGAAACTGTGCAGACGCTGCCTCCTCAGTTGTGATCCACCGTCCGGCTGGCGGGTAGAATCCCCAGTGCCTCTCTCGGCTTATAATTGACTTTCTGTCAACACAGACGAACTCGGTGCCAGAAATTTGCCCGGAGACGGAGACCCAGCATTTCATTCTGTAAGGAGAAGAACTGCTCAAGTGTATAATTGCAAATTAGGACTTTTTAACCTGCGCTAATAGTTTTTAATTTTGGTTGCCTAATTAAGGAGCATCGGCCCTCTGGCTCAGCAATTGGCTGCAGTGTGCAGTGTGCTGTAAGCACTGTTTAAACAAGCCCCCCCTCCGGGCTCATTTAATTAAACAATGCTGGACACACTGTCTTGTGCAAATGAATGACTCTCCCATCCATCCATCCATCCCTTCATCCATCCATCCATCCATCCATCCATCCATCCGTCCAGTAGTCCCTTCTTCCTGACCAGGCTTGACCGTAAGTCACTCTGCCTGTGTCGCTTGTGGTTCCTCACTCTCTGGGTTCAGGTGCATGGCCCCTTCTCACCTCGGTGATGTAAACATGGTGACGAATTCCCAGAAACAGGACTTTACATTTGTCATTGCAACTAACGTGCTTGCAGACCGCAGTTTTTCTCCCAGTGTACTGGCTTAAAATATTGCCCCCTGCAGGCGAGACAGGCAGGTGTTTTCGTGCTCATTTGTTTGAGGTTTGAGCCCTATGTTTTTTCTGCTAACCAAGGACTGCAGGATCTGCTGTTCTATCACCGGTGCCTTACAGGACTCAGGGCCCTGCTCCTCTGGAACATGCTGAGATCTGCTCTCCACGGAGCTCTGATGAAGTCAGCTCTGACTGCTGAGGGGTGGGGGTGGGGGCTCAGACATTTACGCTGCATTCCATTTGAACTTAAATTCTGAGTTCCTAGTCAGAGATTTCAACATTAATGCACCCTGAAGTTGGAATTCCTGTGAATTGTAAATGTAATGCAACATTACACACGATTCTGCTAGGATTATAAAATGCCTTATCAGGTGATACAGGACAGTTTTGCATGCAAGTGACTGGCAGTTAGCATGGAGATTAAAAGAGTCTATGGGAGTGTTGCATAAATCAATATATAAATCAAGCAGAAGTTGTATTTGTGTGGATTTCTTTGCATGTCTTGTGGGTTTGTGCGGATGTTGGTCAGTGCGGCGTGTCGTTCTGGGTGTGCAGAAAGGCAGTGTTTACATAAGCACACAAGTGTTGCTGTGTGCCGGGGTGTCAAGTACTGCCAGTGTGAGCCTGCTGTCTCATCACCTCCCGTTTGTGTTAAGGAGGGTCCCTCTCCCAGAATTCCTGGCGGTCACCTTTACATTGACCTCTCTCCCATGTGGAATGATGTTGCTTTCTGACATGGTTATCTGCATGCTGATTGGCTGGTGCAGATGGATATGTGGGTGTAAACTGAGTCGGGCACTCTCAATGGTTCTCACCGGGGGGCGGAGTCCCGATTGCCATATTTCTGTCAAGACTGAATATTAATTGACCTCCATATTACTGAATGATAAATAGCCAGCAAATGCCTGACAATTTTGCACCCGGGGAGGGTTGGGGGGGGGGCGGGGGGGGGGGGGGGGGGGGGGGGGGGGGGGGGGGGGGGGGGGGGGGGGGGGGGGG
>JAODLD010000042.1:11255959-11270726 GCA_026781065.1 Mormyrops boulengeri | reverse complement strand
CACAAAACATGCATCAAAGCTATGAGACCAGCAGGCAGTGAAGCCCCCAAGACTGTCTTATTGACTGGGTTTTGGTGATGGCGAGGCAATTCCAGCAGGAGAACCGCTGTTGTACCCTTGAACATGATCATATACATTTACCTTCATGTTGTTTAGCAGACGGTTTTGTCCTAAGTGCCATACAAGTGTAACTATAGGAGTATGTGTGACTACTACAGCAGCAAGAGCTACTCATCTTCCAAAAAAGAAATAACTTCAAGAAAAATTTCAATGATAAAAAGTGCAACATATAGGCAACATAGAGAGGCATCACATTTCCATAAACCAAGTACAAAATATGATATTTCACATTTAAACTGTTTACTAATAACAAATCATTGGGATGTTTTTCAGCCCTCTGGTATCCTATAACGTCAACGAAAGCTACGCTACAAGTTACGACGCAAACTCCATCTCAGCACTACAGATCCCATGAGTTTAGCTTCTACGGGTTATGGAGTTCGTCTTATTGCAGTCTGCAGATAAACAAGGAGCAATAACGCAATTATCAGAGCAACATCTCTGATGATTAATGACCAGAGAGACTGTAATGAAAGTACTGGGAGGGGCGGCGCTTATGTCATAGAAATAGCTGACAATACGAAGGGATCAGCAAAGCCGACAACAGGCAACTGTCCCGCATGCAGTTACGTAAAGGAACATACGTCCTTTGCAGCGGGGTAACCTCTCCTGAATCCCCATTTGTTTGCATAAAAAAAGAAAATCAGAGATTAATTAAAAACAGATAAAGGGTCATTTAGACTGTCCCAACTGCAGAAGTGACCCCAACTCAGTCAGGATGATACTTCCGCTACTTGGCCAGACAGGCAACACACATGCACACGGACGACATTAGAGGGGGAGGGAGCTCTCTCGCACGTCTCCTCGGTCAAAGTTACTGCCAAGCAGTATCTATGCCGGGGTCAGTTTCCTTACCTCCTCCGACGGCAGCCATGGAGAGTGAGGCAACGGGGTCACCGGGTCCATGGCTACATTCAAAGCAGCTCGTTTCCTGCCTGAAAACGGCTATTCACGAACAATCAAAGCTGCCCCCCCCCCCCCGCCATTATGTAAAATAAAAGTTTTATGTAACATTTAATGTAATTTAATCTATGCTAAATTCCACAAAAATGCCTCCAATAGATATAAGATGGCATAGGAAAAAATATGGTTAGTTTGTTTGTTTAAGCATTCCGTTTAACAACAGGAATTAATCATATAATCTTTTATTTTCAATTATTCATTGTGCGATGTCTGCTTGGGCTGCAGCCCAGACAAACCCTGTCTAACCCAGGCAATAAAGAAAGAACCGCTACTCTACCGGTTTCAAATCCGTCTGAAGATATTATTAGGTAACGCTCCGGCTTTATCGCTTCAGGATGCGGAAAGGGTACATGATACGCCATTTCTGTACACCGCTGCACCCAAAAAACCCCCAACCAAACAAAACCTAAATCATTAACATCTTCCCTTCTCTGATAGTACCCCTTAATTTTAAATGATTCGATTATCATCAGTTTCAACGTTTCCGCCTGGTAAATTGCACGGTCGTTGATATTTTTACGCAAAGCTGTGCTTTAATATAAAGATTTCCCAGCCAGGCTATGCATGCGATGTTATTTATTTGCAGGTGGGGTGCAGGGACCTGTTACCGGGGCAGAAAGTGGCATAACAGGAGGATCTCTTTTTTTTGCCGTTTCATACTTCGCAAAACCCTTTAACTCTGGAAGAAAGAGAAACGCGAAGTTTAAAAGCGGCCGATGGCGTCCCGTCAATGCGCATCCGCCTGCCGGCGTAAATAGCGCTTTCGGTACGTGTGAGATTACGGCAAAGGCATCAGAAGCTTCCCCGACTCCCTTTACCCCATATGCTCAGTGTAGTTTCCCCCCTTCTCAACACGTACCAGCACGTCTTTAGCGCAAACTTCCTTAGAGCCTGATACATAAACAGCAAATTCTTCATCTGCTACAATAGTTTCAGCTGCAAGTGGTCTTTAATCAAGGCTATTTATGTGTTAAAAATTATTATGATTATCAGTTGACAATAAGACAAGTCGGACGCGACCTACAAAATGCTGTATAAAACTAGATCGTTGTAATTTAAGTAGAGTAAGTGCATACGTATGTAAAAATGTGGCAACTATTTTTCTATTCAGACTATACAATCAGCTCGGTTTTGTTTAGCTCTTTATTTGGCCACGCCGAAGAAATAAAATAAACAGTATTCCTTCTGCTGCACATTGTTAATTGTCTATTAAAGGTGCCTGTAAATACGGATTGCGTATTCGGCGACTGCACGCAAATTCGCGTACCTAGGGACCTATATAAGTCGAGGAAAGTCAATTTTAAATGTCGTGGATTTATCATAAATTCTGAGTTCTATCAAAGTCGGAACATTTGTAATTGAACTCGAAGATCTTTTAAAAAAAATACGATAAAGAAAGATATAAGTAGGCTTATTTCTCTACTCCTGATCCGGGTCAAGTACGTCTGGCAGGTCCTGTGTTGGATAAATCTAAAACAGGTGCATTTTTTAAAAGGAGACCACTGGAACGCTTTCGCACCTTACTGATTCCGGTCTTTTCATTCGTCCCCCAGCTTATACGCGACTACACGTGATTTTTGCCTAGCCACTCTTCCCCCCACCCCGATCGAGAGCCCTCTTTGCTTAATCCTTTTTGGCTGCAGTCCAAAGTCTGAGGATTTCCCTCCCATAACTCCGTGGGGGAGAGGGGAAAAGGAGATGGCTACAAGAATATGCTTACGCCTTAGCCTGAAACAGGTTTCATCGCCTTTACATACAACTGCTACATTCAGGTCTACCGCCCACTGGAACTAATGTATTTAAAAGCTAGTTGGCAAGTAAAAGACCACGAATTACGGAATGTGACAAATGCTGCTAAATAAGGGTGTGAAAAATGTCAATAAGGGATTAAACGGGACAAAGAAATCCCTTTGCAATAAATGTAATTAATTATGTGGAGAAGCCTTCAATATTATCTACTTCAAATAAAGCAAAAAAAAAGTCTTCCATTTTAATTCCCAAAAATGCATTAAATGTATATAATGAAAATGTATTTTTATCAGCAGGGTAAAAAGAAGAGCCTTATTTTACTGACAAAGGCCTGTAGTTTCCTTCTTAACCAGGTTTATTTTGCATCAGAGATCCTAATATCTGCATATCACTATCAATTACAGTCTGCATATTTAAAACAGGACCTATCATTGAGAGAAATTAGACTGGCCTATTTCATCTGCATTCTGCCTCTTCTACGTGCACACAACAAACAGGCAACGGCATCAAAAATCAACGCTCAGGAAAAGAATCTAATAATTACAGCCCAAAATACACATGGTACTTCAGTGAGTCTCCCTTTAAAAGGCATTTGCAATATATGGGTAACGAATATTAAAGGGATAAATTAACAAATGAACAAACAGACAGACAACAAAATAAATAAGATTATTTAAAAAGGCAACTCTGATGTAGGGCATGAGATTCTCAAGTGCTGTGGATCATTACACTAGAAACTGAATTAGACATTGGACAGAAATCCCTCACTATACATAAAAATGATCATTAAGCACATCACAAGTACGCGACCACTACTACAGTATAGAGACACAATACGCGTTTATGAGCGCTTGTTTACACACACAGACACGTCTGTAATATGACCTCATTATATATTGTTTTTGTGCTTTGTTCGTATATACCGGCCACGAGATTTACAGATCCAGCTATTTCTATTTATGAGAGAAACTCTTAACACATTGTATTACCACCTTTTTTTTTGTCCTGGATATCCACTGGCTGTGAATATTAAGCCTTGCATTTGCAGCCCGCAGACCCCCCCCTCCCCCCAAGCATTATTTTAGCTTTAATGTTTTTATTTGTATTAATCCAGCCTTGGCCTTTCAGCAGGTGTACTCAGCCAAAGCCTTTCCCACGATCCCAGTGCAAATATGCTGCTCCTTCCCCTGGCCTATAAGGCAGCCATCTGTGAGCTTATTGTGAGTCTGGGAGGGACCCCTTTCAGCCTCAGAGACAAACTCAACATTCCAAAACAACAAAAAAAAAAACCCTTCACTAAAACAGAACGCCCACCTCGACGATAACAAACACTGCCTTTCAGTATTTCAAGACACATCTCTCTTTTTTTTTCAGGATGGCAACATACACGTGTCGAAATGACAGGGCTGATCACTGTTATGATGATTCAGGATTTTCAGATATAAAAAACAAGCTGCAGATAAAAGGTAAGATCATATACCTCACAATACAATAATTCCTTCTAATTACCTTACTGAGGCTACAAAACAGGTTCAGATTTCTTTTAATATGGATAAAATGAGATTTATTTTGTGACTCTTTTAAGCGATCCTCTGGCGAAAATGATATTTTACTTTCTAGCCTGATAATAGTTTAAAAGAAAACTAACCCATATATAATGTTTTATCAGAATAAAGAAATTAAATAAACAGTAGGGAAGTAAAGCAATGTAAGATTAAAAAGTAGCAGAACATTACGTGGTTGTATGAGAAAATGTTCCTTTTACCGTTCCAAAGGTAAGAAAAGAGCTCATTTTTGAGATCAAAAAAGCAAAGCATTAAATCTTTTCAGAGATGTCCATTTTAATGCCTTGTTAGAAATTTATGCTTTTAGTGGAAGAATAATAAAAGAAAAAGAAAACATAGACAGAAAGATGTTCTGGGCGCTGCAAATGCATTACTCTCGTGCTCTGTCGGAGTTACAATAAGATCACAGAGCTGGAAGCAAAGCAGAATCCTAATTGAAAAGACAATCTAACTGAGGCAATTTTTAACAATAGGGTTTTTGGCCCCATCACATAAACCTTGACCCTTGTCCTGCCAGAATACAACCTTTTAGAGAGCACGTTTCTTTAGGAGGGGGGGACGCGACGGACATCTACAAAAAAATAAAATAAGCACAATGATCACACAGCGGAGAAAAAAAAAAAAAAACTTATTCTGAAATAACAGACCTAGGCTTCACAAGCATCATGTGACGCCAACCCTTCCCCTCTCTCCCCGCCTTTTTCTTCTCCCTCCCGCAAACAGCCATCTGCTAACGTTTCGTTTCACTCTGAAAGGACCGGTCCGCCAATGTGGATATCGTCTCGGGCTGCCTCCGCTCAAGATGCATGACACTGCTCGGACCGGAGCCTGAGAACGGATCCTCCTGAATAGCAAGGTCTTCATGCTCGGCCTGTAACCATAGAAGCAGCTGCCTGCTCTCGCTGGCCTCCTTACCTCCCAGCAGTCATAGGCTGCTCCCCATTGTGACGAGGGTACGCCTCGATCTGTCTTCGTCGTGACCGAACTTGCCTCGCCTTCAAAGGGAGTGATCCGGCAGGTCACTGGTCTAGACTCGTTTGCATGGTCCGGGGAGCAGGCTTAAGGTAACCCTTGCTCCCTGAGCGCCACGCCACCAGCCGCGAGACTGCAGACTGCGGGGGACACCGGAGATCTGTATTTGAAAAGAAGCCCGTCCGATTTTACCATTGTGCCTTTTCACTCATCGATCGAATGAATATCGAACCTTCTGTCGGTGCATGTGTGAAACAGATAGCTTAGCAAGCATTTTTCTGTTCAAACCTGTGTTGTGAGCCAAATGTCTCTCTCTCTCTTTCCCCCTCTCCCTCTCGCAAGTCTACTTTTTTTTTGTCTTTTGGCATTTTTCATCATCTTCTCAATTGATAACTTTGTCAAACTTTAATTTGAGCTTGGGAGTACAGGTGCACTATGCATTTTAAAGGTGCCCATTTATCATTAATTTCTGCTTGAAATATAGAATCTTGCCATTTTTGATTTATAGAGGAGATGCTTGATTTCCGATGGAAGTGATTTCAAGGATTTGTTCTATATTAAACAAATGAATTTTCTCTTTAAACAAATGAAATATGGAATTACAGAAATAAAAAAAACCTTAAAAAGTACAATAAATGTTAGTTTAGTATTTCCATGCATTAAATTATACATTTCCATGTAAAAATTTAAATTTAAAATTAAAATTTTTTTCAGACTGTTACGAATCAGACGTATACAAGTTTTCTTTTCTTTAATTTTAATTTATAATTTATATTCATTTTTCACAACTTCACATTTTTGTTTTATGGAATTTGTACTTTTCCCCTAAAGGTGAGTCTTTTGTAAATTGTAAACAATTCAATTGCATGCAAGTTTTCTGGGGAAAAAAAGAGAGTATAATACATATATTGCTATGCAAATATATTTTAGAATTATTTTTAAAAGCATTTTGCTGTTTTCCTGAAAGAAAAAAAATTAAATGTTCAGATATGTCAATAAAACATATTAGTGACACAGCATGCAGACAATAAGTCTATGCCGCTTCCTATATTAGTGTCTTAATTTTCATATACTATTAGCATAAATAAATACTGATGTGAGCATTTTAGCAGTGCTGTAATTAACAGTAGGCATATCTGTTAGCAAGGAGTATGATGACTGCAAAAGATTCAAATGTTTCACGTTAGATGTTGACACCTGTCAGATGGAAAAAATGTTATTGAGCATAGCTAATTAAAAAGTTGTGTGTCAAGTATTATATGGCTTTAAATTTTATATTTATTTGATTTTTTAATACAGATTCTTGAAAATGTTATTAAGGTCATAACTTTGAACAGAAACAAAATCTCCAGTTATTAAACTGTAAAACAAATGTAAAATAATTACCAAAGTTAGCTAACAATTTACAAAATCTACTGATTTTTTAAAAATAAAAACACTATATAATAAAGTAAATGAAGAAGAATTTTATATGGATGAAAATAAATTAAACTGACTGCATATTCATACAATCCTAACTGCAATCCTTACATCTGGGTTTTTATGCTTGCTATGAAATACCTGATTTTTTTTCATTCTGGAGGGAAATTAAAAGTACCAGAGGGTTAACATACCCCACTCAGGCCCCGTTGCTATGGTTCTGTCCAAAAGGAGGGGGGACAAAACACGAAGGAAAAAAGAAAAAAAAAAATCAAACAAATTCAAAGGCAACGGACGAAAAGAACCACTGGAGTGAAAAGACCAAGTTGTTGTTCACACGATCAAGAGAAACATTGTACTGCTCAGATACACGACAAGACAGAACTGCTCACCAGTGAACTTCCAGGAATCTCAGTTTTTAGTTAAAACTTTAAAAAAAAAAACTTAGAGCTTTATCAAAAAACCCCACAAAACACGATGCATGAATAACTGTACAGTTTGCTTTTACAAATCACTACTCACAGCTAAACAAAAAAGCAAACTTCAACATTTACAAAAACAACAAAATGAGGAAAACGGTTTTTCAAAAAGCAAATGACTTAATAAAAATCATTGACAACTACTGCATTGTTTTATATATTTCTTGATCGTAAGCAAGTATTTCAAAGCCAGTGGTCACACGAAGCATAATGAAATTCCCTTTGTTTCTTCAGTAGTACCTAATGTCCAGTGCAAGCTGATATTTTATACCCTATAGCAAAAATTACTCAAACACTTTTTACTTCATTGTTTATTAAGTATGGTGTATTATTACACCTATGATCAAATGTGTGTGTCACCAGAGCATTTTAAAAAGGGACCATCATGTGAAACACACACACACACACACACACACAGAATTAAAACAATACGCACACACAATATGACAATATTTAATCCTAAAACGCACATTTATTTCCAATAAATATTACTTGTAGTTTAAAAGCACAAATTCCACTGCTTTTAGTTCTTATTAAAACATCATGCTTTATCTATAGCTTTCATTTTAAACGTAACATTTTGTTTTAAATTATAAAAAATCTAAATGGAATTTAAAATCTATAAATTACTAAATATATATTTATTTTAAACACAATATTGAAAAATAAACAATGTAAGAATTTCAAGTTAATTATATTATTAGAACATTTATCCAGGACAGCAATTAATATTAATCTAAAATATCTGTGGTTTAGAAGATTGACCCTTAGGAAAATAAGCGATACTAGTCAGTTTATGTTTCATGTAAGGGAAATGACTTAAATCAGAGCAAAACCCGATGATGCTGAATTACTGAATTACTTCTTAAAATGAAAAACACTTTTGACATAGTTCTTTGAAAAATATATCAGCATATAGAAAGTGAAATAAAAGCTACAAATAAAATTTTAATACAATCAAATAAATGTTTGCCAATATATTATTAATTGAAATTATTATATACACTATTAAGCTTTAAAACACATTTAATATTTCTTCTTTTGACAGCCATTGTACAGACTACGCCATGAGGTACAGATTAGTTTAAACGGGCAAGCAGTTTACGTAATTTCATCATGAAATGAATGCCATTGTAAAGAAAGGTACGCTGTGAAGAAATTTTTCGCACATTATTTCTGATTCCGAAATCCCCTTTCGGCTTGTGAAGCGAACCGTGGAGGCAGAAAGTGTGACGGGCTACGGGTTCGGACTACATCATGAATATGAGAAGGGGGGCCTTTCTGATTGGAGAAGACAGGCCCGGCATGAAGTCAAAGCCACCGCATACCAAGTGCCACCCGGGCAGGAACAAAAGCTGAAAATGGAGTCAGGGCCCATGCAAGCTCAATGTCTAAGCCTGCCCTGTGAATTGTTCCTTCCTACACCGGTGAAACTCTCCAGCATTGGCCTTGGCTTGAGCGAGCGGTCCGCAGTACAGCCGCCATGTGTGGCAGCCGCGAGGAGCGTCTAGCGTCTATGTGGATTCTGTGAGCTGGCAATGCCAAAGTATTTATGGCTGGCATGTATTTATTTAAAACAAAAAAAAAATGAAACAATGGGGAATGTTTCTATTGTGTTGGAGACGGATGCTCGGGTGTCTTCGAAAAGGTGACATGAATTGGCAAGAGTGTTTTGAATTTTGTTGGGGACATAAAAATGACTTTAATACAACAACTGAAATATTACATTCACACAATAGGCTTCATTTACACGTACAAACTACTTCAAATGCCAATTTACATCTATGATTAAAAAGTCAACCATAAAATACACTATAAAGCGCAAAATAATTAATTTAAAAAATACCAATAAAATACATATATTTAAAAAAATTTATCTCTGAACCTTCACGCCTTAGAGAATCACACATCAAATACAGAAGTATTAACTTAAAATATTAAATTGTTAGTAAATACAAGCCAGTTGGTCTCAAATGTCCATGTTTTTAGGACTATTTTGGAAGTTAAACAGATGTATCACAGTTGCAAGTATTTTGTACTGTAAAGTTTTTGTGGTTAGGAAAAATCACCAACAACAATTAAATGGGAGCTTCTGAAGAATGAACAATATAATTTTAAGAAGCATATAAAAAGCAGTAATAATATAAGATGGGATAATCAGATTTTGATAATTCCTTTGGGAACAGAAAAAAAGATGCCTATCATGCAGATTGTTAAAATTTTTTATTGAGTTCAATGCATTCATTCAATTGTGCAGCACCAGCTAATAGCAAGTACATGAAGTTACCCTTAGAGCCAATGGCAAGCTATTCATCCTCCCCAAACATCAAAAACACTAATATAAATCCTTCTAAAAAGTTTGTTATCACAAACTCAGGGGTAAAGAACACATTCTTGAAAAACGTATCAAAATTGCTACGACTGTTTAACAGTGTCATAATTTTAAGCTTCACACATTCTCCTGATGACGGCTTTTCAGTCCGGACAAAGTATGTTGATTCATTAACACTCTTCATTTGAATTCTAATTAATACCAACAAAAGTAGCTGTCCACTGTCCGATGTCTGCTTATATCAATATGAGCACCACGGAGAATATCAATTTGATAACAAGAATATCAGTTTGGTTGAACGTTGCTGCATTTTGCTTAGAATCATAGCAGTCTGATATCCTGAAATAAGTTTGGGGGGGGGGGGGGTTTAATCATTCACCGGAGAGCCCTGGAATCCATACAGAGACCATCCATCACATTTGTGTCTTAATTGAATGACACCGGAATGCAATCGATAAAACGTAACAAGAGGCAGCTGGGCTTTTCCTGCTCTTGCCCGAGACCGGTCCGTGACCGGCAAGCTAATCAAGTGACCCGAGGGGAGTCTGGCCCAGTCCACAGGAGACCAAAAAAACAAAACAAAACCCAAGAACCAGCACCAGCACGAGGGATGCTGGCTGGTATGGGGAAGTAAGGATTAACAAGGAATTTCTCCAATTTCTAACTGCCCCCGCTGCCCCTTTGATCCTTTCTCTTATTTATGTGTTTGTTTGCTTGTTTATTTAATTTATTTTTATTCCTGGACATTTTCGCCTCTTTGGCTGGCTGACAGGCATCTCATGTGACCCTCCATGCTGAAATGTACCAGTTATACAATGAAGCCCCCAGCCCAGCTGCGCTTTCCTTATGAGCTGGGGGGGGGGGGGCTGAAATCGCTCGATGCATTATTTATAACTTCATCAGTAGCGCAAAAGTGACGGCTGACACAGAGCCGGGATGCTGGCTCCCCCCTCTAATGCGCCCTGGCCCTCGCCAGCCCCTCTGTCCCACAGACCCGTCAGCCACCAATGTCGCTACCATCGCTGGCGTCACCCAACTCCCCCCCCAAATCAGCAGCCTCTTCCCAGACGCACACAGAGTACAAGCCATCTCAGTACTCCCACCTCTTCTCCTTGTCCGACGTTCGCTCGCATAAACCCCCAACCGCTTACGCTTCTACTTCCAGTCGACTTCGTTCTTCCGAAAATAACTGGCTGGAGAAATGGCTGCCGTCCGGAGCATGAGAGCGTATAGCGGGCGGACAATATGCCCGTCTCCCGAAACATGCCCTGGTGTCCATCTGTCAGTGCTCCTTAAGCGATAATGTGATAAAAAGCCTCTTTAGTCATAATAAAGTGTGGCTACATCGTACTGCAACACTTAGTGTAATATGGATGCTGCATAACCTCCTTAACTGGCTACTTTATTGATACAATTTTCAAAACAAATCTAATCGTCTTAATAGGTAAGGTCCAGAACTCCTGTTTCAACAGAAAACCTTTGGTTTTCTACAAAAGAGAAAACATTACTGTACATCTTAAAACGCCACATATTTGGGGTAAATGATTCACTACTTGATAACTGATACAAAGTTGCCGAATTAACAGATATGTGTAAAAGTGTAAATTTAGTATTGCCCTAGTATAAACATTGTGTCATTCTTCAATGACATAAAAAAACATTATTACCAGCAAGATGGAAGAAATCAGAGGTACAAATATATGTAGATTGTACAACTATTCATACCACTGGATGACCTAATAATTACCCGATTTGATAATCGCTTAAAAGATGTGATCTTTCATACTACAGTCTGTTTTATGTTACATAAGTCATTAAACATGTATAATGGTTTTTAGCTAGAACTTGAAATTCATATAAATTTGACAGGAACCTTAAGGAAGTTCTACTATAATCTTAGGGGGGAAAAACTACATTTATTGCATCATTTATCAAGTACAAAGTGGCACTCGCGAAGACGACAGAGTTTCCACGTGAGCGAAAGGGACTTTGCGCAAACATCCGTCCTTTTGGCAGGCTGACGACATGGAAGGACCCCGACGACCCCAGCCAGTACCTGCAAATGACGCCTGATCAAAAATACCTACAAGCCCCACTGCCTGGCAAAGTACTGCTCTTGACGAAGTTGTTTTTCTGACTTGTGACAAAGGGATGTTCCCCTTTATCTCAATACACAATGGTCCATTAAAGCATTTAATTATCTAAAAACGAGTAAATACCCTCACATTTACATGACAAGACACTTCCTGGTTGTGGAGTGTGTTCCTCACAAGTCCTTTAACAAAAGGTGGTAATCAAGAAAGGAAAGTCGCCGTACCAGCACGACACTCAGATTCACAAATTATACTGTATCAACAAGCCTCCCATCTGTTTTTCCAATTAATTTGGCTTAAAATGAGCTGATGCAGGTGCAGAACAGCACCTACCATTCAAAAAAGGTCATGTAAACACTATTCATTACAAAAATAACCTCAGTATTTAAAGACACAATGAGCGCAAACCTCTGTAAAATTACTGTGATGACAATATTCTGTTCTGTACCAAGTTAAGTTTAACCAAAACATGTCAATTAAAAATACACTTAAAAAGCAGGGTTTTATATAGAGATGCTGTTTGCATTTGGATATAATTAAAGAAACGAAATCCCACCCCTGGGAAATTTTTCAATAAATGTAAAACAGACCAACAAAATCTTATAATTTCCTGTTCTGGATCTATGGAAAATGAAAACCAAATGTGCTTAAACAATATAAATGCGTGGATTTTCAATAACATATCAATTCAAGATAAGAAAATGAATGATTTTGAAATTAATTAAAATTTAAGCTTGGGGAGTTTTAGTTAAATCATAAAATACAGGTTCTTTTCTTTGGGAGAAAAATCCTACCTACTATCTGTGCTCTTAACGAAATCCCTGTTTTTTCCTCCTAAAATAGGCATTATCGTATTAAAAAGCTGTATTAAGGACTTTGGCAAATGACAACATTTATAAAATCCATCTGCTCTCAATATTGCGATATTTTTCCATGACGCTGGGAGGACAGAATTACCACTCCTGTAATGACATACAAATGATGTGCATTTGTAGATATGAATTTTTTCTTTGGATAATTTTTTCAAAATCGGACTTTGCATGTATTGCTACATGCAATGAAAAACCAGAAGTTATCCAGAAAATAAAGAACAGAAAACCTCAAAAGGAAACGCCGGTCCACACCCTGAAATCTCAGTAATAAAAGTTATTTCTCAATGACAAAATATATTAAATTTATCATTTTACCAGTAGTAACATATTCACTTAAACAGCAGTAAAAATTCCAGATAAGATGATGTTCAAATTTATTTTAACCTAACATTTTTCATCTCACGACACTAAACTCACATTAACCAGTAATTTGTCTTTTACAATGTACATTTCTAATTAAATAATTCTATAAAATCAGAGGTCTCTTTATAATACAAAACATTCTTCTGTACATTCACTCGAAGGTTCATTCAGAAATGCGAAAAATGCTTGTGTAGGACATCAAAACGGCATCAATAACACACTTAGCAATTAAATACGTCGAATAATTACAATCAGTTTCACAGATTTACTTTGCTTTGTTCAGATATTACCACAGATGTTAGTTTTATTTACTAATATAATTTGCTCTTAATTAACTGCCCGTACTACATCCGTTGCATTGTCTATTGTGAAAAGCACTGCCGATAATTGAAATTAAAACATATGGAATTTCAGGCAGTGGTTTTCAAGAACACAATTACTGCATAACTGTGACAGTGCAAAACATGTAGCAGGCCAATTAAAACGCATTTTCACCAACAAGCAAACAATGCAAAACTGAGAAAATGCCACTGAATCTTGCAGCAACGCTCAGTGTTTATGCTTATAAGCGTTAAAAAAATGACAATAAATTGTGAGAAAGAGAGAGAGAGAGAGACGTCAGTGAGTGTAGAGAACTGGCAAATATGGAATTCAAAAGATAAAGGTCAATTGGGGAGATTCGGTCGACACCAGGTGCATCGTGGAGCAGGACAAAGAGGAGGAAAAGGCAGAAGGAGGGAGGGGAGGAGAAACTTTAAGGAAGAGGAGGGTAGGCGGTAAGAGGAGGACGGCCGAGCGGCCGGAGCGGAGCGGGGCACGGCGCGGCACGGTCTGCGGGCGCAGGCCAGACGGCCTTTGTGTGCGACGCAGGAATGCATTGGCCTCTCACACCCGCCTTTGTGTCGCCGACCCGGGAGCCGCACGGCGCTTACGCCACACGGGGTCAGGGCAAACACAGGCCGGCATTCATGGACAGATCAAGTTTATGTGAGAATCTGCTCCTCCTTTGCCCCCCATTTCCATATGAATTGTTAATAAAATCACAGCCCGAGAGAGAGAGAGATCCCATCAGCGGCTAAGTCATGCAGGGAGAGTCTGGTTTAAAAAATCACTTTATTTTTATGTGTTTTTAGATGAATATATGCAGACAAACTCACCCATCCCCCCCCGCAATATGCACATCCTGAACTCAGGACATGAGTAACCTTCCCTCCATTGAATATTATTTTTGCTGCCCCCACCACACTGCTCTTTATATATACACATTCACAAAATGCAGATCCACACACACCGTTACATCACATGCAGTATATTCCACCCAGTCTGTTCACAGATATCATCATAACAGATACATGACAGATTCAAGTTTATCACCATTGTCCTTAGTGCTGGTACAGAGCCAATGAAATGCAGTTAGCATCTAACCAAATACAATAAACTATAAATAAATTAGAAATATAAATTACGGTTACATGCAAAATTATACACGTGGTCGTTCCGGAATATAAGGTGCAGGCAGGAAGTACAGAGAGAATGACTGCACTAAGAATTAGGTAAGATAAATAAGCAGTGTGATACAGAGGCATACAGCACGCACCGGCACACAGTGAAGGGTCCCTTCTGATGGATTTGCATGCCTCAGCAAAGGTGCTTTGAGAAAACTTTCGGAAAACAATGTCTGGGAAAGGGAAAAAAACAAGTGTTTCTCTGGACTGGGGTCAGAAGGATGTGCGCTTTCATTTCCAAGCTACGTTTCCTGTCTACTACGCGGGGGGGGGGGGGGGGGGGGGGGGGGGGGGGGGGGGGGGGGGGGGGGGGGGGGGGGGGGGGGGGGGGGGGG
>JAODLD010000042.1:11228693-11244246 GCA_026781065.1 Mormyrops boulengeri | reverse complement strand
CTGGAATGCGAGAGGGCCCAGCGAGACAGGCCTGCGAGTTACTGCACCATGACCCAGGGTCACACGCAGAAAGAGCGGCTGTGTGTGTGCGTGCCTGCGTGTGTGTGTGTGTGTCTGTGGGGAGCGCGTTTAAGGAAGCAAAACCACACGGTGGTATGTGAAGCTGAAGAGATGTGGGTAGCAGGTCAATGGCACGCCTGCAAGAATGATCTGATGGGTGATTTTAAAACAAAAACATCGGCCACAACACCGTCAGATTCAGCTCTGCTTTTTAGAGTTACTTAAAAAAACTGAACAAATTAAGAACAAAGGGAATTAAATATTACACACAAAAAATGGTCAGGATATAGGTATAAGCATTGTTAATTGTATAAAAACCAACATTAAATAACGAATACATTTTTAATAAAATAAAATGCATTCCGCCTTAACTTTTAAAAAATAAACCATGTTTAATTCACTGAAAACATGTAATTTAGGTGTGGAAAAATAACAGTACTCATTTACTAAACTAAGAGTCTTTTTTAAAAGGTTAAATTGTTTTGCTTTCTGTATGTAATGACATGCTAAGTCAGCATGCGTGTGCTGTGACAAAATAACAAATCATCCAAGTACAGGAAACATACCGCCTTTAGCTAGCTTCCCTCCGAAAACATTACATTTAATATAATGCCAGTCTTTGTGCAGCATTTACAGCCTGCAAACAGGGTCAGCAAGGAAAAAAACAGGCTGGTATGAACACCAGTATTAAGGCTTCTAAAAAAAGCAAACAGAGATATTGCCATATTGTCGATTTTATATAAGCCAGGTTTGTATAATGCTACATTCCATCATGGTCTCACTGATATCAGGCTAAAAAAAATAAAAATAAATATACCACTATGATAAAACTAGGATAAAGATATCACATTTAAAGTTGACAGAGTAACATGTGCAGATCGCAGGCAAGGATTTTCTTTCTTACCCTATATAGAAATATTCCTTGACGAACATCACCCCTCCATACTGGACGAGATGAGCCCATGGACGTTTTTACCTAGGACACGTGAGCAGATGGCAACGTAAAGCGAATGACATCAACTCCGAGAATGTGACCCATGGCCTGATTTGCGTTCTCGGACCCCGGCGCTGGTCCCGCTGCGACCAGGGATCACATGTCTGCTATCATGCTGTTGAATGATGTCAACCCGCCCTCTTAGGCAGGGCGAGGCCGAAACTAACGCCTCCAGTGGAGTGTAGAGCATAAAAAATATTATTATCATTATTAACACCATATATGCAGTGGAACAACAGAAAAGGTATGCCCCTAATACATATTTGTATGTTCAAGTTGCAAGACAAGAAATATTAAGTTTATGTTATAAGCTAATTGATAGTCACATATTTTCTACATTTTAAGTGTTTTTTTTGTAACACAGTCAATGAAAGTGTTTTTCCTCCACTCGGCCAGGAAATGTGAGGCCATATGACCAGAGATTCAGTTCCCCTGTGTATGACCCCACTGCAAAACAGTCTTGAGACAATCACAAGACACAAACATCCTGCCAGGGGTGAACTGCTTCTGGGTCAGGCCTCCCACAAGCGCCCTGACAGGTCCGGTCTTTCTCCACGCGCAAAAACAAATTTGTGGCTGAATGGACCCATTTTGCCTTCTATGCACGTCTGGACCAGGTCGTGCCAACAGCCCCCTGACTGAAATCTCCAGTGGTGATCCTCACTTTCGGCTCATTGCATTATGGTGAACACTAGAGGTTATGGCTGGACAAAATATTGAATTTTCAACATTTCAACAATTATCAAAACAAAACAATTGAGATAAAATGACTATTGTGCCGCATTTTGTTTTGTAATGACACTCCCGCTTTCTCTTGTTATAAATCTAGCGCCACCCTTTCTAACCCCTTTTCATATGTTTTGTTTTTTCTTTTTTTAAGTTCGATAAATGCATGTCGTTTCCAAAGTCAACGAGTAATCATGTTAAACAATCGTGATCTCAGTATCGACCAAAATGGTCATGATTATGATTTTTAGCACAATCAAGCAGTCATACTAGAGATTTGCCTTGAGTACTTAAAAAAAAAAAAATAGACTTTTGGGCTTGGGTTTATCAGTTTAAGACTGTGACAGATTTTTGTCCGCAACACTATTTTGTTGTGAAAAAGACAAAGTTTGTGATTTGGCAGGCAAATTAAGAAATTAAGTACACAAACAGACACAAATCTATTCAACTAAGACAAATACACAAGATAAATTAATTTCAGGCCAAGTGATATAAAAATCGCTTTGCTGGGCAAAGATACAAATGTGGTTGCTTAGTGTACAATTAAAAGTGAAGAGTGTCACACACAATGTCTTTTTGTTTGTACCAGGGGCCAAAACTGAAAACGAAGCTGAAAAAACCCCCCAAAGTGTCTTTGTCAGGTATTTGACACAGAATTTGCACAAGAGCCCAAAACCTGGTTAAAATCTGGACTGAATCACTCACAGACTGTAACTTGGACCCCCAAAGGGCCAAATAGATAAATTTGGCATCGTTCTGCTGAAAAATTATATACATTAAAAAAACAGTTTGGCTGATCTGCATGTTACTGCCTGCCAGAAGTCAGTACTGAAATCCACCAGTCACTACTTAGGTCCTTTACATGCCACCAATGTGATTTGCATCAATAGAAATGGGTGGAGTAATAGGATGGTGCAACGGGAGAGCCCTCGTGAACGGTCGTCAGTTCCTGGCAGGCAACAAACCATTACAGAGACATAACTGGAAATGACTAACATCAAGGAGTTAGCCAGAGAAGATATGATTTTATTATGTTATAATGTTATGATAGTATATAATATTATGCTTTGTACTGGCAAGTGAAGTGATTCCTTTGGAAGAACTGCAGTTTACACAGAATAAAGAGTTTAGGAAAAATATTTTCAAAGAGTCAAACATTTAACTATTTTTGTTCTATTCCCAAAAAAATAAGCAGTGCTTCGATATAATGCAATATACTTATGGTATAATTACATTCCCGCTTTAGATAATTAAAATTATTGAAATTATCTAGGTGGGTCAAAAAAGGCTTTTGCTTTAATACAGGGTTTCCCAGTCCGGTCCTTGGGGACACACAGACAGCCCATGTTTTTGTTCCCTCCCAGCTTCCAGTAGGGAGCAAAAATGTGACCTGTCTGGCAGGGAGCTCGGAGGGAGCAAAAACATGGACCGACTGTGGGTCCCTGAGGACTGCATTAAGACACGCTGGTTTAATAGAAAGGGACGTGTCCAGCTAATTAACATATTCGTGGCCATGATTTGGCTGTTAGAAAAACAGCCACTTCTCACCACCAACTGCTGCATGCAGAGGTACTTCAAAAAGTCTCATAAAAGTAATCGCACGAACATCATTCAACCACATGCTGTCTGTTGATTGTGGGGGGGGGGGAAGGTTCCTTAAGGACAGGCTCATAAATACTTTCAGCACAACTTATTCGCTATTATTGCCAAACAACTCACGAGTTATACATTAAAAAGAAACGGAGCCGTCAAGTTGGCTGGCATGAAAAGCAGTAAGTTTCGGTAACCACGATCTTGGAGAGGGGAGGGGAGTGGGCTGGATACAAATAAACTATAAAGACCTTATTTCTGTCAGCAAAGCACACACAAATGCCAGGTCTTTACTAGTACTGGAACAAACAACATGTAGGCACCATCCCAACTCAGAACCGAAGCCATGGGCTTCTCTCCTGACTGTCAACATGACCTACAATGTCCTGGTGAGTCCACCAAGTATCCAGTATCATACATATTCCAGTAGACACAACACCACTAGAACTGTATCATCGAACTTCCAGATATTTCCTGATAAATCGCCAGATTACTAGCATTTAACACTACTGATAAAAACCATAGCTTACTTATCTTAATAATCCTTTATAAAACAACGTACAGCACTAGTTTAACTGAAAGTTAAGGTTATCGCAAGAAGGATATATGAGTAATACAAGTAAACTATACTTCGTTGCTGTTGTTTCTTCTGTAATAGTGAAATGTAGACTTCAGAAGAAAATATATTACCCACCTGACGAATAAGAGGCACATAATCTAAATCGTAATGCTCTGAAACCCAGTGTAGAAGTGTTTATTGTCTATGGTTGATTTGCATTTCTTTATAACCCTCTATTGTCTCAGCTGAACAATCACTGTTTTTATCTAAGGAATCTGTTTTAGTTCTATGTTTGGGGAGATTATACTTTATCAAAATACAATCTTAAAGTTTGTTCTGTTTCCATAAAAATGCAAAACTGGAAGAAAAAAAATAACCTTGAAAGATTGTCTCCAGTAGGATTCTGGGCCAGAAAATTAATCGCTAGCCCAACCCACAAAATTTTGTGCACAGACCCAACCAAAGCAGCGCAATAATCTTAAAGCCTGATTTGAGCAGACCTGTCGAAGACCAGCTGACTTTGGAAAGATTTTACACTTTGTTTTGAACAAACTGCATGAGAAAGCATTTTTAATGGACAACGTTGCCAGCATTTTCCTAACCACGAAATAGAGGCTATACCATGAATCGCTTGACGATCCGGCTAAAGATGACAGCCCCGCCCAAAGCATTCATCTTTTATCAAGAAAAATAAGACTTATTGCAGTTCATCATAAATGACGCAGTAAATCAAGTTTAAGCTGTTCAAATGTTATTTTTCATCCCTGCAACATCTTGGCATTACTCAAAAAAGATCCTATTACATAAAAGGATGGGGGATTCTAGTAAAGTTCTTATTTATTATGCATGATGCAATGACAAACCATCATTTTTATATAAAGAAAAAAAAAAGCCCCACCAAAAGATGACAATTTGAGGACACAAAACTAGATTCGTTGGACAAAAATTTCTCAAACATGAGCTTCATGCAATCTCAGCTCATTGCAGACGTACACAACAACTGTCTATATAATTTCAAACTTATTATCAAAATATTTACAGATAAGAAGCTTCAGCTTTACTTACAGCAAACTGTTAAAATACATTTTTTCTTTCATTGTCTTCTTGCAACGATTCAATTAATTTATGCATCAATATCCTGATTCTGGCTCACTGCTCTGTCAATTCTCAACAGTTATTTTTAGAGAGAGCCTGTGGGGAGGATTTATGCATGTAAACCAGCTGTTAGTTCTTTACTGGGGGGGGGGGGGAAACACTGTTCAATCACAACTCATTCCAGAACCCAGCAAGTTGACGCCGCATCACTCATGATTATGGGGGGGGGAAAAAACAGCAATGGGATAGCAAAGTAAACCCGTCACACACAGCATGTAGTGGACACCACAAGACCTTAGATTCATGCCAAAAGCTAAATCAAGAATACAAGCCAAAATGTTAAGGATCTCTGACAAGGTACCTGACTGTAGCAATTTGAAATTGACAAAATACGCACTTAGCCAAAGTCTGTCTTGATTTAGGGCAAAAAAAGCCCCAGAAAGCTTCAGTTCTGACTGCCCAATAAGTGTCGTGGATTATGGTTATGTAAGAGAATGGAAAAGACTGCAGTCGTCAGATTTACTTCCAGACCCTCAGCGTTAATTTACCGTAGCTAGCAACACACACACGCTGAGCTTTCAAAGATCATCGGGCAGCAGTGCAATGACCATAGGCTATGCATGCTAGAGATGCGGTAGCTCAGCATACAGACAAATGAGATACAGTGAGAATAAAGCTCCAGAAATATCAACATACACCCATAATGGTGAGACAAACCAGAGCAGTAGAAGAAGAGATAAAACCTCAGACAACAAACTCTAAGAACACAAAGAACAAACTGCTTATAGAACCGACGGAAGCCCTTAGAAAGGTGTATGGGACATAAACACTAGCAGGAGTCACTCGCGGACGGGCCCTTCACCAGTTTTACGACGGTTGCACGTGTCGACAAGCTGAAGTAGTTGCAGGGATTCCCTACCCCAAGAAGTCTTGCTTCCTGCAGTGAATGGCAGCAAAACGTTCTCACAGTTTCATAATAGTATAATGCCTATTTTCCATAGATGGCATAAATTCATTCTTTCCTCTGAAACTCTCTAGGCAAAGTGCCATCTTAATCGACAGGCCGCATCACATGGTGTGGCATTTCTTCCCTATGACCGATGACGTCTTTTGAAACAATTCTATCCACGTAACTTCAAACCGTGATCCGAAAAAAAAATAAAGAGAAAGCTTCCCATAGTCTGCAACCCTTCACATTACCAGATGCCAGGGACACAGGGAGTCGGTGGGGGTTTAATCGAGAGCCGACGAAACTGCCTCCCACCTCTGTCCAAACACCAGAGACTGAAGGAATTCCTTATGGAAAGACTTGCCAGGTTCCTGTAGGCCAATTCCAGATCCAGGCTGCCTTGGCTGCATATGGACAGGTTAATTTGCGAAATAAAAAAAATCCTGGATGCCTCAAACGCTGGTCCTCACGCCAACTGGTTTCTTTACAAACTACACGCCTAACATGAACCCTTATGCCCTGGAACAACAGAACCATCTGTGACTCTAAGCTAAGCTACAGGACTCAATGGGTCCTGGAAGGTACAATCTTTACCAGATGAGTTACCAATCTGCTCTCCCCACTGCCACCATTCCCTTGAACTGGTTCTTCCATCTTGTCCGTTACCTGTTCAGTGGAAACCTTGCATCAGAGGCTCAGAAACACCAGTAATGTTTCCAGGCCTAAACATACTCCCTACAGGACCCCCATTCAAGTGTCTTCTCCATCCACCTTCCCACGCTTCTTCCAAGTAGCAGTCCTATCATATTAAACTTGACATGTCAAAATCCACCCTTTTCCTCCCCTGCCTGTTAACTTTCCTCCCACAACCACTCAGTGTCTGTTGACTCCATCTCCTTATCCCTCTGCCAGGCACTTGACCTGTTCTCTTCCTCAGCCCACAACTTTTCTTTCTTTTCCCTTCTTTATATAGCTATGTATGCTTCTAGAACAGTGTTTCCCAACCTGGTTCTCAGGGACCCCCATGTTTTTGCTGTGGACTGTCTGGCAGGGAGCTGAGAGGGAGCAAAAACGTGGACCGTCTTGAGGTCCCCAAGGACCGGTTTTGGAAACACTGTTCTAGGACATGACCAAAGAGAGCTTTGCATCTGGTCTTATACAGTCCTGCGCTGTGTGTTGCTCCATCATCTTGGGACCAATGCCCTACTAATTCCAACCATCTGATCCGACCCATTCCAGGACACTCCCAGAGTTCTCCTTTCGTGTCCAGGCAGAACTTATCCTTGAACGGGTTCGCCGAACCCTTTGATCTGCAACTCTGCTCCGATCCGCTGCAGTTCTGCTGTTTAAACACGTCTGCCTCGTTTAGTCTCCATCCACCTCCGCCACACTCCTCCCTTCTGGCAGAAGATTTAGTGCTTTTCGGGGTATGATTTATTTGCCGAGACCGGTTCGCCCCAAAAGCGGAAAGAGTTCCTTTGCTTAAATGTTATGCTCTCGGCTTTTTTCCCTTCCGTATCATTAACCCCACCGAGAGGTACGGAAAAGAAAGAAGATTGACTACGGCTTTGAGTTACAGCTGTCAGCAACACTTCACGATATTTGCCATTTGCTCAAGTTTTAGGAAGGCTGTTTATCCTTCTACACTACACGAATCCTTCATTCACTACTCATCTTCTTAGACTAAGTCAACACTTCGTAATCTATATCAACAGCAGGCTCTCGCCATATACTTCCATTCCATACAGGAAATTGTGTTTTTGCACATCCAGTCAGATTAGGTACTGTATTCCCCTCACATTAGACAGAAATGAATGAGAACTGTTTTTGTTGTTGTTGTTATTTTTTCATGGTTCACTCTGAAATTGTGGTTCTGAATCATCCACCTTACAAACTGAATCTGGATGCTGTACTCGGCAAATAGTGATTTGTAAAAAAAAAAAAAAAGTAACCAAAAAATTTACAGAAATAAGAGAAACAAACGGCACCTTTTCTGAGGTGACCCAACATTATTTCAAAATTAAAAGCTTGTGTTAGACAAACTACCAGCAAACTTAGAAATATAACAAAGATTAAACAAAACAATGAAAATCATATGCAGATTTAAGCCCTACCTTTTTCCTACACTGCATTGGCAAGTGGCAACCAAGTCATAAAATCACGTCAATACAGATGTTATATTCTCTCTATTTAGTGCACCTGAAAATGGCTGTAAATCACAGTAACACTATATTAGCTGTTACTTTGCTACCACCATTGGGCCCAAGTGTAAATATGGCTTAATACGCAAAGCAGGGCTTTAAACAACCATTGGGCCTCACTCCTAATGTCATCTTCTGAATTACCCTGAAGGCTAATTCTGCCCAGGGGAGATGGATGTTTGTGGCATTCTCCTCCCACAGGCTGCCTCAACTCCTCCAGAGGTTCTCCGCTTGTGGCGTGGACCCACCCAACCATCAGTGGCACTAATGGCTACATCTCCAGGAAAGACCGCGCCAAAAACATCAATCTCCTCCCATCTCTGGAAGAACCAGTGGAAAAAATTTGAACAAATGTTAGGAAAAAAATATATATGTGCATGTGTACATATATAATCTCCCCATGGTTCTCCTCAATATTGTACCAGGACTGAGAAGCTAAATATACTGTAAAATTTCTGAAAAAAAGATTCTAAATGGGTTTACTTTAAAATCTACTTAAATATGAAGAGCAAATGTGTCCAAACAGCAACAAACTTCAAAAACAAATCCAATTAAAAAAAACACTTTTGAATAAACAAATAAATAAATAAATAAAACACTTCCAGAATTCCAATGTTTATATTACATTTCCATATTTACAACTATAGAGCCAAGATTAAAGTTTGTTTTTAAGGGGCAGACCAAAAACAGACTATAAACGTGTCATTTTCAAACAAATTTTTCAGAATCTTTTACGAAATAAATCACAATTTGCAATTCAGTTCACTAGCTATGGAATTTGTAGGAGATAATTTACGTTTTCTCCTTGCTACGCTTGACGGTGACTTTGCCACTGTTGTGCCACTTCTTTTTTTATGAGAAAGATCTTCCTCCAGATTAGAGAAATTCTCTGAAATCTTAATTTATGAGGCGGAAGAGCAACCGACACCTTTGGCACGATCTGGCCTCACAGATGTTATTCCTAAAGTGACACTGGCCAATTTGCCCGCGTGAATAACAGCGTAATGTCGGCTTGAAGCCAACGCCTCCACTAGAGCGTACAGGACCACTGTGACACTGCAGGAATGCCCACAAAGGGTCATATACAATTACAGATGATTCTCATTACAGACGAGCGAACTCTGCACATCCCAAAGCAGGATACACAGTCAGGGATGAAATCAGAGGAAGTCCTATCCCCATTGTCCTGCCATCTAAAACCAAACAAAAGGAATTTTCTCCTTCTCTTGATGGCTTGTTGAAGGACTTTTGGGGGCATCGTGATTAACATGGACGTGAAACCCAGAGAACAGCTAAAATCATACTGCCTGCGCAGATGAGCACGTGTGTGTCTAAATGAGAATGAAGGATATGCTTGAAGCCTTAAAAAGAGAATATTCTGGTTGTGAATCCACACACACATGCGTTGCGGGCTGCGGTGATTCACTTGCAAACACAAACCGTTAGCGATCCTCATCCTCTTTTTTACGAACTTGTAGCAACGTTACTTATTCCCCCTGGGGTCATAATTGCCTCTTTTTGAACCATCGGCAAACTGTGCCTTGCAAGCAAATGGATGCAAATCAGGTATGGTGCGAATGGAGGGATTGCGAGGGTGCGGGGTTGGGGGGGGTTTGCAGAGCACTGGCGCTCAGTCAAGGTTAGAAATGACCTCAGCGCTATCCATTAATGAAATGACAACTTCACTGAAAGAGAAGAATGAAATATCACGAAACGCTGGCTGGCCGTCGCAGTGCCGTTGCCGTCGCATGCTAATGACCTGGGGGGGGCATGGGGGGGATGTAATGAATTCCAACAATGACCAAAATAATAATAATAATAGTGGGGGGAGGTGGAGGAGAGAAAAAGACCAGAAAACCAAAAGTACAGACGTACAATGCCTGGCGTGCCACCTACACATGCATTTATCAGCGACGACTGTATCCCAAAATGCAGCAACAAAAGGGGATTTAGAGACGAATTAATGCAGATGAGGGAGAGCCCCTGAATCGCAATTTCTTTTTCTATGGCCCTGCCCTGGAAGAACCAAAAAAGGAATCGCATCCAAAACAAGGGCGATACAGCCTGCCCATATTAAAGAGGAACAGTGACAGACCGAAGGGAGAGAGAGCGAGAAAGAGAGAAAGATGGCGGGAGAGAGAGAGAGAGCTTTGGCTTAGTATAGTTTGCATAGCTTTTCCCAATTTGACAGCAGAATAATTAATAGACGATGCTAATCTATGTGGAAAAAAAGCAATATGTTAAACAAAATTCATTACCGCATGATGTAAATGAGGTTTCTCACCAATGAAGGCAGTGATTGGCTGGGACGCGAAGCACACCGGGGCGGGATTGGCCGAGCGGCGGGCTCCTGGTAACGTCGCGGCCAGGCAACTGCACCGCCAGACAGCAGCTTGCCTCTTGTTTGTCGACTGAAGGGAATCTTGTTCAGCCCCAACTGCGTCTCCATGGAAGTGGCACCTTGAGGGTCCGCGCCCCCCCCCGCGGCCGCCGCCCGCCCCCCCCCCCCCCCCCGGGGGGGGAAAAACTGAGCTGAGGAGCTGCTCCTTTGTATGAGGTGTTAAATCTGAAATGATGTCGTTGGGGTAATTGCACCTGGAGAACCCCCCCTTGGTTTTTATTTAGCAGGTAAATGGAAAAAACAAGCTGATTAGATTTTACTTCACAGGAAAGTGCAGGGCAGCTCATAACTGAGAGCTGAGAATAAGTAAGCGGAGTAAAATCTGCAGGCCTGGACTGGGTGTGTCAGCACCTCACACACGCCTGGCTTTCCTCCGACTGAGAGCCGACCCTGTGTGCAAGAGCCACTATACAACCAGGTCCACTTTCCTGGGGTCCCATAGTAATGCCTTCCAGATGTCAACGGACCTCAAGCTCCTCCCTGTGAGACAGACCAGAAGCTGGACTGGGACAGGGGGATCGGGTCATGTGACTGCCAGCTGACGTCACTGATAAGGAACAAGGGTCTCAAGTAATAAGGAAGGAAGAAAGGCAGGAAGGCAGGAAGGCAAGAAGGCAGGAAGGCAGGAAGGCAGGAAGGAAGGAAGGAAGGAAGGAAGGAAGGAAGAAAGAAAGAAAATGGAGGAGAGGGACCAAAAACAAGGAGGACAGTCCCCGGGAATTCCCCCGACTCCCCGATTAGCCACTCTGGCACTGGGAAGATGCGTGGTCCTGTTCCTCTGAGTGGAAGTACTGTACCAGAAAGGCCAGTCTCGCTTCACTGAAAGCTATTTTACTCATTAAAAACTTCCCTGACAGCGGGCAGGTGGAGGTGTTACTCTCGCTGGTGCCAAGCCTTCAGCCACCCCCCCCCCAAACAGCCAGCGACAGCGCTGTCAGTGCATTGCATGAGACTGCGAGTCCCATCTGTGGGAATGTAAGCAGGCAAATCCCGATTGGCTGCTCCCGTCTGTCCCCATGCTGTTCGGGGGCCATTTGAGCCTGTCCCGTAGGCTCGCCGGGACTCTGGGGCGGCCGCCGTGTGCGTCAGCCCCCAAGCCCCAAGGGACGAGGCACGGCTGGCTGTCCAGAGTCGCTATTTCTGTCCCGCTTCCTGTGCCATAGGGTCAGCGTGCTGGGTCGGACACGGAGCCTCGCGTGTGAGGAGCGGGTGGGGGGGGGGCACAGCATGAGGCCATGGGGGTCACCATGGGGACCGGCATCGCGTTTGCTGACTCCACATTGGTAACCTGCAGGAGTCTGCCTGTAGGGGGCACTGTTGTGAATGCTGATTATAAAATGATCTGCTGACGCTGGTAAACACCCTGTTAAAGTGCAGCTCTGAGTCAAACTGCAGCTCGGGCTGCAGGCCATGGAGAGACCAACTTTACTGTTCAAGCCCATCAGGAATTTCTGTGCGTTAGGAGGCATTTTTATGAGGCCGCAATTTACTAGTGATGTGTTAATACATATAACAACATTTATATTTCTTATACAATATTTCGTATATACCAAAATATTTTACTTTTAATGTGTGCAATGTATACGTACTTGATGCCTGGTTTGCTGCAAATGCACTAAAACAGAGCGCGAGGACTTCCTATGCCGTCATGGCAGCATACTGCCATCGTGTGGCAAGAAAATGAAACACCTTTGCTAAGTTGTCGGAGGTCGAGAAATCAGAAAAGTGGAACGGAATAAACAAAACAAAGCTGCCAAAAATATTATAAGACGACAAAGATAATTACTTAGTGTGCAATTATTTACTCGAAAGTTTCCAGGTCCTGGAGTGAGACGGGTGGTTGAAAGCCTGTTAAATGTGGTGAAATGGTAGGTCGACAAAAAAGTGGGGTATCTTAAACTTGCCGGGGGGGTCCCCACGATACAACGACCGTGAGACGGCAAATGGGTTAAAGACCGTAAAACCTGACACTTATGCATGCATACAAACACATTCGAGTACAGGCTATGATGAAAGCAGCACACGGAGGATCACAAAGGAAGACTTTGGGAATGAACCGGCTCTGGTGAGTCTTTATAAAATCCTGAGTTTCCGGAACCCACAGCAGCCCCAACACTCGGATCGGTCGACAAAATTAATATCATGAAACTTTTGCGCAGATAGTTTTATTACATCTTTCCACGGGTAGTTCTCCCCTCTTAACTATACATTGTGAGGTTCTTGTACAGCAAGCACCAGAAAAACCATCAGTCTACAAAACAAAGGCAACTCCTGCTAGTGCCAAAAAGCATCGTACTGAAGCGAAAGAAGCTTCAGCGCTGGTGACAGCTTCAATCCCGCAAAAACAAAACAAAACAAAATAAAATAAAAGATAAGAAAAGAAAACGACAAGACAAATTCCGATCGATTAACGGATTAACGGGTGTTAAAAGGAGTAAAACATAAGGCATGTGTCCTAAACACGCGTGAGAATATTGTACAGATACAGAACATTATGAGGTATGCGTCGTTTATGCATGAGTTTGTTCTTTGCAATTTCGTGTTCATTATACAGAGCGATATTTTAAAATCTGACTACATGCACGATGTTGCATACAAAGAACCTTGCACTGTTTTTAAGGGTAAAAAAATAAATCCCTATATTTAGTGACAGGCCAGTTAGCACCGTTAAAATACGTATTAGACGTTTAATTTATATTTTACACATCACATACACAAAATAAGCATGTTGGGACTAAGAGCATGTCATTTAACAAGTGATCATCTGTTACCCTTCAGCAAACCGAGCATACAAACCTAACCGCATGCATTACACTCCCATGGAGAGGACACATTGCATTTACACCCCGGCTGATAGACGCCCCCCCTATCAGTCACTCCAGTGGTTATCAGAACAGGACGCGGTCCTGCGTCAGGGAGGAGTCTGACGGACCACGCCCTCGAGGGGGTGTGGCTCGAAAGATTAGGGGCGCGCATCGTTTTATAGATTGCGTGCACAGACCGTAAAAATCCATAAATATATATTGTCAAAAGAAAAGTTATGTTATAAACTCCTAATATGATGCTCCTAAAACTAAGACAAAAAACATAACGATTTTACCGCTCTACCGAATCAGCTGGCACAGCTACATCGGGAAACATATTTCAAATGCATAAAAAAGAGAAAAAATCTATGGCAGTGCGATGTTAATTGAAATGATAATACAAAAACAACAGTATCAGTGACAATAACAAATTTTGCATACAACCTAACAATGAATATAGAGGTAAAAAAAAAAAAATCCTGAGGGTAAATCGCGGTTTCTGTGCGTTTACGTTCCGACTCTGGTGCCATAACACAACGCTGGTGCAAAAAAATGTTTTGTTTTTTTTATATATATATATATATAAAAACTTAAATTCATGCAGTAAAAAACTTTCAAACTGTAAGTAACTTCAATTAACAATTAAAATGAATAAAACTATTATGGAAATTCCTGATCCACTATTAGGGGTAGTTACGTTTTTAGTTAAACCCAAGGGGCCGTTATCTCCCTTGAGCTGAAGGAGCTTTATTACGGCTCCCCCTTGTGGTCTGAAATGTAAATTTCCTTCCCAGCAAGATTAGGCAAGTCTCTGCAGGCTGGAGTGGTGGGCAAGTCGAAAGCAGACGTGTGCAATTGAGTCGGCGTGCCGAAAAGTTATTTCTTTCAGCAGAAAATGCTGTCAATAAATGTTATTTTAGAAAGAGAACAGAAATTTACCAGCTATACAAGCAATAACTGAAATTAACAGATATTTATAATTAAATGCCTGTTTCATATTTATTCATATAGTGTGAGACATTCCTATTCTTTTGTACATTTGCCACGATACTTCTAGAAACCAGAAGTTACACTTGTGGTTCCACCTACTTTGCCACACTATCTTCCTGTCGACACACCCAGCTTTTGACACTAACTAACCTGTCACCAAACTCACTAACATTTCACCACGCCCACTAAACTAACACTCAGCCCACTATCATTTAACCCCGCCCACTAACCTTTCACATTGTGAGTGTGGGGGTAAATATTGCGATAATAAGTGGGTATGTTCAAATCGAGTGAACACACGTAGGGTAGAATAAGCAATTACCCTTGGTTTACTGATAGATCACTCCAGAGCAGCGTCATTGTCAGAATCAGCGACACTTACCAAACCAGCCACTAGTTCCCTAGCTTGAAAAGTGACCAAAACGGTCCAACCCTCAATTGTTTTCACGTCTCGCATGCATCAGTACAGATGACACTACATAAGACAAATAGGCTCCATTTTAGACTCCAGTCCTTGGGGTGGTACAGGATGTGCCAATTTCCTCCATGTTAGCCGCATAATTGGAATCACTAGGGTGACCTCATTGTGTGTCCTACGTGGAAAGGGATTATTCATAGACGTGATGTTTCTGTTGGACAATCCTGAGAAGGGAGATCTCATGCGAGCAGGTATGCCCAAACCATGGTCCTCCAAGCCAAGATTTTTTTTTCACACACTTGATGGTGTGTGACCTTCAACACAGACCTGGGGGGGGTGTTCAAATCCATTTTGTTTGCCTACTGAAAAAAAACTCAGATTACCAGCCCTGCATCCACGACAAGCAGAAGTCCATCTGGAACAACCCTGTTCTTCCAACAGAGATGAGGAGGGATAAAGGATGGAAGTAACCAATTGCCACTCGACCTCAGCAGCGCAGCACATGAAGAAGGTACTTATAGTGACCTTTTTTCTTAGATAATGCTCAGTACAGGGCTACTGCATAGAACATCTCCATCTCTCACCTGACACAGACCTAGGTCACACAATAGCTTAACTGCCAATTATGCTGAAGGATAACAAACAGCCTGCGGCGTGTTGGCGACTGCCCAGGGTTGGTTCCCGCCTGCGCCCTTTGTTCCCAGGATAGACTGCAGTGGGGGGGGGGGGGGGGGGGGGGGGGGGGGGGGGGGGGGGGGGGGGGGGG
>JAODLD010000042.1:11169706-11228593 GCA_026781065.1 Mormyrops boulengeri | reverse complement strand
TTGTCTTTCTCAAGCGCCGACCAATTAAAAGCTCATTTTTGTCAGCAGATGCACAATTTAGGAAAAGGTGCTCTTGATCAAAAATGTCTTCTTTGCAAAACTTAAGGGAGAAGGGGGGAAAAAAAAAGTTCCTTGTGGCTTTTCTTGTTTCTCGTTAATGTGCTTTCCAAGCCCAGTTAAGCAGCCTGGGCGGGGGGGGGGTCTGCAAAATAATCTAATTTGCGTGACCGGTTATTTGTGATCCGTTATTCCTGGGGACAGCAGTTAGCGCACACACACACACACACACACACACACACACACACACACACACACACACACACATATATATATATATCTGCATATAAATCTGCATATCTTTCAGAGTTCAATAATTCTGACCCCGTTGTGAGGCTGTCTAAATAGTGATATCAACTTTACCAAACAATGGAGCAGCTATAGTATCGTCTACTTTATAAACAGCTGCTGCTGTGTACTGAACCAGATGGCCAATCACTGTAACGCTCACCGTAGTGATGATACAATAGATTCACGGCCATACTGTGTCGCCCAAGTCCCTTATAATGGTTTAGTCCTGTTTACCGTTGACTAGACACAAAGAGTCGCCAGACAGTCGCGGGCAGAACGGCTGTCTCTCATCCCGCTCGCGCTTCACCCAAGGAAGCCAAAACAAAATCTGTGGTGAATCCTTTTTTTTTCTTAAAAAGATCGCTACGTCAACTCGTCGCGCATGCGCACTTGATAGATATGCATGGTCGCGCCCCACAATTTAAATATTCAAGTGACTCTTGTATGGTGACATGCAAGATGTAGAGTTAGAAAAAAAAAAACATTAAAAAAAGAACAGACGCCTTTTCAAAGAGTGCTATGAATGAGCTTTTAGATAGGCATGCAAAGCAGGATTGCTTTCTGAGGGTGGGAAACTAATTTCAGAGTTATTTCTCATTTGATTTCTATTCTTTTGCTGTGTTTTGTCACTCCCATCGGTAAGTATCATGAACAGCATTAATTGACTAAACTGAAAGTAATCGCTCCTGTTGCCTGTTTTTCATGCGGTAACATAAAATTCTGTGTATCTGCAACAATACAGTTACAACCTTTTTGTTAACATTCATTTCAAATGGCACTGGGAACCAGTCATACAATCTATTAATCGCTTTGTTAAACTCACGCACTGACAGACAGACAGACAGACAAAAAAACTCAGGAGAAACTAATCAGTTCTGAAGTCTGAACAAATGTGAATTTTGTTGAGGGGGAAAACACAGTGCTCCATTAGATATTCATGACAGGATGGTTGTCACGCACAACTGAACCAGCAGGGCCACAATTTAGCCTTCATTTAAACCTACCAAAGGATAAACGACAATGGACAAGCCGCATCTTCTCGCATTATGGGTTAGGACTTATGATAATGTTCAGAGGCTCAAACCCAGTGGCAGATCATTGATTCTGGACAAATTGAGGAACGTCATGTCAGGTGGCACTGGAGGTCTAGACAGTCAGACATATTGCTTTACAAAGGTCTAGCTGTTATCAGCGGAGTGTGGCAGTCAACAATTGGATGCAGCCATGTTTAACAAATACATTCTGTCTGCACAGAGGCTGACCGACATAAAAGCTTGCCGCAAGACAACAAACAGCAACAATCCCTTGTGGCACAAAAACTCGTCTGATACCCTCTGGCTGCTGCCCAGAATTTAAGAGAATCTAATTTGTACTGTTTCAGTGAAAACTACTGCAACCCTATATACCATTCAAATTAAAGACCACCCATGCGATTAAGGTTCCTTTAAAAATGTTGACGAATATCTCTAACGTTCACTAAACAAGCACAATAGTTTAGAAAAAAAACAGGCTCTTCAAAAAGGCCTGTGTCGCAGCACCTTTAATCTCGGAGATCAATTCGCTGCAGCTCTAATACTTTGTAAGGGCTGTTATGCATCTCTTGTCATAACAACCAAATCCACTTGAAAAATTAATTAGCGCTGAAACTAACGTAAAAGGAAAACAACGCTACAGCACCCCCTACTGGGTATACAAACTACGACAATCAATTTCCTTAACACTTGGGGGAAAAAACTTGGAAAAAACGACTTTCTCAGTTAGTAAGTCTTCCCTTTACACTGCCTTAAATACTCACCGCTGTTTTGTCCTCCTTCTCCCCCAACTGAAGCACATCATTGATCATGGAGCATCCAATTATTGCCTAATACGAGGAAAACGGCGCAAATATGTAATCCGAATGAAGTGCCATGACATATCCACCATTACCCAAGTTACTTTATTAACTTATGAATTTTCTTCGATTATTTGTTGTCTACAATCAAAGTTACTTGTTGAAGTTGCAGTTAGTTACTAATATAAAACGTGTTGCGCAGTTAACTGTCAAATCTTTTTAAGCTACACCAAACGACGCCACTTAAAATAAGTTTTAAAAGCACGCAACAGCTTCCATAATAAATGCTCAAACATGTACACTGTACGGTGCGTATTTACCTCTTCCTTCTTTCAAGATGCAACTTCCAACTGTATAGATTGAAACTCTTTCCAGAAAACACGCTACGAGGCAGCTTAGGAAATCGCGATAACTTATTTGAGGGCTGATAGGCTACAACTTCAAGTACTTTTATGATTTCTTTATAGTATTTCTTTAACTCTGTTTATTATTATTATTATTATTATTATTATTATCCCTGCTGTTTTAAATCAAAAATAATATTCAATGCTGTATGCAACCTTCTGCGACTGTTCAAATTCGGTGCAACATGGGGAATTCTTTGAGTGCACTTCGCAGAAAAGTAAAAAAAAAAATTATGTTTCGTTAATTTCATAACAAAAAAAGAGCTAAATGCTACTTCGACAGCATTATTAAATGGGATCACTAAAAACTACTCCAGGTTTATTTCAGAAGTGCACATTTCATAAACTTTGCAGCATATTTCTTGTGACAGAAAGCCGCACACCGGACGATATGCAAAACCCGTCAAACCCTTCAAAATAATGTCTCTCTCGCGTACTGCCACAGGAAAAGCCCTTGAAGCTCACTAAATGTACGGCTGGCTCCGGGGATTCGAGCCCATCCAAGATCTGAGTCGGTGTGAAATTTATGACAGCGATTTTTGCCGCACTGTGGTCAAGTTCAGATGTGATGTGATACAAACCTGCCCGACCGCATTATCAAGATGACAAAAAGGGTTTCATGGACGCGACTGACGCCGCATTGGGACTGTGTGCACCAGTCTGGCCCTTTCTATAACTAACGTGGGATTGCTCGGGAGAATGGACGTTGGGATTCCATTACTTGTCTAACAATTAGTTTTTTTTTTTTTTCCTTCTCTCACCAGGGGCTAATCTTGGGTTTGCCGGAGTCTTTATTAATAACCTTTTAATTAAAACCAATAGCTGTGTTGAACAAGAAATGAGCGGCTTCTCTCCTGTGGAAGAGGAATCAATAAGACCCATCAGTGCGGGCCTGCCAAAGAAAAGGACAACAGAAGGGAAAAACTCGATACAGAGGGAGACTCGATCAGTGGCAAAGGGCAAAAAGATTTGCTGGTCATAAAATAAAAGCTCATTAGATGCTATTTAATGTGGCGTACTTTCAGTCAATGGCCACAGCCTTTATTGAGGTAAAGGAGAACAGCAAACATTTTGTGGACAAATTAAGATCCTTGTGTCTTGTCTGTGTGAATTTTCCACCTTATTACCTGACGCTTGCCGTCGCTCCCAAAACCTTTACAACCACAGAAATTAGGCAAACCCTTTGGGGGGGGGAGAGATGGGGATTAAGTTGAAAGAGTACAGCAGGCCTGAAGAAGGGCCATTAATAGAATTTTATTTATTTTGGTATTTAATGGTGTGCTTAAAATTCATTGATTGTGATCCTCAGGACTGAAGAGTTGCACAGTAGATAAAAAACCTGGTGATAAATATTGAAACCCCACCCCCATCTACAAGGGAAAAAAAATTAACATTAACACTGATGGGGTCAGGGCTGCAGTCTTTTCTCTTTCATTCATTCAAAATTTAGGAGCAGGTTGAACGGGAGGCTTTTCTGACGGACGGTGTCAGCAGTGTTTCCGTGGCTGGATGCAGTGTTGTCTCCTATTATTTTCATATATATATCACGGTCCGTGTCCATCTCTCATGTAGCACTTAGTAGCATGACGCTAACAATAATAAAGCCTGTAGCAGCAAAAATAAAATACAAAAACAAACAAAAAAAATGGGCAGGACAGTGTGACCTGGTTGAAGAAAAGTACGGGTTTAAAAATAGAATTCTGCAGACAGGCACGGACAGGCAACCCAGACGGGTCGCAGAGCTCATCTTCCGTCGGCTGGTGTCCGCCTCAGCGAGGTCATGATGTGGCTGAAGCGGGCACACAGCTCCGGGGTGGACCAGGAAGGCAGCCGCGGCGGCTCGCTAAAGCTTTTCATCTCTGTCGAGCAGTCCAACAGCTTGGGGAGGAAATCTGTCAGGGTCTCCTGGAGTTTGGCTGGGAAGAAGGGAGCAGCGGAGGTGGAGGGATACAAGGAAAGACAGGGCTTTATTTTCATCACTCGCTCACTCGTATACGTGGCGTCCTTGCAAAAATGTTCAAAGCAATGTGCGTGCATGTGTGTGTGTGTGAGAGTGAGAGAGAGATATTAAACCACAACCTACACATTCTGTAACCCCACACAAAAACACAAACAGCATGTCAAGATTCGCATATGAAGTACAATTACATGCATAATTACAATTACTTCAATTACAATTACAAAGTGTCCTTCTTAACAATACAAAAGTGAATAAGGAACACAGTACCCTCTCTTCCCTTTTCCCAACTAATGTAATTTTTTAAACAAAAAAATTATTACAAAGTGCATAATATGGAGCAATGAACAACACTTGGTGTTAGCTATTTTCCAAAAAATGTGCTTTGAAGAAGTACTGAATTTTAAATAGATTTATCAAACTGAACTGGACAAACAGAAGACAGGGCTTATGCACAGCATAGCAAACACCCGATTTATCACAAATGGGAACAAGGACCAGCTGTGACTTACGGTCCATCTCCCGGCCCAGATAGGAACACCAGTGGTTCCTAATGTCCTCCACGGCGGCCACATCCTTCTCCTTATCCTCGTCGATCAGCAGCAGGGGCAGACAAGGCACCACGAGCTGGTTCATGATGTTCAGGCCGTCGCTCACCTCCGGCTCCTCTCCGTACTCGAAAAGGGCTGCTGCCTGCTCATTCAGCTTCTGTGGAACACGAGCTCATGCCCATCACGGACGGCCGACCGCTCTAACGGAACCGTAAACCTCTTGAAAACGGGCCTACTGGATGCCTCAGCTACGCTTCGAATTGAGAAAATATACCATGTGCTCAAAACATTTTAAAAGCCTGCTTCGGTTACAGGATACGTTCAATTTATTAAGCCCTATTTATTTATAGGAGATTATCTGCGCTTATTGCTGTTTTGAATCTCCAACTTCACATCCATTTTTTTATCTGTCTCCATCAGTATTTACATTGTTACAGTTATGGTCATTTTGGTTTTCATAATAAACCATCACGGTACGTTGCATAAGGCTAAGCTAGATTTCCTTCAAGACAAAACACAGAAGTGAATATCACGGCATAAAAGCAATCAGAATTCTTGGAACCAATCAAAAGGCCTGTTTCTGACATTGGAGGGTCAGGCCGGGACAGCGGCTGCACCCTGTTTACATTCACTCCGCGCCAGCTTCCTCCTCCGAGTTGCAGACTCGGTTTGAGCACAATAGGGTTCGGTCACGATGCAGCCAGAAACACGGCCGCTTTCCGAACAAAGACACTGGACGGTTTATGGAAGTATAGCAAGAAAAAAGAAAGAAAAAATGTAATATGCGTCCATTAATTTTTTGGTATTTTTCCAGTCCTATATTTTAAGTTAAACGAACCTGTCAAAACTTAAGCGTGTTTTTAAAAACCTGTTGAAAAAATACACAGACTTAAGGACATCCTTGCCATTCTTGGTTTTGTAATTTAGGTCAGGATTGTAGGACCTATATTTTAGACCAAAAAGAAAAAAAAAAAAAAGACTGCAAGATACATAGTGTTTCATATTGTTTCATTACACAGTAAACCCTTCACAGATCCTGTCTAATTGAATTAAAATGGGCTGATATATCTTGGCAGTAACGGTGAGCACTAGATCCAGACGCTGCATAAATGCGGCCGTCTTGGCTGGTGACCAAGACTCTGGCGTAAGTCTTAGTGCCGAGTGCAACCCAGAAGAACGGATTTTGTCACCCGGTTTACTCACGAGCAGACACGCTCTCCTGTGATGGGCGATCAGCTCTGCGTCATGCCCTCGGTAAGGGCCCTTGGAGAGCAACACTTTGTTGCGCTGATAGGAGTAGATCAGGTACAGCAGCGCCTCCACATAGCTGTTGGGGGAAAATCACCAGAAATAAATGTTCATCTTTACCATTACATGTAAATGCTTAGCTGTCATTTACATCTCGCAATCTGCACTAATGTATCAATGTCTATCCATCTACTTATAATGCTGTATGTCAGTGATTATCAACTGCTTTAGACTCAGGATTCACATTTTCCCTTAGTCATTAAGCCACAAACCAAATTTTAAACATTAGTGCCAAATGTGTTCCACAACAAAATAGTGCAGTACTAGTAAATTCAACATACTGCAGTAACCTTAGCAGAATGCCTTCATGTAGAGTTAGAAAACAAAAATCAAGTACGACAATTTTTTCTTCAACCACACTCTCCACCACCCAATGAAAATGGTCCCACGAGTAAGTTTTGGGTCATGACCCACCAGGCGAACAACCATGCTCACTGAAATAATACACAAATTCATTTGAAAATCATGAATGCAGAAACCAACATATTACAGACAAAATATTACGGAGCAAGTTAGCTGCATGTTCACAGCGCCAGGTCAGGGGTATAAATGTTCATAGATGTGCCTTTAAAATCAAAGTCTTAAAATCTGCAGCCTCTTATTGTGCGTTAATGTAGGTGACGACGACTGCATTTATTGATATACTTGATTAATGAGTAAATATTTTCAGGCCAGTATTTTATACACAGATCAAAAGGTGTTCCCTGTGTGATCCTGACCAGGAAAAGCAGAAGGAAGGTGAATTAATTTTAAAGTAATTCTCAAAAATAAATGATAGAAATACACAAAAAGGCAAAACCCTTTACGACGGACAGACGGACGACCAGCATTTGAACATTCTTACTTTTCGGTAAACATTAAGGTTTGAATATGAGCATATATCCCTGACCCTACAAGGCAACTGAGAGACTGGAAATAGTTCCACCTCAACCCTGAATTACCTAATTAAACTTAATGTTGTTCAGGTAAATGACAATTCCTTGACTTCCTGGCTTGAAACGATTTACAAACCCACCACCAACACTCACTGGGCTGAGCCCCTCCAGGCCCAAGAACTGTGTAAGATGTGTGTTAAGTATGCATTAGGCAGTAAAATGCTGGCTGCCACACATTCAGGAAAATGAGATTGGCCATAAAAGAAATTACCTGGGCGTTTTACAAATATCTGCTTTCTTAACAAGCATTCAATAGGTTTGTGAATTGGGATGAATTTTGGAACTTTGCTGCCCTCTATAGGCACTCAAATGACAGCAGAACTGAATTAAACTAAATCAAGTCAAGATTGAGCCCTTATTTAATTAGGGTTTCAGACATTTTTCAACCCCCCCTTGATGTCCAGGGACAGCAAGGTTCCTTTTGCCCTCTAAATGTGAAAATCTTGGCACACAAACCAGACAGTGGTGGGGGTGGGGGGGGGGCTAGTATGTGAGAGGAGGTGCCGTCTCACCTTCTCTTCTGGACCAGTTCCAGACCAATCATCAGGAAGATTGTGGTCTCCCTAAAGTTCCTATACTCCTGATGCCAAATCTGAAAATATATTAGCCATTATCAGGCAATCATAAGTGGGACAAATCTCCAACAAGGTAGATCAAGAGGGAACGTGTCAGAGATTGCTAATAAAATTAAAAAAAATTAAATCAACCATTTTTTTCCCACTTCCATAACTCCACTGTCTACCAGCATGGAGGTAACTAGTCATGTAATGGTACTGTATGGTACTGACTGAGGAAACTAGGTCTGTTTGCTGGTGATGCATTATCATACTGGACCCTTGGCAAATCATTGCAGCGAAGAGGTGACTCTCAGCGAATGGAGGGTACAAAAGATAAACATCTTTGGCATTCTCAAACTAAACTCAGGCAAAGACATTCCAATAAGATTAGTTAACCTTTCATCCACTTCGGCGCAATGCATCTGAAGAATACCCACAAATGCCAACTTTTCCATTTTAAGAAATGTTCCCATTAGTCTGAAGGGGGAACACTTTGCGCCAGTTGATGTTTCGGCAACGAGCAAAAACAAGCAAAAATAAATAAAATGTTCAAAGGAACCGGCTTGGAGAAGCTTAAAATTACAGCAATTCTGACCTCGTATTGTTCCATATTTACTTCATCCGGCCTTATAAGATCTAGCTTTGCACGTGCAACTTTCATAATGTTCTTACATCTGGGGAGGAAAACAAAAAAAAAAGAACCAAAAAACATTTCGTATTCTAACAAACAAGCAAATGTTGACCACCAACATTGGCGGGGGTGGGGGGTGTTACACCGTACCGCTCATCGTAGCCCAAGCTGGGGTCAGTAAACTGCGTGAGAAGAGTCCTCTCCAGGATCTTCTTCGGCGCCTGGTTCTGGATGAGGTAGACCATGACGTACTGAATCCGAAGGTCATTTTCAGGTTGGGTGTCCTCCCAGGCCAGATGGAGCAGACGGGCGTACTCCGCTTTGATGGCCTGCAAGGTAACAGAACGGCGGGCAGAGGGAGACAGAACAGTCAGCCTTCCCAGCCGTCACCCAGCCAGAAGGTAGCTAACCAGTCTCAGGTGCTCCTTTATTTGGGAATGGTTCTCTGACAATGGCTAAACAGTGCCACCTATCCACAGGGCTATGGAATAACAACAACAAAAAAATATGCCAGCACCAATACAAAGAATCAAATGTCAGTTTTGCAATCTCGGTATTATTAATGATTATTTGCGACAACCGTCCAATATACCCATTGTGTTTTTTTTTCTGAGCAAATATACACTTATTACCAAGATAAATGCCTTGAAACATTTTCTTTGACTGCCTAATACTTCTGCACATCACTGTACAGGTCACCAGCAACTCTTATCCGTTTTTGCAATAATTGTCCCCATTTTCAACCACCTTCAAAACATCCTAACAATGAGGACCCAAGAAACAACTGCTAACACAAATGTATAATTAATATAAATAGAAACAAAGAAATACTACAAAATCCTAACAGAAATGCACCATACTGAAATACACTATAATGAAATGCACCATACTGAAATACACTATAATGAAATGCACCATACTGAAATGTTAAACTAGCTACACTACAGCTCTGCACCAGGGGCACCATGAAGGGGGAGGGCAGTTAGGATGATTCCAAGGGCCCCTGTCTGACAGGGGCTGTGAAAATTTTCAAACATAATTAAATTGGTCTGGGTTGAGGGCCCAAAATGATACGCTTTCATGGGCCCAAAGTCTCCAGTAGCGCCCCTGTCTGCGCCAAAGATGACGGCTAACGTAAATCATAATTAAGAGGACACTGAAGACTGTTCAAAAGCACTAACACCAGGACGGTAATTACCAAATTACTTTTAAAAAGAGGACTCGCTTTTCAACAATATCAACTTTGACTAAATCCACAGGACAGAGAGTAACCAGCACTGGACAGCTTGCTGGAATGTGCAATGATTTTGGAAAAAGGAGGGAACGTGTGTCTGAAAGCATGCTGGAGGAACAAGCTAGGAATAGGAGGTACCTTGAAGAAGGCTGCCTCAGGGCCATGTTTCTCGTACACGCTCCGGGCCCTGCCAATGGCCAGGATTACTCCCTGCATGCTCGGGGTCAGAATTTCCTGGGCCGATGATGGAACCATTTTACATTAGATGGAAAGGAGGTTAGCTGCTGCAGTTGCCATACAGGAACTTGCACAGTCCTCAAAGCAACGAACAAAAAAGTATGCAGGGATCGCGTTCCGTCATGCAGCACTTCAGGAGCACACCTTACTGGATTGCCAAATGATTGCTACATGTGAATAGGAGTTAAAGTATGACGCGCATGGTAAATAATACATTATCAGATTGCCCCTCAATTACACAAAATTGCTGCCTTCAAGTAGTTCTCAGGGTGAAATTTGACATGAAGTCACGGAATTAAGTTGCTTAAGACATCCAGGAATTCAGGCCATTCAACATGGATTTAGCAAACGTGGCACACAGAGCTTCATAAACACAAACACCTAAAACATTCAACAACTAGATTTGTGCATCTAATTCCTCAAAATAGAAGTTCTTCATAGGTGTCCAATCAAAGAAAATCTGTAGCAGAATGAATCCAGAGATCATTGAAGACATGAGGATAAGAAGAATTGTATTACTGAATTTAAGACACTTGCACCTGTACCAGGTATTCGGTGTTCCTGATTGGCTGGGAGCTGGGAGGGAGCAAAAACGTGGACTGTCCGGGGTTCCCCGAGGACTGGGTTGGGAAACACTGGCTTAGAGGCACTTCTATAATGTTCAGGTAGGGTAGAACTAGGCATTCATCTTCACTAAAGACACAGGCATCTACTTCAAGACCATGCCAGCAGTACACAACCCCAACCCCGCCCAACACACACACATGCTTTGCTTATATGAAGCTAAACTTGAAAACAGCAAGGAGCACATGCTAAGTTCAGCACACTACCTCGTCATCATACCCGCCCGCTGGCAATCGTGAGACACACGCCCCCTTGTGGTGGGTGGCCACCTTGACCTGACGTTGCTCAGGAAGACCTGCGGTTCCTTCCACTATAGGGTCAGAATCAGGGAGTGGGTGACGGGATCCAGTCACCTTTGTAGGGGGCGGGATAATGGATCCATGCACCAAAGCAGGAGGTAGGGCTGATACCGCTAATGTAGGTTGAGCATTAGGGGGTGGAGCAGCAGACATCTCTACTGTATGCTGAGCATCGGGGGGCGGCGCAGAAGATACCCCCATTGTAAGTTGAGCCTCAGGGGGCAGAGTAGCTTGCACCTCCACCATTGGTTGAGAATCAGGGGGCGGGACAGTGGGCACCTCTACCATTGGTTGAGAATCAGGGGGCAGAACAGAGGACATCTCTACTATAGGTTGAGCATTGGGGGACAAGGCAGTGGACACTGGTATCATTGGCTGAGATTCAAAAGGTGAGGGAGTGGACAACTGTACTGTAGGTTGAATATCAGAGGAAGGAGCAGCAGAAACCTCTATAGTTGGTTGAGAATCAGGGGGTGGGACAGCAGGCATCTCTACCACAAGTTGAACATCAGGGGTTGGGGCAGGTGATCCAACAGCAATAAGCTCATCAGTAGAGGGCTGGCATACAGGCCTGTCTATCGCAGGTTGGGCAGTAAAGGGTGCAAGGGTGTACCCCTTGGCTATTGGCTGAGAAGTAACAGGTAAGGGCCTGATGACCACTTCCTGAATAGGACGGTCGACAACTGCTTGTTTGCTGAGCACATTCGGAATAGGAAGTAATGCACCGCACCACCTCTTGACCTCAAATTGATCAATGGACACTGGGACTTTAGGTAAGTCAACCACACGTTGGGAGGTGGAGTCCTCGACCAAAGGCTGAGGAGCAAGTGTCAGTGAGGCGGCCATCTTAAGGGCCAGCTCTGCCAGTGCTTCTGGCTGAGGGTACGAGGGCGCGCTTTCACCAGTAAGCTAGATGAGAAAAGGAGAGAGAGAAACAGAAGAGCAGGCATGGAAAGAAAAACAGGCTTAAGTTTCAAAATAAACGAGTCCTACTTCCTGCATCGTTTCTTTCTTAATCCGTAATCCCAGAGGAAACCGCTGAAGCCGACCGTGACTGTAACGGTACCCTGTCAACCTTCTTGAAACGTGCGGTTTTGCCAGGGTTACCTCACAGGAATTACACTTTAATTTGGCCGTGTTACAAGCTCCGCCGGCTCAACTCATCAGCCATTTAAAATGCTGAAGATGTGACACTAAAACTGCTAGATGAGTGAACTGTGCAAAAATATGAACGGCCCCATCCAAGTTCAAACTGGGACAGTCAGATCTGATATTTGAAAACTAGAATAAAAGGAAAAAAAGAAAATTGCTAAATTGAATAACAGAGATGGGGGAAACCCAAAAGTGAAATCATCGCTGATCTGATTTCAACCACAGTCGATGTGGTTGAAGCCAGGAAGTGAAAGTAAGACCATAGCGTACGTCAGGTTGGTGACATGTGGCTGCCTGCACTTGAGATGTAGGAGTGAGGGTTAGGGAGCAGGACATGGGGATCTTACTGCATTCAGCACAGCCTCCGGGATGCTGTCGTCCTTCTCGGCCGCGGCCTGGGAGATGGCCCTCTCTGTGTCTGCCTTCAGGTGCTCGCAGGTGTACAGAGAAGACGGCTGTTCCATGTACTGCTGAGGGGCTGGGGGGGGGACATCAATCATCCCCATGTGCATTACACATCATTCAAACAGCTCTCAGAATGACCCATGGGCAACATTCCTCAGACAGGGACATACCACACACTCTCTGCCCCTCACAACACAGTCAGGATCTTATTGATCAAGGAAAAGGTTTATATAAGGAATATATAGGTAACTCATTAGTAGTACTGACACTATCCACTCACTTCAATGGCTTCTGCCATACTATCCAGACACCCATCACAACATTGGTGTTTAACTCAGACTGCACATTTGCGTGGGGCCCCTGAGCTTTCTTACTTAGGAGATGCTGAAGCTAGCTAGCGACGATCTTCTGACTCTACTCGCCAGCTACTTATTTAGTTTTTCAAACATCTGACGGTGGGGAGGGCGGCCCCCGAAGTGACTTTGAGTAGGACTCCAGAAACAACAGACCAGTCAAAGGCCCATAACGTAAAGCTATAAGGATTTCCAGCTACAGTGTCACGAGGGCCCCATAAATATGCAGGCCTTCATTTTTTATTTTACTCAGCCTTCATGGACTGAAACATCACTCACAGCTCACAGACCTTAGTAATCCAATTATTTCCTGCTTCTCTCCAAATGAATAGTTTCAAAGTGATATTCAACACTAGCATTGACATCTGCCCAGCTACCTTCGTACTGAATTAGCATTTAGTTCCACCTTACTTTGGACTAGAAGATGAGCTACAGACTTACGGCTCATCTGCACTGCCACCAAGAACCAAGCCATACCCAAGCTGAACTGCAAAGCGACGGTTTTCCTTTATAAATTACGCGAGCCGAACCCAAATCCTACCCATGCTGACACGGTCCTGCTTACTACCAAGGCTGAAAACGTGAGCAGACTGAGCATATTGCGACATATTGATGCATTCCCGATAACTCGGAACGTTAAAATTTTAAACCTTCAACTTCGAAAAATACTATAGAATGGTTGGATGGAATGGATTCACAATGCAGATTTATACAAGCGAATGCTAATTCCGCTAGCGTTAAACGCTAATATAACACGGCGTTTTTCATAGATGTGCCACCGCAAATTTGCACATAGTAAATCACGATGTACACCATGTGCACAGATAAATAAGCATCTCTTCGGTTTTATATCCCAGTCGCTCTCCAAACCCCGCAATGCCTTTACCGAGCCGACCCTTCCGCTGTGGAAAACCAAAGAGAGCTGGAACCGCGCTGTAACTAGTGTCTACTCGCGGTAAGGCTCGGGCACAGCCTGGTTCTTATATGCCAGTGGAAAGGCGCCATTAGAGACTCACCTGCAGATGGGCTGGATTCCACATTCCTGGGCCTGGAGGGACCCATCACTGAGGCTGGAACTACTGTTCTGGCCTTCCACTTCTCCTGCAGCGCATCCCACTGCCGCAGCTCCTCTTCAAACAGCTGGTTGTCCTCCTTTACATAAGCCCTCAAGTCCACCGGCAGCTTGTCCAGCCCGGTCAGCGGCTGATCCATCACCTCGTCAGAGTCCTCTAGGAGGAGACGAGGACTCCCTTCAGTGTCAACGAACAGCAACAGCCTGATTTCCGTTAACTTGGGAAACAGCCACTGGATTGGTCAAATCGATACATCCATTTCATTTATATGAATAAACTTGCTTCATTGGTAGTGCGGTAAAATGCTGCTAAAGCTGAGCTTAACTTCTGCTTGGTTCAAAGATATTTTTTTATTGTCAATTCACATTTTATGAGAACCGAAGTGCCGTTTCTCGCTCACTGGTGTGCGTACATTCTAAATAAATTCTATATAAAGGACAGAAAACAAGACACAAGACAAACTGACAAGGCAAGAGACATATCAACAAAAAAGGCAGTTGTGCAAATGGTAATAGATAAGGCAGTTGTGCAAATGGTAATAGATAAGGCAGTTGTGCAAATGGTAAACAATAGAGTGCAAATGGTAGCAGACATACAGGTCAAATTGGGCAATGTCACTTGGGGTTTGCCTCACCTTCTATTAGAAAGGGCTTCTTGTCGTTGATGTACATCAGGCAGTAGGCACTGGTGTTGCGATAGCCTCCAAAAGAATCCCGCATCAACTCCTCCCACGAGGATTCAGTGACCGAGATGTCATTGTATTTCATCCAGCATCGGTGTCGCGAGCTATAGATGTAGGCCCAATAGTGGCCGGCGTTGGCCTGGCCCTCATGGACCAGCACCGCATGCAGCCGGTATGGAACCTGCGGGCACAAGGAATGCTGGGTAAAGCTCTGTCCTTCACCAGGCATATCACATGGGACAACTTAGGTGACTTCTAAAGATTCCGTGAAGGGTACGATCTTCCGTAGCTGCTGCTGACGCATTTACCCGAGTTTACAGCTGGATATTTTACTAGAGGGGTTCGGGTTATGTGCTTTGAGCAGCAGCCGCCATCTTGAATGGCTTCATCCCCTACTGGCAGACAAGCTGAGCAAGCTCACAAAGAAAAGGGTTTGGCCTCTGGGGGCAGTACAGGCTGCCATCAATGGCACTCACCTGCATCATGGCTTTTTCAGAGTACATGAGCTCTGTGGTTCTCTGTATCTTTGCGATGCTCCTCTGTAAGTCTGAGCGAGAAGAGAAAAAAAAAAAAATCAAGGAGAGAGAGACTGACCTAAGTGTGAAGGACAAGCAGGGGGCCAGTGTCTTACACCTCTCTTCCCGTAGGCCTCAGGGGACTCGAATAGAAAATAAGTGTCTGACATCCAATGCAATCAGGCTGCACTTCTGATGCAACAGAGAGCCAAGCCAGAACCTACCCTTCACGTCGTATAAAAACAGCTACACAACTTAGTCACCACCCCCCCCCACCACTGTTTCAACAGTGCCGTACTCTGTTAAGAGGCCTATTCTGCCCCACGTTGGTATCACCAGGTATTACACGTCATCAACTGTCTATGAACAGAATAAATGTGCCCTATTTTATTCAACTAGAACACGTGTGTGTTTCGGGTTGTCAGTGGTATAAATTAATTTCAGGGCTACTGTGTACTGTACCGGGGGCCACTTCACTGAGAGCTACTAAATACTCTATTGAGTTTCTTTTGAGGGTATATGAAAAGTGGCATATGAGTAGCCTTCACCACAACCCCCAGGGGTACCAGATAAGGGCAAAAAAAATTACGCTGGGTACAGTATTCAGCATATGTACTGAGTTATGTTTACAAAACCAACAGTGAATGATGCAATCGACTACTTTTTTTTCAATACTGCTCTTAAAGTTTGATGAGGGGTAGGGGTGGGGGGGGTCATACCACGAATGTCACCCTCCACCTCGCTCCGCCAGCGGTGCAGGCAGCTCTCCAACACACTCAGCTCCTCCTCTGATATATGACGGGGTGCGGGGTGCGCAGGCTCATCCGGAGGGAGACGAGACTGAGTGAAGGGCTTGTGGACCGGTGCCCTCAGCTGGGAGGGGAGGGCATTGACCGGGGCCTCGCAGCCCACGGCGGGATCCAGCTCTGTCACACTGCAAGGATACAATTTTTATAGAGACAGCACCTTACTGTCTATGGATTTTTTATTTGAAAACCACCTGACCAGGCTAAATTAAACTGCATACTGCACACCCAGAATGAATGCGGACAGGGTACGTGCCTTGGAGTTGGCTGCGATGGCGTGGCTGCTCCACCAGGTGGGGTACCGTTGGCATCGGCGATTTCCAGGAGGGAACTGCACGTGGGTTTGCTGGAGGCAAACTCCATTGTGTACTCTAAGACGTCCGCCAGAGGACACCTCTTGGAGCCTGAACCGTAACTCAGATATCTGATTCCGGGAAAAAATAAATAATGAGGGAATAAAAGAAAGAGAAAAAAAACGGCTGGTAACCAAAGTGTACATTATGAATCACAGACACTGAGGTATTCGAAAAGCTTGCCGTGTCATGCTTGGAAGACAAGGGAGGCTTATAAGACCTAATGCAAAAAAATTTAGGAGGACAGTCAGAGCAGTGATTCTCAATCCAGTTCCTGATGACCCCCCTGCCAGAATGTTTTCATTCCAACCCTACCTTAAATCAGGCTCAGATGGTCCTTAATGGACTAATAATGGATGCAGCAGGTTGAAATGAAAACATTTTGGCACTGGGGGTGCCAGGAACAGGATTGAGAACTACCGAGTTAGAGGAAGGGTAGAGAAGCACCACTACTGATTTGCGTAGACGGCATGCCTTGAGGGAAGGGGGTAAGATCAGGGTACCTCTCCAAGCGCTGCTGAAGCAGAGTTAGGTGCTCTTTGAGCCTCCGGATCTCCTCACGCTTCATTCTTGTAACTTCTTTGTTCTTGTCCATGTACCTAAAACCAGGCATATAGTTACGTTTCGGCCAAGGAAGGAAAAAAAATTCTCAAAAGAAAAACTCGAAACTTACAAAGGACGTTGCACAAGGATTTTTTTTTTTGGAATGTCCTGTTTTGCTTTAAGAGCAGTTTTGAACCTCAGATATTCCCCATTGTATCTCCAGAACGTAAACAAAAGCCCCTGGTCACGTGCATCACCAACCTGTCCACGTAGAGCAAGGGGGGGAACTCTAGTTTGTTGTGGATCTTCTCTGGCCTTCCTAGGGCCTGGTTGAACTCAAACCTGGAGAGCTCCAGAGTCAGGACCGGTGGGAGTTCAGTGAACCAGTGCTGAAAGCAGAGCACCAGGAGGGTGAGGAGCCGAGAAGGTCTTCAGGACCAGGGCAAACAAAGCCAGAGGTTTCCCCCTTAGTTTACAAAAGTTTGCCATGGTTAGGTGCCATCCCAAACGGGATTCTCCACTACGATTTCTTGAAAGAGCAGCTTTTTGAGTGCTTGGCTTGGGAGTGTGCTGCTTATTTTCATTGCTGCCGGAGCATTACTCATGCTTAATAATAATAATAATAATAATAATAATAATAATAGATACTTTATTGATCCCCATGGGGAAAGTTCTAGTAAGAAATTGCCAGCAGATCCTTCCTCTCTGTTCCTATAGATTCAGTACTCTTTAATCCCCCCTCCCTGCATACATTTGTACATACAAATGCAGGTCTTCAACTCTTTCATACAGATGCATGAGAAACAGTACATTTGACAGTTGCGTTTTATAATCATCCCATTTCCTCGTTGAATTGTGAATCTGACCTCTTGTCCAGACTTGGCAGAGTTTTCTGAGTGCAAGGACTCGATCTCGCCTTCGATCATGGCTGCCTCCAAACACTCATGCAGACTGTTGAAGCCGTTAACCTGGAGCGGGTACTGGCCAAACATCTCGGCGTTCTCGAACTTTTTACCTGTAGGGAAACGCACATAAAGATCCCCGTTAAAGGCAAGCAAACAATGACTAAGTGTTTGGAAAGTTATTCAAGGCATCAGATTGTGGACACCATTGTCACTATAAGAAAAAAGAAAAGTCTAGAAATGATAGAGAGGATCACAGAAGTGCTGACCACACCATACATTAAGCAGGCATAAAGTTATGCTATGTGTAGCTGTTAGCTTTGTCATGGCTATCATGTTGGTATCAGTATTTTTATTGTGATCAACTTAAACATGACACAATTACAGCTGGAATATCTCATTAACGGAGTCCATGGTCCACTGCCAGGGGGGCCAAGGTGAAACCCTGGCCTTTACAGATGCAAAAAAGTAACGAGTCCCTGATCTTTACCTTCATGAACACCCACAGCTAAGAAGCGTCCATAGAAGAGCTCCACCATCGGATTCTTAGGCTGCTCTGCTTCCCTTTAAGAAAACAGATGTTAAACAAAGTGCAGAAAAGGAACAAGGATGTCTTAATATGATCTTTACGTATCATGTTATTCCTTGACTTGGTTTAAGATTTAAGAAGATGTGGAATCTCCCTCATAGTCTGTATTACTGATGATATGCAGGGCAACTTTCTGAGCAATGTTGCCTGGCAACGGGCAACCAGGTGAGACACAGGGCAACTATTCAAGGCAACAGACAGTTGGCAACAACCAATCAGAGAAGAGCAAATCTATTGCCAGGGAGACAGACACCGCAAAGATGGATGCTGAAGCTCCAAGTCAGTCACAAGATCTCAAAAAGTTGCCCATTGACATCAAAACTGTCCAGACAGAAATTTTGTTGCCCATTCTCAATAGGAAAGTGCCCAAGTAAAGTTGTTTCAGATACATCACTAGGTAACAGTGCTCAAAAAAGTTGCCCCCTGTATCATCACCATAAGTGTTGGGAAGGTGGCAACATAACATCAAAGTGAGGTTACACAGCCAGAACTCACCTCTCCTCCTCTGCTTTCATCTGGAAGGCATCTTCCAACCAGTCCAGCAATTTGTGAGTGAACTCGCTCACATCTTGCTGTTGACAGACACCCACAAAGCCGAAAGCACTGTAACAAGGCTGAATGTGCAATTAAAAGACTCTATTCACATAATTAATGGTGTTGTATGGATGATGGACTGCGCGTATATACTGCATGTTGTAGCTAATGCTCATATTTGACGTAATTTTCCCATAGACCTCATGGTAGAGACACTGGCTTTCACCTGCTGCGAGTCGCTGGATTTGAAGGCCTCTTTCAAGATCTCCACGGCGTGGGAAGGGTCTACATACTTCCTTTTTGAGCCAACCATCAGGGAGAAGAGCTTTCTCAACTCCTGCATGAAGGGTAGATTGCGGTGCTCCTGGATGCCCACAAAGAAATGCATGAGCCAAGAATTAAAAGCATTTGTACCAAAAACAACAAATAGCTGCTGTGTTTGTGCTTTGTTGCCATTAATGAAGTGGAAGTCAAGTATAGGGAAGGATTTTATTTGAAAGCCTTTTTAAAACAAGAAAATAAATGAGCGTATAAACAGAGAACCAGACAAACAAGACAACACCTTATTTAAAAGGTCCAGTGCTGTCTAGTTAGCCTCAGGAAGACCCACTCTCAGTCTCATTAAAACGAGAACTGCAATACGGCTCCTGGCTCCTGTTATCCGACTCTATTTTCGTCAGTAATTCTATTCCAATACATAAGATATCCATGAGAAAGTTAGACAGATGCCAGTGCGGGGATACAAAATAATAAATAAGGATGTCAAAAGTGTCGGACAAAGGTGGGATTTGTGCTGGCTGACCATGCGGCAGAAATCCAAGAGTTTCTTGGAAGGAAAGCAGGGCTTCCTCCTGCTACTTTGTGTCCCAGCCCCCTGCTCTGAGGTGAAGCTCTACTGACTTCTGGCTGGCTGACATAGGCACCTCCTGTGGCGCCTGCAGAAAATTTTGATTGGGGTGGCCAGTTATATTTATGGGGGTGGCATGGAACCGAACATGTTTGACAAGCTCATAAAAGTAGTGCCTGCAATACTACTACGGCACCTATTCTAAAGTTTCTCCGGGAAGCGTCGCGCCACGCAGGGTCTCCTCTGTGGCTCAGCTTTGGTTTTTATTATTTTGATGTGGGGTGGCATCCGGGGGTGACCACGTATTTACTTGGTGGGGCCACGGCCCCCCCTGAGATATGGCCCCGGCCTTCTCAATGCTAATGCGTTAGCTGTCAATAGCAGAGTTTCTGCTAGTTCCAAAGGGTCACAAACAGGCTAAACGATGGGAAAAAACAGCCCACCCTCTGTCAAGATGGGCAGGCCGTTCGGTGCTCTTTAACCCTTACGTTCATCACACCTGATATATTTTTGGGCTTGGGAATACCAAATCCCTTCAACTCAGACTTCTGTCAATTCGTATGATTTTGTTTAAGACTGATTCTGGAACAATATGAGTAGTACAGCTATACTGGGTTAAATAAATCTGAATATATTTATTATTGGCATTGTTTCGGTGATGTTACTTGCTATGTAAATGCACTTCTGTGGATACAGTAACGCTAACTTTACTGCCATACATATGATTAACAGCTTGAATCCTTGGTGTATAATCGAAGATTTCATTTGAATATTGCAGTGTTTCCCAACCCAATCCTCAGGGACCCACAGATGGTCCATGTTTTTGCTCCCTCTCAGCACCCCACCAGACAGTCCACATTTCTGCGTGGACTGTCAAAAGACATTTTTGTGAAGACTGTCAAAGGACTTCTACATATTAAATAGACCATAACAATAAATAACAGACAATAAACAGTTTGATACTGAGAATATCTTCACATTCAGCCAATTCGTACTGAGATTTTCCATTTAAGGTCCATGAGATCATCTTGACGATCATAAAACTTTGCTGAACCAACATTAGAGTTCCCTGATAATTGTGCAGAGTGGACTGTCTAGGGATCACCGAAGACTGGATTGCGTAACTGGCATTTTGGAAGACAAGCATTGTTCCATTTAACTATTTGTAGGCCGTTCTTTGTCACACCCAAACTATGTGACATCAATGGTATAGAACCTGGAGTGCTGAAGCTTACCTTCTGGTTACGGGGCAGGTCGTGGGCACATGCTGGGGGGGTATACTGCAACACCAGCTTCTGGAACTCCAGTAGGTGAAAGAGTGACTGGAGGAGACAGGGGGGGGTGCATTTACATTGGTATGCAGTCAGCTGATGTTTCAACCAAGACAAGATTTTCAGCAACAAGATTTTGACAGAGTAATTCTAGTTACTTCATACTACAGCAAAGACGTGCTCTGAAAGCTTTGGGTTAAAGTCCATACTCTTAAACACTGCACAATCCTTAAGAAATTGCGATGAGCAGATGGGATTTTCCCAATTTCAAAGACGGTTTCAGTTCTATTTCATGCATTTTGTAAATGACTAAAACTTGACTGTTCTCCAGGTACCACGCATTTCAGAATCAAGGCCAGACGCAGGTTTCATGGCACATTGTCAAACTGAAGAACAAATGATTATTGTACTGACAGTACATATCGGTAACTAAACATCTTTTTATTGCACGTTTTGTAATTTCACGCAATGGTTTCATTTCAGACCAGGACAAGAAAAAAATCTCCTCATTCACATCTTCCTCATTCACACTCCTCACCCGTCCTCATCTCTGCACCAAAGTCAAAGGTGCTTTAACAAATGATATGTTCCACCCTCCAAAGCCGTCTCTAGCCAAACTGACCAATACTTTTGGTTTTAGGTCGAATGAACAAAGGAGGGAGTCAAGGAGCAAAGGAAAGCGGTCAGACAACACAGACCACTTGGGAAGTCAGGCTGGAAGACAGAGGCGGGAACAGCAGGGAAATCTGGTGCAGAATGTGAGTTTAACCCCAGGCTAAAGGTCGGTGTTGGCAGGAGTCCTCGCGAATCCACGGCGCACAGATGAACCCCAGCAGCGGGCCAGAAAGTGATCTAATGCATTTCGACTGCGGCAAGGCGTGGGTCAGCGCCAGAAGCCCGCCCACCGACGGCCACTCTCCTCCCCCATTGGCCGGCCCGCCCGCCCGCCCGTCCGTCCTCAGCAGGAGTCCGAGAAATGGCAAGGCACGCCGTTCCCCAGACCCGTGACGGGGAGGCTACATTCAGGCCAAGTTACTTTACCCTGTGGGGGAGGGGCATCCATGTGAAACGCTATTATTTTCAACAGTTTTCAAACATGCAAAGATGATTTAGAATCATTTAAACAAGATGTTGTATAGGAGTAAAAATGTGCCAGAACATTTGGGGAGGGACATCACACCCGGGAACTAAAATAACCAGCGCACAGAAATTTTATGCGCGGCCCAGAGAAACCACAATGTCTGCTTAAGGACTGAGTCACGCCGAGTTTGTAAACAGCATGTGATTTTGAGGCTTGGGTTTCCGTGCTGGACAAATTTCAGCAAGTCATCCACTCTGCCGACTAGGAGTCCTGGGGTCTGCATCACACCCTCCCATCTCCACATTACCTGGAGAAATATTATTTGCCACTAACCGGATCTCTGTGCACACTGCCTTCCCACAATGCACCATTTGCAAATAAGCCACCTCTGGCACTAAACTGCTAAAGAGATTACAGTGAAAGCACACCTTTCATTATGTGGATTGTGTCTGAATTGTGCATTGTGCATTGTCATTGCACGGCATCTCACAGCGATGCCCTACACGATCAGACACCTAATATAACCAAAAGCAAGAAAACATAACATTAGAGACAATCATACTATTTATTTTAGGTGTTTTATGTTCTGCCTGATACTGTCAACAATATACATGAAAAGGAAACTACCTTAAACATCAAGATGATATGAAATTGTGGCTTTGAGTGAGCATATGCACAGTCTACAACAGTGTTTCCCAATTCAGTGCTCAGGAACAAAAAGCTGGTCCATGTTTTTGCTCCCTCCGAGCTCCCTGCCAGACAGTCCACTTTTTTGCTCCCTACTGGAAGGAAGTTGGGAGGGAGCAAAAATGTGGACTGTCTTTGGGTCCCCCTGGATCGGATTGGGAAACACTAAAATGTATTTGTCAACATATTTGTTTAGACAGCACAGGTTTCACTTGAGGGAAAGCATATTAAGCCTATTATCTGAGCAGGCGGTATGGATACCGTACACACCACACAATGCAGAGTTCTCGGTTGAAATCTCAAACACAAAGCCAAGCTGTAAGGTTAAGGGAACGATCTGCAGACCCACCTGGATGACAGCGCTGAACCAACAGGTGTTGCCCACGTTCTTCAGCCCCACAGGGCAGTTCTCGCACCTCACCCTCTCATATGGGTTGGGTGAGTCGCTCCACACCTGTTCGCCGGTCTGCTGCAAAGTGGCCTTGTTCTCTGCGATGCTGGCTTCTAAGACTCTGCACAATTATCAAGGGACATGCTATTCCTAATGTTGATTTAGCAAAGTCATGGTCGTCAAGAAGATGTCAAGGACCTTAAATGGGAGAACTCATCGCGAACTTATCAGCATCGGCCTTTATTGTCAAATTTATTGTGGTCTATTAATGTGGAAATGTCTTTTGACTGCCTGAATGCGTGCATTGTGCTATTGTAAACCTGAAATTCCCTTCTGAAATATGTATGCAAATATGCATGTATATAGGTATCATCCATCCATCCATCCATGAAGTGAAGGAGAATACTAAAAATGGGTCTGAACAACACACTTCCACTACAACAAACAAAGTGGAATAGATGCTCCAATACCAAACTCATAAGGAGCCAATACTCAAGCAAGCAGGTGTCTTAAATGCACTGAAATACAGCATTGACACAGCGGTGGAGAACCTGCTGATGGCCTGCTCCTCGTCTGTGATTCCCGTCTCCCTGAAGGCCCTGCTGGATTCCTCCAGGCTAAGAGCAATGGCCCTCTGGAGGTCGTCTTTGTCATCCCCCGTCAGATCAATAACATCTGAAACAGTACCGGACCATCAGACATATTGTAAACAGACATGCACTGTAGCACTGTAACAGAAGAGATAACCGGAAACACATATTAATGACTTAAACGATAATAAACTGAGCTTTTTAAACTGCTTAATTCCCGCATCTGAAGACCACTGTGACTCCCCAGGGGGGTTCACACATCAGCAATGGTGTTTTTATCCACTGGGGTAAAAGACGTCCCAAGAACACAACGCTGGATCATCGGGTCGGTAAAATCGCCGTGCCGCTCGCATCGCGCTACAGCTACGTCTAACGTCAGCCCCACGAGCGAGAAGCATCTTCTCCCCTGAGCAAATTTATGCCGCAGTACTGAAGGCAAAACAGAGTGGGTGGCCGTCAGCACGCTCAGCACAGGGGGTGTGTGCTAGCCTTCACTCCTCACATGTAGGTGTGATGATCGCAATTTAAGGGAGGATTGACTTGTGAGAGGTAACCTGGTCGCTCATGATTGGATGGAAGAAGGTACAGATGAGGAAGTGTTTTGAGACTACTCCCGCATTCAATTACCATATCATGACCGTAAACAGTATCCTAGCATGCAATATCAGATTTTTACCAGACTTGTTAGTGTCTTTTGTTTGTAGTTTGTTTGCCTCTCGAAAAAAGCTATGGATCAACTAAAATATTTCATAAAGCTTTTAAATGTGGTTTTGACTAGTTCGTGTTTCTTGTTTGTCTGTCTCTCGGAAAAAAGGATCTCACTCCAAATCTGCTAAAATATAAAGCAACTACACACAGCAGCGTGTTCATGGAGGCAGCGGTGTTTGTTCCGAGATGAGGTAGCTCGTACGGGAGATGGTTGGATGTGATGTCACTCATCTCGGAATTTCCGACTTCTGAGAGATCATCGAACGCAGTATACATGTGGTTTAAACCTGCTCTATCAGTCTATTTCCTTTATATGGGAAAGATTTGAAAGTAAAGAAACATTAAAATATTTGTAAAAATTAAAACATATTTCTACTTCTTATATTTTCACTTAAATTATGTGGAGAAAAAAATTAACCACCAACTACAAAGCATGATAAGCAGCAGCCTTTGCTGACAGAACCTCGAAGAAAGTACCAGTTCTGACTGCCGACCCGTTGTGGCTCGGGACACGAGCACGATGAGAATAAACACAAAACTTGGACCAATAAACTGTTATGACACTGTGTGGGACAGAGGCTTGATAATGCTCTATGCAGGTTCCGCATCCTCCACACACACTGCCTATGAAGGAACATCAAGAGTGAAGCCATTGGCCATTAACGACAGGCGAAACCGGTCACCCCGGAAATACAGATCAGCCGTAACTTCATCCTGAAATGCCACATACAAGTACAAATGTGAACAGAGAACCTGGTAACGATTGGAAAAAGGGAAAAAGAGAGAGACAGAACAGGATCAGTGGAGATCTGTTTCCCAAGATCAAAGGCTCACTGACGAGGGACTGCAGGCTGTTCGCCTGCACAGCCGTCTGACAATCCTGAGTGTGGACAGGGAATGGGCTGTTGGATAGAAAACAGTAAACAGAAAACAAAGAAAAAAAACAACAGGGAAAAAAAACATAGGTGTAATGCTTTAAAACTATTGTAAGGGCTGCAGTACTTTGAGAACAAAATCAGTAAAAGCTAAAGCTGAATCCGGCCCGTAACCATCCGAAGATGCCTGTCACTCATTAATGATTCTATTTACACTAAGCCAGGGGTCTCCAACTCCGGTCCTGGAGAGCTACTGTCCAGTAGGTTTTCTATCCTATCTGGCCTCTGGTGAGCCACATCTGTTCCTGTTATTTACCTGAGAAGCCAGGTAGGATAGAAAACGTACTGGATAGTAGCTCTCTGGGACCGGAGCTGGAGACCCCTGCTTTATGTATTCACAGAATTCATTAAGAAAGAAAATCTGTCATATTTCACAGTAAGATTTTTTATTTAGTCTGTAATGAGTTCCAGAACAAATCGGAATTACAGGAGGGCCCTTCACGAATTCCCGTCACCACACACCTTCACAGACCAGGAGGACCCCGAAGCACTTACTTGTGTCTGCCTGGCTGCCCGCATTGATGTGTCTGTCATTTCCAATCTGCGCCGTCTGGTAGGAAGTGCCCTCATTCTGCTCCGGGACCTTGGCACTCCTCTCCGTGAGAAACGCAACCGCTCCAGCTAAGTCTCCGTTGCAGAACTTCGGAAGGATACAAACACAATGGGGGTGTGATGCAAATGTTAGCCTCTAGGGGTCAGCACGGGCCGCCACATCATCAAGCACAGAAAGCACTAAGTGAGAAGCCTTAGACCACTTCTAAAATGTCTAAATGACCTTGATATTCAGTACTTGTCACTTGTACTTGTATGTGCTAAACTTTTACTAACATAAAATATGCACGATAATAGGAAGTTATGCTATTTAGACTGGAGGACAGAGTAACCCGGGGAAGAGAAGGGCAGTTTAGGACCAGCCTGTGGTGCCGGACAGGATGTATAGCGATGACTCTCGGCTTGCTCTACCTGCAGCGCCTGTTGCAGGAGACGGATGTCCGTGGTACCAGTGACCTCCTTCAGCTGGTTAAGCAGTGACTGCTGGTGCTGTGAGGGCACAGGAGAGCACAATATCCCATCCAATCAAACACTTCCATGAGCAGAGCCCGACCGTTAAAAGACAAACACACGCCTTCATTAGAAGGTCTTCAAGCCACCAAGTGGAGGCAACAAGTAGGTAGGTACTGCAGAAAGTAAGGATGTGGACAGGGTGAAGATCACTGGTTTGAGGCCCAAGGTGCTAAATGGGCAGTGCAATCCAGTCATACACAGGTACGTTTATTAATTTAATGGACACTGCCGTCTGGGGGATGTTCCCCATAACAAAAATGTACATTAATCATTAATGTAAGTCAAAACTTGGCGAGTATTTACGCTGTGAAAGAAAAAGAAAGATAGAATCACAGACAGACACATTTCTTCAGCACACCTTAAAGGAGATTAAGATTTGGAACAGGAAAGTCCAGGTACAGTAATCGCACATTGAGAAAGGCAGACAAAATGGGGGACGTGTTGTGCAGCAGACTAAGGATTGGTGTTTGTAGCCGAAAGGTTGTGGGTTCGAATCCCACTGCTAACAGAGTAGCCATATCACCGCTGAGCCCTCAGCACAGCCCTCATGCTGCAGGGGTCTGGCTAGCCAAGCCTTCTCACTTGTCTGCTGAAGTACACAGACAATGTGGGGGAATTCCTTCATAAAATTAAAAAATATAGACAAACAAAAAAATCATTTTAAATATAGGTATTATCACCATCCAGATTCTAATCGGAAATACAGTCTTCTCCACTGACATAAGCAATACGTTCGATTGAAGAGTGTACAAGATTAAAGACCGAACTGCCTGAACTGAACTGACAACACTATAATATGTAGCTATTATTTAACCAAACATATTATCAAGACGCACAAACAAACAAAAGATTATTCTGTTCCTTTTCCCAGGCGGTTACAAAACATGCAGCCACAGATGGCCCTGGAATGTAATACAAGAAACAACTATTAACTAGAATTAACTGACACTTTTTCTTGTGGCAATAAAATGTAAAACAAAGAACAGTTGTTACCTAAAATACACATAATAAGAAATACAATGAGAAGTAGCGCCCGTCCCTTAGTGGCCGACCAATGACCAAGTAAGGTGCGGCAAGCAGAGCGTGAACTTGGAAGCGCGTATGCGATAGCTGCCTGCAATCTGCGCGTCTGTAGGGGCATCCTTATTTCCAAGTTTTAAATCATCACTTGGCTGAGAAGCCATCTTAATAAGTAGTTTAAAAGAATGATTTACAGTAAAACGAAACCAAAGTGCGTGTGGTCCAGGGTTGCCAAATCTCACGCATCTGCCGTGACACTTGCGCTTTCTGACTCTTGCGCTCGCTCACGAAATCTTACAGCAAATCTGTATTATTCCATTATAAACCCAAATTCGGCTACACCAAAAGCGTTGTGGTGGTTTGCAAACCCTACATTCTATTTACAAAGGTAATAAAACTGTTGACATACATGCAAATGAGTGTGCAGACTTGTGTCAAATTGAAAATTTCACGCCAGCCAGCTGACCAAACGTTGGCAACCCTGGTAATGCGTTTATTTTTTTATTATTATGTTGACGCACCAATATTTACCACCGGAATGATATGGAACAATCGGTGCATGTTTATTCTTGTTTGTATAAATACTTTTCGACTTGTATATAATGTTTTTTCGATTGGTAACGCAAACGCGATTTATCGACGGGTCTTCCTGCGAGATAAACATTACTTTCTGAAATCCCCCTTTGAAACATCCTTCTTTCAGTTAAAGTTAAAAAAAATTATATTACATGGTAAGGGCTGATTGGGGTGATGTTACTATATGACCGTCTATGGATAAATATTTCAAAAATAATGTAAGCAGCTTGCTTTCATTGATCAGTTTCATTTTACTGCTGTTACTTTGTTTCATTGCATTCCGTTGTAAGGACTTGCTCAAAGCACAGTATCACTTACCATTACGAAAAACTATAACAAGCAATTGAAATAACAAGAAAACTAGATACGGTGATATAATTCGTGCACATTCCAACTTGGAAAAACGATACTAACTAGTTAACTCACTGAAGGATATGATATGATCAACCTAATCAAGCCAGGCTCACACTGTAAACAGACTCCTCGCAAACCAGCGAAAACTACAGAAACCAGATGTCAAACCAGTTAAAACTACAGAAAAACTGGTTTAATTCGCTTCATTGTGCATGCCAAAAAATGTGCACGTTTCCAGGTAGCTCATTAACTTACATTAAATAGAGAAGTTGATATCCGAGCCAAAGGTTTGATGAAATTGATGATCCCCCCCCCCCCGAGTCACTGCGTCTGACTTTTTTCCCAGCGTAAAATCCTGCACGCTTACCTTCTGTGAATGTTGCTGGAGGACATTCTGCTCCACGGTCATGGCCGAGTAACAATACAATTTTACAGTAAAAAAGGAAAAGACCTAAAGCGTTTAAACCCGGCAGAAACAAACCATAACAGTTGAGTCCCTGGGCACCGCGGGGAGAATTGCTGTAAAGCAACGACGCAATCGAGTTTCCGTTTTCCATTAATCGAGCCTGGATGATAGACAGCAGATTCGTCATGCCTTAACCGTACAAAATACTACGTATTTCTTACATATCACGTAAATCGTCACGTATAAATGCCGTGATTTCAATATACTGTTTAAGCCTGCGGAACATGTCACTTTTGTCTGATTTTCAGAAGAAACGTGTTCCTGAACAATTTAATGCCAATACCAAAATTAATTTGTAAAATAAATCAGAATACTATTCAGAATAATATTCAATACCTGACAGCACCTCCATGTGCATGTTACTTGGAAAGCTGGATATTTGCTCTACTGAATATTCTTTAATTGTTGTAATTATTTGGTCATCTAGAGTAGCTGAAAGCGTTTTTCAGTCATTTTAATAGTATACGTATTTGAAAAATTTATGAGATTTAAGCTGTTAATATATTTATTTTGGCTAAACTTATAAAGCTGTCATTGCACGGTTTAAAAAAAATATGTAAAATTTTAGCGAACCCCCCCCCCCCAATTCCCGTGATCACATTATTCAGAAACTGCAGCTGCAATCAGAATTTCTGTAGTGGTGGACACCCGTCTTCCACGCAGAAGAGCTTTGGCGGGTGACGGTACATTAACTGCTGCACGAGCACCTCCTAGTGGCGCGTAGATGTACTGAGTGTCGCCGTTTCGCTGCACAGTTCACTGTAGCTGGCGGGTCTGTCAGGAAAGTATGTCAGAAATATGGCCTTCAGTATTTCCTTATGCAAATTTGTCAGACGCCAAAAACAGAAATGTGGGGGCAAAGCAGCAGGAGAGGAAAAATGCTGACATGACATCAGGACATCGGGAACCAACATTCTTAATGGACATAGATTATTGAGAGCACAGCAACGAGAACTGAATGTGAGAATTTAATGAAAACCTTTTTTACTAATTTCCTTCCTATTACAAATACTTGGTAGTAAAAACCTCTTCTGTTTCACAATAAATGAGAGTAATTACAGTCAACATAATACTGCCCTTTGACACCCATCATATTAACAGAAACACTTACGGAAATGTTTCAGTAATATTTTCACCAACATTTCAACAATCTGTATGTGAATAAGAGGCTTAAAACCTGCATTCCTTTCTCTAAGATATAAAACTGCAAATTATACCATGTTAGTCATGTTCTTGCTCTGCTTGATACAGATTTACCATCCATTCATACGGTTATGAATATAAATGATTACAGCATTTTCTTAAACTGATGCATAAAACACAGAGTGGTCAACATAAGGGAAGCTGCGGTTTTTCGAAGGGAGCCTGGAAGTAATGCTTCGACGGCGGTATAGAATGTAAAATAATAATCGGCTTTCATTGCCCACTGCTGCAGGTCACCCCTGTCACATCACTGACACCGCTGGCGCCCACCTCACAGCCCGTCTCATAGTGGGTCTTGGGGCATGGTGTCACAGCTGACCCCAGTCTGTCCGCCAACAGGAAAGGGCTGAGCCGGCAATGCTGAAACGGTAGGCGAGCGGTCGTCTGAGAAAAACCAGCGATCTTCCCGGACAAACGTCCACTCCTCTACTAGGTGTTGTCGCTTTGTTTTTTTCTCCAACAACAGGACTGGTGAGGGGGCCGAGGTGTGGAATGAGGCATGTAACCCGATGGCCCACACTGAGTAATCGCGTGGGACAGAATGTGCGATATACTGGCGCGTAGGCGGGGGTCACAAGCACAGCCACCGGTGCGACGTGGGATGAAGGACACAGGAGAATGATTCTGATGCCTTATTGGCTGGCGAGTTAGGAAAAAAAATGGTCAGAGCCAATACCATGTCAAATTTATATTCTCTCTACCTTGGATGTATCATTCTAGGCTTCTGTATAGGTGCTAGATATGTGAAAAGCTGAAACAAGTTTAGTGGAAAATCCATCTAACAAGTGGACCACATTAAATGGTTTAACTGCTCGCAGTAAGGTTTTTTTCTAGTTTATACACTACCAGTCCAAAGTTTTTGTACACCACAGGTATTTACCACTTTTCCAGTTATTTTATAAACTGCAGATTTTTTATTCTTGTTAAGCATTGGAAAGTTGAGTGAACAATTATAAAAAAATATAAGTCAAATAAAACAAGTTTCCTTTATAACATAGAAAGAGTATGTAACAGTGCATGTTATTATTAACTGGTTGTCTGGTGATGCCGTAGTCAAATTCTAGGCTGTCCTTTAACTTTGAATGCACTAGTTCATCCCATGAAACACAGCAGTATTTAATGTCCCTTGTAGAAGGAATGCCTCGAGTTTTCACTGTTGTTATAACTGCTGGAGGAGGTTACTTTGATGAATCAAAGATGACACTTTCTTGCTAATAAAGGTAATCAAATGGTGGATATACTGTTTATTTATTTGTTAGCAAAGAATTTTGAGTGAAAATCTCAATGTGTGCAAAAACGTTTGACTGGTAGTGCATGAAATGTTCTAAACTTCCACTCAACAGTTACGGCTGCTGTTCTCACCGAAACCAACAAACCAGGTCAGTTGTAGAAAGGCCCCCAAAACCAGCTACTACCTGATCGGTGGAGTCCTTGACTGTGGCTGGCAAGTCCGAGCTTTGGAAACAGAAATCCTGTGCAAAACGAGACTGCTGGAGAACAGCGGCCATCTCTGCATCCACGGGAACCGGCACGCCAGTCTGGGGTTAGGGGAGCGATGGAGAGTCTCCGTGTGTGATGGGCTTTCGACGGCAGCTCTCAAAGATGGCACTGATCATTTATTGCATTAGGAAACCAATTTAAAGGGTCTGTTTTATGCTTTTAAAATGTTTTTCAATCTAGTTCAAACATCAAGACTTGTGGACAACCACATTACTCTTCTCATTTATACATCTGGATATTTTAATGAATGAATTTGAGTTAAGAACCATACACAGCCATAAACGGTATTACAGTACAGATGTTACGTAACAACCTTCTGGTCCATGCTGTCCAAAAAGGTGCCCAAGTCGCATACCTTAAAACTGTGCAGGACATCAAAGTCAAACTTATCCGGGTGATCAAGTACAGTTCCCTTGTATGTCACAACTGCATCCTGGTTTGTTAACTTCTTGGACAATTTGAACAGACGATAAGTGCCAGATGCATAGGTGATGTTGCCTGGTCACAGAACATTACAGATACAAGAGAGAGTTAGATGCTCAAGATGGCTGTGGACAACAAACTCTGTACATGGAAAATACAACTGCATATTATTTTTCACTTCTTCATTGTCAAACACGGCTCTGGAAAAAAATAAGAGACCACTTCATATTTTTTTTTTTTATCTCTGCATTCTTAAATCCTGGTTTAATCCTGGTTCTGCTGGCAGAAGGCTACTCTGAGCAGCAGGCTGCTTCCAGGCTCAAAGGTTCTAAGACAGCAGGACACAAGAATAAGGTGAAGAAGGAGACACTGGGAACGACCAGAAACCAGCTAGGTAGAGTGTAGAAGCAACTTTCTAATGCCAAAGATGACTGTCAACTTAGCCAACAGTGCTTCACGAATCTGAGGATGACGTCAAGTGACCTTCAAAAAGAATGAGAGACATTAAGTGGTGTGAAGTGCACTGCTAGGACAATTTATAACAGACTGCTAGAAGCAGGACTCAAGTCCCACAAAGCAAGGAAGAATCCCTTCAGTAATGAGAAACAGGGAAGAGCCAGGCTGGAGTTTACAAAAAAAATGTATATTGTACACAGAAGCATGTCCATAAATTGAGAAATGAGTGAAACTAAAAATATTGCCGTGGTCTCTTATTTTTTCCCAGAGCTGTATAAAGAATACAAATATGGCCATACATGGATTAAAAAGGTGACATTACCTGCCTTTCTGAGGAGTTCACTGTCACATATGATGATATGACTGGCGGTGACGAGATAAGGGGTGCTGAACCCAATTTCCTGCACCATGGAAATAAGGTCTCGCCAGTAGAGGGAGCCACCCATCCCCTCCCCTGGCAGGACACAGCACACAACAAAAAGAATGATCCAGACATTCTCAGAAATCATTTATCTAGGTTGAGTTCTACCCTGGTCAACTGAACCACTTGTCTACTGACTGTGAGAGGAAACCCTCAAACAACAGGGAAAACGTTCTGTAACACTTTACATTAACTGCACAGTCATAATGCCTTTATAATGCATTCATAGAACATTCAGTGCACCTTTATAATGCATTCGTAGAGCATTCATAAGCAGTATTTCCCAGGCACAATAACCCACCTGTATCATAGTCCAGCCCCTAAACTGTTCTATATACTTATTTTATATTGTTTTATTTGGTTTGTCCTTTAAATTTAATTTTATTTTAAAATTTACAGTTTCTTCCTGATTACCTTAAATTATTAATGGTTATTTTCAGTTTTAATATTTTATTGCTGGCTCCTGCTACTGTTCTTTTTACTGCACAGCGACTTATGTAATACATTTCACTGCATAACATATGACAAACAAACGATCTTGAATCTCGAAAAACATCCTAACATACCTTAACAGATTTAACACACATTGAGATTATAATGTTTGTTATTATCATCTAATGTTTGCTATTAACGTATATCACAGCTGTTAAGGTATGTTGCAGTGTTAAGGTATGTTGCAATGTTAAGGTATACTTACATACCGCTTATGAGTGTTCTTCCAATGCGTTATAAATGCACTACAAAGATGCAGTTAATGTAAGCCGTTAACAAACATTCATAGTCTGTGCACGCAGAGATGGGGCTGGATGCAGCCTATAAGCCCTGAAGGCATTCAGCTAAATAAGCTAAATAATGAAGCCAGCGGGCTTTTAATTTGCATTTTCTTGTGAAATGTAACTCTTGCAAAACAAGTTGCCATTTTGCCGGTGAAATTTGCTCATTTAGCTGGAAAACTGCTGCTACTAATAACCCTAAATCTATATTAGAAAGTATACAAAGTCCACACACACATATTGTGTTGTAACTTTATTTAAATTTGCGTATTTACCCCATAAAACTGGATCTTGCTTTAGGTGTTCAGGAATGACTTCACTAGAGTACATGTCACTGAAGTAAAATTCACCTCCCTCCTGCAAGATATATCCCTTGTCAGGTTTTAATCAACATACTTTGGGATGTAAAACATTGATTATTTAGAAATAGACATTTTAATAACACATGATACTGAATATGGCAAAATAGTATTTGACAAAATGTAACCGTTTTCATTTACCTTTTCTACTGTCTGCTTTGGGATTTGTTTTTATATATAAAATCAATAAAAATAATTTCCCATTCAAACAGACCTGACCTTACTCAATAACACTGATTTGAAAAACACAACTATCATCTGACGATTCCTCAGACAGCCACTAGAGGGAAGCTATTTAGCGTGTTCTGTACAAGAAATCTATCCCAATCAAAATAAAAGGACACAAGGGCTCAGTCAGAATTCAATTATTACCTATGTTGCTGTTATTACAACTAACAGTATAAGTAATAAAACATGCCAATAATACGAGTCATTTACCTTAAGTACCCTATACGCTTCCGTGAATATGGCTTTTTTGTCTGGGCACAAACATACCACACAGTTTGACCTGAAATAAACAATGTGAGTGTATGAAGCGTGTTATTGTGCAATTACATTTTTAAAATATATATTTTTATAGAATTACATATGAAGTCTTTTTCTGACACATTTCATTGTCACATATTTACCACCCTCTGCTGTTATATTTTTAGAACAAAGACATTTAAATTAAATTGAATTGAAACTTAACCATAAAATATGTGTGCGTGTATGTATGTATGTATGTATGCATGTGTATATATGTATGAATGTATGTATGTATGTGTATGTATTGTATATGTGTATGTATTGTATATGTGTGTGTGTGTGTGTGTGTGTGTATAAACAGACACAGTGGTCCTGCAAAAAACCTCACAAAATTGTTCTCTCCACTGGAACATCCAAGGCAGTATCACACGAATAATGCCAGAGCTTTACTGCCACACACACAAACCACATTGCGTGTAATACAGCCACACACTTACACCAGCACATTGCGTGTAATACAGCCACACACTTACACCAGCACATCCAAAGCGTCACTCTGTATTCCCGCTTCACACAGTTTCTCCATGTACCCTTGGACAAAGACGGTATTCGGCTTCTCATAACCAAACTGTTCCTGATGGTACTGGACGTACTTCTGTGACACTGCAATCTAACAGATAAAAATGAAGACATAAATGAAGGCCTGATTTATCAAAAAAAGGCTCATTCCCTCTGTGGTGCACAGAATTCACTCACACACCATGACGACTCTACATTTACATGTAGTAATTTAATCAGATGGATCTCAAGGTTAAGTCTCAGAAGGTAGTAACTTAATACGCTTAACACTACACCACTCCAGTGTGAAAAATGGGTAAGTAGATTAAAGTATCAGCATAGCCATTAATATTTAAAACAAAAATGTGTCGGAGGAAAGGCTGAACACTTCACATACCAATTCCTCGGTCATGTCGATACCGATGACAAGACCGTCCTTCCCAACCAGTTTACTGAGCATGTAACAATCTCGACCAGACCCACTGCCCAAGTCAAGAACCTTACAGCCCTGTAACTTTTCAGGAATCACTGGGCCACAACCAAAATACCTAAAAAAAGAAAGAGTGTGCTGATTTTACAATTTAAGCATCACCTATTGTCTTGAATTGAAAACTACTGGGCAAAAAGGCCTTAAGAGTGTATAAAAATACTAACAAGCTTTGCAATATTATAATCCAGCTGCTTAGTCAAATCTGCATTTAAAAGTTTTATTATGTATCGTCGTTAGTGCATACTTTTTGCACACTTCGGGATGGACCAGTTCGAGCGCTTCGACGGCGCTTCTGGGTAGGCAGCGAGCAGGCAGCGCGCAGGCGGCGCTGGTTTGAAGATCCCTGGAAGTCTCCAGGCGAGCGCCGTAGTATTTCTGTACAGATAAGACGCAGCCAGTCATAAGGATTCACAAAATGAAAAAGAGATGAATGCAAAAGGAAGGAAAAGCCAATACCTGAACATTTTCGTGAACTGATGATGTCATTCCGCGTCTCTGCAGCTTGAAACAAAAGCAAGAACCGGTCAAATTCTTAAACTTAAACACTCTACTAAGTATAAACTGCTTTACGTGTTTTACTGTATTTGCAAGTACTTCCTCCTAACAAACTCTTAAACGTATTTGTCAGTGAGTTTAATGTCATACAGGGCTATCAACTCTCACGGATATTGCGTGACACGTCGGACTAACGCTCACGCAAGAAATCTTACTGCAGATCTATATCATTCCATTATAAGTAAATTATTTACTTATAAATTAGCAACATCAAAAGCGTTGGGGAAGTTTGCAAACCCTACAGATCGTTTACAAGGTATTAAAACTCTTACATACATGCAAATGCGAGTACAGACTTGTCTCGAATAGAAAATCTTACGCCAGCCGGCTGACAAAAGTTGGCAACCCTGGTCACGAACAATTAAGATGTGCGTGTTAAAAACTCATATCGAATCAGTGCAATAAATATGCCTACATTTGACGACCGACTGCATGTGTTGCTAATTCTTTTGCGTTAAATATGCACTACAATATTGGAAAATGAATACTTACGCTCGATACAAAATGGTTGTTAAAAACACGTCGCGCTTTCAACGTCCAATCCAGCAGGCGGTGCCTAAACAACATTTTATAGCGTCAATGATAGATAGTGCATGGTCAATACAACGCACTTATCAATGTTTAACGGATAACGCGACTTGGACTTTGTTTTTCGGAGTCCAAAAGTACTAAGAAAAATCAGAACTAAAGGAACCGCAAAAATTATTTTATGGTACATAAATTGACGTATATCTTAAATTTATGCATCAAATCATAAACATGTACTTGAAAATTTTAATACTTTTTTGAAGGAAAATGCTCAGAATATGTTGGAAAGTCGATGAAGTGATTCCATGTCAGTATTTTTGGACTTACAGGTTTTAGTGTGTTTAAAATATGCTCTTAAAATGTAGAATGAATGCTCTTTTGTGTCGTAACTTTAATTAAATTAACATATGAATGTAGAAAAATATGTCGCCTAACAGAGAAATATGCAAATACATAAACATGAATAAATAGGCGGCCGCCTAGGGCGCCATCTTCTGAGGGGGCGCCTACTTAGCAAGCCACTTCGCCAAGGGCGCCACATGCGCTTCGACTGCTACTGCCCACCGAGCCTGCGGTTCGAATCTTGCCTCCCGTGGTCCAAAAAAACGTAAGGCCTAAAGTCTAACTGGCCTCTCCGAGTAACCTATATTAGCCTATGTGACTGTGTGATCGTAGGCATCTATCCTACAATGGAGTCGTCCTGGGAGCATTGTGACCTATGTTGCATTGGACCCTGACCAGAAACAGCGATCAGAACATGGATGAATAAATCCCGGCTCAGGTTCCTGTAGCATTAATTTGCTGAATCCGTTAATTCGTTTCTTTATTCACCCATTTGGTGGCAGCAGTTCACACTAAATTGATGATATACTGTACAGCTTAACGCTGAATCGTTGTTCTTTAATTTGACAGCACAGTTTTTCTAGACCTCTGTCTGACACACCCATTCATCATCATCATCATCATCATCATTATTATTATTATTATTATTATTATTATTTTAGATAAAACAACAAATCTTCAGATAGATTGTTAGTGGAACTGACTGGAAGAGACCACGGGTCTAATGTAAGTATTTTTTAAAGGGGTAGTTAAGTCCGTATTTTGGTTTGGGGAATATAGTCCACTGTTATTTCGACAGCAAATAAAGATGTTTTCATTTTTCTGATCAGTGATTCAAACACAGTGAACTATTCTTAAAGCTGAGTGTTATTCACACCTGACCAAATCCATGGGTGCAAAAGGCAGCTGGTTATTTGTCTGTTAGTTTGCTTAGTACCCTGAATGATCATTCTAATTACACAACACAAATAGTGCTCTTCAGTTTCAGAGAAAAACATCCACTCTAGTGGGCCATGCCAATTAAGAAATAAACACAACGTTATGTCAGCTTGATTAAGTGTTACAAATAACTATGGGCCAGATTTCTCTTATACGCCTATGTAATACTATTAAAAATACATATTACTATATAAGAAAAGAGTTACATAGTTACAAAGCTAAACTCAAGATCATTCCAGACCAAAACGAATGAGCATACAGCAGTATTAATAATGAAAGATATCCTCTGTTGTAAAATGCATTATTTTATGAACACACTAAGGCACATTTTGCACATCATTTCTGTGCGTTGTATTGGTCCATGGAATGGCAGAAAATGTTTTAATGACCATATTTCAAATTCTTGCCATATTCTTAAATAATTAACACTCGAGCTCAATATATTAAATCAAAGCCGTCTGAATAATTGAACATGCATATTAAGTAAATAAGATGATTTTTATAGCATTGCAGTAACTAAAGACGGAGAAGAAGCTATTACAGCTGTAAACATAAATGTCTGAAAAGTAAATGATTGTTAATTAAGATGAAAAGGCAGGTATTCAGTGTTTAAGGGGGATGGGTGACATAGACATGTGAAAAATCTCACTGTCTGGTTGCTAAATCTGCAGCAGCACCTTCGACCCAAACGATGCCTGGGGTTGACCCGCCTGCCAGGTTAATGCTGAAAGTGATAGGATGAGCAATAAGCCTGGACTTCAGTGACGGCAGAACCCAAGGGGCACCTCTACATGTCACGGCGTGCCAAACAGCGTGCATTTTCTGTGCGCATGTTTGTATTTCACTATTAAATCTCCTTTGCCCATTCGGAGAGGATGAACCTGACTGCTGTTTGACGTCGGGGGAGGTAGCGTCACAGGGAGTAGGCAGCCAAATGTAAGGAACAGGACTAACAGTGCCGTGATGAATGCTGACATTGTTGGTTTTTTCCCCCGCTTGCTGCACTTTGAAATCCTTCCCATAGTGCATTGTTTTGACATTAAGTAGATTTAGTCAGCCTCGACCTCCACATGACCTCCGTGTCCTTGGTTGGTTCTGAGAGAGGATGCCTGGCAGTTCTCCACGGCTCTAGCTAACTACCGTCTTTTTGAAGTATCTTTGTAAAAAGCCAAGAAGATTCCTTTTTTAAGTACAATAATTTAAATTCAAGCACGTTCTCGTTTCACCGCCGAAAAAAGTTAATGACCTTGAGGTCTATTGCTTTGGAAAACTTTTATAAAAATCACGTTAACTGCATATATGACCCCCCACTGCGTAAGCAAGCTGCAGTAGCAGGGTGGAACTGCAAAAGCAGCGGAACCCAAAAGCCCTTTCTGTGCCTCAGAAGGAGTTTAAAAGGTCAAGAGATTTTTTTTTCTTTAAAAAGGTTATTAGCAAAACGTAATCATGCCTTTCCTCGCCGTAATTATGTTTTGGCTTTGAAGATATGCATAGCTGAAGTTGGTTGAAAGCAGAGGTGTAACACTTGATCCACGGAAAATTACTGGGCTGTAGAGGTCGGAGCGGCGTGACCCACAGACAGAGTCAGCAACCCCTGGGAAGAGGTCATGTTCTTCTCAAGAGCTACATCTGAAGGGGCTTTTACACGATGACTGAGGAAGGCACCAGAGGCTAAACTATTCCCTCACAGTCTCTGTGGAATCTTATCCCCTCGATGTTTTTTGTTCAATTTGAATTAGGGAGTTTAGATTTCAGAATCTACGAGAACAGCAGTATCTCGTTTAGGTATGCAAACAGCTGTAACGCATTTCAGTGCTTTTCACAATGAACTACAGAAATGGAGAACATGCAGTAAAAAAGGCGAATAGGATGTTGGGTTACATCTCTAGGTGTGTGGAGTTTAAGTCAAGGGAGGTGATGCTACCATTATGTAACTCCTTTGTAAGACCCCACCTAGAATATTGTGTGCAGGTTTGGTCACCATACCTTAAAAAGGACATTGCTGCCTTGGAAAGGGTATAACGTAGAGCTACGAGAATGATTCCTGGCCTTAGAGGAATGTCTTATGAGGAGAGGTTAGCTGAGCTGAATCTGTTCAGCCTCGAGCAAAGGAGATTAAGGGGGGACATGATCCAGGTATACAGGATTCTAAGAGGTCTGGATGCTGTACAGCCAAATGGCTATTTCAGTATTAAACACTAGATCTCATGGCCATAAGCGAAAATTAGTGGGAGAACATTTTAAAATGAATTTGAGAAAGCACTTCTTTACACAGCGTTTAGTTAGAGTATGGAATAGTCTTCCTGTTAGTGTATCGCAAGCTAAAACCCTGGGTTCCTTCCAATCAGAGCTAGATAAGATTTTAACAACTCTGATCTATTAGTTAAGTTCTCCCGAAACGAGCTTGATGGGCCGAATGGCCTCCTCTCGTTTGTAAATTTCTTATGTTTTTATGCTACAGATGGGTCAGGAAATTCCATTTGACTAGTCTAGCTGGATTATACGCATTAAATCCCATTAAATTATCCATTTGAAATATGGCGAACCTTGCATCATCATTATAAGCGAAACAAATATTGTTTGCAGCATTTCCAATAAACACAATCTACATAAAGTAATATAAATGTAGTCATAAAACAAGGTAATGGATACAGTATGCAAAGTCATACATATGTAATATGTCAAAGTAGATGACTGGCAGGTGTATGTACACACAATAAGGTATTGCAATATGCATCAGGATTTTGACTGTGATGGATGTTGGCTTTGGAAGTTTCATCTCCAGATGGTGGAACCTTGGTGGATCTCTGGCATTTTGCTGATGCTCCTCGAACATGCTGGCCTGTCTTGTTTTATTTTGTCTTCTCATCTGGGCATCGCTCTCTCATGGCTGATTCTGCCTCTTGGAGTTTGCGTGTGATGCTCGCCCGGCTTAATATAAACATTGCCAGCAGAAGGTCCGATGAGGAAGAGAAAGTGCAGGATGTTATTTAAGCCCTTCTCCAAAAATACGTAAAATCAGTGAAACGCTAAAAACAGAAGTGGTACCTAAGGTCATTCCTACATTGACTAAAGTCACCCTATGTAATTATGGCTGCACTGGAGGTCGGTGAGGATATGTGAGGTGACCTCCTTCACATGATAGTTGTTTGGCTAATAACGATTTCAGCAAAGATGCGCTATGCACCCTTAAAGCAGTTCCTTCAATGGGGTGTTCCTAAATGGATTCATACAGCCACATCTTGGTGTTTCGAATTTGCATGTGTCAAATTCCCCTGTGCCTACCTCGATGAGCCAACAACAGATCAGGGAAGGAGTTACAAAGGAGTCGGCTCTTCTCATCTGAACAGCATAGCCTGGCCAGGATATGCTTGCCTGCACCTGTAAGTTCAGCTCCCTGCAAACCGAAATCTCCGTGTCCGTAGGGGCAGGACAGCCGAGAGAGACAACTGACAGGTTTTTCTCCCTTTCTCCTACCACAAAGCCCGTGACACCGTTGAGATTGTGGAGAGAGATTAATATAACTGCTTTTTGACAGTAAATAAATTAGATTGGACTCTGTTGGCAATCTACCCGCTGTCTATCATCTTGGAGGACAGCGCAATAGATTCTTCTTGAAATCATGCCAATGCAATTTTTTTTAACTGATGTCAAGCATTCCATTTTTTTAAAGATTTGACCTCTGATTGCTTTCTTTCCCTCTGTGAATTGATGGTGACCCTTTGTCTTCATACAAAGTTCATGGCCGCCAGAGCAGGCCCAGGCTATCAAAGGTTCCACGCCGTCCGTAATTTCAGACAAACAGATAATTGTGCGGCTGAAAACTTAACCTCGGATTAAACCCCTGACTTATTTTGTTTAATTCCATTCCCATTCTTGCAGCTAGAGATGGAGAGAGGTTAGCGGCAGTTCAAACTTGATGAGCACGTACAGGCGGAAGAGTTCACAGAGAGACAAGGGGTTACGTGAAGTTTAAGCGAGGGTAGGGAGGGTAATCACCACAAGATCAAACAAAGAGGAAGTCGAAGGGGGAGTGAGTACAGTACCGCATGTACCCCCCCATCCTCCACCCTCATCACCCCCACGCCAGACAAAACTTCACTGTTCTGCCGTTCGCCAGGCCCTACAGCCAAACAACTGAGCGCTTAACCTCTGCTCTGCTTTTGAACTCCCAGATACCCGTGCATTAAAGCCGGCTGTTGCGACACGACCAAGGTTAGCTATTCATGAGCACCGCCAGTGATGTTAGTGACATTTAAAGGGCCGGCAGAGATTAATGCAGATGACACGTCTGCGTACCCGGTGCTGCAGTGGGAAAGAACTGCAAAAAAAAAATAAAAAAAATAAAAATGAATTCAAATTATTATCATTTTTTTAAGGGAAAAGCCAAATTCAGTTACCACCACATAGTGTCTCAATTTTAAATATAGTCCTGCACGTATCCACTGGATGAGGTTATCCATTTATTATGCATTACAGTACAAATCCATTATTTATGGATTTTTTCCCTTCATATAAATTTAATTTTTAAGCATATTAGCAATGGTCAGGTCAGTTCCCTTAACAATGTATATAAAGAATTAAGTAAACTTCATTCTCGGGTCATAACATTAAAATGTGGGTGCTGAGGTAAATAAAGAGTGGTCTAAGGAACAACTTACAAAGGGGGTGATCTGTTTGGGCATGGGGGGTCCAGCTGTGAAGCAAACGGGGGGGGGTGGGCAATGCCTGGTTCGCAGATAATTTCCTGCACAGACACTAGGGTTATTAGAAAGTTGGTTTGCATATTTGTTGCAGGACAGTGCAGTTCTGATATGACAGTGCGCAGCTGCTCATGTCATCGCCATGTGGAATCCTTGCAAACAGGGAAGTGAATTACATTTATTAATTCTGGTGGCCCAGTAAACCCAGAGTTCTCGCCTCTCATCGGCAGGGTTGTGGGTTTAATTCCCACCTGTGCTGTGTGTGTTTCCTCTGGGTATTTCAGTTTCCTCTTGCAGGCCAAAAACTTGCAGTTTGGCAAACTGGCGAGCCCCTGTCTGTCTAATGTCGCTTCGAATAGACTATATTGATATATTTTAGTAAATTAATAGGCCATTTGTGTAGAAAAATAACATTTTGTACCCAGACCTCTCTTTTATTCCTTTGATATCATAATAGAGATTTCAATCTCCCCCTTTTTCAGTTTTTAAAGATACACAACGTTTATACACAACGTTTATACACAACGTTGTTTTCATTTAACGAAATACACTCCAAGCTAAGAATTATCACAGCATGAAGAGCTGCCGAAACACAAAGGCAACATAATTGTTTTCGACCGATGGTTTGTTGTTTTTTTCCCCCCTGAAATTGAGCCTTACATCTTGCCCCCACCACTCTCCGAGGCATTTATAGAGTTCAAAGTACGAGAAATAACTGGCAGCTATATTCAAGTGAGTGGGATAACACAGAATAATTCAGGGCCGGGACACACTCTGAATTCTAATGCCTACTAAATTCGAAACCAGAGACAAGGTACAAATGTCTTTTTTTTATTCCTTAGTCAACACTTTCAAAGTTCTGAAATAACTTTTTTCTAACCCATTTACAAAGTCTGATATTTTACCGGAGGAATTCAGGTTAAGTACTTTGCCCAACAGGTACTACAGCAGGGCATCTACTGCCAAAGCCACGCCATTAACCACCATGCCTGCCACTGCCGCCCGTACCGTCCAAATATAGAAAGAAAGGTTCTGCAAATGCATACTATTTGCTGTTAAAAACAGGACAATCTTCTGTATACCACAGTGTTTTTGTGTAGCTAAAATGATCACCTTTCAAAACCTTGAGGACTCATTTCTCCAGCAGCTGGAATTTTTGAGCCTCGTCATATTTCCTCAATACAAAAAGCAATATTTAAAAAAATTACAGCCCATTTAATTTTTGTCCATATTTAATTATATTAGCTATATTTCATAGGTATGCAGTTTTTGTTTTTACTGCAATCAATGTTTTTTTTTTAACAAATCCTGTTGTTGGAGCAAGTGACTGCTTGTAATCTCAAACACACACACACACACACACACACACACACACAGAGGATTGTAACTGTATCTTTGTGGGGACAACTATGGGGAAAACTCTAATCCCAACATGACGACCTTAACTCCTACCCAGCCCTAACCTTAACCAGAAGTAACCCAACACAATGAGACTTTGGCATGTTTAGTTTGTTGATTGCATTCACAGATCTTTGTGGGGACCTGAAAAATGGTCCCCACAACGTAAAAAAAACAGGTTTTTATTACATGGGGGACATTTGGTTCCCACAATGTAATATAAACCTATTCCACAGACACACACACAAAACGCACATGGGAGGGGCGCATCCAAAAAAAATTTTAAAATGACCTACTTCTGGGCCTTAAGCTACACAAATCCCCACGACAGATCACATTCAAAATCAGTTATCTTTAACATACTCGGCTGCACAGGAACAAACGAATTTTCGCAAGGAAGAAAAAAAACACAACCTCTCTTCCTCCAGTTTTGTATTTTCTTCCTGGTGTTGGAAAACACTGATGTAGGCTTTAGGGGAAAATAAGGAGGTGATGTGGCAATGGGGGGGGGGGGAGGGGGTGCCAAGCAGCACAAACACCATGCAATTCCTCCTCACTTGAAATGCGAGGGAGCGTATACTCACGTCCCAGTCTATAACACACTGGAGCGTATCTGAGGACCGCTGGCAGGAACATTATTTTTCCGGCCCTGTCATTATGAAAGAACATGAAAGAGTTTCGCCTTTGCCGCTTCAAGTATCACCACAGATGACGCAAATCTATGAAACGGATCGTTGGGGGGCGGGGGGGGGACTACATCAAACCGTGATGTTTACGCGCCTAGATGCACGTGCCACACGCGAGTTACGCCGCAAGTACCACCGCCAAAACCCGCTGGTGACCTTCTGCCTCGTGCCTGCTTTGACGCCATCGAGGCCAAGGCGTGCAAAGCAAAGCTTTGGACTCCTGGTGACACAGGAGGAGCGGGTTTGGCGGGGGGGGGAGGTAAGCTTTTCTCACCAAGAAAAAAGGGCAGAAAGGAACGTGACCAATTAACAGGCTAAGAAAACCGAAATATGCCCATTGTCCTCCGCAAGCGATATCTAAATGGCTAGTTATGTGGGGTCATCGCTAAAACGATCGCGCTCCATGTTCTGTGAGAGAAACATCGACAAGCAGTAGAAGCAGCTCCCAGAATCCCACGTGGCCTCCATTTTCTGAGACAACAATTTCCTAACTTTGGTTCAGATTTTTTTCCACGTCTATTTAGCTTCTTCTTCTTTTTTTGGGAAAAGTACATTTCCTGTGGTGACTTGAATCCTCCACAGTTGTACGGAGGACATGACTTAGAGGGGCATTTTCAGGAAGCACAAGAAGACGACCACGACTGCACAGGATTCTGGGTACCCCTGGTGCCACAACAAAGATAAAGCACTATCAGGCACTCAGTATTAAATTGATTGAGTGACTGATTGCTAGCACTGGTGGAACTGTGACATCGCCCCTTAGTGGCTGGGGGTTTACATGTCACCCTGTAGACTGCGTGTTGCATGTCCTTCCAGCTAACCCAACTTCCTCCAAAGTCAAGAAAATTGGTATCTCTAAAATTACAATAGTGCGAGTGTGTGTGTATATCTTACATTGTGGGGACCAAATGTCCTCACGATATGATAAAACCTGTTATTTTGACCTTGGAGGGACATTTTTTTCAATCCCCACAAGGGGAAACAATTTTCTAAAGATCTGTGAAACAAAAAAACTACAAATGCTTAACTAAAAAGTATTTTGTTTAGTTACTTAGGGTTAAGGTTAGGGCTGGGTAACCCTTAAGGTTGTCATACTTAGGATTAGCGTTTTTCCTATAGAAATGAATGGTGAGTCCCCACAAAGATATGGATACAAAACGTGCGCGCACGCGTGTGTGTGTGTGTGTGTGTATACATACCCAGGGTGTCCTGCACAGTGAGCTTCCCAGGATAAGCTCAAGACACACCATGGCCATTTATGGCATAAATAGTTGTTTGATGGACAGAAAAACAAAAACACTGAAATGAGTAATTACGAAACACTTTAGCCCGGCCCCATCCTTTTCTCCTCAAACAAATCACAGTTATGCAAGACACAATATAGACTGTTGGTCCTAGTTTCAATAACACAAATAACAACTTAACAGTGAATACAATGCAATAATGTTACATGATAAATGACACCTAACACACAGTGGGGGAAAAAATTAAAATGAGTCGATATTATTTATTCAAATTGTGCATTTTAGTACTTTATTCAAAATCTGTGCAAGTAAACACCGAAAATGAGAACAATAAAAAAAAAAAATAGGCTTCAGCTCTTCACATGGAAAGAAGATGGGCAATGTGGACAAAAATGTCTTTAAAGCCTAATAGGAAACAACAGTACAGTTTGACATGCTGTCCTTGACACTGTCAGCACTGCACTGGAAGTACTGTGTAAACTGGTCTGGTTTTACACCAGTTCAAAAACAATGGAAAAAAATAGATATATAATGCACATTAGTAAATGTTTAGTTGCTTCTCAGTTTATAATTTTGTCGACTGACTGTTCACATTTTATGTGACGAGCGCTCAACATTAAAAGACCTATTTTAAGACTTTATATTTCTCCACATCCAGTATTAATACATAGGTACTTCCCATGCCTCTGCATGCAACAGGCAGCAGTGTAGAGCAGACATAACACAACGATTTGCAGAACAAAGATTATCATAAGCTTACAACAGAGAGACATGCAAAGGAGTAAAAGGAACAAAAAACAACTCGTCTTCTCTCAGGTTATGTACATTATTACACAATTTACATCAGCTTCAGGGAATTGAAAACTATTACATTGTCTCTCTCTTGAACCATACAAAATAGCTATCTTTCATAGTGAAAGTACTATTTACACAAGTACATTTTAATCCACTCTTCATTCCTAACCCAATGTAAGTGATATTGAGAGGAAAATATATATATATACAGATCACATTTAAGACATAAAAAAATGCTACAACAGTGATGACCTGCTTATGTGTAGAACAGCAATGAGAATGTGTAGCACACAGACACTAAAAGAAATTGCAAATGTCCTAAAATTTGTTTCCACCCAGTCGGCAAAACTGCAAAGGATAAAAAAAACACTAGATTCCCAAGTTCAACCGCTCAAGAAGTTCCTGGCTTTTACATGGCTTTTGGCAGCTGACATGTCAACGCACCTGAACTCATGGTGCAGTTTGCAGGTTTTATATAGATGGGATGTTACACAAGGAGGGCAACAATTGAGTAACATTATGCGAATGCAGACCAATCAGGGATGAAATTTAAACTCAGGAGAGTTACTGACTCATGGGTCAATTTCCCATTTCCCATTCACTGATTAAAATCATACAGCATTTCTGTACTTTTTCTTCAGACAACCAATAGTCAAAATGAATTAAAACCTGACCAAGCACATATTGTATTTGTACTTCTCAAATTGTATTAGACTGGGCACTGTTACATGCCATAAGGTGTGCAGATGGACCACAAAATGTACAATGAAGAAAAAAGAAATAAAAATGCAAAAGATCATAACACTAACACATGACTGTCTCATACCATGCCCTAACTCTGGGACATATCTCAAAGCATACACACAGTTTCCATCACGAATAAAGAAACTGGCGCGAAATGTTCTTTGTAACACAAAATTGATTCCCTGTTTCAGGAGGCTGGTCTGGATTTCAGTCCCCAACATACCTGTCCTAGTTTTGGGTAACACGACCATGAAGAAATTCAAACTCAAGCTGAACTGCATGTAAAAACACCAATGTCTCATATCAGCAAGCCAATTCACCAAAAACACTACACAAATAGCCTCTCACCCTGAAACTGGTCAGGCGCACATGTGACTATAGATGTCTGGGGGGGCAGGACGTGCTAAGATGTCTGCAGCAAGGAGCTGGAGGAGAATGAAAATAAAGTCATACAACACCGAAGGAAAGCAAAAGCAAATTAAAATGTCGGGCTGAGAACTTGAATATTATTATGGCTCGAGCTATTTTTTTTTTTTAATAACTGCAGTCGAACTTAAATGAGACTGTTTCAATGACCTTCCCGGCTGCACGTTGAGGCACCAGGAAAAACCTCACCTCTGCACAGCGCATTTGCATTAAGCTCGACAAATTGGGTACCCGTGAGTTAAGCGCTTGTCTTAATCGCTTACTTTAATAGTCTATGTTCCAATAAAACCTATGTTTGAAATTATGCATAGTGAAAATATTCATAAATGACTTCAAAGATAAATTATTTAGATTCAGAACATCATTAAAAAAGGATGCTTTGGATTATTACCATTTTGTCATTATGCTGCCTATTAGTATTGAATTTATTATCCTTGTATGTTTTTTTTCCTTTTTGTCTTTCTCACAAACTTTAAATAAACAACACTAAGTAGTAAAGTAAGCAAAACAGACCAAAAAGGGAACTTTTCAATTCTGGTATGAGCTTTTTAGTCTTTTTAATCTCGTAGTAGACTAGACCTTCTTGGGGGAGCCGTTGAGGCATTCAGGGTTACCGTCATGGCTCTCATCGCGCAGCCGCGAGAGGCATTTCAAGGACATGCCATGGTCATTGACCTCAATGTCAGCCAGTGGCTCCTCCTTGACATTCACCTGCATCCTGCATGGTGTCAGTTCAGTGCACAGCTCCTTCCTTCCTTGGCCAAGTTGGGTGTTTCCTTTCTGGAGCATATAGTACAAGATGGGGTTAGTTTTAGTCAGCCGTGGGGAGTCGGGTTGGGAGTTCCGTTTCTCATCCCCACTGGCAGCCCACTGGATGGGGCCCACAGAGTCCCGTCTGAGAGGGAGAGGGTTCGATCTGAGGGAGTCCTGCCTGATGGTATGATTTCTCCAAGGGGAGCCTGAAGACCTGTCACTTGCTGCAAGTGTGGCTGTGGAGCTGAACTCGACAGCTCCCAGACCCTGTGGGCTAGCATTCACCCATGAGCCAGCAAGCTCGCGGTTAGGTCCACACTCATTGGGGGTGCTTCCGTTGGCTTTGCAGTTGGCCTGAAGAGGGCTGGTGGCACTCCGGGACTGAGAGAGATCTTTCAAACAGTTATCAGACAAAAGGAGCTGCTTCAGCACGTTGAAGCCCCCAGTGTCCCTTGGTGGAGACTCGCTGATGGGACGTCTGACTGGAGTGTCTGGATCTGACAGGCTCACCATCTTTCTGACCTTGCGACCCCTGGGTGCCCCAGGGTGCTGATCTGTGCTTTCCTTTGGGGTCTCGCGCCTGCCGAGATCTGTGCATGGCATGCCGTTGAGGCGGTCATGAACTTCCGGGAAGAACTTCCGCTTCTTCGGGACGGCTGGTCCCCGGTGCTCCTGCTGCTCTTCCTTCATGCCAATCACGTGGGAGTCTGTGGGTACAGTAGCCTGATAGGCTCTCGTGTGCTGCTTTAAAAGCTGGCTAAGAAGGCCATCCCTGTGGACAGCATCTGGGGAGAATGGCTCTGGCTTCACGTCCAGGTTGAGGATTGGAGGATTGCTGCGGCCATCATACTCCCTCTCCTTGTTATTGCAGCGCTCTGCTGCTTCATCACTGTCAGACCGGCCACCCTCCTCTCCCAGCTCACTCTTAATCTTGAAATCCAGCAGAAGCCCATTCGAGCTGCAGCAACTCTCTGACTTGTTGGCCTGCTTTTCCACATGGTCAATCCTCACCGCCGGCCTATCCCTGTGACCGCTCTGTCTCTCTTTGCTGGAGGCTCTTCCCAGAAGCACCTGCAAAACCGTCCTCCTCTCAAGGAGGTTCTCGACCTCGGACACAGGCGGAGATGGCTTGCAAATCAGTGGGGCCTTTGCGTAGTCCGCGAGGGGTGCCTCGGAAACTGGCGTCTTGTTCCGCAGCACCGGGGTGTTGAGCCTTTCCAGCAATGTTACGGGTTTGTCGAGATTCAGTTCGCGAGCCTGCATTTTGCTTGGGGGTACGGGAGCCTTTAACGGGGGAGACGAGACCGATTTTTGTAATCCACATTGGGCCAAATTTTGTAGTAGTTTGCTGGCACTGAAAGCAGGTTCATGGGAACCACTTTCTCTTGTGAAGGATTTTGATTTGCAAAGGTCTAATGGGATGGACTGGGCATGAGGGGATGTGTACAGATTGTATGGGGACACACTGCCACTGGAGTCTGTACCGTGACAGAATGTGGGCAAATCTTGAAAGTTTCTACTTGTCAATCCACCCTGGGGACTCTGTGTCCTGCTTTCCTCACATCTAGCTATAGGTGTCAGTTTGCTTGCAGCCGAATTGTTAGTCTTGGGGCTTACACTCCGCATATCTGAATTTAGAGGAATTTTGTCATTCTTTTTGTGGTCCAGGAGCAACTGCAATAAGGTAACCTTGTGATGGGGTTTCACAGTTACGTTGGACTCAAGTTCACGAGGTTCAGCCAACTTAGGCCGGGGGGGCTCGGGCTTCCACGTGTTTATCAGTGATTCGGTGAGCTTGTCCAAAGAGGACGAAGACGGGCCTAGAGCCGGCCCGGTGTCCTTGCTCCTCACGGAGAGGTCAATGGGAGAGCAGCTGGAGCTGGAACTTTCTGCGTCGCTGCTGTCTTTTGGCAGGCTGTTCTCCGCGTTGGAGTACTCGCTATCCGACAACAGCGGGGAGCAGTGACCAGGGAACATGCTGTAGTCTTCCCGCAGGTGACCCTGTCCGTTGACCTGGCTCTGCGTGTTGTGGTTGTTCAGGAGTTGCAGGAGCAAGCTGCTACAGTTCTGTGCAGGCCTGTGGACGTGCTTGTCGAAGGGACGTCTATCTTTGAAAGGATGCATGGGGGAAGTGGCCGCTTTGCTCCGTCCCGGAGTGAGGGTGGGACTCCGTTTACCTGGGCCTATCGCAGGTTGAGGTTGCGCTCCATTTTTGGCCTGTAAGGAGCTTACCATGTCTGGGCCCATCTGAGCCTGCCCCGCATCGGCTTGCTTCTTATCCTGCGTCTGCTGCGTTGCCATGGCGGCAAGCCTCTGGCTGGCCGACCTCCCAGATAATTGTGCTTTTAAGGCATGGTCTCGAGAGTACTGCTGCAGATGAGCCTCGCTGGAGAGCAGCAAGGCCAGCTGACTGCAGGCCATGTTGGGCTTAGGGGAGGTGGCGGGACTGGACCTGATGTTCACCAGATTTGCCACTGCCTTGAGGCGCGCTGCGCAGGAGATGGGATCAGAGGTGGCCGGCTGGGCGCCGCCTTGCGGTGCCTGGGGTGACTCTGAGAGCCCCTCCTCACTTGTGCGACGGCGATAAGGCACACTGTTGTGGTTCTGCATCTTGTTCTTCTTCATCAAGCCCTTGAGACGACTAGAGGCCACCCCGTAACACTGTGAGGACGCCGGCACTGCCTCTTCCTCCTCTCTGCGCTGCTCCTGGGTGGTCCTGTTGACCCGCTCGCACTCCTGCTGCTTTAGGCTCTGCACGATCTGCTGCGACAGCACAACGTTCTGAAGCCGGTTGCTGAAAGACTGGAGCAGCGACGCTAGCAAGGTGCTCTCCCCCTTGCACTTTGGGGAACCGTCCAGAGCGTCGGCACGGGTGTTGCTGCCTTGTCCGTTCAAATCCAGCACAGGAACAGTCGACCTATGGCCTCTGGGTTCGCTCCGGGGCTCCAAGCAAAGCAGCCTCGCCTTCTTGAGATGCGTGGCTCCTCCGAGAGGCACTGTCCTTTCCTGCTCTTCGCTGGAGTCATGGCTCGGTAGCCGGTAGCTTCCGGCTGCCTTGTTGCCCTGCTGTTGGTTGCTGTGCCCAGCCTCCAACCTCCTTGTAGCTGAGGCACCACCGGCAACCTGATGCATTAGTAAACCTTCCAGATAAGTTAGTACAGCTGAATCCTGGTGCATCTCAGAGCCAAGCTCTTCCCCATGAGTCATGTTCAATACCAGGGTCCCTTGTTTGGTTTACCACCACTATTAAAAAAAAAAACACAGTCTACTTCCAAATGTAATCAACTCCCAAACACTAGAAGGGATTGTTTTTGGTGCCTCCAGTGTTAGAAGGGTAGGTCAAAGCAGGTGATTTTGTGGGGGGGTTGGAGCATTTCCTCGAGAAACTCCTCCAGAACTGAGAAACTTCAGCGCACCTTCAGGTATGACGCTGTTTGACACGCGCGTGATTCCAGCAGCCCTGTGTTCCACGGCTCCAGGTATTCATTCCACTTCTGGTGATGTCGGGGTGGAGGAGGGGGGGGGAGTCTGGGGTTGGGGGTGGGGGGAGTAAACGTGGGTGCCGCAAGTCGACTGTTGCCTGTTTGTTCTCCTGACCTCGGGCTCAGCAAACCTAGGAGCCGAAAAACAACACAAAATGAGAAACAGACTTTTAATAGTGGAACATCCCTCAGCTTGGCCTCTCCACTCCACCCTTAACAGCCCACCTCACCTAGAATTATCCTTTCACATTTATCCACCTCCTTTCCTATATGCCATATCTGAAATCAACAGCATCTAAGTGTACTGTCTTTCCCGTTTGTTTTGCACTACATGGATGTTCATCTGTGCTGGACATACTCATTGCCGATTGCACAAGAAGGCCAGCAACTAAGCACATGTGTCAATATCTAACAGTTGCCCACCAAAACCTTTTTTTCAGATACAGGACACAGTGTGGGGGTGACTTGTTTTGACAGGCATTAGATATTTGGGCAGGGGGGCGCATGCACAAACACATGAAGAAAAAGCACTGTACGCGGGGATTAGATGCTTTGACAGCTGTCAAGACACTCGAAAAAGAAAAAAAGTTAAATCGCCAGCTTGTGCTTAGAGCAGCAGGTGTCGGGCGCTACTGTAAAGTCTGTGATAGGCTCCCAAAGGCACAAAGGTTAGGGGCACAATTATGAAAACGCGCTAGCAAATGGCTCGTGAGTTTTACATCCCACAGTTAGCAGTTATGAATAATCAAACCGTCTTGTCGTCCTAATGTATTCAAGTATGGCCACAAAAATGACATCACCAGACGCGCAGCGCCGTAGAGATACTGAGACTGCATATAAATTTATATGCATTTATAACCCGAGACTGTCAATATATATCGTATTGCTGCCGTGAAAGCAGCCACAGATAAACTGGTCCCCGATCGTAAGAGCCAGCTCCAGACCAGCCCCCTACGTTCCAGATCCCAGCATCAGGGTGGTTTATCATCCTAGGCACAATCTTGATGATGTCCACCTTTGGTGCGGACCGGGGCTACGGGGCTCTGGCCCAGACACCTTATCACATGGTGCTGCCCATGATTTTGGCTTTGAGTCTGTATTGTATGGACCTGAAACTGCAAAATTAACCACGCTTCTGCATGCTCTCTTCTATGTGAAATCGCTGATAAAATGATCACATGCTGACTGGACATTCAATTTGTAAATCTCCGCAAAAACCCTAACACCTAACCCTAAAGCCTAACCCCTAACCTCAATCTTAAAGCCCACTATAAACTCTAAGGCCTAACCTTAAAGCCTTATCCCTAAATCCTCAAACATAAGGAAAGGAAAAACCAATGTAGCTTTAATTAAAATTGCTTTGATACTACAGTCTTTATCTCTGGGTAAATCGTTACATTTCAATGTTTAAAAAACGCATTTCTTATTATTAACAGCCTGAAGATTTCCCACAAAACGACTCAGCTGAGCTGCATGTGATAGTAATTGCCAGAAACGTTTTCCGACTCCAGCAAAAATGAAAGGGGAGGGGGTGCCTTTGATTTCTTTTGATATGGAGTGCTACAGTTTGGTTTCCTGTGATGCACTCCTTCTTTCTGGAAACTTCACGGCCCAGGGGTGTGCAGACAAACAGTACAAATGGACACTGGCCTGCCCCGTGTGGGCCTCCGGGACCCTTTACCCCAGGACGGAACATCCTGAGACAGCCCTGTCTGTGCTCCCTGGCCACCCCCACGTTAGGGTTAGTCGTCACCCGGCTCTGACACTAATTGGCACCTCGGGCGGCAGCGTCTCTAAGGGGCCACCAGGTACAAGGGGACCTTTCGGCCCCGTCAAGGAGTAGCGCGGCGGGGGCGGGGCCCGGTGACACGGCCCCGCGGCCCGTGTTCGACAGCCCGCCTCCCGCCACATGCCACCTCAGAGGGCCATCGCCAGCGAGCAGCCCCCCCCCAACCACCCGGAGTTCTGGGACCTGTCAGCTCCGCACCAAGCCTGAAGTCTCTCTGCATCCCGCACCCTCCCCCTTGAAAAGGAGAGCCAACGTCAGGGCGCCAACCACTAAAGGTTAATTAAATCTGACGCCTCCGACTGCCACTCAACAGCGCTTGTTTTTCCCAAGGAATAAGTGCCCCCCAACCCCATAATGCTCTATCGTCCGTTATGTCACGCCTCCTCCTCTGGACGACTAATTGATCTAAGGCAAATTATGATAATGTCTTCTTCTAGGCCTCTGCCAAATGTAAAACCTTTGCTGACTCCAGTCGACATATTCTCGCCGCTCATTCTGTAAACAAATTTAAAGTAACGAGAACGAAAGAAGCGGGGAGCAATTCGGATCCATTTCCCCGTCTCCGTAAATTACGGTTTTATTGCTCTATTATGGTAACGTGTAATAATGCGTGATCACGGACGACGGACCAGCCTGCGTTCAAAAAAACAACAGCAATAGGAAAAGCATTTTAATATGTGATATTTTAATTAGCGGAAAACAGCATCGTTTTCGACACGACTAATTAAAGCCGAACCAGTCAAAGATGAAAGCTCAGGAGGAGCCTGAGACGGTGGGGGACTGGCTTCCCCACACCTCAGAGGATCCCTGATGGAAACACAGCACGGCCATCATAGTCAGAGAGAAAGAAAAGCCAATTAGCCCATTAACGAAAGTGCTGCGAAATCTGCCAAATCGTGTAAAGGAGGATGGGGGGGGGGGGGGTACTGATATATTTTTTAATATATACAAGAGATGACGGCACTGCGGCATCGGGCAGCATGTCGGATCAGCTCGTGACAGGTCGCTGGCGCCTCCGCCCAAGGTTAATCGGCAACGCCGATCCAGATTTGCCTGTGGTGACTAGTCAAAAGTAACTTATTAAAGCATGTGTGCTGATAACGCAGAATCAGAGCCACGGCGAATCGCAGCCTGATGGCCTTGAAGCTGGTGGGTTTGGACTATTCCAGGCGGACTCTTTTTCCAGAGAAATAAAGACGACAAATGAAATGGGAAAAAGAGCAAGAAGGGTTCGAGGGATGTAACGACTCGTAATGGGAGCGACGGACAGTGGCATTCAGACATAGGCAGCTTAAATAGAGATATACGAAAAGCATCACTGTCTGTTTAGGCAACGCTCCGCCATATCAGTGGCCAACAGGAGCGCGCTGCCTGGAGGGGTAACAAATGTTATCCACATACATATCAATGTCTTGAGTGAGAGACGACAAAGGCAGCCATTATGAAAAGCGTGGCGTCGTAAAGCGTTTGCCAGACGCTGATCCGGCAGCGTGTCCTTCGATAGGGAAAACCCAGATGTGACAGACTTTGAAAGTAGCTGGAGAAATTGGGGGCCGGGGGGTGGGGATTGCGAGACGGGAATTGCAGAGTCCCTGCAGTGATCAGCAGAGTTCAACTGTCTAACAGGACCAATGGTGCCAAACACAATATCTCTGGACAAGGAAAAAGACAAAATTACAGTGTAGTAATCCAGGTAAACTGAGTGTCTTTAAGAAAATCCTAAATCACTGCACTTTCTGTCAGACTCTGAAATCAGGTGGTAGCATGAAATTACAAAATGATTACGACTGGCATCTGTAAGACACATCAAAATGAAGAGTGACAATCCACGTCAATGTGGGACATGATATAAAAAAAACTAAAGTCAATCTACTATTTCTTACATGAGAATTACAAGATTAATCCCCCCCCCCCCAAAAAAAAGATAATAAATTACTTTGATTGTCCTGGAATTGTAATCTATTTAAGCTATTTAAAATGCATGATGGGGGGGGTTTGAAGCCTACAGGACGTGCCGTGAAAGTCAAGGTCATTCACCCCGCTGATGCTGTTTGACTGGATGCAACAGCTGGCATCCATACAAAGCGTTAAGTTTTAATAAAAAGTGACAAACTCGCCCTCACCGCGCGTATCGCTAATATCTGACAACATGGGCTTAGCAGATGCGCCCGGCGTATAAAAGATACTTCAAGGTTGAAGTTTAAAGCCGGGACGGGAGGGTGACACGTCCGCCTGGCTTATCTGCACGCAGGACATGGTGAAACACGCTGCAGGACCTCGGTAGATGTGCAGAGGTTCTGTCAGTGACGTGACGAACACAGGATGGAGTTCCGACACGCTACGTCGCTTTCTCTAACTCATACAGGCTTATTTGAAATGATTTATATTTATTTACGTGCATATTTATCTTACCCTCAGTGGGCAGCGCCACGGCCTCGCACCTCCTGGGTTGCGGGTTTGATTCCCACCTCCCGGGCATGTGGATTTTGCGTGTCCTTGACATGACCGGATAAGCGATTATGAGAAAGAGTCGGCTGAGTTAGCTCCAGCCTTAAGGATTTTTAGAAACGGTTATTTTGTAAAACACTCGTGTCAGAAAAAGCATACAGAGCAGAATAAATATTTTTACATTAAAATTTCATACCGGCAGATGGGGGGGAAAAAAAGGGATTTTATAAGCCTCCTTCACACCTACGCGCCTGGATGAAATGACAGAGTACAGCAAGTCTCCGCAGAACGAACGTGCAGTGACTCAGTCAATCAGAGGCAGTCAGCAGTCAAACTGGGTCACCGTGACCTACTTCTGAAAGATGCACGCCTGTAAACACGCATCAGTGCGTCGCTGCTGAAGCCCTTTCGACGTACCCCGCTCACTTAGGCACCGCAGATTATGCCCCCCCCGACCCCGTCGAGGATGTGACCTACATTGCCACAGCTGGTAAGGTACTGCGGTTCTACCCTCCATCCACCCAGCTCTAGGGGAGGTGGGTTTCCAAGCCACACATGCTGCCCCCACCAAACATGCAGTACCAGTAACAAGTTTGGACACACCCAAGCAACAAACAAAGGAGACTGATAGCTTCGCGTCACATGACCTGGCCACCTACCCTAAACACAGTAGAAATGGATTTGGAGGAGTGTGACCAGAGAGTGAAGGAAAACTGGCCAATGAGAGCTCAGCATAAATGTGGGACCTCCTTCAGCACAACTGGAAAAGCATCTCAGGAGGCCACCTCATGGAACTGGTGTAGAGGAGACAGTAGGTTCAGCCAGTCCCTGGAGCAGTTGGGGTTAAGGGCCTTGCTCAAGGGCCCAATGGTGGGATCGTGCTGCCGACCACGGGATTTGAACCAGCAACCTTCTCAAAAAACAGAGCTGCCTTCCCTACCCCAACAGATTATAATTTATACATGTTATTTTATAGTTCTGATGTCTTTATAATTCTTCTCAAATGTAAAGAATAGTACAAATAAACCTTTCTATGGGTAGGTGTGTCCAAACGTTTGATTGGTAGAGTATATACACATAACATGAATCTCACTGATTTGAAATCTATCCTAAAGTTGATTGTAAAATCGATTGACTTGATTGATTTACCAAATAGACTAAGCTGATAAAAACATAAAAGGATTCTTATGCAAGGATGATGATGCAGGAATGCTAAAAAAATGCAGAGAGCCTGTCCAAAAGCAGCTCTGTAGGAAAGAGAAGAAAGTAAGGTCAACAGAAGGACAAGATCAATCTTTAGATAACATCCTACGTTTGAGACAGAAGTTAAAAGGTCAAGATCCGATTAATTAGAGAAACTGGGAAACATTGCAAAACACGCATAGAGAAGCCAAAGGTCAAGAGGTGATCTGGAGTGCATGTTGACCTTGGTAAGTATCAAAATAGTTACAGACTCAATATCATATTAGCTGAAGTAAGCAATTTAATTGCTAAGGGGAACTAATCCTAGACATAAGGGTGAAATCATCTTTTGACCAATCAAAGTGAGATGTATGGATATGTCATGTGTAATTAAAATGTATATAACCAATGGAATCAAGCAACTCTGAGAGAAATCTTAGGCGTGACTTGGGTGACCACCATGTCTGGGGGGACAGTATGAGCTAGGGCAGGTTTTATAAACTGCCATTTTAATTAAAAAGACCTGGATTTCACTTAAGCATCGAGTTCTTGCTGTGCACTGATTGGTCAGTCTCCCATAATTGAGCATGTGCCACTAATGTTAATGTGAAACAGCTGGATGAGTCTTTCGATCAAGGAATCAAAATCAGTCAAAGCACAAGAAGAACTGAGCTAATTAGCCGAACACAGGAGCCTTTCAGTCTTAAAGCAGTTTGTAAAACCTGAAGCAGCTCAGTGTCCCCCTGACATGGATTATCTGGTCTCCCTAGGTGTGACTCCCTTTGCATGCAGAGTGAATAAACTTACCATCAGAGGTGGAAATTTCACGTCCAGAATGTACAAATCCAGACCAAGATTTTGTTTCAACCAACCAGTTGTCGAAAAAGAGTCACAGTTACAAAATACTCAACTGGTTGGTTGAAACAAAATCTTGGTCTGGATTTGTGCTTTCTGGATGTGAAATTTCCACCTCCGCCTACCAATCAAAGAAACTGTCCTCCTGCCTGCCTATGATACTTGCTTATTGTTAACCTGTTGAGATTTTTTCCACCGCACATGTGACCGCCATGTACACAGCGGAACCCAGGAGAGGAGATGACCGCCCATCACGCTTGACTGCCATACGCTGGCATGTGCTGAAACGGCTGGGCGTGGGAGCCCAGTCACTGGGACAGGAACAGGCCACGTCCAGGGAAGTTGAGTCTCCCTGCTCTCTGACCCACATGAGTCCCCCGAACGCCTGCCCATGAGAATTGATTCGTTCATGAACCCTGATGAATCACCCCCCCCCCCCCCCCCCCCCCCCCCCCCCCCCCCCCCCGGCGCCCCGCCCGGGCGAGGTACTGGGCAGGCGTCTGCTTGGCTGCCCGGGCACAGTGCAAGAGCTCCCTCTGCAGGAGGGGCAGGT
>JAODLD010000042.1:11101342-11124488 GCA_026781065.1 Mormyrops boulengeri | reverse complement strand
CCACATACTCTGGACCCCTGGTCTTCAACCTTTCCCCCTCCCTCTGGGAAGCTTGCCGTTCCAGCGATCACAACACTTGAGGGGGAATGCTGCATTTCAGGCTGGTTAAAGGCAAAAAATCTATTGTAACAACCCAATCGCCCCCCGCCCCCAAAAAAATTTCCTCTGACTCTGTGCGGCTGTTCGTATCTTTGGACCACTACTGCGAGATTTACCGTCTCCTTATCAAAGTGCAAGCACATTCATCTGAAAGCAAACAAACCGAGTTCAAATATATACACCCAAGATTCACTAAATCCCATTCCTGTTGAAATATTCCCTGTGACACAGCAGGTTGTGAGAGGAGCATAAAGCGCCGCTTCAGATGAAGAGCTACCCTTTGCCAAAACTATAGCAGGTGCTGCTCGGTGCATTTTGGTCCTGTTTAGTTGAAATCATCAAATTCACAGGAGTCAAGGGATTCGACTATTAAGAGACGTCTCAGAAGTAGTGTGATAAAGCCCTTGTTTTTCACCATTCTTTCACGGTTCCCCATTTGAGCCCCAAAAAACCTGCTAAACTATCTCCCACCCAGATTTGAAAGGGTAGCTGATGAGCAGAAAAGAGGTTTAACTCCCTGTCCAAATAAAAACACACACGGTGTCATTGTCAAGTGGTAAAGTTGCTGGGGAAAAAAACTATGACTACAGCACAAGGCTTTTAAATTCGATTACGTGTTATAGCTTGGAAACAACAGAATTATTAAAGGGATTGTGTGCTTGGGAAATCCAAGCGTGGCTGTTTGTTAGCACATCCCGTGTTTCGCTAAAAGAGAAAGCATTTTTTTTTTTAAATGAAGGAAGCTTTGGAGATATTTGTGCGCCAGGGGAAATTTCTTTTTCACCCTTAACAACGGGACTCCTTCTGAATCCGAAGTGGGTCACAAAAGGATTACCGCTTTTCTGACAACGCGAGACATCACACGCCACTCTGATCTTGCCCCAGAGTACTGCAGATTTTTATTGGTCTGCTGACAGCAAGTGACAAAGCTGCGCCAAGCATGGTGAGCATTCATTTGTGTCCTCTTCTCTTATCATGTACTGATACATTGTCCCTCCATCCAGCCAACCTCTATAAGCGCTTGTGCAGCCCAGGGTTACAATGAGCCTGGAGCCTATCCCAGGAAGCTTTGGGCACAAAGAAGGTGACACCCTGGACAGGAAACCAGAGCATCGCAGGGCAGATATACACGCGCACACACACAAAAAAGGCCAATTCACTTAACCACATGCAAGAGCAAACACAGAGGCCACGAGAAATCCACACAGAGCTGGGCATACTCTATAATTATCCAGTCCAATGCTAACCCTCAAAAGGCTCATCCTGGATTGAGTGGCGAGGAAGTCTAGTCATGCATAATATAAATGCATATGATCAGCAGCCATAATGAAAATGTCTCAGTTGTGATTCATATTAGCAAGGAGTCACCAAAACCAAGAAAGAGCAAGAATTATTAAGATCCTCTGAGATCTTAACACATCGGAACATCCTGTTCATGTACATTTAACTTATTTAGGAGACGCTTTTGTCCAAAGTGATATGAAAGTGAGGCAATACCAATGTACAAAGATACATGCAGTCAAGGAGTCAACTTGGCACTAGTGCAGCTAGGCTGAGTTTCTAGTAAGACAATTCAAGGACCAGAAGTGCAGCACAAGAACCTTGAAGGATTCAAGAGGCATTAGGTTGGAATTCATGAAGGAGATGGGTTTTGAGGTGTTTCTTGAAGGCTGATGAAACTGAATTATTAGCCAAACAGCCCATTGGTTCATCTTGTGGTCTCTGTTTTCTGAGAAGAATAACATGGCATGCCAATTACTCTTCAGTTTTTGTTCCTGGGGGGGTGGGGGAGGGGAGAACAACATCTCTGGGCATTTACGTCAGGTCGTAAAACAGGTGCCCGCCTTTCCAAGCCTTCCATTTAGCACATTAGCATTCTTAACTCCACAGGCAAATCCAACTGCTTGATTTTAACTCCGGATAAATTGGAAATGAGCTCTGTTCCCCGTGAATTATGCTGAAACGGGCTGAGAGGTGTCTGAACAGCCTGGATCGGCTCAGGGACGGAACCCACCCCCCTACATTTTCTAGGACTTCTTTCACCTCCTCTCTCTTTTTCTGCACGGCCCTGCAAACACCCCTGTTTGAAGTGTCGCTAGGTCAACACTCGCTTACGCCACACATCTGGACCCCAGAGCAGCAGCAGTCGCGTTAAGGTCACGGGGGGTCGGCCCATGTGTACACCTTGGGTAATCAGCGTAAGTGCCACCAGCCTGCTGGGAGATGAAAAGACAGTCCCTGTCCTAAGTTCAAAAGGGGTCAGAGGTCATTCAGAGGCTAAACACAAAATTACCAGATGAAAGGCCGCTGCTGGATTACAGTGCGGACAATCCGCCCCTTAGCACAGTTTGAGCGAAGGGTTATAAGCACTTATGACTCAGCATTTAAATTCTGAGAGCTTATTTTTGCTTCAGCCTTACCAAACACACAACTGCAAACAAACAAATGGAATATAAAGCTAGCCATTAATATATCATCTATCGGTACTGTTTCACTTTGGCTCAGTTCACTTTAGCATGACACCGCTATGCTGCTTTGTTGTGGACAAAAAAACAAAAAAAGATGATGTTCTTCACAGGCTGGTGAACGGCTTGTCCGCTTTGTCCTTTCTCGTAAGTTGCGGAGTAAAGGAGCGCCAGCCTCTTGCTGGGGGTGCTGGGAGCGACGGTGCACGGACACGAGCAGTGTGTGCGAGGCGGTGAGCCTGCGTCACGTCTGCACTGCACCACGCCTGCCTGGAGCAAGGCCCACTGAGCCTGGGAGGTGGGGTGGGGGGGTGGGGGGAGGGGGATGCAGACACATGACACACGAGCGACCATTAATGATTGATACTGCCTTCCGCAGCTACTGCATTACGTGGAGGGGGGGGCTACAGTTTACTCTGTGTGGTTGGAGTCATCGCCTCAAATGTGACATGCTTACTTCAGTCCATACGTTGTGTCGCCCATCAAGTGACAAATGGCAAGACTGGCATTAAAAGACTGGGGAGACTAACACATTTACCTTTGACGTTCTATTTACTAAATTAGAAATAAGTATATCTGGTATAAAGATATATGAGGGTAAGGATACATAGTAAACCTATTATTCTGATAATTGCTATAGAAGGCATTAATGACTGAAGTCCACTCACTTGCCACATAATTGTGTGTCTTAATCTATGACAGAATCCATTAAAAACGATTTTAATTTAGCTGTTCCGACTGAAAATTCCCAATTAAGCTACAGCTGAAATGTTAAATTCTCCCACTGTGGGAAATGGATTTAATCCCACCAGCATGTCATCTTAATCAACTGAAAATCTATGATCAGTTCCATGTATATCATTGCAAAGAGGATGTTTATTCAAATAGATGGGGAATCCTGTGCTAGATATATTGAAAACTGTGCACTGGAACTCAAGACACAACATGCATTGAGTTCTCATTTAGATCTTATTTATTCAGGAGATACTTTTATCCAAAGCTGCATAAATTTTTGTGTAACCAGGGTCAGACAGTCCCTGGAGCGACTGGAGATTAAGAGCCTCGCTCAAGGACCCAACAGTGAAATCACTCTGCAAATCCTGGGATTCAAACCTACAACATTCTGATCGCAGGTACAGTATCCTACCCTGCGGAGCTACCACCTCCCTGAAAAAAAAAACTTTTTCAATAAGGTTTCTCTAACCCTATTGAGGACTTTTGTACATGTCATCATTTCTGTGCAAACTTCAGATTCTGATACACCTTGAGAAACAGGCACATCTTGACAGATATACATGGACAGTCAGGAATCGGGAAATATGCAATAGCAAATGCTACATTTACAGCCTGTAATCTTGTTTAAATAACCAAAATGAAACCTCGTTTAGACCCCTATTTGGTGACTTACCCTGTCTCATTTATCGAAGTGAAAATAACACAAAACAGACTGCAGTACTTTCAAAGAGGAATACTTCATTCCTTTTTCAAACACACACTGATCATTAATCTTATCAGACACAACTTTTCCTTTAATTTCTATGTTTAGAAAAACGGTTTCACTCAGAGATAATGCAGCGGGACGTAAATTCAGCTAAGCCGGGCAGTTCTCATGTGTTGGGCAGTAGTGAGAAGTGGATCGTTCGATGTCACATAAAGGTGTACGCAAGATGTCACGCCACACGATCTGAAGGAGAAGAATTTCCTGTCCTCACATCGACATCTACGCTGAACCCAGGGGAATAATGGGCGACCTCGTTTTTGACGAGCAGGCCTTGCACCTTTCTGGTCTTCCTTCTCAGAGTGCCCCCCACACTGAATTTCAAGCCAAGCTTCCGCATCGTCCTCTTCATCTTTATCCACTTTATCCAGGGTTAGCGTCTTGACACGTCTTACATTGTTTCTCTGAAGAGCAGGAGGGTTTGATTACAGCTGAAATTTGTTCGCATTTCAGTTTCACATGATAGCGTAATAAAATACCTGTCTTGTGTCTTGTTTCATTCTTCAATATTTTTCACATATTTAATTTTTTAAAATATATTCCTATGACTGGGAGTCTTTGCCGCAGTGGAAATTGTCACTAGCCTGTTAAAATCAGATCCAGATAGACGCTAGAACTTTACCAAGCAGGACATACTGATTATTGCAGCAATTTTTGAGCTAATTTGTAGAACAAATTAAAATACAGTAATAACCATGTTTTGCACGTTTTGTGTTTCTAGCTGTATTTGACTTCTTCTGTGGCGTTTATAATGTGTTGAGTATTGTCGAAGTCAACAAATTATCATTCATATTGCAAAACAGAGTACGTACACAAATTGAGTCAATATTACCTTAAGAATGCCACCAAATAGATGCAGCAGACCCAGTAAATTATGTGTACCTCATAACAGTCGACTTTTTAGAGTGTATTTGGGGACCCCCTTGGGGATGAGATTTATCATCACCAAACTAGTGTTTTGCAGTGAAGCTGCCCATCATGTTCATTTGAGGGATGCAAATGACTGTTTTTGTGAGTCTACGCGATGACCTTCACCATTCATTATCAGGCCCCTTTCCCCCGACTGTTTGACAATAAATAATCGAGACCTATCAAAATTCACAGAACACACCCTTTATACTGCTCTTTAAAAGCTTCCTTTTAACTCCTTTGTAAGTGATTTTTAAATTAGTTTAATTATGGCATGTTTTGTAACAAAAAAAAAAGAAAAAAAAGAAAAAAAGATAACCATTCATTTCTGAGGCATTTTGTACTCCTGCATGAACTTCTTTGTTTCACCTTTTAGTTTGCAGCCATAATGAACTGATGTTTATAGCAAACACGAAAATCCCCGCTCTCGACGAGCAACTTTCGCCGGCAAACATTTGGTGGTGCGCTGCGCTGATCCTGCGGCCTGTGCTGGGGTCTCGCGGCAGGACACTGAGGCCTGTGAGATCAGTGCGCTGCCCCTGTTTACACGAACAGGAAGGCCTCTGTTCTGAGATGGGGCCCTTTGAATAAACAGTGGAGGAGAGAGGATGCAGCTGGAGCAGCCTTGAGCTTCCTAAACAAGAGGGACAAAAAAAAAAAACTGCGGGAGTGGAGGGGAGTTGTAGCAGTTAGGGCCCCCGGAGTGAAGATCTGGCACCTGGTGAGGCAGCTTTCTGCACTGACACTCCCCCTGTTGTAGATTTCATTAGGTAAAACCTAAGGGGGTCTTAACCTTGCCACAGAAAAACCCAGTAAAGCAATAATAGTGGAATATAGTAACGCCAATAATGTTATTTATCAACCTTTGTTCGCAATGTGTCAGAAAAATATTTTAACTGTGTCCCTCTTCATAAAATGTGAATCCTGAGGATCTCTGGTAAAACCATTGGAAACGCTTTGTAAAAGGATCATGGTGACACAGGAGTACAGAGCGACCTCCAGTCAGGTCAGACGTGCTAAGGACGGGTGAGCGGAACACGGAAAGGCGCCGTCTCTGGTGTGTGCTGGAGCGAGAGGTTTGGCTCGGCCAGAGGAACCCAGAGTCCACTGGGGCCTCGGCGCCTGGTCCCAACACCCCTCCCCGATGTGCTGACAAGGCAGCTGGGAGGAAGCCGCGCCGTAAAAGGACAGGCTAATGAAAGGTTACAAGAGGTCGACACTTTCGCATACCTCTCCGAGTACAAGGGGATGCCGGGTCACCGTCGGAGGGGCAAAATGTTTCACTCTCTGACACGAGGGGTGCAAGTGCACAAGGGGTCGCAGGAGAGGTCAAAGTTCAAACCCCTGGGTGTACCCATATCAGGTCAAAAGTCAGGAAAGGTATGCGGGGTTCCTGGTACAGGGGAGAGAATACCGTGTATCCATCCTGCGTGCATTTTTAGTTAATCACTGTCTGATAAACTTGCGTACAGTAGGCAGCACATTTTAATACCTCCACATCAAGTGGAGGTATTAAAGACTTAAAGAGAATTTTCATCGGCTGATTCAATAATTATTAATATTAGCTGCTGAGAACACAAACAACCTATAAATAACCTTGTATAGGTATAGATTTTACAGGTAGGCAGATATCAGTACATTTTTTTCCAGACATATTAAGTCTACATTCCCTATTGATAGTGTGAATCTCTCCTTTGTATTATCAAACTGACATCTGTTCCACTTATTAGCCAAAGGAAATTAACACCGACCAGCTGCCCAATCCACTTCCCCCACAGTGTTTTAGCGAGCAGCTGAAACTGTAGGAAGGCGCAGCGAAAGCTCCTACATCAGCAGATCCGCGCACTTTTCGTCGAGCAAAGCGGCGCTTCACACTAAATTAGAGCAGTGTGGGCTTTCCCACACCACCGCAGTCACTTCATCTAAATGCCCCATTTGATTCTGGCTCAGACGTGGCGAGATACGCAGGGCGAACGGAGCATCGTCATGCTCGTGTGGCTAGATCATCAGCGAAACCGAGAGCCCGCTCAGGACCGATATCCGAAATATGCAGCAGCCAATTCAACTCGAACACTTTTAATCGGGAAATGCCGCTCAGCACAGGGCACAGTTTTAGGTGGCGTATGATTGTAGAACCATCATTGGGCAAAAGCTAGCAATCTTTTCGATCGTGTGTCTATGGTTATAGCCCCTATGTTTGCACCTGATGCTTAATTATAACACGTTAATGTGTTATTCAGAAGACATCGCCAAACCTCTGAGTAAATGAATATGGAAAGACAGGCCTTATCTCCTCTGGTAGACATGGAGATATTTTTGCTTTTTGAAGAGTTCCTTCTACACAGAACCCATTTACCTCGGCCTGCATTTTTGTGTGGAGAGTCAGTCAAACCTGCGCTCATGATTAACACACGTAAAGAAGAAATGTGTTTTGGACCAAATGAAAGAACCTGGAACATTCCTGGGCGTGTGGCGGTATGATCATTCAGCCTGGGGGCCTCCTGTCAGTAGTGGTCACTAAGCTGTTAATCTAGGCGCCCCACACCAATTCGCATTCCGTTTGCAATGCACCAGCAAGCTGGAGGCCGAAAGATTAGCAAACTGCTTCATTACCTTCAGTCACACCGTGGCAAATTTATGATGTGAAATGCAAAAGCCTGTTTAGGCAATTTACAGAGCCTGGGCGAGGGGACAGGGAATCAATGGTTTTATGGCTTGGCCGAGTCAACACAGGGTTATGGCTGAGCAGAAATCATCCTGTTTGAAACGTTTTTTTCCCCCTCTCTGACCTCCGTGCCATCTCTCCAGCCACCCATGGCAGCCCTCTGAACGGACTCACATGGCTACTTGGCACTTCATTGGTGTCTTTTCAGAACTCTCTTTGCCCTCTGCTCAGACAGGTCCACCGCCAGACAATCGATTTGTTGGCATTAAGTGACACGTGACTAATAAGCCGATGACAAAGTGGACAATGTTGGTAATGAAGTGTCTGTAACGAATCAAAACCCTTTGCCACATATTCTGCTTATGGTGAGGTCAGGAATCTGCCAGAAACGGGCATATACAGAAAAGCAAAATGCATGGAGGAGAAAGATTAAAAAATGAACGCAGTTTACAAGACACTAAGAAGAAACACATAATGGTTGGGAGATTATAGGTAGATTTCTCTAGTATGATTTGTGTCACTTGAATGATTGTCGCCGTTTGGATTTGTAGGTGTCATAGCATTTCACAACCTTTAATTAAGATGCAGCCCCTATAAATGACAAAAAACTACAATGGTGACATCTGGTGGACGGGATGAGAAATGACAACTCGATTCTCATTTGTGATCCAGAAGAGGAAGGCCATGGTGATTGTGGCTTTAGTATCTCTCCATATATTCTGCTGAACTGGCCCATTACAAGATACGTAAGCCGATATACATCTATTAAATATTGCTGGTAAATTTGAGCAAGCTGTTCATCTCATTAACCCAGGAAACAGGCCTTTAGCATAACAGTTGCATCAATAATAATCATGCACTGAATGCTAACTGCATTACTCGAGAAATCACTGAACACAAAGAACAATAATCAGTTTTTGCTCTGATGCTAAAATGTACAGTTATTCCTTAAGTAACACCGATCAGTCTAACCACGGCTTTTCCTTAACCACTTACAGCATCCTGGAGCCTATCCCAGGAAACACGGGGACCGAGGCTGGGAACACCCTGGATGGAATTCCAGAGCATCACAAGATACCTGTATGTAATGTGATCTCCCTCCCTCCCCCCCGGTCATTCAGGATGTATCATCTATGTAATTAAGGCGTTTCAGTAATTTAAATCCAAATACAGTAATAAGGGGTGACACCGTGGCACGGTTGGTGGCACTGTTGTATCGTACTTCCAGGGTAGGGGGGGTTGAATCCAACTCTATTTATGTTGTATGTTCCCTCCCGCCCCCATCGCATGGGCTTCCTCTCACAGTCCAGAGGCAGATGGTCAGGTTCATCCCAGTATTAAATTACCCATAGTTCATGATTGTGGGTGGGCCGGGAGAGAGGGTGGCATTTCAGGTGTACCCCCGACTCGGATTCCCCTCCAGCCCACTTCAGGTTAAAAGCTTGAAAGACAGCTACACCATAGTCAATAACTAATATGCATACGCTATATGGCCAAAAGTGCACAGCACAGGTTTTTACCACTTTTCCATTTATTTCATAAACTGCGGATAACTCCCACCTGATATTTGATAAATATGAACTTTTTTTCAGAATAACTGCATAGTAGCCACTGTACATGGGAAGCAGTACTATCGATCTGCACCTTTGGTTAGAGATACACCAGAATGTCTCCTTTATTTGCCATTTGCACATACGGAAGTACAGGCACAATCAAGTGACTTATTTTCTTAAAGCCAATCTTGCTCCTTTTTAAAACACACACACACACACACACACACGTTTGCATTCATGGCTTTCTACGGGCTTAACCCTAATCCCAACAGTGACAACCTTATCCCTTCCCAACCCTAACCTTAAGCATAACTAACCAAACACAATGCAAGACTTTTGACATTTTTAGGCATATGTGTGTGTGTTATACATATATGGTCATATATGTTCTTTACAAGAATTAATACATAATTGCACCATCACGCCCTTTGTTTTCTTTGTATTTATAATTACATAGAAACAATAAAATTCAGAGAAATTTCAGCATGAAATCTGTTTCCATCTCCTACATTACTGGGCAAAAAACCCACAAGAAATTTAAACCGGACTGACATCTCACCTGTATACACCATCATACACCTCTGGCCATTGATTAAAACCAAAAGCCAAAATTACTCGCTGGCCCTATTCGAATTCTGGATCTCAGATGATTATCTGCTCATATGTAAAAGAAAACAAAGACATTCAAACTTTAAGAGAAACTCATGCTGATATCCGTTATAACATCTCATATGCATAACTTTCCACACAGTAAGGTGTCTACTTTACCTCTCAAAGTAACACACTTTACTCGCATTTTACACTTTAAAAATATATTGCCCTCAAAGTTGTACAACATAAGCCACATAATGATCATGTTTGCCCCCTTGATAGAGCTTTAGGTTAGATATTTATGGTGAACCAGACCCAGTATACCTAGAGCTACATAAAATTGCTTCAAATCAACACATTCTAGGCTAGCTGAGTCCGTCATGTTAACATTATATTACATTAAAAAAAAAGAATGCAGATTTATTGTAGAGAAAATTAAACAATTAGCCTGGAATCATATTGGCCTACACAGCTGCAGGTACCTAGTTGAACTGAATTTCCCAGAGGAACCTTCTGAAGGTAATAATGAAGTTTACCTACCTACCTACCTAGTCTAGGAAGCAAGATTACATTCAGCAAAGTATTACAGCCTGTTCACTGACGATATTTAGAGGTTATTAAGGAAAATGATCCAATGTAACATATTTATATGTGGGAAAAAGTATGTGAACTGCAAGGATTTTCAATTCATTAGAAGAGGAATCAGTTACAGTCAATGGGATGACAATCAAGTGTGAATGTGGGAGCTTTTATAGCACATACATTATCTGATCATTATCTGATGTTCACAACGCAGCTCGGTCATGGCTAGATTGAAGGAGATTTCTGAGGACCTCAGAAAAAAGTAGTTGATGCTCATCAGGCTGGTAAAGGTTACAAAACCATTTCTAAGGAACTGGGACTCCAACAGTCCACTTTCAGACAGATTGTGTATAAATGAAAGAAATTCTGCACTACTGTTGCCCTCCTTAGGAGTGGTTGACCAACAAAAATCACTCCGTAGTCCATTAGATCACAAAGAACCCCAAGGAAACCTCCAAAGATCTGAAGGGCTCTCTTGTATTGGCTAATGTCATGAGGGTGTTCATCAGCACATTGTCAGTAGAACCCTGAACAATAATGGTGTGCATAGCGGAGAAGCAAGGAGAAAGCCACTATTCTCCAAGAAGAACATTACTGCCCATCTAAAGTCTGCTAAACAGTAGGCAGATAACAATATATTGTGCGTCAATAAATCACGGTTCAAATTTCTAGTACTCTTGAATTACAGAAATAATTCCTAGCTTAGTTTTTCCTAGCTGTAATTACATTGTTTAGACAGCAGAAGGCGCAATAATTTGCCCTGCTCCCCTACCAGTAACCAACTAATGCAACCTGCAGAAGTAACACTACAGAATGGTGAAATGATTTTTAAGAATTATTAACTTTTTTCATTTTTAATAAAAGTAATATTCTAGTTAATGGGCTACAATATTTCACTCGATCCTTAAATGTTTGTAAATGACTATTGTTGGTTATTAAGACAATGAAACAAAAGTACAGATGCTCTTCTACGGCCGTTTGCAACTTGAAATGTTCGTAAGTCGTTATTCAGCATCATTTTAATGGCATATGCAAGTACAAAGAACTAGGATGTCGGGTGTATGCACGCTACGCTGCTGTGTGGCGGGAGTAGCGGCCAGAAGTCGTAGTAGGCGGAACTGGAGCGCAGAAAAAAAATATATATGTTGCGGACAGGAAACGGGAGCCCAGTGAACACAATTTGGACTTAAAGATCCTCTTCATTCGTATGTCTGAAAGTTCGTAAGTTGAATGTTCGTAATTAGAGGAGCCCGTGTATTCTGTTTTTAATTTAACAAAAGAAATATAAAAATTTCTAAAGAATGGGAAAATCAATGTTTGTTTTGGTTCTAAATTTTTCTTCATTTATTATTATTATTTTTTAATATTGCGGGAAAATTGAATCATGAACGCCATATCATGAATCAAACAGAATCCTGAATTGAGTGAATTGTTATATGCCTACTAAACACCATGTGGAATAGCCAGTCCAAAACAGACCCTTTAGGCTTGAATGGGAAACATCATGTTTGGTGCAAGCATTGCATTCCATTATAAGAATCTTATCTCTTCTTCTGTGAAACATGGTAGTGGCAGTGTCATGGTTCGGGCCTGCTCTGCTGCCTCCAGAGAGCTTGCCATCATTGATGGAACAATGCTTTCTGAATTGTGCCAGCAGATTCTACAGGAAAATGTCAGCGTAACCATCCGTGAACTGAAGCTCACGAGAAAGTGGGTCATGCAGAAAGACAACAACCCAAAAGAGACACGTGCTTCTACTGAAGAATGGTCAAAGCAGAGGAAACTTCTGATGCTTTTCCACCGGCATACAGGAGCCGACCCATAGTTACAGGGCGGGTCCAACTTGCTTTGGATTTCAACTCTAGAAGGATCGGCTCAGCAAAGGTGTTGCCGAATTTGGAGAATGATAGTGACGTATTCACTTACAATTATTGCAATTATTATATATATTTTTTTTTACTGTGTAGCATGTCTGTGAAAATTGCCGTGTTATGCAAGCATCAAATGCTAGCAGAATTAGCATTTGCTTGTGTAAATTAGTATTACAAATCCATTCCATTCAGCTGTTCTATAGTACTTGTTTGAGTAGGAGGTTGGACATTTTCAAATTCCGAGTTATTGGGAAGACATCATGATGTGCGATACTACTAATAATGTAAAATATGATACGGAATATATGCCTTTTCCTTCACATAATCCATGTGCAGAACACCGGTATCTCTGTGCATTTTGACCAATCATATGGTCATGACACAACCAGCTTGGTTTGGTCACGCTTTTGGCCATGTTAGCGTGGTTACGGCTCGGGTGTGGCTCAGGTACGGCTTGCATACTTTGCAATGAAAAACCGCCAGTTCTTGGTACAGGATGGACATTTCTTGGTTCTTGGTGGCAGTGGAAAAGCGCCAGTCATGTTTTGAAATGCTGGAGAAGAACCTGAAGCAAGCAATTAATGCGGGGAAGCCCACAAATGTCCCTGAGTTACTACCAATGTCCCTGTTCTGTACAAAGGGCTGAGCTAAAATTACACTAAGCCACTGTGCAGGACTGATCAACAGTTACCAGAAATGTTTAGTTGAAGTTATTGCTGCACAAGGGGTCACAACAGCTATTGCAAAGGTTTACATACCTTGTCACACACAAATACAGCTGAATTTTGAAATTCACATACACTTAGATTGAAGTCATTAAAACTTCCTGGCATTGTTTTGGGTAGATTTCCTGAAGCTTCCCACAATAAGCTGCTGGAATTTTGGCCCGCTATTCCTGACAGAACTGATGTATAGCAACTGTGTCAGGTTTGCAGGCCACCATGTCTGCACATGCTTTTTCAGTTCTGACCACAAATTTTTTGTATCAGGTTGAGGTCGGGGTTTTGTGAAGGGCCACCCCAGTACCCTGACTTTGATGTCCTTAAGTCATTTTGCCACAACTTTCAAAGTATCACGAGGAAGGAAAACTATGCCGACATATTGAAGCAACATCTCAACACATCAGTCAGGACGTTAAATCTGTCACAAAAAACAAAAACTAGTTTGACAAATGGTACAAATACAAATGTTCACCAAATGCCTGGAAATGCCAAATGCCTTTAGAAACATTCGACATTTCCATCCCTTTGTATTTCTTTAAATATTTTTTTTTCTAACGTTAATATGAGCAAGGTAACTGACAACGACAAAATCAACAAGAAAAAGAATATGAAGAAGATGATGATCATCATAGTGCGGATGAAGAATATACTCTTGTCACTATGGACATCAGGCATCAGTGCTGGATGACTGTCCTTCATACGTTTCATCACAGCAAGCTGGGGAAACTGATTTTTATTTATTTCCTAATTGATCTGACTGGCAGCTGTAAATACTCAAACAAGAGTGGAATGAGACAGGATTTACTAGCTCAGTTTCCAGGAGAATCCCCGATGTATTGCCGTAGTACTTAATCGGTTTTGCTTCATTTGAATGCGCAGCTGTATAATTAGATAAGAGTTTATAATTTATCTGAAATCGCTACTACTGTTACTGTCACAAGCTCCTACAAATAACCTCAACACTTTCAAAAGAGAAATGCTTAGATCATTAAAAAAATAAAAGGATTATATGATAGCTAGATATAGAAAGTAATTGCTCAAAAGTGTGTTTCTAAGCCCCTGGAAGTAACAGATACACGTGGAGTGTGCTTTATAAATAGGCGCGTTACTAGTTTTAACTGTATATTAAATAAATATTAATGACGTCTAATATGATACAAGCGGGCGAAACAGGCTATTTCAAAACAACTTTCAAAATTGTAGTCGTTTTCTTACGAAAAAAAAGTCACGAAAAAGCTTGGGCGTACATATGCAATTTTATAAATCACTGCATATAAATAATCCTGCCTGCTGTTCATAGACTTAATCAAGCTGAATATGGGTCAGATGCGTTTTAAATCTCCAGTCTTAATTTCCTTTTCCATTAGCTTTCGGTTTTTGTGAAGGACGACCGGGCGACGTTAGAAATACTGCCTCAGCCCCAAACTTTAACCATAACCGCCCACACTTCGGCGCGTTTCGGAAACCCGGAGCTGGTCACGTTCGGCGGCGGAAAGAAACAAGAAAAGCACGAAGAGCCCCGAACGTGCGGGCCCACTTTCTCCCGCAGGAAGTGGCGGGGAAAGTCCCGCAGGTCTTTCGCAGGCGATATTTATTTCTTTGGTTTATCATTTGATTAAAAAAGGTGATAAATGATACAAAAGAGCCCTCCTTCATGTGTCCCGCTTTATAAACCGTGGGAGATTTGGCTGCCATGGCATTTTCAATAAACCCATTACTCAGTAAAGCCATACAGGGCTGCCAGCGCTCACGAATCTTGCTCACTCTTTCTGACTCTCACGCTCGCACAAGAAGTCTTACAGCAAATCTATATTATTCCGTTAAAAACCTAAAATTAAATCAAAAAGAAATGGGGCAGTCTGCAAACACTACAGACTATTTACAAGGTAATAAAACTGTTACATACATGTAAATGCGTGTGCAGATTTGTCTGGAATCGAAAATCTCACAACTGATTAGCTTCATGCAAAATTAGCTTGTATGCAGAAGCAGCAGCAACAACAATAATCTTAATTAGACGACATAGGAAGGATAAAGGGGGAGTTGAACAGAAGAAATAGTAAATAATAACAAATAAAATGTGAAGAAAAAGTTTTAAGTACAAAAGTGGGGAAAAAGATGGAATACCAATGTTCCAGCACCTCTCAGCATCAGTGCCGTGTTGCAGCACCCTGGCCATTGCCCTGCGCATTTGATGCGACAACCCACCCACTGTCTTCAGCATCTGGAGTTTGACCTACTTCTGCACAAGACACAATAGAGGTCAGTAGCTGTGTCTGCCGCCTTCTGGCGCTTATCTGGAGCTTAGGCCTTTACTTTCTGTCCTGCGTGGGATGTACGAAACAGGATGGTTGACGGACCACATTACGTCACCCCTGATGAAAGCAGAGGTTCTGGTACCTTATCTAAAGCAGTAGATGGCTACTTAAATGTAAGTCGACCCTGCAATTTGCCTGGCAATTTCTGGCCTCCTAAATGCTTGCTGCATAAAAACGAAAAGCTTGCTCAGAATGGTGCATGCGCTTATGCAGCCCATAAACGTAAGCCATCGATGCAGCGAGTATTTTCGGAAGACGCGCAGGGGTTCAGGACTGAATCATAGCTTTGGCAATCCCTATAATGTGTAACGTTGTGTAAGGATCTTCCGTTTCCAAATATCCCTCGCTGATATAACTGGCCCCGTAATCAACCAACCGGTAGAGTACTATGTGATTGTTACTCTTTATGTTTAACTAGTTGGTTGAACCAAAATCTTGGCCTGGATTTTTACTTTCTGGATCTGAAATTTCCACCTCTGGAATTTCTGGCGTTGTAATATAATATTTGTTTTATAGTCCATTGCATAAATGTCTCATTTTGCAGCAAGTGTCGGAATAAGGGGCCAGTTATGTCAGCAGGGGATATTTGGAAACGGAAGATCCTTACACAACGTTACACACTATAGGGATTGCCAAAGCTATGATTCAGTCCTGAATCCTCTGTGTAATTCTATATACAGGAAATAATGTTACAAAGTAAATAATGTAACAAACAGTAACGCTAAAAGATTCCGCCCCCCTTTCAATTTGCATTTAATCTGCATTCACATCTACACTGAAACTAAGGTCAGATAAATTGATAAACAAATGTATCAACCTGCTTAATCTGATTAATGAATTTAATTAAACTGACATTTCCTATGAGTAACTTGTTTGTGACTTCTTATACCTTGTGCATTACACTGCGGCATGCTTTTTGAAAATTAAAAACCCATTTCAATCACACACCTGCAATCCTACTTAAAACAAGCGCAAGCAATAAATGTTATATAACTACAGCAATTTAATAGCAATTGCATGTAGATGTTTGCACTTAATAAATAAAACATTTTCATTTCTTAATTCCAAGCTTTAATTGGAAAAAGGCTGTCTCAGTTCTGGAGAACAAAGCAATAGAGAAAAATATTTGCTCAAGTTCAGCAGATTTTTAAAAGCTATCTATATTTAGTGAGAGCAGTTATACATGTTATGAAAAAAAAATAATGTAAGAAACTACAGTGAATATTAATTTGTCCTCCAGTAACCTTTGATGCAAGATCATAGAGGATTATGGGCAGGATTTCAGCCAGTGCTAATCTGGGGGAAAGAAGGCAGCTGACCAGTGAAGGGGCAGCTTTCCTGCACTGGAGCTGCACACTGTTACATTATATGCTACACTGGGATCTTGGGACAACGAAACGACTCAGCAAAATGAACCTCTTCTGCTTCTCCCTGGTAAAGTAGACTTTTCTGGCCTTCTAATGTGGGTGCAGTGGGGGGGTGCTGTCTTTCGAATATCATTGTGCTGTGCTGAAGATGTGTCCCCTGCATCAGCAGGTCAACTTGTTTCCACTGGCTTTAATGAGACTTGAGGATGCCCCGTATCTGGACCTTGGTACAAACTGGCAAGCTCGGTTAATTTTTAGTCAAGTGGCCTAAAGCATTCTGATAGCAGACATGTAGAGCAATGGTCGCCAACCGATCGATCGTGATCACCAGGTTGTCGGCAGTCGATTGTGACAATCAGACTGGCTTCCCCCATTCGCAAAGTCGACTGACGCAGCATCCCACACTCCACTGCAAAAAATACTGTCACAGTTAGGTAGCTCGCCAGATTATTTTATTTGTAAAAGTATCTCACTGTAAAAAAGGTTGGAGACCACTGGTATAGAGGTAAGATTACTTCTGTGTCTCTGTTTTGCATCCTAACAGCATCCAGCTGTCATTGTTCTTCAAAGAAGGGGCAGATACTTACACGTGATGTGAAGGAATATGTTACTTTTAGAAAAATGAAAATTCACCGTAACAGATACTGAAGGATGAGGTTTGCAGAGTTATAGATGAGTCTTGTTTCAGAGCCATTGTCTGAAAGTATTTGATTCCAAGTTCGTTGTTAGACAACTCACATGGGAACCCATAACCTGGGTAAACTGTACGGTACGGAAGGGCAGTGACAATCGGTAATTCCGAGCAGCTTTTGTGGCCAGATTACCGATGCCTGAAAAGACTGTTTTACTGGACAGGAGGCCTGCCTCACCCAACAAATTTTGATAATTGGGACTTACTGCATTTCTAATTTTTTTAAGTTGTGTATAAGCTAGTAACTTACCATCAGGACTGTATGGCCTTGTGTAAGATTAACTGTTGGTTATTTCATGTTGGTTATAACAAACAGTGCTAAGAAATGTTACGGAAACAACATTTCCTGCTGGGTTACACTGAGAGGTACATACTCAAAGTAGTAATTAGGCTTATTAAACCAAGTTAGCCATTTTGTCAGTACTGGAGATGATGGTACTTTTTATGGCTGAAGAAACTAACCACCCAGAGGCCCCCCAAGACCAGAATGGCGAACCGCTGTTCTACGTAAGTCAGTGTTTCCCAACCGGGTCCTCAGGGACCCCCAGACAGTCCATGTTTTTGTTCCGACAGCAGGGAGGGAGCAAAAATGTTGACTGTTTGGCAGGGAGCTGGGAGGAAGCAAAAACGTGGACTGTCTGGGGTACCCAAGGACCGGGTTGGGAAACACTAAACAAACTGCTCTTATTGTGCACTTTCCCTACTGTGTTTTGCAGGAAGGCTCTATGGAGAGTCTATATGAGCCAGTCAAGGAAGGCGACGACACACAGGTGTACGCCGTTCCCAGCAGGCCTTGTAGCAGGGAGGTCCTGCCAGACGAGGACACCAAGTGGCATGGCTCAGCAAAATCTGCTTCCATGGTGAATGCCATCACTTCTGCTGTGGTCACATTTACACAGGACTGTCCTTCATTTCAATGCACAGTGCTTAATAAGTCAGCCATAACCTCAATATTCACAGAGCATCATACCTCCACATCACTAAAAACAGAAAAAATGCCATTTGGATTATATATTACAGTCACATTGACCTTCTTAAACCAAACATTATTACTTCATAGCAATCATACAATATTAATATGGTATTTATATTCATTACCATCCACCTGGCTAGTTTCTAGTAATGCAAGTGGTTGAACTGTGTCGTATTTTACGCAAATCCGTGTTATGATAAAGATACGTCTTTAAGCGCATGAGCAAGTTTACCCTGGGTTTTCCATTCGCTTTTCCCCACAATGAACACCAGAAAGTTGATGCATTATCGTCCAGCTTCCACCTATACTTCTGCTAAATAAAAAGGTACGAAAATGTAATCTGGTGCTGGTCTGTATAATGAATATTTCTACGCTAACAGATAATTTGAGCCTAGCCAGTTAAAGATGTGGACGGAGTGTCCTAGACAGCACATCCGGCCTTTGCAGGATGCTCATTAGACAAACTGAGAGCCACTACTCCTCCTCAGCTGAACAGGAAACAAACACAGTGGGGGCATATTCACTCTTTTCCCACAGAGCTGATGCCGCAATCGAACCCACAACCAATGCTGGTCTGAATCGAAGCTTCACTGTTTTGCACTGCGCTTCTTCACAGCGTATGATTGCCATTTAAATATTTACCTTATACGTGCAGATGCAGACAGATGCACAGAATAAATACTTCTGAAAACATTCAAATGTGTCCCTCTTACTTCCCTCAGGAGCATTCCCGATTTCACCATGACGGTTCCAAAAAGAAGAAGATAAAGTCAGTTTTGTTTCTGTTTTTGTTCAGTTTTGTTTCTTGTAAGTTATCCAGACAGGAGGAACTACTGAAGGAACAAGTAATGAATACCACATGTGAAATCTTATATTTTTCATTAATGAATCACGAAGCATCATGATGAGTTACTATATTTGTTACTATATCTGTTAATACTGTAAATTCTTGTGAACTACTGAAGGAACTACTAGGGAACTACTGAAGAAGTCATGAACAACACAAATGAAATAATGATGAACAAACGCGAGATCAGTATGACGCACAATTTATCTCGATGATGAACAAACACGTGGTCAGTACTCAAGTAGCTACTTCATATATCCATTATTTGTACTTCAGTAGTCACTACTAAGTATTTGTGCCCCATCAAGAAAAGCTATTGAAAACTCTTTTTGTGGCATTCACAGCATCAGAGACTCCCAGTTATACTGGATTTTTTTTCCAGTGCTGTGAAAGCTTTTTGGTCTTATATTTAAAAAATATGCAGCCGCAACAACTGAGTCCCTTAATGCCCATTCAGATTTCACAGGTTTTATTATGCAGTGTTTTAAGATGTTTTTTAGATGGGCCCTCAAAGCCAAAGCCATCCTATTCACACGTTTCCTACAAATCCTGAACCATTTTCTATTGGATCATGACAATTACAGAACAATTCCGTTATAAGCGACTTAATCTGATTTTTGTGCGCTTTGCATTGTAAGTATGCTAGCTGGGCACATTAATATTTAATGCGGAGTTTTTTGAATATTTGTGCACTATGATGGCTCATAAGATAAACTTTCCATTGACCTTAGCGAGTTTTCATCTGAAATGAATAATTAAAGTGAAGATGAGAGATGTTTGATAAGGTCTGCTTCACTCATGTTAGGACTACTAACAGTACAGGCCCATTAGAGTTCTTATCACTACCAAGAAAATGAGTAAAAGTATGGACTCATTTCGGTACATACCACTGTTATATACACTTTGGTTACTGTCATAGAATCATAAAATGTAGTGAATCTATCAACCCCCTGGTGTCATGTCTTAGTAACGTAAAATGCCATAAATGAATTATCCCAGACTATAAATTCACAAAATACGATAATTTACATTCTTTTCTAATAAAGGCGTCTCTTTTATTTGACAAAATAAACCGGCCCAGCTGTATCTAACAATAACAAACTGTGGTACTTGCATGTGTGAATATGTTTAAAATATGAAAATGATGCCAGTTCTATTAATCTTTTTCTTGCTTTAGGACCTTGACGCCAAAATCAACATCGGGTACAATAGGTGCGTATTAATAACTCCATTGTTTGTTTGTTTTTTAATGAATAGCGCCTTGATTGCTCAGTGAATTTAATCAAAATAAGAATCACTGTTGTGACACATATGCAATTTGACATCTGGTTAAATTAGATGAGGAGGTGCATCAGGCCAACAGGCAAGGTGTGGACTTCAGCAAAAAACGAAGTGAGCAAGCAAAAAGTTCGGGGAACATTTTACAAATGACTACTGTCATTTGAAAATATCAGCGTTCATCATTCAATTCGTTGTTTATACTCAAGAATTTAATATGGAAAATATTAATATTGCAAACATGATGACTGCTGCACACTGTGACCCACTTTGAGTCCATTTCATTTTCGGAATCCATTTGATTTATGCAACCCCCCCCTTGACAAATAAATCCTTAGTGGAGTTTGGTTTGGGTCCCCCTGTTGCAGATGACACCTCCTGCTGCCATAACATTTACTGGCAAGCACCCAAGAAGGGAGAGGATTTAGTTCTCATCAGAGGCAATCAAAAAGGAGGTAGAGTGTCATGGTTTTCCATACGGTTTTCTGTTCCTGTAGATGATGTGAGATTTCCCAGGACATTGGTAAATCTCACAGAAACCGCTTTACTCACTGAAAATCAAATGAACTAAAGCCATAACTCTCATTCATTAAAAAAAATTAATACAATAAACAAAACAGGATTATAATGCTGGCCAGGTGGTATATGATATAAATATTCACCTTTAGGGTACAATAAAAAATAGTTTGGAATTTGTTCTAATTTGTATAGGGTCTGAAAGTGTAAAAAAAGCAGTGCATCTGGGGTATAATTACTGAAATTATTAAATGCAAATTACAGCATGCACAAACGGAGTCTGGGGCAGTTATTTGACAGAAATAATGCAACGTTTCAGAAATGTGGAAGGACGCACCACGGACTGAGCCCAAGACTGAAGAGAAAAGGATGGACCAGCTGACTTCCAGAAGGGGGAAGAAGGAACTGGTTGTCGAGGTAGAGGAAGTAAATGTTTCATTTAAAGATATAACTACCTGCAATGGTTCAGAAATAAATCTTATGGCCAGAGGGCACTCGTGGTGTTAGTGAGCAAAAATGGTCTATCAGCGGGATGATAACTCTTCTCCAAACCTGACATTATCTACTGTTTTATATCAGTACGTTAACAGGCACAAAAAAAAAATCTCCTTAGAATTAACAAGCAGCTTGTCCTTTGGGGACAAACAGACTTCACGCTGCCTTCATAATCCGTGTAGTATGGCATTTTAAAGCTGCTCACGAACAAATCTCTAGTGATACCACACAGACGAAGGGCAGACCTGTCAAGATAAACATGCGGGTTTGGAAACTCTCAACAGTACGCTGACTGGATGGTGCTGCGTGTGCTGCATCATGAAGCATCCTTGGAAAATTATCTACGCCAAGGGCGTATATTTAGGTATGGACAGTAGGGACATGTCCTTACCAATACTGTGGGAGGACTGGGTGTATTTAGTGGGTGGGGGGTTGAGGGGTGATTTGGCCCCTATCAATGTTAAGACCAAACTTACGCCCTTTATCTCTACAGGGTAATAAGAAAAACACAGTGAAAAAAGGCGAAAATCATGCATCCTGTATTCTGTAAGGTAGCATATGCCGAGGATTATGGTGCACACTCAAAATAAGACAATGTTTAAAAATTAAGATACAGAACTGAATCATTAATGGAATTCGAGGGTGACAAGGATATTTGGATATTTTTATGTTCACTTTCAGCCGACGCTTTTTTGTAGGCATTGTAATTGAAATTTCTTATGGGATAACATTAGTATTCCGATTCTGATAACTGGATATTTGTTTTGCTTTTTTTTAATTTTCTTTTGTTGTTAGGTTGGAGGTTTTCAGGCATGGACCCCAAATTGGGAGAGTCCACATAGCGGTCAGCAAAAACCGGTTAGTCTACACTTCTGGGCATTCCGGAGGGGAACATCCTTTAAGTTTCGTAATGTGGCCATCCTGTAATGCTGAGCAGAAGGCCGGGGGTTGGGGGGCAAATCCTTTGCCATACAGCTGTGAATGTGCTGTTTAGTCTCGGTGAAGGTGGAGCAGTGGGAAATTTGTAGAACATGCTGACTAGCCTATGTGGAGAGCAACGTTCCATCTATCATGTGAATCAGAAGTAACAATAAGAGTGTACAAGTGTTCTTCAGTCGAGGGTCTACCTTTGGCCTACCAGCTACAATCAGCTGGCTCTTGAGTATAATCACCTATGTGCACTTGGGCGAAAATCTCTGCTGGCGTAAAACCGTGATGTTGTGCGGCTGCCATTTTTGCATCTGTTCTAACAGTGACTCCCACTTAAAAATGCTTAAAAATATTAGCGCCCACAACTGAATTAAATCCTGCCCAACGTTAACATCTTCCATGAGCTGAGAGTACGGTATGTTCTTTCTGAAGGAAAAAAAATGAACTTACATGTTTATCTCTGAAACAGACGATTCTTCACGAATTTCAGGCTGGCCATGCCTTAGTAGAAATGGCCAACTCAAGAGGTAAAACCAAGATGGCCCAGAATGCACCACGTGTAAAGAAGGCGGGGAGTAAAAGCCATAGGAAGAATAAAAGCGTCATTGAAAATAATGGTAATTTCAAAGAAATGTCCTTCTCTGGAGCAAGTAGCACATTGACTAAGGATCAACCTTTCTCCTAAAGCTACAAAAACAATTGGAAGCCATAACAAGGAATTAACTTTGATCAAATTTCTCCAACTGTAGCTCATGTTCAGGACTGCAAACCTATGA
>JAODLD010000042.1:11090571-11101242 GCA_026781065.1 Mormyrops boulengeri | reverse complement strand
TTGGAAGCCATAACAAGGAATTAACTTTGATCAAATTTCTCCAACTGTAGCTCATGTTCAGGACTGCAAACCTATGAGCGAGAACCTTGTGGTGTCTTGCATTAGCATGGCCCGAAGACAAGAGAAGAAGCCATACACAGAAGCCCCAGAGCAGGCCCAAGAGCAGCCCTTCCTGGCCTTGGACCTGTGGTGGAACACATCGGCACCCCCTGGTCAGCAGAGCTGGAGCAATCTGGTTGAGGGGCCCCTCCCTTGGAGTGCCAGCTATCATACCTGCCGTCGGGCTCTCACAGAGTGCCAAGTGTACGCCGGTGACTTCACTCTCCCCCGCAAGGACTGCCACTGGATGTGTTCCGGCGAGCATCCACCCCCCTGCGTCATGCGGTCCATCACCGACCTGGATTTGTACGACTCCAGTGTAAGTGAAACCAGGGTTAGGGCTCGCCTTGAGCTCGGGAGCATTTAAGGCAGGGCACTTCAAATCTGGCCCTCGATTCCAAATCCAGGCCATGTGTTCAGTCCTCCCAGGTAGTTAGTTTAATAATTACTGATTCTGATTGGCTGGAGGCTTCACACCTGGCTTATGGGTAAAATCAGCAGAGCTTAGATCGTGATTTGAATAGCTCTGATCTGAGGTCTTATTAATCCAAACCTTTACAATACAACTGAAAAGGCTGGTCTTAGACACAACCTTAACATAAATAAATTAGAACCCTAAGCGGAGATTTTATCCCGCCTGATTGCATGCTGACTGGATTAGGCTGCATTCACTTTGGGGAAGGTCACGCCCATCTGGAACAGCACTGTGACCTCATTGGTGCAACCGAACAGATGATATTCCTTTTTGTGAAGGGACAGCCAATGAGCACACAGGTCTTGAATCAGCCCTGTGAGATTGTGAATTCTCGTTGGAGAAAATCCATCCACTCATCCATTTTCTGTAACCGCTTGTCCTTTCAGGGTTGTGGGGGGTCCAGAGCATATGGGCACAAGGCAGGGAACAACCCAGAACGGGGCGCCCACCCATCTCAGGGCACAGTCACACACCATTCGCTCACACACCATTCACTGACACACCTATGAGCAATTTGGTAACTCCAATCAGCCTCAGCATGTTTTTGGACTGTGGGGGGAAACCGGAGCACCCAGAGGAAACCCCACAATGACAAAGGGAAAACGTGCAAACTTCACACAGGGAACCTGGGCTGAGACTACAACCCAGATCCCAGAGGTGTGAGGCTAACCACTGCACCACTATATCCAATCAGCCTGGTATACCTATCTACCCATCTTCTATACAGTAACTGCTTATCCAGTACATGCTTGTGGTAAGCCTGGGGCCCATATGAGGAGGCAGAGGGTGTGAGGCAGACGAGAATCTCAGTCCATTACCAGACAAACTCATACCACACATGGACAGTTCAGGTTCAGAAAGTAAAAGTCCAGACCAGGATTTTGTTTCAACCAACCAGCATTAAGAGTCACAGTCACAGAGCGCTCAACTGGCTGGTTGAAACAAAATCCTGGTCTGGATTTTTATTTTCTGGACCTGAAATGTCTGCCCAAAATCTTACACTAAGGGCAACTTGGAAATAACAGTTTGCAAAACTGCTTGTCTTTGGCCTGTGAGAGGAAACTCACATGACCATGCAGATGCCACAAACCCGCTGAGCTGTGTATCAACTTCAAATAAATAAAGGCTGCATTTAAAACCATATAGTCAAAAACTGGGACGCAGACGGCGATTTTGTGGATTTTTGCAGTCTCTTTGCGGAAATGATCTAATTAAAAATAAGAGAGCATGAAAAACAGTAAATATCCAGTGTTTAATATATATAAAAAGGAGCTGTACTCATTTTTTATATTAAATATTATGTCTATGGATATTTTTACTTTAGGATTATTGAAAGCAACATAAAAAGATTGTAAAGAAATAGCAATAGCAATACAGCTATTGCCACAGTGGTGTTGTTTAAGGGAAATTACACTGAATTCATGCACAATAGTCCTATTAATGTAGCTAGAAAATGACTGAGCGAGAATAAGGCCTTGAATTTAAAAATGCCTTTTTAATAAGACAAATGTCCCAAGATCTGGTAGAATTGACGTGGTTTCCTTTTTATAATGTTTTCACACGTTATCAGACAGCATTTTTGCCATAATCGGCAGAAGTCAGATTTGACTTGTTACTGAAGTGTTGTGCACCAAGGGTTCTGAAGTCACTGAGTGCACTGAGAGTGAGGTAATCGAGGAGGAAATTTTTGCAACACTGTAATTTACCACCATCGGCTCTTCCTGTAAGCACTGTCGAGGCCTTGGGCTTCCTGAACAAGCTTGTCTGGGGTTTTGAAAGACTAGAAATGATGAATGCTAAAAGTTCTAGTTATGAAACCACTCTTCTCATCTTCTAAATAATTATTTCATGACAAGTTACACTGTCCCACGCAGGAGAGAAACGTTAGATACACCGATACTGAGACTGACAAAAGTGGCGTTTTGCCTTTTGCTTTAGGTGTGGATTTTGTAGCCACTGAAACTGTCACACTCTGTTTTCTTAAAGATCAAGCACAGTTATAGATATTTTGCCACGAGATACAACAGAGTCTAAAAGACTCTATTTCAGTCACAAGTCAATTCTTTTAACATGAGCTGTTACTATGTCTTGTCTTTATAGGGCAGTATAGTTTAGTTATAGTTTAAAAAAGCTTTGTCACAAATAATGTTACAGAGCAGTGTGCAAACATACCAGGCTAAAGCATACAACCAAACACAGGGCCTAAAATATTGTTGAGGTGCATTGCATCATTTTAGTCAGTAATACTACCTCCTAGATTGGTCGTTCATTGGTAAATTTGGGCTCAGCAAAGGTAATGCAGTTGATTTTGTGTTGTAGCCAAATGGCAGATCACAGAATGCTGATTTAAGCAGTTGGAGTCTGGTTTTCCCCCATTGATTCACAGTGCTCAGAGATAGGTAGAATACTGCTTTGCGCACATCCTGTCCGATTTGAGGAAGTGGCGAGATGGAACTGTTTCCATCTACGGCTGCTTTAAGCACTCGCTGGCGGCTGATCTGTGTCTAGTGCGGTGGGGCTCCGTTTCAGTCAGACGCCGCTTGCTATTTTAACAATAAAATTCGTGGCCATGCTTCAAAGGAAACCATCCAATGTCTCAGACAAAGCAAAATCCAGCAAACCAAAGGTAGGGAATTGCAGGAGAACATTATTCACATATTAGTCAAATTATGATGCTTTCGTGATTATAACTGGTGTTGTAATTAGCTTGTAATTTGAGTTTGTCAATCCTGTCGCACGATTTCAGGTTGAAGTGTTCAGGTCTTCTGTCACACCTTCTAAACTTCACCGACTCTGTGGATTTCATTATACATGGCGTTACAGAAATGCAGCCTTTTCGAGGATTTAGGAGCCGTTATTTTTCCTTTTCAGCGAATTTGAGATCCCACTAAGGCAGAGTGTGGTTTAATGTCTTTGCAAGAATGCTCTGAACTCAACAGTGGTTTTATGCATTTCAACTTTTAATAAAGATGAAGATTAAGAGTATCTGGCCAGATAGATGGGATCAGCACTTGTGATTCATGGACTTAAACTGAATGATGATGCAGAAAAGTCAGTTTTAAGTTAGATAAGACTGTGGAAAATTTGTTTCAAAAAATGAACTAAAAAAGTTTTACTACTTTTTTCATTGTGAGTCTGACCACAGTATTAAGGGGATTATATTATTGCAAGATATAATTATGTCAGTGTTCATTTAAGGCAAATTTATGTTTACTACCAAATTTGGGAATGAATTCACAACAGCAGAAAGAACCCAATGGAATTCTCGATCCTACAAAAATGCTGCAGTGTGGTCATACTGTTCAGTAAAGAACGTCACTGCTATTAAATGTCTCTAATGTCATAATTACTAGTCACCTAGAAGAGGACTTTTTGCTAGTAAATTTGCAATGTGCAAAGGGGCTTTCCTGAATTGACATACATGATCCACATGTTAATGTCAGCATTACACAGTTTTAGCAATTTCATCTGCAAAATGCTGATCGCGCTGATCTTTTCCCAGCGTTCCACCAGCTTTGGAAAGTTTGAAGCCTTCAAACACCATCCATCCCCAGTGAAGACAGAAGATGGAGGGACAGGGGTATGTTCATGAATTGTTTTTAATGCCTTTTCCCCGTCAATCATATCCAAGACCAAAACACTTATGCGCGCATTATAGGAGATCATCAAAAATGTCCTACTTGTATAAAACATTAATTCGGACCAGGCTATTATCCTCAGTCATCATGTTGAGAATGCATAAAGACTTAAGATGGTCTGAGACTTCAGCATCTTGGTAGGTATCAGAGGAAAACAGCATTGCATAGTACCATGTCATTTCTGTGACTTCTATAAGAAGTCTTATCTCCTTTCACTTTTTATATATCAAAATTCTTACATTCTGGTTGATGCTCGTGTCCCTGGCCGTGTGCATGTTTACATAGGAGCATGATGAAAAGTCAGGTGACGAGAGTGACCAATCAAAAGCCGGGAGCCTGGGAAAGAAGATGAGGGCCATCTCTCTAACTATGCGCATGAAGATGTACAAGAAGCACCCGAAGGCCTCTGATGTGACGGTGAGTTAGAGACCAATAGAAAAGCTCGATTCCCTCAAAAGCTCTTGCAGAAACGGCCTCTACTTTAATTTCTCAAGAATCCTGTGTCAACATACAGTGTTTTGAAACAGCTAAATTAGGCACGGGAGAGGAACATGCGTTGATAAATGTACCACTGAAGTCACAAAAATGTTGCATTAAATGCTGCCTAAACAGAACATGAGTCAACGTTTTACCTTAGTAACATGAGATTAGCTGCAGAACAGCTCCAAACCCTTCAGATACATTCCGAAAGGTCAAAGCACTTAATTAATGGGCTACAGTCCCTGTAGACTGAATGATTCATCCATCCACCTTCCAACCACTTATTCTATTCAGGGTCGGGGGGGACGACGACCTGGTGGGTGGCGTGTGGCTCAGTAGGCTAAGCCTCTGTGCCTGTGATCAGAAGGTCGTCTGCTGAAGCACCAGCCTCGGCAAAACAGTCACGTGTCTGTTGGCCCCCTATGCCAAGCCCTTACCCCCCGCCCCCCCAGCTTCAGGGATATTGCATGCTATGACCCCCAAGCTTGCTCTCACCTGCCTGTGTGTCACACTGGGAGCAAGACAGGTTAGGCAAAAAGAGAATTTCCCTATAGAGACAAATAAAGTACCACTTTTATACTATTAGAAGCCTAGGTTCACCCTGGATGGGATGCTGGACCAGAAGGTACATACATACCAACACTCACACACTATGGGACAGGTGCCAGAACCCCATGTTATATAGGGAGAACATCCAGATTTCACACACACACAGAACAGAGGAAGGTCTGGAAGCCACAGCTGCGCAGGCAGCAGTGCAGTCTGCTGCACCATCATGCAGTCCCACCGGCTTTGGTGGCCCCTTCACTGTAGCCGTCAACTTACATGGGTTCTGATTCAGAGTGAAGACGTAGAAGGAGACCACGAGGACGACGCGGGCAGCCATCATCACTCAGAGGAGGAGCATCTGAAGACCAACTCTGTGGAGAGCCTCCACAGTGAGCAGAGCTCGTCCAGTGAGTAAACACAGAATTTCACAAGAGAGCAAATAAAGTTTATTAACATTGTACAGCAATTCATCTCCTGACTGTGCTTGTGTCTATGGCTGATGCTCAGGGGGTGTTACCAGTGGATCCAATCCTTCCAGTAACAGAGACAGCCTAAGACACGAGCATGACAGCCCCTACACGGGGAATTTCTGTGGAAGAGCCAGAGTCCACACCAACTTTGTTCCAAGCCCCTACGACACCGACTCCCTGAAACTGAAGGTAGTCAGATTCTCTGTACCGTTACTGTACCCTGCTTTAATGTCATTAATAACCAAAATGAAGCAAACATCCTGAAAGACTTTGATTTCCTGTTGATATCAGGGTCAAAGGACTTTGCAAGGTAGAGAAAAAGATTGTTTGACAAGCATTGTGTACTAGGATAACAGCAGTGATGTAATCGTAAAATAGCTGCCAAACCTTGAAGAGCCCAAGCCACTACGTGTGAGCACGCTAACATCTTGACTGAGATGTAATGAACCCCCACCCCAAGAACTGGAAGCTCATTACTCCCTGTCGCCTTCTTATTTTTCACTTGCACTTTATGCTATCATTTTGCACCAGCACTTCGGTACATACTGGTTCACATTTTTTATGTCATTTTCTATGCTTACAGTCCTAGACCTGCTAAATGGCCTTTCGCTGTTTTTAAAAGACATTGACGATAAAAAGGGCTATTCTCTTGTAATTCTATTGTAGTTCTAATAATGTACTTTTTTGCTTCCCCTTAGGAGGGTGACATAATCGACATCATCAGCAAAACACCCATGGGAATATGGACAGGCATGCTGAACAATAAAGTCGGCACTTTCAAGTTCATCTACGTCGACCTCATCGATGAGACGGTCACCGAAGAACCGAAGATCAGGCGCAACAGGCGGAGCAAGCGACCAAGGCCGAAGACACTACAGGAGCTGCTGGAACGTCTCAATTTGGAGGTGGGGTTGCGACATAAACTTTACGCTCATAACCATATCGACCACACTGCCCCCTCAGACCCAAGGCAAGTGGGATTCACACCCACGTACCACTTATAGTAGGAGTAAAGTTTGATTAAAATCTCACATTTTACAATTGGAAAAAATAGATAACACGTGAGATAACTCGCCTCCCCCCCCCCCTTTTGCAATACCTAATAATATCACCCACCCCCCCAACCTCTCTGAAAAAAAATGCCAGTTGCAGCAATTTGGGCACCTTCTGTTTTTTTTTTTTTAAATATCTTTTTGTGAAAATCTCACAGGAGTATGCCTCATCCTTGCTACTCAATGGCTACCAGACAGTAGAGGACCTCAAGGATTTGAAGGAGAAACACTTGATAGAGCTGAATGTGACGGATCCAGAGCACAGACAGAAGCTTCTGGCTGCGGCGGAGTGTCTACAATACCCAGAGAGTGAGCACCGTCGATGTGGATCTGCTGAGGCATAAAAAGAGGAACATGAGCCTAAAAAGGAAGGAGCGCAGGAGTTTAAATTAGGAAATTTATGAATCATTTGTCCTGATGCTTAAAATTGCTAACTTAGCATAATTAAGTGGCGTCACAAAGACAGAACTGCAGACAATGCACAGAGGAAGTGTTTTCTAGGTTGGATGTCAATGTCCAAAGTGTAGCTTTGAAGTAGAATATGTTATTGTTTTCTGTAGCCTTCGTATCGTCTCCAGCATAAGTGTTGTCTAGCTTAGCGGTTGAAACCGTGTTTAACCACAGAGAGGCCCGGGTAGTGGTTGTTGCAAGATCTTAGCAAGCTGAGATATGACCCTCTTGTCTTTTTTCTTTTTTTTTAAACTTCGTTCTTTAAAATGCATAATACATTTATCGAAATTAATATGTTACATATGAACCAAAAGGACACATTGAACTTCTGAACAGTAAAATACACAACCGAAATATAACTGTCACTCAGGAGAGAAATAAACCAAGACACTGAAAATGCACAGGTACATCGGTCCATAACTGTAAAGACAGGCTTGTGTTTTGGGCAAGACTGGCAAAAAGTTTTTTTTAAATAAGATGAGGTATACTATGAAATACATATCATTTTTGAAAAATCCTTTTTATTAATGTGTTTTATATATGTCCATTTATAGAAATTGAGGTCTGGGAACAGGATGACATTTAATTATGATGCAAAATGCACATTATAGGCAAAGGGGCTTTCCTGAATTGACATACAAGATCCACATGTTAATGTCAGCATTACACAGTTTTAGCAATTATATTGCAAGAATAATATTGTAGCATATGAGGTCGAAGAACACCGGAAAATGAAAGTTTACTAAGACAGGATGTTGTTAGCTGTTAATAGTAGGCCTAAAGTACACACAAGTTGATTCTGAGATTATTACATGGCCTTTGTTAGGACGCAACAAGCCAGTTAACTAATTCATTAATATTTTGATAGGCTATTTATTTATGAAATAAGATTTAGCAACAGAAAACCACAAACACGCAGGAATACATAACTCCAGTGGCAGCGAATATGAGTAGAAATTAACAAATCAGGAGGCCCTGACATGCAAAGTGGCCTTAACATTCAATGGATGGGTGCAGTGCGGAATAACTGTACACTGGGCCCTGGGGCAAACATGGGCCATGCCCCTCCTCTTTACAAATTCACACCTAAGGCAGATGAGTACCCATCATGCACTGCAACAAATTACAAACTATTACATTTCAAAATTGTTCTGTGTTATGATTCCCACCATAATGGGATTGTATGAGAGAAATGTGAGAGTTAAAAGTAGCAGGTGACAAGTACATATAATATGGGTGATAACAGTGCCTTAATCCTTGCAAATGTTTTGCATGCATGTGAGATTATAGTTGGAGAGGAACCTTCGATGTCGCTGACGGGGTCTGCTCCACTTAACACTCCACCTCTGGAAGGGGGGGCTTGAAAAATAAAAGTATAGAACAGGCAGGGCTGGACTGGCCATTTGGCAAATGGGGCATTTTCCTAGTGTGCCCGTGAATATGTGGGCCGAAATAATTTAGTACAAAGGATCCCTGCCCCCCTGGCAAAATTTATCATGGGGCCGCGAGGGACCCCAAAGTCTAGGGTCGATCTTTAATCCCAGTTCAGCCCTTAGCACAGGTGGTATTTTTGTCACTTGGAGTGTGCTATACGATTAACCGATGGCTCTATCTGCAGACGACAATCACCTGGAGAGTGAAGACGCCCCATCAGACTGCCAGAAGCTGGAGCCAAGTGAGTACCCGCGGGATTCCGGCTGCTATGTGTCATTGGAGTGCTCGGATAATGGGAAAGAAGACTGAGACAGCCAGCAATCATGACATGAGCCGCTATGTGACACTTAACCCTCTTCCTGCTGTCTCCAAAAACCATGTCCGTCTGTGTTTGACTGTACAGAACTTCCAGTGACTTTGTCATAAGTATACCCTTTATTTATTCATTAAATTGATATATCGGTGTATATCTTTTCATAGTACTTCGTATCAATCACTCTTTATGGCCAGGATCGTTAGACTTAAATGCTTTGAGCATTCAATATTATAATATGTCAGTGTATTTGTCTTGTGTATGTTTCCTTGTGTTGTGCTGCATTTTTTCCCTCATTTACAACTGTAAAAAAGGAAGATATTGTAAATATTTGAAGTTGAAATATCTGAGTTTGCAGGACACTTTAACATAAAATTGCTTATAAATGAATTAGGATACATGCAGAATTTTTATTTAAATCCCACGACAGGGTACACAGTTGTACATATATTTCAAAAGTATTAAATTTACTGTAGCAGTTAAGGGCTTGTTAAGCCAGAAATAAAACAAACAACAGAAAATAATTTATTAATACTCTTTATATGCAATCTTGTATACTTTATCCAAGCATTTTGTCTGCATTTCTACTGAAATTGTATATACAATGTTTTTCAAATAAAGTATTTTAACCATTTTGCACTGATCCTTTTACCAGTACCATGCATTATATTTAAATAGTATTGTATTATACCAGTATTTTCATAAACAAAAACAGGACACTTTATTCCACTAATTTATTTGAATTTGCACAGGTAGTCATCATCAAAAATATGTGAGGGTTATTAAAAAGGCGACCATACTTGATATCAATCTGTGTTGGAAAATAATTGGTAACTAAATGACTGAGAGAGCTTCAAAGAAATGTCACCACTTCCTGATATAAAGTTATGAGGTGTGATTTTCAGTTTTCATTCTATATTTTTTAACTCTTCATAATTTTTTCTTTTGCATACTCCTAATTAATAAAAGGAAAGACAATTAGAACAAACCAAACGGAAAGGTTTGTGTCTTCCAGAACTATGTATCTAGTTCCAGGTCACAGGGAGCCCAGAGTCTATCCCAGGAAACACGGGACACAAGGCTGAGGACTCCCTGTATGGGACACCAGTCCATCAGAGGACACACACTCACACATCATGGAAAATTTAATGTAACCAGTTCAGCTAAGTGCACATTTTTGATCTATGGGATACAAAACAAGAACATTGCAATTCCATACATAACAAGGAATTTTGAATGTTGAATTTTTTCATTTTCATAAAAAATAAATACCATCCATTTTGTTTTTATTTAAAGTTGTACTTGCTTGCTAAACATCACTGGTGTTTGTAGGAATCTAAAGATTGCTGTTGTCCTTTCAATAGTGGCCCCCGGCCTACACTGGAGGTGGGATTCAGACCACTAACATTAGAGGTGTAAGGCAGCGGTGTTACCCACTGAGCCACTGTGGACAAAAGAAAAGACTGAATTCTGATTATCTCACAATGAAGGCCTTTTTGAAACCTATGATTAGAATCTTTGGTGCAATAATGGATAGTTAGCTTAAATTGGACATACAGATAAACTCTGTAGTTAAAGTTAGCTTTTTCCAATCAAGGCCTTTAGATACGTTTAAACCCTTTTTATCTTTCACTGATCTAGAGAAGGTTACACATGGATTAATTTAATCTCGGTTGAGTTATTGTAATGCGCTTTATGCAGGTCAGTCGAG
>JAODLD010000042.1:11071886-11090471 GCA_026781065.1 Mormyrops boulengeri | reverse complement strand
GATCTAGAGAAGGTTACACATGGATTAATTTAATCTCGGTTGAGTTATTGTAATGCGCTTTATGCAGGTCAGTCGAGCTTCACTTTCACGCCTGCAGATGGCTCCCTGTGCCATTAAGGACAAATTTTATATTTATATTTATTTATTTTAAATTCACTGAATGTTCAAGCTCCTTCTTGAAATTCTGACCGTTTGCAACCTTATCATCCATGCAGACCACTTAGATCAGTAAACCACCTGCTCCCAGCAGTTCTGAAATCTAGATTAAAGTAAAGAGATGATTGGGCGTCTGTAATCATTGCCCACAAGCTTTGGAATGAATTACCCATCTCTGTTAAACAGGCGTCTACGTTGTCATCTTTTAAATCTCAGCTCAAAACATGGTTTTATTCTTTCGCCTTAGTAGTATGAGAGCCCTTTATTTTCCAAATATAAATATTTTGTACAATTACAAATTTAGTTTTTATTTATTAACTACTTATTCCTATCTCTTGTTTTAATTTTCCATTTTGTTTCGGCACATTTTATTTGGCCTGGCTTAGATCCCAAGAGTTAATTACTCTTGGCACTGTGGTTGTGTGGTCGTATGTCCACATATGTTAATTAATACTCTTTATATGTATACGTCTATCTATCTTGTATACGTGTATCTATCTTGTATACGTGTATGTGACTCACAAATCATATTATTCAGCGCTTTGGGTTGTTTTAAGTGTGCTTTATAAATAAACTTGAGTTTTAAAATAAAATATTTTCTAAGCACATTCAGTAACACTTTCATAATACTGAACTGAACAACCACGATGGACTAATTTCATTTTAAAATTAATAATTGAATTCATTCGGTTAACACATTCGCGCAATCTACGGCTTGATATGTGCATATTAAACAGGAAAATTACAGATGCTAAGCATGAACCAGTCCTTACTAGTTATTTAAATTTGTCCACAGATCGTTCCCTGAATCATAATATAATGACAGATCGTTAATTTATTTTAAAACATCCTAATAGGCAAACTAGCAGCTACCTGGCTACATATATACGTTTCGAAGCAACACACCACCTGAAAAACTCAGCTTTCCGCAAAATGTCGACAATACATCACAAGGACCGGAACTTCGCCTTTCTCGGTGTTCACGTGTTCTCTTAGCTTTTCCTGGTTCAATCATTACGCGTTTCCCTGCAAAGAATTGTGGGAAATTGTGTTCATAAGCGACAATCACACATATAATAGTATGAAGATGGTCCCCAGAAGCACTACATTATCCAGCAATATGTTCAACCACCGTAAAGCTGACGTGTGGTTTACAGTTTCGGTATCGCTGCAAGTTACCGGTAACTGTTCGCCTGTTATGTGTGAATTATTTTTGTAGATTTTTCGCCACATCTCATGGTTCGTAAGTGTACAGCTGTATCAGATATTCGGGATGGCTGGAGAAATGTCAATACTGGGTAAATGTCAACTTTTGTAGGCAATTAAAGAAATACTTTAAGAAAATCGTGGGATAGTGCGCCTTGCCTATCTATCTAGTCAAGAAGGAGTTGTGACTGCAATAAGCATATTAATGTATCTATTAGGTAAATTGTTATTTCTGTCTTGTAATGCGTAGTAATTGTTGGTAGTGATTCAGTAGACCGTGGGGCGAGTGGTTAACTAATACAGTAGAACGTGATGGTTTTATAGAAGTATGCAGGAGGTGTTTATCCATACCGTTTCCTCCGTGGAAACATTATACAGACATGTAATGGTTTGTGTAAATAACCAACAGGATCAGCTATTCTAGCGCTTCTCCTCGCCGGTTACCTTGGTCAGCAGTACCTGCCTCCCCCAAAGCCCAAGGTGATCGGTTTGGACTTGGGGACCACGTTCTGCTCCGTGGGGGTTTTCCTCGCAGGGACCGGCGACGTGGAGGTCATCGGCGACCAGGAGGGCCGGAAGAGCATTCCCAGTGTGGTATCGTTCACCGCCACAGACATCCACGCAGGCTACGAGGGGCAGGAGCTGGCGGACAGCAATCCCCACAACACCATTTATGATGCCAAGCGGTTCATTGGGAAAATTTTTGAGCCCGAGGGCTTGGAAGAAGAAAGTTCCCGTTATCAATTCAAGGTAGTTAACTGAAAAGTCCGTTGTTTTATTAATTTAACAAAACTTCTATGTACAAATAATTTAATTTTAAGCTCATGGGAGTTTTACTTATACAAAAGTGTTCAGAGGGCAGAATGGAAAAAAAGTTTCAGAGAGATAACCAATCAGATTGTAGAGGAGATGGATCCAAGCAACTATGGGGGCTGGACCAACCAATCAGATGTCTAATCAGATGTAGAACTCCCACAAGCAAATTTTAACAGGTCAGTCAATAATAAAGTTACTGTATTATCCCCCACGCCACAGGTGCTGTACAATAACGGAAGTGCAGAATTTTTAGTGTCGACGAATAGCACGTTCACAGTGAGCCCAGAGTTCATTAGTTTCCAGCTGTTGCGGAAGATGAAGAAGATGGCCGAGAAACACCTCGGTGTGGTCGTTGAAAAGGCAGTCATCTCTGTGCCAGCAGAGTTTGACGAGCGGCAAAGGAACTACACCGTCAAGGCTGCCCGTTTAGCCGGTAGGTCTCTCGGCTGTCGGCTGGTTCGGCTCAGCTTTCAGACAGTTGGGTTTGCCGCAGTCTTTGTGAATTGTTTTAAACTGGGTATGTCACCTTTCCCTGGTCAATCCCAGGGCTGGAGATTCTGCGGGTGATCAATGAGCCGACTGCGGCAGCCATGGCATATGGTCTGCACAAGGTGGACGTGTCTAACGTGCTGGTGGTGGACCTGGGGGGAGGGACGCTGGATGTGTCTTTGCTGAACAAACAAGGGGGCATGTTTCTCACCAGGGCCATGGCAGGTAGGTTGAGAGGCCACTTGTCACAATATGATCACATGGTGGTAAGAGGAACCATTAATGCCTTTGTTTGTGTTTGCCAAGGGAACAACAAGCTTGGGGGACAGGACTTCAGTCAAAGGCTGATGCAACATTCCATGGAGAGGATCCAGCAGAAGCATGGCACTCCACCCACGAGAAAAGAGGACATCCACCGCTTACGGCAAGCCGTGGAGGCTGCCAAGCTCAACCTCACCTTTGAGCCAAGCGTCGTGCTGAGGATACCATTGCACTTGGAGACCGGGGAGGACCCGGAACCCAGTAACCCGGTGGTATTTGAGGAGCTGATTACCAGAGAGCTTTTTGAGGAACTCAACGCTGACCTTTTCCAGAAGATACTTGTGCCAGTGGAGAGGGTGTTGGCAGAGGGTCATCTCAACAAGGAGGAGGTGGATGAGATAGTGCTGGTTGGGGGTTCGACCCGCATCCCTCGTGTTCGGCAGCTCATCAGCGAGCACTTCGGCAAGGACCCCAATACCTCTGTGGACCCAGACCTGGCAGTGGTCACAGGCGTGGCCATCCAGGCAGGAATCATGGGAGGCTCTTGGCCTTTGCAAGTCAGCGCCATTGAGGTACCGAACGTGCACCTGCGCAAGACGAACTTCAGCTGATTTCCCCCCCCCCCAATGAGCAAGATGGTTTTCATCTGATCCCCTGGCCACATGACCGAGTTACTAAATGGTGTCCCATATCATCTTGTACCTTTCATAAAATAGGTGTGATGACAGAAAGCAGCTTTGCAGTCAGCCTGAAGTTACTTAAGTAAATGTAGAGGAATATATATTTTTCTTACCCCATTTAAGAGTTTCAGACTCCCTTTGCTGAATGTCAGACAATATTGTGTGTCTCTGTGTACACACACACACACATTATAATTATACATGTATGAGAGACAATGGACTGCCTCATTGGGGACCTTTGCAAAAAGCATCGTCTCTCAGCACATACAGCTCGCCTGAGTTCTTTGGAACTCTGAATTTCACAGAGGTACGAAACCTTTCAGAAAGGCCCTTGCACATTGCCATAAGCGGCACTGTGTTTTTCTTAGAACTGAGAGCATAATATCCGCTATGTGCTATTTATTTATTTATTGTCCATTTATAGGAATTGAGGTCTGGGTACAGGATGACTTATGGTGTGAAAGTGGCTGCATCTGTACTTACAGCTCATTTGGGATGTTTTTAGTTGCCTGTTTCCTGGTCCCTGTGCCTTGTTTGAAAGCTGCTGTTGTGTAGTCATGACTGATATACAATAATCACCTTAATTTCCAGTAGGATCATTTAACAGTGTTGTTGCGTCACACGGTGTAGCAGCTAAAAGGTACTATAGTGGCCCTGGCTCTCACCTCCAGGGCTTTGTGTTTCTCTTCAGTCCCCAGCTCTCTACATTTTCAGTCTGTTTGGAGTCTCCATGCTTGTATAGGAATACTCTGGATAATCCAGTTTTCTCCCACGACCCATGCGGTTTAGATCAGGGCTGTTCAAATCTGGACCTCGATTCCAAATCCAGGCCTTGTTTTCAGTTCTCCCAGGCAGTTAGTTTAACAGTTACTGATTCTGATTGGGCGGAGGCTGGGTCACAGGTAAAGGAAGGCTGGAAAATCAGCAGGGCTCTGACCTTGAAGACCGTGAATCGAATAGCCCTGGGTAAGATGAAGTGTTGTCTGTAATTTTCCTCTAGTTTGTAATTGTGTGTGAGCGAGAGAGAATGTAGCCTGTGATGGACTGGAATCCTGTCCGTGGGCCCTATGCTTCCTGCGTTGGCTCCATGTTCACTGTGAACCTGTATAATGCAGTTGATGTGTCGTTTTACTCTCCTCTCTGACAATGGGAAATAAGAATTCCACTCCGACACAAAGAGACATTGTGTGTTAAACAATGAGCTCTGAAGACTTAACACTGGATGATAAACTATTGTGCTGTTCGCAAAGCGTAAAGGGACTGCGCTATTGCGAAAGCTAGTTACCGATCAGCAACTATTACAGTGGTGTTTCCAACGGGCAAACACAGAAGCTGATACTACTGCATACTGCACGAAAATTCACTTGTTGCATTCCATAAGTTATATTTATAAATCTATGAATTTTACAAGCTAATTCAGAAAAATGGATTCCATGAACTTCATGCTTGGCGCAGTATGAAATATTTCTGCGTGTACATGGATACACAGATGTGTACATTCCCAACCTGCTTTACGTGCAAACTTGCACACGCAAATCTGCATCTTCAGTAAATCTTTCCGTGCGATTTCACGGCCGCGGTGACCCTCCTTGTTTTGTTTCCATCCAGATTCTTGGCTCCCTCTTGTGGCCGAATGGTAAAAGTACACGATGTACAGTACACAGGTGTAAGAAATTTGTACAATTGCTCTTTCAAAACGGAGACTTTATTGCACACATGAAATATAACAAACCAAAACAGCGCATAAGGTACAAATATGTATTTAAAAAGTATCTGAGGAAATGCAGTTCACCATACAAATTAATTCAAAGTTCATATTACTTTGCTTATTTTACCACACATAATTACTGAGTATTTTTTCTTTAGTCCATTTCCCATTGCGCATTAATATTAAACATTTTTGTACCAATGTGCCATCTTGGATGGGGGGGGAGGGAGTCTGCTGTGAAAATTGTTCATGGCGCCTTTGATTACTTCTGTCCAGATATTTATGTAAAATGACAAAAACTGTCATTCTAAATTGGATTCTGCCATTAAAAATGATAAACACCCTGTTTAATCACGGTTCTGTGTATGACTTGCATGCACTCTCCTGTACAGTAACATAATATACTGGCAAATGCGGATATTGTTACTGTGGCCAATTTGCTGGCGAAGTTTTACAAATAATTGTAGCTTAGCACGTCAATGACATGCGTGACAGGAAAATGCTCACATATGTGACGGAGACAGAAGAACAAATAGACAACACGGGTATTGGGAAGTAAATTGAAATATTCCGTTAGCATTAAATTGAACTTCTTCATGGGGTAAAGAGGATTTCATATACACACACCAAAAATGGCATTAAAAAAAACATATAAAAGACAAAAAAAAAAAAAAACATGCAAACGATTTGATGTTTCCAGCACATCTAAACTCAAAATCAGAATACAAACTTACAGTAGTTTATCGCATAGTATTCCAGTTGTCAGCAGATTCAGTAGCTTTTCTGGTAATGTGGGACGGCGCAGCTAAGAAAACTATGGGGGCAAAACGCTGCTTCAAATCCTTAACTGCAGTCTGGCCGAACCCAGCGTGCGCAAATTTTTTTACATCGACCGCGCCTTTCAAAGCTTCACATTTCCCAGCACTAAAATTATATACCATGAATACGCAATACTGCGATTGTCAGCTATTACAAAACTATATTTATTTCAGACCTGTTGTTTTGGAGTTTCGAAGTGACCTAGGAATTTTCACATCATCTGTTAAAATAAAAAGGGAAAAATCTGTGTGGCTGCCAGGTCATGCACTTCGTAGTAAAATATATGCAGGGAATAATGACTGTGCTGCTTAAATTTAAAAAATGCTTTGGTATTATAATCATTAAAAAAACAAAGATATGTGCAATGAATTTTAAATTGATCTGTATTACACTACGATTTGCAATTATCTTCCTTTCTTTAATGGATACACCGCACATTCTACTCATCTATGCATCCTGAACAACACCATGTCTGAGTGACATTCTACCCAGATGAAAAACAAAATGTCAAGAACATCATGAGCCTAATTTTGGTAATTTTTTTTTCCTCTAGTCTACATGTATTACAACACTACTGTATGTAAGTATCGACCTTTGATTCCAACACTAGGCTCATCACAGCGTCTATATAGCGCACAACATACGGATCAAGAGCAACACCACCAGGTATGAATTTTAGATTCCTCGGGACACTGCTACACATTACAAAATACATACTTTCAAATGCTCCTTTTTCCCCCCAGAACAGCCAGCATGCACAACCATTCAAATGTTAAACGACTAAATCCAGTTCACCACTTCTAAACATTTTATGGACATTCATTTTGAGGAACACATAGATGCCAAATACACGTGTAAAAGCATGCCGCGGTCTAAAAATAAATGAGGCAGAATCGCAAAGATCAATTTCACGGCAAACTATCCAAATATATCACTGGAGAACGGTCTTAAATATAGAAAACTATATTTAAAATAAAGATGGCTGTATAAAATCCAGCATGCAAATACACAGCCTGCCTAAGGGCAAAGAGTTAGTTATTCGGCAAACACTGTAAACGGAAAGGCGGCCGTAGACTTTGAAAGTCAGTCCGTTTGAAAAAAGTGCAATGTAAACTGCCACGCTCCACTTGAACGCCACCCTACGACGAAAGCAAGGACAATCAAAGTGACATTGAGAGCCATGTACACAGCATTGTGTGTTTCGGCACTACAGTAGTATGTCTATCCGTAAAATAATAAAATTTAAAAAAGAATTACTCTTCACGTTTCCTTTGTGCGTCCCTTTTTAAATTTTATTTTATTTATTTATTTATTTTTTCTTTGACCACCCGCTTAGTTGACAGTCTGTCATGGGGAGGTGTTCCTGGCAAGCAGGCCCGGGTCAGTGGGCCACGCCGTCGTTGGTGTAACGATCGTACCCGTTCCCCGCATACAGCTCCTCCGTGCTGCCCACTCCGTTGCTCACCTCTGTGGGGTGGGGGTTCAGGTGATGATGGCACAGCAGACGACATACAAGCATTATTTACAATAATAAATTTATGCAAAAAACATGCAAAGCTTCTACATACACGCCTCGCACCGATCCGATAATAGCTAATTATTTACGATTTATTCGAAATATTAGCTACATTTTCCTCATTGTCATCTATGCATTAAAACACATACGGTTTCAATATGTTAAATTTGGACAGTCTTCCCATTAAACCGGTTCTATTTTTAAATTTTGCTAGCCACCATGTTATTGCTAACAACAGACAAATGCATTAAGAATATGCAACAAATTAGAATGGCACACTGACAGGGAAATCTCAGCACTGTGAACTCACCTCTTAATGACTGCCATTAGTGGTGAGCAAACCACAAGTGTGAGCTCTATGAATGGCCATGCAAGTCTCCAGCGGGCAGAAGGGTGGGGGGAGGGGGCGGGGAGGTGCACAGGAATGGTAGCAATGGGTAGTTAAACGCTTGGGTGGGACGGGGTTGGTGGAATGGGATGGGGGGACTTCAAGCACTGGAATGTGGCAAGGGCTTCTGGCGGCGGAGTCTGGGAACCTTTGGGAGATGTACAAACACTCAGAAAGCATGCGGGGCTTACACATACACACACACACACACACACGCTCGTGCGTGCGCACACAGGCGACGGGCTGCAGGCTAAACCTCCGCCGGCTCTGGGGGCCGGAGTGCCCCTAGTCTGGCCGGCCCTTGTCACCTGAGAAGATGAGCTTCTCCTTCATGATGTTGATGTCCCGGCTGCTCCGCCGAACGGCCGCACTCAGCATGATCTGCTCCGGGTTGTAGCTGCGGATCCCGCTCATGCGCCATCTGGAAAGCCACACGGGGGCGCTTTAGGCAAACTTTTAACAATACAACATCTTGTAATAATGCAGTATTATATAGTGACATCCAACCCATGAAGAGCTCTATAATTTTATATTATCCATCACTGAATGGTTTAATAGCATTTATACTGCTGTAGTATGCCAATACGTTTGACAGAAATACATTATTCATTTATCCCATGTGAGACTTTTGTAGAGCACGCTCAGACCAGTATTGCCCACCTATTTCTGTTGCTACAATATAACAAACATGGTGTAAATTGTTTATACATATAGATGTGTATACATATAGATTATGTATGCAGTTACAACAGAGAAATCTTCAGGGAATCCAGGGACAGTATGACCCTGCGATCACAAATATTATATATAGACTCTTTTGTTAAAAGCTTCTGCTAAGTAGGTCAAATGTAATTTAAATTAACTATATAAGCCTTAAGTTTACCCACAACACAGTGAATAGGGTTGCAACACTGATTCCATGATTCCAAGATGTTTTTATAGTGGGGGGCTTATGTGGGGCCAACTGTATCATTAACCATATATTTCAAGGGCCTATCAGCTTTCAGTTGGGGCTTGTGGCCCCACCCCTTGATTAAACCCCTGACCTGAACTCGTCTTGGTTGCCACGTTGCAAAGACCTTTAGCTTGTTTGAGCCGCTTTCTTATCAGCCCCAGAACGTGCGACAGAATTCTCTGTATCTTGGTTCTCGTGAACCTCCTCGCAGGTGTCCAAAGTGGGGCCTTAGGGTGAGCGGCAGCCCACAGATCCAGCGCCGTGAGCGAGGCTGACATTCCGTGTCCCTCCCGTGTCTCTGACACCAGACCCGTAATGACTCTATTCATGAGTGCGATTGACACATCTAGCTGTGCTTTACAGAGCACTGTGTTAGGTTGGCCGCTGTTGTGAGATACCAAGGCGGCGCGTCTAAGCAGCTCGACTTCTGATTACTGTACAGAGAGATGCGTTTTATTTTTTTTGTGCAAGGATTATAAAAGAGCCAGCAGGACAACAGACAGGAAGCTGCAGGGCTGGAGTTAAGAGGCACAAAAATATAACGAAACAGCAAAGAGGTGATTAGGATGAGGTGGGGGGGGGGGGAGCTGATAGGTCAAATTGACAGCTAGAATGATCAGATATTAATATATGGACAGACTGAGGTGATACACTACATGTACAAAGAGTGGGACGAACGGGATAAAGGTGTTTATGGACTGACAAAGAAGAGCAGATGCGTAGAAAAGATGCAAATATGACAGTAAGTATTAGTGAGGAGTAAGAGCCATCAGGAGGATTGGGGGCGGTGGGGGGGACCATGTGTCTGGAGGGTCGTCCCAGTTACCTGATCATGTGATAGCTGAGAGATGCCAGAATGCAGCAGAGAGGGAGGGTGTGCGGGTCAGGCAGAGCGGAGAGGGAAAGGAAGAGGAGAAACAGCAGGAGGAAAGAGAATCAAGAGGTCAGTTTGGGAGTGAGGAGTCCCACATGGCCCCCCCCTCCCCACACCTCATTGTAGGGCACTGGGGGGGGGGGGGCAGTGGAAAGCATTCCCTTCAATAACACATTAAATAGGGACAGGTGAGCTTCAAATGCAGCACCTCACCAGCAGGGGGCCAGATATCAGTGCCAGATATCAGGTTCTTATTGCCGTAAGGGACCGGTAGGACGTGACATTTGTGAGCCAAGCATACACAGGGAGGGGAGCCCATTAGCGGCACGGTTCCCACACAAAGCAAAGAGTGGCCCCAGCCTCTATCTGCCGATAAATGATAAGTCCTGCTTATCGGCGTCAAGACCTCACAAGTTCCCGGTCTTACTGTTGACAATGGAGTGAGGCGAGAGATGCGAGATCAGCTTACGGGCCACTGCACCGGCCTCGCGTCTGAATGCACGACGACATCCATTCATCCATTCGCAGGGTATTTGATGTCATGTCAGCGTGAATAATAAGCATTATTGACCACTGGCCCATCATTGATGTGGCTGAGGACTCAAAAGGGGGCAGCGTCGAGTGATTGCACAGAAATCACATAGAACTGTGCTCAGCAAAGGTCGACACCAAAGGTCAGCCGCAAAGGTCAAGGAACGTTTCACTCTTGAATCGCTCCGGTAAACGGAATCATGTTGAGGGATTTCTTTCTAATATTCATGTCTATTTATCGATGGGGAGGGTGACATTTCTGAGAGTCACACAGGAAGGCCTGTGGGAGAGCTCGTCAGTGTGATGGCAATGACTCTAATTAAGGCTGAGAGAGATGCTAAATGTATGCTATTAGCAATAAGAGCGACTTGCATGGCTGCTGCTGTGGGTGGGGCTTGGGGTGGAGTTAGGGAGTGGGATTTGGGGGTGGGGCTTGTTGGTGAGGCTTTGTGGGTGGGGTTTGGGGAGCACTACCGGTACTGCATGATTTGGGCAGCGGCCGCTGGTCCTTCAAAAAACAAATGCACAGCCAAAGCTCAAGCGCTGGGAGGAGGTTGGGGGGGGGGGCACAGCTGGGAAAGCAGGGGGAGCTCAGTATCATTCGAGGTAACCCTGACACCGAGGCGATCCTGTGTGTGAAACATGAGATTTTATAACGTAACTGTGGTCAGAACGCATGCATCATATTTTACAGAACCATTTACAACAGGGCTTGGTCCAATTTCCCATATTTTCAAATTATGTGTCATAAAAAATAGATTGTAGACTAAGACCGTAATGCAACACATGCGCCTCACAAGACTAAACATTTTATCTTTGATGAATCTTGACATCATTAGCTAATGAGATGGAGCAAACACAGAATATAAAACACCGGAAACACTGATGGAATGGGTGACTGATCACTGAAGGGCTTCACTGTAATGAGCGTAACCGCTTCCTGTGCAGTGACATGAACTAATGAACGCAGCCAAGTTCGAGAGCAGTACTTACTTCTGGAATACAAAAATTCCTACTACTGTTATGATGGAGACGAGATCCGTTATGACCCAGCTTAGGCAGTATTCATCTGGAGTCTGAAAAGAAACACAAACTGCTGATGCAAGATGAACCTCTAGAGGGCACTAAACTACTTTAGTTCTGCTCCCAGCCACAATCTCCAGCAATCATTCATGCAATTTTCTTTCAATAGTTTAATACGATAAATAATCCCCCAAAATTAGAGGGAATGGGACCAACAACTGGAATCTTTAGGCATCTAAGACAATCATGAATCTCATCTGCAATTGTGAAGCAATTATTTTTTTTATAGCATATCAGAACTTCCTGTTTCACGCATGAACAAAAACTGACTGAAGGGCAGTTATATAAACTGACTGTAAACAAAAACAAAGGAAGGGGGCGATTTTCCTGCTTCCTGTTTGGCCCCTGGTGGGGGGGGGGGGGGGGTGAAGGTCGAAAATGGAAGGACAGATGGCCGGTGCCAGGTGGGGGCAGAGCTCTCTTCCTAGTACGTCTGGTTTCGCTGCTGGGAACAGGGCGTCGGGGGTGGGGGGTGTATGGGTTTACTGGGAAGGCTTACCATGAGCCAGATGGGGTAAGGCACCTTATTCAGGACATGGGGGGCATCGGAGGACACTGAAGGCACCCCACTGCACCAGAGCACGGAGTACAGCCATGGCTTATTCACAGTGTAGAGGGTGAGACTCACGTTGTGCGTGAAGAGCACCCTGTAGGTCGTGTGGAGACACACGTCACTCACCCACACCAAACAATATTATATACAGTAGCCGAGTACAGTCTTGCAAAATCTTAAAGTATTTTTCCTTCCAACAAGAAAAACTGCTTTGTGTTGGTTTTTGCAAGCTCGCCCTCCTCTTAAGCCAACAAGTTCCTGTGCTACAAGGCGTAAACAAGGCAACGGGATTGAGAGATTTCACTTCTGCGCAGCAAGGCATACAGTTAATGGCTCAGCTCAGCGGAAGACGCCGGACACGTACCGGACATCCCGAGTGCTGGCCCGGTTGTAGCGTAAGAGGAGTCTGGAGACGCCCCTCTGGTGCGCAGAGGCTGGGGACTGTTTTTGCGTGGAGGTCTGCTGGAAGCCTGGGGCCACCTGCCGCACCAACTTCCTGTCCGTGTCCGGGGTCCACATCACCTGTAGGGGACACCCAGCATAGCGGTCACTTGAAGTGGACAAAACTCCAGCATCGCAGTGCCGCGTTATTTGTTACTTATTGCGCTGATATTTATTGACTCATTCATACTATTTACGTGTAACTCTGCTACCATCTTCCATCAATGCTTCCATCATTGAAAATTCTAAACATTGTAACATTATATTTACATTGTGCGTCAGTGTCACACCTTGATTTTTCTGCATAAAGGATAGAGTTAGCACATGTGCAGCATGGCCGAACGCCATTCTGCGCCACTGTATACCGTGTTACTGAATATGGTTGGTGCGACAATGAAGCCCCACTTGATTTGATATCCTTACATACTCACGCTAGCTTAGAAAGACAGACATCTGCTAGTAGCCTGTATATGCCTAAGCACATAAACCTGTGAGTATATATTTATATTTTACACACAGAATTGATTAGTTTCCCCTAATTTCAGATATATTTTAAAGGTGCATCCAGCTTAAAAATGGTTTTTGTGATTCTAGTCTATATTTCATTCTACCGCAGACTCCTGGATTTTTCCTGGCAAAGGCTCATGTCTTTATCAGTATGACAGGATCCGGTTATATAAGATGCATCATCCTCTTGCTTTAACATCGCTGGAGGGAAACTCCTCACCAGCTCCTGCCGGATCCCCGAACTCAGCACCGTCTCCAGGGTGTCGTTTATCCAGCTCATGTGGTGGGGATGGCCGGGTGGGGGCCGCCGCAGTCGGAAGACCACCGAGCAGTTGGAGCCAGCTGCCAGCTCCAGGAAATCCTCCAGGCTGCACAGCGACTGGTTCTCAGCCTTCACCAAATCTCCTTTGGACAGGGACCCCACTGTCCAGAAGGGGTCATCCTGTAGGCCGGGATTGGGGGCGGGTGGGACAAGAGGCCAGTAGAATGACAAATCACAACTTGCCGAAGACAGGTGGCCAATCAGCAGCCTCATACAGGAAGTCAGCGGACCAATGATTTGCTAACAGCTATACGTGTGTGCATCTCTTTGGATCTATGGATGCACTCCTTTTGGGCTGTGTCCAAATTCAGGCATGGCATCCTTCTAAGGCTGCATTCAAAGGCCGAGTGCAACACAGTGACCTGACGAGGCTGTCCCATTTCAAAGGCTTCTTCAAATATGGTCTAGTCCTTTTGCCAAGTCATGAAGGAGCTACCTGATCGCAGCCCAACATTTCCCAAGATTCATCCCATGGACTTTTGATGGATGCAGCCTACAAAGGCTACGCAGACAGCATCCTTTGAAGGTTGCAGCCCCTCAATTTGGACGCAGCCTTCATCTCCGTCCATGCACACATCTACTGTTGCACTTGGATGTGGCAGACCTTAATCCATTCAAGTTGAATAATCGATCACCAATTTGATTCAACTTAAAGAAGTGCCTGTTGTCACAAAAAAAAAAAAAAAAAAAAAAAAAGATTCCCCCTCTGATTGAGGAACCAAGTGACAACTAGACAACTATATTAGGACAATGAAGAACAAAACAAGAATGATGGTTGTTGGACGAGGAGATACCTTGATAAACCACTGTCCTGCATTGAGAGCCTGCAGGTCGGTCCAGTTGAACATAGAAGCAGCATCAAACTGCCTGTCAGGGAACACCTGGTTCACGTTGGTCGTCCTTCTCAAGGTGCGGTCACGCAAAAGGAAGGGGACCCCATCCACGCTGTGTAGTGAAACATTATTTCTGGTTTTTACACAGCGTGACGCTTAACATAACCCCTAGGGGAGCCCGTTAGCCCCCCCAACTGCTCTGATTTCTGATTCCATGCACACATGCCTGCCCATTCTGGCTCACTGCAGGAGGGCAGTAGGTAGCATAGTGATTAAGGACACAGACTTGTCAACTAAAGGTTACAGGCCCAAGTTCAAGGAGATGCCCTGGTGTATTATACTTAGGAAAAGTAACTAAACTCACCTGCATATATAAGCGTCCAGCAGTACAAAGAGGTTGCAGAAAATAGTTTGGATGACAGCATTAGCAATGAGAAACAGCCAAGTAAACCTATGAAGCTCTACAAAAGCAATAGGAAAGTCGCCACGTCATTTGAAGCTTTTTTAAGTCATAGTGCTGGAAAGTATGTCAAGAAATTTGTATAATGTGCAGGTCATGCGACTATTTTAAAAGTGGCCTAAATAGGCCGGTCTGCAGGTGCCCCCGACTGCCCGGGCCTCGGCCAGGCCACGTCTGTCGTCTTGTTTAATTATTCAGCATAGCCTCTGGGACGACTCCGCCAGACCTGCCTGTCGTCAGGGGTCATTAATGCTGGTCGGGGGGGGTTCCAGTCTGACAGCTCGTCCCCAAGACCCCGGGAACCAGGGTGTCATTTTGGAAGCCAGCAGCACCCCAGATTTTAACAAAGACTGAATTCAACCAAATAGGTAAGAATGAAAATAAATACCAGTGTCTGAAACTCTGCATTCGCCCGTAACATGGGACCTACTTCATCATCATACTGTTGTTCCACACTGCTTCATTAAAAAAATGCTCTTTGCTCATTGCACAGCTCTGCATTAAATTTTGCACATCGCAGCAAAACTAAGAGTGGTCTGCTTATAGATGAATGAATTGTGATTAGAGGCCTAAAAGTGCTTAATCTCTCATGACTGAACCCTCAGTTCACTTTCCTGCCCAAGAGGCCCACCGGGAACAAGCAGGGGCCTCAGGTTTCTACTGGAATGACTGGTTTATACTAGTTGGGCTACCTGATAGTCACGTCCGTCTCCAGGCCGCTGACCTTCAGCTGTACGGCTTTTTGGAAGGCCATCATTGTGTTCTCTGGAGCCAGCTGACCGGGAAAAACGGAGAGAGCTTTCATTAGTATATTACCAGACACTTTATATCATTTTGTGGCATAAAAAAGTCAATATACACACTGGGGCCAAGACGCGACTGAATGAAAACTCTCATGTAATGTCTTCCAGAATGTTTAGAGTGCAGGTGTCCTTCAAGTGCTGATCCACGGCAGTGTGCACTCAGCCTTGGGATGCCCACGGCCCAGTGGCTGGCCCCAATAAGCCATATGGGCATTTTGGCATGTTGGGCACCGCGTCTGCGGGTGGGGAGGGGCACCAAGTAGGGCGATGCCCCATTAGCACCCCCTGTCCCATTCACAAATATCTTTTAACAAGTTAATGTGATAATATATTTTAAAAAAAAATGTATTATGGCATTCACTACAAAGCCTATGTAACGATTTCTCTACGTTTCATTCATCTTTAAATTTTGTGAGCCACCGATCGCCTCCTTTCCTTTCTGATGTGACATCATGCGAGCTGTGTTCCAGCACTTAATGCTTCTAATCCGGCCCTGGATAGCGGGCATCTCTGGGTAGGATGGTGAGGAGTCTTGCATAGGGTAGCATCGCGCGACACTATTTAGAACACTTCCTGAGAGCTGTGGAGAAGACGCCACAGAGGGCGGACAGCATAACGCACTTCCCTGTGCTTCGCAGGGTCACGCCAGGCCAGCTCACCATTGGCGCCCCCTGGTGTCCAATGATGGCCGGCCTTGTCTTGAGATCACCTCGGTTCATGATGCACGGCGACTTGATGGCGAGTGGCACCAGGTAGAGTGTCAGCAGGGTGCCTGCGTAGAACAGCAGGAGGGCCGCCTGGAACCCTGGGGGGGGGCAAAAAAAACTGCCACTTTACAGAAGTGCCAGATGTCTGCAATGGCATCAACTGGGCACTACGCAGAGCAAGGATTTTAACATGTTACTTTTGGGGTCAGTCATATCTTTAAGCATGGTTCTTAATGCAATAAAAATATATAATCATATAAACAGTACATACATAAAATATACGATTCAAAAATTCTACGCTTTGATAAAAAGGCAAGGCAATAAAACAGAAAGCATAGCAGCATCCGGCGTCTATCTTAACTTCAGAGGGGAAAAAAAAAAGGCAACATTTGTCACAGATTCTTTTCCCATCACCAAGGTTACACAACGTCAACACCAATTGCTAAGAGGGATTCTAAAGATTCTCCTGGCTTATCCATTTCACTGCACAGGAGGAAGCCACATGAGCAAGGGGGACATATCGGGTCAAGACTGGAATGTTCCAGAAGGGCTCTAGTTACAGGTGTGAGAGGTGGGAAAAATTCACCACTGGTGTCTCATTGACGTTCTTACGCAATGTCACTGTTTAACAAACCCCTGCGTATCAGCTCCGATCACGTTAGCCCTTCAGACAATGGAAGTGGATTTCTGGCGGGGAACTGCTTCCGATGGTGGGCATAGGAGACAAAGACGACGATGAAACATTTCGTCATGTGGGGCAGAAATTGCATTTGCATGACGACAACCTGGAGGCGTCAGACTGGGGGAGAGCATTGAATCATCTGGCGACGCTCGGCAGGGCTTGCTGACAGCCGGTTGAGCGGTGACGCACAAATCTAACCCACCGTAACGGCACGTGAGCATGCGAGCAAGAGAGCACACAGCGGCAACATCTCTCGTGACAGGATGCGGCCGCCATCGCCACCCCGGTGCTTCCAGGGCTGGAGTCCACAAAATGAATCATAACCGGCACCCCGCTCAGTAGCGTGTAGTCTGCCGCCGGTGCGTGGAAGGGGGGGGCTTACACATTCTCTCGGTGCGGGCCACCTGGCCCGCAATCAGCCATGCCAGTGCCGTGACGGCGATCACTGCTCCGATGTGAAGAAACGGACCTGTGGCCTTGAAAGACACAAAAACCTGGATTCATCTCCTCCTTCTACCTTCAAAGTGACTATAAAGCTTACAGGAAAATACTAAGAGGCATCGATCAGAGCAGCTCATAAAACAATTCATGTGCAGCAGAATGTAATCAACCATTATACTGCCCTAAAAAAACAAAACAATAATTATGCGGATACTGAAGCTGAGAAAAGTGATGTTTTGCCTTGTTTTTAGAGTGGATTTTGTGGTTGCTGTAACTTTTACACTGTTTTCTTCAAAACTGAGCACAGCTGAAACAAGATATTTTGTTACAAGATAAGAGATAATATATGCAGTTATTGCGTTTGCCTTTGTACATTTAGCTACAAAACTAAAATAAATTAACTGTTGACATTTTATTCAGGCTTTAAGTGGTAGGATTCAATAATGTTTCGTATCAATATTGGTCCGTTCGAGCTTTCAGATGACTGAATCTCATATTTCTGGCCATACTTTCATACCAAAACCAGGAACACAATCCTCATTTATAACGCTGTCTCTATAGGAAACAGTACCATGATTTACTACACAATGGTCTGAGTTATGACTTGACTTCCATGAGATGGAAACAAGCTGTATTTTTAGCAAGCACTGATATTAAATGCCTTTAAAATGTATGCGTCCTACGGACTACCAGCAAGCTCTCCGTTCCTTTAAAAGCAGTCAGTGGACAAGGCCGCTGCTTCAGCCACTCGACTGTATGAACCAGCCTTGAATAATTGATGGATGCTGGCAGATCTGTATTCATTATTTTGGGTGGGGCCCGTACCTGCAGTGAGATGGCAATGATATCCCATTCCTCTCCCCATGTCTGGCTGACTGAGATCATCCCGACGACGGTTGTGAGCAGAGCTGCGGTGACACCGATCTGTAGGGGGAGCCACAAACGGAGGTGACGCTGTCAAGCGTGGTCCTCTCCGGTGTGGCCTTATTTGTCATGCATTGTGAATAACTACACCCCCTCAAAAACAACCCATCAGAAGCCAGATACCCCCACACATGCAACTGCCTAACAGCTAATGAGGCTGGTAGCCATCCGGAGCCCCCACGTCCAGGCCTATGAAGGCCCGAGAGCCGGCAGGACGTCGTGTGGATACCTTGTGGATCCAGTGAAGGTTCAGCTGCTGTCCTACAGCTATGTGACCGAGGGCGAGAACCTAAGAGAGAGCAGACAATGATAATCCTCAGTGTTGACATTGGCGGGCGGGCCGCCCCCCCGCGCGGGGGGCGCGGGCGGAGGGGGGGGGGGGGGGGGCGCGAGGGACAAAGGGGGGGGGGGGGGGAGGGCGCGGGGGGGG
>JAODLD010000042.1:11048298-11060846 GCA_026781065.1 Mormyrops boulengeri | reverse complement strand
ACGCCGCTAGCCCGAGAGCGACTAGCGGCACGCCGCTAGCCCGAGAGCGACTAGCACTGATCTGGGTAGCTAAAAGGGTGCTGCCACCGAAAAACAGTTATTACTAGGGGGAAGCTTTCCAAATCTGGAACCTACTACTGAAACGGTCTCGTGCATAATAAATAAGACACTTCAATATACTAATTACTAAAATGGGTTTTTGACTCATGCCTTTAAAGCTAATCGAAATAAAAGGGGAGGGGCATGAAGTAAAGCTCTGACTGTATTTGTCGTTTGGGTGCCTTTTATTGGGGTTCCATGGCCCATAAAGAGCAGGCTGGGCCCGCTTTTGTGCTGTCACGCGTCAGGGGATAGCAGGGCGCGTGGAAAATAAAAAACTTCAATTACTAGTGTGGTGGGATCCGCTTTCGGAGCAAATACACCCCCCCCCCCCCCCCCAAGCTGCTCACTGGAGCACGCAACAGTTATTTTGGTACAATGGAAGAAGAGAGATCCATTCATTTTGGCACCGTGTAGGCGGAAAACAAACCCTTTACTGCCAGATGGATGTCACGAAAAGCTAAAGAGCAAAATTCTAAGAAAATCAGGTATCCGAGATCTCAGGTATCTGAATGGTCAAACTACAGAGAACAGACCACTTAGCGTTAATTATTTGACCAATTTAAGACCAAACTTCCCATTTAAACCCTCAGGTTTTAGCTGTGGTTCAGCTCCTCGAAACAACACCTGCAGCTCAATATTTTCCAGGACGTCTTGCTAACAACAGCAGGAGAGGATCTAGATAAGGACTTTTGACCACCATGCAGTTTTTCCCCAAAAGGCCATCTGGAAATGCTCCTGCAAAATCACACACTTTGATGTAGAGATGAACACATTTTGGAGTTGGCAGATGCGAGCTGATAGGTCTGGGTCAACAAGGATCTCATCTTACGTCAGCTACGTTGATGGCAGTCTGTGTCGTGTATTAATTTTATTTAACTTAAGCCAGCTACCTCCAGCACTGGCATTCTTTTGATACTTTGCGAAGCATAATGAACGTAGGCGTGAAGTTACTAAGTTATATCTGTTATCCACTGAAACTGGTTTCCAAAAGGTGTTATTAATTAAAATATATATATTAAAAAAAATGTGTGTGTGTAAAAAAAAAAAAAAAAAAAAAAAAACAAACAGAAAACAAACACTTCAATTTTAACCCCATGACAGGAAACGCTCAGTAACTAAAGTGCTTGTTGCGTTCCGTGAATCGCTTGATGAATTATCTAATAGGCCATCCGGTGGCACGGATGGGGTTCAGCGGTATTGTGGAACTGTACTGATCCATTGAGTAGTTTAAAAGGTGACCCTAGGTGCACAAGGGTTTCACAACAGCTAGTGTAAAACTGAGCCTAATGTGAAAGACTGACTAATATATATATAAAAAAAATACTTAAACTGAATGGATTAATACGATGAAGTCATAGTTCAGATATTTGATATATTTACTAGGCTCCATCGCTGTAAACAATTCCAGCTACATTTGCTGGGCCTCTGAGCTGCTGATAGCAAAACAAAAAGACAAAACATGTAAACTAAAAAATAAAGACTAAATAATTCACTTGAAGCGGGCTCCTTTTGTGAGTGGCTAGGGGGTGTCACTTTTCTGCAGGTGTATTTTGTTACGTTCAGTTCAGGTTTGGTTGGTGCACCCCCGCTCTGCATGTTCACCGACTTCATTTCCTTAAATCCAAGACACGCGTGGGAAAGCTAGAAGTGGTCGGTTCTGATGAGGTCCGGCGCTCGATACAGTCAGGCAGATCCGACTACAATCTTCACAACTGGGTCAACGAGACAGAAAATCACAGGCCGCAGCCATACAGAAATAAACACTGACGTCAAGAAATCCCCCAGGTAAACAGCTCCAGCAACAGGATCTAACTCTCTCTATGCAATTTCCCTTTTTTTTTAAAAAAAAATATCATGATATATTTTTACATCCACTATCCCATAATTCATCAAAACCAAATTACTCTGTATTGACTTTTTCAGGTTGCTGCCTCGCGTCTGAAACAGGAAATATTATGTAGATAAAACAACTCTAATCCCAATGCTGTACAAGCAAAAACACTTAGAAAACCACATATTCAGCACTTGATTTCCTTTTTTCTTACAAAAACATGACAAATATCATTCAAGACTGGAAAAAAAACTTCAAGCCTCAGCAGGGAACTACGACTGTGCACATCTCCGCATGCCCAAGATTAAGGGCCCCCCCAATTTAAAAAAAAAAAAAAAAAAAACGGGTTTTCTTTTAAAATCCAGTGTCAGCCGTTTCTGGCGAGTTTCCGCCCTGATCCAGAGAGGTGCGCCAGATGATCAGATAATCCAGACCGTCACTGAAACGGTCGAGCGACAGCGGGGATGGGCATTTAAAATTTACATTGGTGCAAGAACGTGCGCCCCCGCTTGATCCCCCCTCCAAAAAGGTCCAGAATAAGACTAACCTTGGTCACGATGCAGAGGGAGGCATAATTAGCCCCTCTTTAATTAATCCCCCCGCATAAGCATTTGTAGTTTTGTGTAATCCTGGCCCCAGCCAACTAGCCAGCCCACAGTAACACAGGTCAGTCTGTGTTTCTCACAGCCTAAACCTCCTCTTGTCCTCCATGTTTCATTACATTTAGCATTACCATAACATGGACTTAACCCGTGGGGGCTCCAAATCTTTGCCTGCCATCCCCAGCTTCATTGGGAGGTACTTATTACCGTTGCAAAATACAAATACCTCATCTAGCAGGTTAAGAAAGGTCACAGTACATTTTAGTTGTACCTGCAATAAAAATTTCAGAGGCTATAAATATTTATGCATGCAAAACATGTGCATAAATAATTCTGCGTGCGTTTGATTACGAGTACTATTAAACCGTAAAGAAGAGTTGCAAATTTTTATTGGACAAACCTCAAAACTTAATTAGCCAAATTACGAAATGCAACTCCCTCTAAGAAGTTCCCAGACTAAAATAAAAAGACATGTATTCAATTTGCAATAATGCCTAGCATTCGTACGTCAACTGCCGACGTTACCCTCAACTGGTAGCTTTCTGGATTTCACATGGATTATGAATAAATATATTGTATAGCCATGCAATACCACAAACTATATTTGATATCCAATAAACATCAACAAGAACTTCCCCATATCCGTGCATTTGCAAAAAAAAAAAAAAAAAAAAAAAAAAAAAAAAAAAAAAAAACACAACACGTAAATACTCACGGTTAAACGTTAATGTAGCTTGAGTACTACTTATATCCTGAGCCACATACTGCCATAATGTATAGCTATCGCAGTACAAGCAGACTCACCTTGGTCGTGTCATCATGTGACCGCTGGTACCGTTTCCAGCGACACCCATAAATCCCAGTCAGACACGACAAACACAGCTGCCTCTCGTAGACCTGCAAGGGTTGGTGTTTCACCATGCTCCGATAATCTCAGCACCACGCCAGTCCACTAGCATCCCACTGACAACACGGGACCCTAGAGACGGGAAAAAAACAACATTACAGGTTAAATGCAATTAAAAATGAGCCGAAGACTGAACCATTACGTAACAGGGTTAAACATGAACCGAATCACCCTCCCCAAATTCTAAGTGATATAAAACAATTTATTTTAAGGACATAATATGCAGAATCACTTCAAAATAAAATCTGAATGTGTCTATAGCATACAGTGTGGCAGTGTACCTCTGCAAAAGCATTAATGGAGTTTTAAAACGTGTCATAATAGTATGAAATCTGGAATATGGTCTATATTAGTATTTGTAGTTAAATATGACAAACTTCCTCAGCAGCAACCCTTTCGGCTCAGTTATTCACAGTAACATTTTTTGCTAACTTAATACCCAAGCCAGATTTACACCACTTTGATCTGATTTTAACTATTCAATTCTCGAAAGATACTTGTTCTTGGATATGTGCAATAAAATCAGCCTTTTCCCCATTAAGTGATATGCTACCTGTCTGCATACAGAAATACCACTTTTATTCATAGTATTCCTACAAGTGGTGCAGAATTAGTAATTATAATTCATGCGCATGCCTCATTTGACTGCCGGTAGTTAACATAGACCCTTAATTACAGGAATTACAGCAGCAGCTCCAACTTCAAGTCCGGTGTAAGACTCCGCAACAAAGCAACGAACAGAAAGCTGTTTGGTGTCAAACACAGAAGCGTAAAGGACCGTTTGGATTCAAGCTGGGCACCGGTGTTGGCCACCGCTAAAACGTTAAGCTGCAGCAAACAGTCATGCCGTCACTCCTTCCCATTTCTCACGGGTCCCTTTGGGAAGGGCGCGGATTTGGCAGGGGCCGCGCAACTCTCGGGCTAAATTAAAACGTGCAGCACCGATACACTTCCCGCCACTAATGGGCCATAATGTCTGAGAGCTTATCCTGTACGACTGCAACCTGCAAAACAAACTTTTGTTTTTAAATAAACAAACATTCACATTGTTTATGGATTTAGTGAATCGCAATTTTGTCCGATTAAACTGTGTTTTGAGAAAACTGCATACAGCTGGATGTGAAACGCTGTTCCAAGGTGGCACTGGCTATGAAGGCTGGGGCTGCGTTTCGGGGGTGCAGCAGTGTGAGAGAGTGCACTCCCAGCTGAGAAATGCCGCACGTCACAGGGACCAGGCATCCAGCGTTAATTACCGCCATCAGCTGGCTGCCAGCGGGCTGTCATTGGCCCACTGCAAGCACCAATTTGCATCTTTAAGGGGGCTGCACTTCCTGCAATTAGTGCGAGGACGGAAAGGGAGCCACACCCTTCTCTGCTCGGAGCTCGCTGGCACTCTCTGAGAGATAGCGGCCTGCAGCGAGCTGGAGTCAGGCAGAGGGGGAGTGTGCAGGACCCGGGGCACAAATACGGCCTAGTTTGGGGAAAAGCAGGAAACCGACTTTACTTTATCATCACAACACTGCAAATCACCACCAATTTAGCCAAAAATAGCAGTACAAAGGATCATTTTATACATGTGATAAATCTTAAAATGGGAATTTTGTTTAGAGCAGTTTCTCTCAAGACAGTCCTTGGGGACCCCCAGATGGTCCACGTTTTTTGCTTCCTCCCAACTCTCAGGGAATTGGGAGAGCGCAAACACATGCACTGTCTGGGTGTCCCCGAGGACTGTTTCAGAAGCACTGGGTTAGGGCATTGGTATGGATGCTGAACAAAGAGGAGAGCACTGGCATTAATCACTGCCATTTAAGGCATGAGATATTTCCTGCTTAAGTCACATACTCATAGCATTAATATTAAAGGGAAGACTGACTTCAGAAAAACCACGTGTGATTTCCGAATTCCATAAGGGTGGTTCGTCCTTTCTGCAAATGTATAAATGTGAGACTGAGCCAGAGGGACTCGGCCAAGTGAGAGATGTGTCATGGCTTGTTGGCTTTTGAAGCTTAAAGGTGCATAATTTCATTCTAATAAAGAGTCAGAAATTGTATGAGAAACCCAGATTAAAATTTGATGATAATGGGTCTCTGTGCAGAACAGGCTTTACAACACAAATTATACACTTTTAAAGTCTTTCAAAAATATACTGGCCTAACACCGGATACCACAGTTGTTAAAAGCTGTATTCAATTTTCTAAATTACACCCAAAAGGGAATTTTTCTTGCATTTATAGTAAAATGATGCATTTACTTAATGATTCAGTAGAAAAAGATAACAAGCCCTGCTTTTTAAAGAAAATTAATCCATTTTATGGTATTGTAGCATATACTGTAGTGTTGATGAATGCAGCATCAGGAATGTCTAATGTAGCTTAATCAGTATGTTTTACTAAAATAACAGACATAGCTATTCTGAAGTCATGCAGCTAAACACTGACCTGCACTTGACAACTGGCAGAACGCAAAGTCGTCATTCATACCCCCCCCCCCCAAACAAAGGGCACAATGTCAAACCAAGCGCGTCACCACAGCAACGGGACAGCCTGGTGCCTTTGCGCACAGCAGAATCAGCAGAGCAGGGTTGCGAAACGGCATTCAGAAAAACGACAAAGTGGGGACATTCGCCCAATAATCGGCAAAGCTGTCATACAGGGACAAAAACTTCATAAAGGCAAAAATAAAAGTTCTTCTTCATAATCTAAGAAGGCAAAGACAGATTTCATAATTCATTGCAGCCTGACATTTCCTGGAGGTAAAGTACAGTATTAATGGGATTATCGATTAACCAGCACCATCTTTCAATCAGCTTTATGCAGTTGCAGATAAAAACATATTTAGAGACGAGGCTGCTCCTCCACCTACTCAGTTCATGGGCAGAAGGTCCAGCTTTAGTTGCCTACAGCAGCCCATTACAGGTGGGACCTGAGGGCCTTAGGATATGCAGGAGTAACGGCCAGAACACTCTGCTGCCGCCAATTATGACTCAGCACATCAAATGCTTCTTCCATCAAGAATCCGCTTGTCTTGATCGGCAGAAGAAACATTCTCCTAGCTAAAAGACGAGATGACCTAAAGGTCCCCCCCATCGGGACACATTAAAGAACCACTGATCAGTCAAGAGCAGCTGTACCCTGCGTATCGTCTGATGAACAGTATATTGTGCAGGGCAGCACAGCAACACATCACGGCGGAGAACAATTACACGTCAGCTTTACGAAGTCGAGTATGCACGTCCTCCTCGTGTTACACGGGTTTCCTACAGGCACTCCGTCACATATTGTCCTTGGACTGCAGGAAGAAACCAATGGATTAGTTAGGTGAGCTGGCATCTCAGAGTTGTCTGTATTGTGCAAGTGTGCCATGTAACAGACTGGAATACCATACCATCCAGGGTGCCTCAGCCTCACGACCAGCCAAATCTAAGCCCTCTGGTGACCATGCTTAGGAAAAGTATGTGTAAGACGGATAAACAGATGCTTCCGAAAGTCAGCTGCTTCCACTGAACCTTGACATTATGCTGGCTAGTGTTGTAATGTCCCCCATCTTGACCTTTGGCAGCAGCAGAATAGGGGCTGGTAAACAAAGCCCAATATCGATGGCACAAAACCATCCACCTCAAACCTGATGGAATACTGGGAGCCGAGGGAAATGCTTTGGTTCATACAGGTTCCTCATGGCCTCCCATTAACAAATCTTTCAACTCCTGATGGACAGTGGCCCAATTCTGCAGCCTTGTTTCCTTCTGTCAAAGAGGCAGCGTGAGGCCACCGGTTAGAGAGGAAATAGTTCAGCAGTTTCTCTCCACAAGCCTCCGCTTTGTACTGCAAACCTGATTCCAAGTCCTTGGAAGCCAGATCCCGGGGCCGCCCAAACGAAAATCGGTACGCCACCACTGTGTCTCCCGGCAGGTGCGTAGCCTGCATGCCAGCCCCCCCCACCTCACCCCCTGGACTCCTGCTTTTCTGGCAAGCTCCCAAGTATCTCTCTCTGGATTTTTGTCAGGTGAAGTCAGGCATGCTACCACAAACAGAACATTCTAGAAGCGGTTCTCCATGTTTTATGATTAAGCTCTGCAAAAAAAAAATAGTTACTTTAACTTTGTGAGTAAATAATGAAAATATAAAACAAAAAGAAAAAGCAAGAATTAAACTGGGAAGAATAATTACCATAAGCAGGGCACTCTAATGTCTGACCTCTGTCAGTTATTCCACTCACTGAGGCTCACGTTTGATTAAAAACACTCTCTTGGCCAAAACAGAACTCGGTTACCTGTGCACAGTTCAAATAGCTAAGCAGTGACTCTTCGTTCAAATGCCTTTCGACGGACTCAGAGGTGACACCATGAACCGGACTTCAGAACTCATTATGTGGGAGAAGCCAGAGACGGAGGCACGTCAAAACATAAATATACACACACAGTCATGGACCGTTTTATCACCCTGTGTAGGAGGAAAGTTCCATGTCCCTTTAGACGAGTGTCAGGATTGATAGATGCATCAGCTTTTACCATCAAATGCAATCAGGGTAATGGTCCAACAAAACTCATCCAGGATGCAAAGCAAAAAAAAAAAAAGTAACATTATTTCTGATACTCTAGGAGAACTTGCAAAGGCTATGAAATAGCAAAATTGACTCGCAACATTAAAAATGCAAATCTCATGTTAAGTACCGTCTTTATGAACTGGTATTTACCTGATGTTTTCAGTCAGTTCTGTAATGCTGGTCATGGAATGAAATGGTCTCAGCAGTCATTTTTAATGCTAATTCTCCTTTTGTTGCATAAATTCTGTGCACAGGCAAAACAGATGTGTCGCTTTGGACAGACTCAGTACGTCAGCAGAGAATGAAATAAATTAAATCAAAGTCAGGCAACATCAGCAGATAAAGACGTGCAGAAAGTATTATATTGTTAATAATTAAGATAAGCCTCACTGACAAATACAGACAAGGATCAGAAATCAATCAGGACTTAATCTGCGAATGAACAAAACTAAGACTCTCATTCCCCATTTAGCTTAGTAGATGGCACCAAACGAAACATCTTAAAAATCCACAAACACCCACCGGCAAGAAGGTAATGTCAGGAGTACGAGAGTAGTTCAGTCATAAAAGATAAAACAAAGATCATTTGTTATTGAACTTAAGCAAGATTTTCTGGTAGGTAACTGGTTAAATAATTTGAGAATATACAAATATTGACCTCAAACATGAACGGCTTTTCAAATACCTTCGTTTAATTCGTTTGTAACTAAACAAAACGGTTGGCGTACAAAATGCTAGTGCAAGTATAGTTTTTCACTAGACAAAGCAATAGATTTACATAAATCTTAGAGGGAGCAATGTGACAAATCAAATTCTGCAGAATCTGAAAACAGACAGGACCAGTACAGACGTCTGGGAAAACAATTGGCCTATGGAAACCACACCTTAAACTTGTTCTACCATAGCTGAACTCATAAATTAACAGGAACAGAAAAAAGTCAGAGGGGAATGCCCGCAGATGACCACCCTCGGAATTTTCAGTGTATACGTCTGAAAGCACAAAAAGGCCCGAACTCAATACCAGATTGTCAGTTTTGCTCCTCCCCATGCATCAGCCGGGTTTAGGTTGGGCTCGTTGTAGCATCAGAACTGTGTTTTGTATTTGTTGTGCTAAGGCTGACACCGTAACAGATGAATACAGGCAAGAATGGAGTTCATTTCATAACGTACGGTAATAGCAGGCTAAATGTTAGTCCGTCCATCAGCATGCCCGTGTGTGGGTTTGCGTATCTGAGCCTTACACACCATCACATCGTAAAAATTGGTGCCTGGTTTAAGTGAGGCTCAGGTTTAGAAACCCCATTAACATTTGGGATACGAGTTTAGCCTGAATACCACGGACCTGGGCTGGGCTCAGGCTTGTGTTTCAGGTCCGTACTGGACTCTAGTGTTGGGCCTTGTCACAAAATTCTACCACAAGTCACAGTCACCGACGTGATGTGAAAAGACATTGCCCAATAGGCCAGGAGTGTATGAGGCCCATAAAAAGAGAGATGTCTCAGCGTTATGGTTCACGCATCCACACGGAGAGGTCCTCACCTCGCCAGCCTGCCGGACGGCCAATACATACACCATTAGTCACGCCGGCCAGACTACTGACCGACATCTCATTCATCTTCCGACTTAATTTGGAGACCGATCTGCTTCAGAGTGCTTTCTAAATTCCAGGCGTGAGTGGTCTAGATGAAGGGAATGGCAGCCATTATCCGATCAGGCGGTTCAGAGGAACGGGCAAGATGGGCCTGGGGGGGCTCCATCGCCCACCTCAACCACCTATCGCTCCACAAGGTATTGCTGAGAAATGTCATTAAATGCCGGCTGCTGCATATCTCCAAACCGTCACTCCAAGCAGAAGCAAGGCTAAGCGGCGCCCACCTTGCAAGTTTGTAGATGCATGACAGGGTCGGTCATGTTTTCGTTGGGCGCCTGCTCTCTGGTTTCCATGGCAAATTCGTGCTGTCATTCTCAGTGTCTCCAGCCTCATAAACCTAAGATGAGTCTGAATCGCTTTCCTCCCTAAACTTTCAAACTTGAAGCTACTACTTTAAGGTCACATTAACGACATGTTTGACAACCACCATTTACAGCTAGCCTAGTCCACTGTAGACACCATGGAGACTCATTCAGCCCCCATGCCCCTCCCGATGACAGAAAAAGCCGGAATCATGTAAAACTATCACGGCAGTCATCTCGTTTTGATTCCGTATAATGAGGTTCGGAGACTGACAGTGCACAGGTTACGAAGCTCAATAGTTCTGTAGAGGAAGTACAAAGTTGCAAAAAAGTCACAGTAACCCGAAAGCTTAGTCCTCAGGCCCTTGCTGCAAAGAGGTCACACTCCTAAGATTACATGGTGAATCACAAAGCACTCATGGAGGGGGGCTTAACAGGGCCAGACATTGTTAACATTCTACAGCCGTTTAAGTCCTCAATCACAATTCAACCCTCACGAGGGTCTTCTGGAGAAACCCAAAAAATCTGAGGATGTTCAATGGGGTTGGATATTTTGGTAGCAACGGGTTGGAGATGGCTTAAATTTGCCATTTGCATTGCTCCAGCACTGAGAGAAGATGAACTTATCACGTCTTCACACACCGGCCTTCGACATTCCGAGTCACTGAGATTGAGGTATTTCATAACAGTGAATAAACACTCAAAAGCATGAAGATCAAACAAAGCAGTCGAGATTTCAGCATTGCCTTTATACTTCCATTGATTCAAATGTGCAGCGAAGGGTCTGAAAATAATATTTTTGCCTGCCCTGAGGCCAAGAGGACTGTGAAAAGATTACGTAATACGCTGGGCAAAATATTAGCATGCACACGCTGTGCATTCCCAGCATCAGGGGGCAAAGTATCAATACAGTAATCAATACTGTGTGAAAATAATCTTGTTAAGGAAAAAAGAAAAAAAAAAAAAAAAAAAAAAAAAAAAAAAAAAAAAACACACACCACACACACAGGATCGATGACCAGCGTGGGAGATATTCCTCAGGGAGGCAACGTGTAAAAATATCCAATCACATATAAATGCACATCTGAAGAGGGAGCATCTCAATCACTAGCCGGTGACATTTTGCTGGCACGTCATCTTGCCACCTGCTGCTTGGAAGGACGACAGCAGGGAAAATGCAGGTCCAGCTTCTTAGCTACCATCTTTATGGGGTTAGTGCGAGATGAAGCAGATCCAGCCCAGGTCCTGGCAAAGAGGCCTCATGAGCAAGAACAAGCAAGACAAGTCGAGATAGCGAGGCTAAAGTTTGGCTGAAACTCAGCCCATTCGGCTTGCTCTCTCCCCGAGGCGCATGCAGACATGTACACACAGGCTATCAGAGCACGTTCTTCTGATCTCTACACCGAGAACGGCAACAAAACTTGTAAACACTGATACTCGTGGGAGAAAAAAAAAAAAAAGAAAAAAAGTACAGGTGTATAGGAAAAAATAAAATGGAATTACCAGCCAGGGGCACATGAACCAGGGATGTGTACCTCCCAATATTTAATTTGGCTTCATTTGTCCCCCCCAAAATAAACCTTTGTAATTAAACTATTTAGTGGTGGGGGAGCCATTATCAAACTCCACCAAATGAGAAATTAAAATGGCAAAGAAAACACACACACACACACACACACACAGTATATACATACAGTATATTGAACGCTATATATTCTCAATAGTATTTTGCATTAGTCATATGCTTTACTCAAAACCAGATGTTCCTTGAAAAAAGAAAAAAAATCCATGTATTTATATTAAATAAGCCCATGATGTTGCACAATTACACATAGTAGAAATTATCCTTTGTTTCTCATACCATTTATTAATTTATATAATTATCTTCTCTGATGTTATGTAGCTTAGGATTAAATTGCAATTTAGTTTCTGAGGACGATGCAAAGAAGGGCATTATCTCAAATAACATGCTATTAAAAAACGGTGAATATGTAAAGCTCTTCCACTCCCAGTTGAGATTAAACTCAAACTGAAAATATTTGCAGCATTACCTAGAACTGCTGACAAACAGTAAGCTACCTCTAGAGATTTAAAAAGCACAATTTGTTTTCGACTACAGGGTATGACTGCTTCAAGAAGAGGGGTGCCAACTTGCTTTAAGAAAATTTTTCCTTAGGAAATTGCATGAATTATTCTCTGGGCTCACACTGAAGCCAGCGTTTTGCAAAATGTGACATAATATTCAAAGGATGTCAATGGGCGAGTGTTGTGGTTGTCGCCTTTAGATGCATGGAAAGATAATAATGTGACTGATTTATACTTTTGCGCAGACCGCGCTCAATCAGTAAGCGCGCATCATACACCACAGTGTATGTGCTACGCCGTACCGAAGGCGTAAATCCTAATAAATCCATCGTAAATAGAGGTGTAGCCCAAGAAGTTCGCACACTGATGAGTGCTTATGAAATATCCACCGGATATTTTACCTTTTCTCTGCGTTTATCCCACAACAATGGTTTTGAAGACGGAATACGAGTATCAAATGATGGTGGTCTCTCACATTTAGGAGACTGGGAATTTTTAGATAAAGAGAATCGTTTTCACGGAATTA
>JAODLD010000042.1:10992662-11036067 GCA_026781065.1 Mormyrops boulengeri | reverse complement strand
TCGCCCCGGTCAGCAAACCCCTCCCCCCCCCCCCCCAAACAAAACCAACAACCCCCCCCCCGCCTGGGGGGGGGGGGGTATTTCTCACGTTTGGCGACGCTTGGGGACACTGGTGGGAAAGACGGAGAAGTTAATGCTGCTATGCAAAAACAGAAGGCTTAATAGAGAGCTGTAATTCTCTACTTTGTGATCACTACCGTGCCATAAATAGCCGGAGACATCGGCGTTTCTGTGGAAGAGCGATTAATGATTTATTTACGAGACGTCAAGCAAGAGTCTGAACTGGAACAACAAAAAGGCGGAATACTTACCTGTGAATTTTAGGCACACTGATACGTTTCACAATAGCCAGAAGGGTAAACAGTCTAGTTCATTCCCCACTGACACCCAGTTTCCACACAACCAGATTTTTCTAAATAATATAATGTAAATTGCAAAGAAACAACCACGTGTAATGAGGTGTTAGTTCAGTACGTTCGCTCGCCATCAGCAGAACTGTTAAGGCTTCAAGTGGAGTCTTTCAGAGCAAGCGGAACTATCTGATGTCCTGTGAATTGCGATACACTCACCCTGTGTTAACTATGTTACCAAACAATAAAAGGCAGAAAACACATACCTTTGGCAGACGGTTCTTTTTCCCCTGTTACTGAAATCTTTCAGCTGTCTGTTTCCTCCAGGGGAGATACTAGCCTGGCAGGCGTCAGTAAGATACGGCTTTCTCTCTCTTATAAATGTATTACACCGAGGATGGTGGATACGATCAGCGAAGCAGGCAAACACTATACAGAGGACACACAGAAGCAAAGGCACCGGTGGGTCACTGAAGTCGAGCCCCTCGCAGAATCCTCTCTGAATGTCTAAAGGGAAAAAATCAGCGTGTCCCGGCACAAGGTTTCACCTTTCTGTGTGATTAGAGTCAATGATCTAGCAGCCTTGCCTCCGCAGAGGTTAAAGTAAGAAGTGTAACAGCATGGGGGAGCTCGACAGAATGGATAAAGGCGGAGCTGTCAGCCCCCCCTATTGTACCAGGCATTTAAAGCGAAAGAGACACCGTTTACCTACTGGAAATGTATTATTATTATTATTATTATTATTATTATTATTATTATTATTATTATTATTGATGATAATGTTGGGATAGTTGTTTGTCTGTTGCAATAATAATTTTCTTGTAATAAGTATAGGCTATGGTCATTTATAGTCTGTGTGAAAGTTCAAATATTTTAAGCTACACATGTAAGACTACAACACAACAACTTTTATTATTTCAGCCACTTAAATCAGATAAATAAGCATAATTCAATTTCTGCAGATTACACGTTCCTGGAAAATAAAACGCTATATCCCAAAGAGTCATGTCATGCCTGCGCGACACCAGCGGATACTGTAAACTGCAATTGTGCTCATTTAATCTGATTGCGTAAGGAGAGCGAAGAAGAGAGTGTGACATGAGCCGTTGCCGTTACTCCGTCGCTTTTGTTTTCGTAAGGTGAAGCGTTGTTGGGTGCTCGGATTTGTTTTGACAACAATGTGCAAAACAGTCACAAGACTCACATTTGAATAAGAGATGCCTATCGTGTGAAATGACTAGACACGGAAGCACTGTTTTGATTATATTTCTTTATTGATGTTTTCAACAAAATCTATGACGGCCACATAAGGAATTTGTATGGAATGAAATACTCCCCAGTCGGCTATTAACTTGCGTTATTGGTTTTCATTTTTCTTAAACAACAGATTGTTAAATCTGCCGGTGCAACAAAATTTAAGTCCAAACAACAAAGTATTCTAGGGACTATGAATAGTTTTATGTTTTGGTATGCTTAAGCCAAGGCAATTTATTTCAGTCTTCCTACAATTAAAAGCTTTTGTATATGGCTTTTAAAAGGAACCACTTTTTGGTATGCAAATTACGCATTCGGATTTACCTCAAAAAAAAAAAACAGGAATAAAGGTAACAGCCGAAAAGAAAACTAAGAAAAAACTTTTCAGAATGTAAGTAGGACTACGAATGTGGTTCTAATTGTATAATACAGTATCTGCCCTCACACTGAAATGCAATTATTTCTGTCATGAAATTAATGTAGACCTGTAACAGCTGCATGACTCGTCACTTCCGGTAACGCATTCGTTTGTTTGTGAAGATTCTCGTCATCCAGGTGAAACTGTCTGTTGCTTGAGTCATGGCAACTGGACTTCTCTCTTATAAGGTAGAAACGTTTCACTCCTCATCCAAGCAGCTTCTTCAGTCTGACTCAATTTCCATGACTCAAGAATTCGTTTGTTCGTTTGTTAAACAGTGAGGCGATTCTACGGACTATGAGGGCCCTAAGCAACAAAACTCCATGGGGCTCTCCAACACCCCCCCCCCCCACCACCATCCAGCATGGTAAAATTTATTACTTTTGTTCTATTGTAAAGTATATATTTATAGCATCAACAAAGAGAATTTAATAAAAGCAAGACCTTTATTTTCACTTTTGTGAAAAACAGAGTACACAAAAAAAGCAGGTTTGTCGTTGCACTGTACTGTGTAATCAGCCGCCCTCGGGGGCCCCTTCCCAGCTTGGGGGCCCCAGGCCATTGCCTGCCCTGCCTGTCCTGTGACCTGCACCTCTGATTAAATGGTCGTAATGAATATTTGTTGCCTAAACTGTTAGAAAAAAGATGACAAACTTAATACCCTGCCATTCCATGTGAACCGCGTGAACCACACTGTCTGATATCCACGTTGCTTATATGTTTCACGTAGTCATCAATAAAGATGCGTTCCCTATGCACAAAATGCCTCCCACACTATGCTGTGATGCCGCATCATATACTGTAAATAGCTTGATGTTTTGGTATCCTTAAGCCAAGGCCATTTATTTCAGACTTCCTACATTTAAAAGTTATACTAGTGGCCAAAATTCTGGAAACACTTCCAATTATTAGAGACTGCAGAACTTTATTCCAGTTACTTATTTAATTTTGCAGTGTATATTTGTAAGCTTTCTTTGATTGTTTATAAACATTATATAACGTTACCTATATGCAGGAACTTTTAAGGTGTAATGCCAAAAATACTACATGTTTACACAATTTTGGCCACTAGTGTAAAAACAATGCTTGTGCTTCTTCAAAGACTTCCCTGAAAGCACTATGTAAGAGTATGCTTTGGCTAAGTAACCATTCTCTATGTGTCTGGATGGGTAGCCTTTGTAGTAGGCCTACCCAGTAATTTGTGAACCTATATTTCTAGTGCACCTGTAATCCAAAATATAAAATAAACATTCAGTATAGCCTTGGCTTTGAGAAAACTTTGGGTCTCATTGACTCTGTTTAGGGTTAGTTTTACAGATTAGTGTCTTTAGAGTAGAGCAGTAAATGTTGATTAATGCTGTAAGCACTTCATGGTTCTCATTTTGGGAAAATAAAGGGGTTCTGAGGTTGAAATCTGCTAATGAAGAAGTTAATTAAATTCAGTCTTTCTGCCCTTCTCCCAGCTGACATCACATGGAAAATTATTTCAAATTGATCTTATTCACTGGCAATAATTTGATATTTCTGTCTTCGCGTACCGTGTAGAATAAAATCCTGAATACGACAGTCATTGAAATGCTTGTCCTGATGTCCTTGACCTATTCCTTATGTTGTTTTTAAGGTTTAGCCTGTCACCAATGTAACAGGTCTGTAATTGGTTTCGTTGTTTGGGATTTGGCTACTCTCAGAAACAATGGAAGATGTCAGTTCAAACCATACATTTATGGCTATAACCCTGTAATGTTCAAAATTTGGGGTCATGGATAAAAATTTTGAGGACAGCATTTTCTAAATTACATATCTAAAAGTGGTTTGAGGTTCAAATGCATGCAACAAGTATATAGATATGACATAGCATTGACTATGGGACATAAGGCTAATTTTTAAGTAAAAAGTACATAAGATGTTATACAGAAAGCCCATGGCGAAGTGGGCGAGTGTTACCGCTACAAAAAGGGCTTTCCTGGCATTTTTCCTGTGTTCTTCCAAACAGTCTGATATGTTGGTCCATTTATTTATAATAAGGCACCGGTGGGAGCTCGTAAACAGACAAATCTGCCACTTCTCTGCTTATGAAAAGAAGAATAATCGCGATTAATAATACATTTGCTTGGAGGTTATCTGCATTTCAAACGGTATCAAATAATTGAGTAGGGAGGGGGAAACAAAAACATCCCGCCCAGACAACTTCCCCTGACATTTAGACTTGGAGTGGGATTAAGCCGGGACCCCCCGTTCAAAGGAGGCTCCAGCTGGTCTGTTAATTCCCATCCTTCAAAAATGTCAAGCGGCGCGTTCGGGACGGGAAACGCCGGTGGGACCGGCGCACTATCGGGGTGGGCAGGCTTTGCCGGAGGAAGCGCTGATGATAAAGAGGCTCGCCCTTCAATGTTCACAAAACTATTTCTGAATGAAAGCGTGCCCATGCAATATATCCGAAGAACACCTCAGATTAGAAGATCCAGTTATGCGCAGTTACAGTGGGTTGAAAGCATGCTGACGCAAGATTTTCCCCATGACTTTTCCGGGGCACTTACCCTTGTGTTTGGCTCCATCTAGTGGTCATGTATTGCATATGTATAACTGATTAAATTTGCCTTCATATTTTTCAGTTTCTACGGTCGCACAGTGGAAATAAAAACTGTATATGGGTTAATTTATTAGGTCTGAACACAAATACATCCTTCTGGTCAGATTCAGATTTTCATTTATGATAAGAAATGGGATCTCTTGTAATTGGTAGGTTTAAAAATATCGCAATTTACCTCGTCCTTAGCATCGCTCAGCAGTGATATGATCCCACTCACTTTCAGTCCGTCTCTGTGGGCAGTGGTGGCTTAATGGTTAGCGAAATGCACTTGAAATTGAAAGACTGCTGGTTCGAATCCCCAACCAGCAAGGTACCACCCCCATGCACTGCTCCCTGGGTGCTGAATTAGCTGCCACCCGCTGTGTCACGATGTCACATATGGGTTAAATGCAACGAACGCATTTTGCTGTGGTGTGTCAACAATCACCACTGATCACCAAATTGTCGTTGTGATGGAAAAAAAATACATCGAAGCCAGGCTAAAACTGGCAACCTTCCAATAACAGATACAGCGGTTCTGCAAGCTACGCCACATTATCACCATGCTTATATTGTGTCAACAGATGACTTTCAGAAAATATTTCATTTTGACAGCTTAGTGACTTGGAACTCACCATCATAAATATCATACTCCTTTAACCGCAGAACCTTGAATAACAGGCCTGCTGTTATAGTCTTTGGCCACCTGCCTGACGGGTATCTCCTGCTCAGCGCTGAGGAAGCAGACTGTCCATGAGCCTCCATTAAACCCTGAACATACAGCACAGAGATTCACACAAAATATGGTGCTAAAGAGCCCCCTTCAGAACATAAACATCACCAAGGAAGTGACCTTTAGATCCGTACATGTTTATGCCGCAGTCAGCAATTCTTGCCCAGATCTCACCAAATACTCCAAAATATCTGATTGGACTTATGGACTATTTCCAAGCTGCTAATCTTTCCTTTTAGCCTCCTGCTTATAATTTAATCTTATTTTATTTTATTATGAGTAATCAGTTTTAATGAGCACTATTCACCAGTGAATTATATAGGTTCCTTTTCACAGCAAAAGGCACTGGAATTTGTAGAATGCATTGTAGTGTGTTGAAAGGATTTAAATAATGGAATCTGTCTGTCGACCACCTATCTATCTATCTATCTATCTATCTATCTATCTATCTATCTATCTATCTATCTATCTGCCTGTCTGTCTGTCTGCCTGCCTGCCTGTCTGTCTGTCTGTCAGTCAAAAAAGTCACATTTCTGCTGTGCCAATCATCAAGGCCGTTAACCCCCCCCCCCTCCAAAAATGCTCCGGGGCCTCATATAAATCACTGACCTTACACTCCTACCCCAAGCTTCACTTTCACCTGTATACAATATTGTGCGAAAATCTTAGCCAGTCAAAGAAGATTATGTTTAAATGATCTTCACGTTCATGTCAAAGTATGGTATGTGTGTCAGAGCAGGTTAGCTTAGGCGTTTCAAAACATCTCTGAAAGTCACCCCCGTAGCTGAAGTAACCATCCAGTCCGCATTTACATTCAAATCAGCAGATGTGTTTGTCCAAAGCGATGTGGAAGTGAGGCAAACAGCACATATGTGCTCTTCAGGACTCGACACCCATGTAACTGTCCAACCTCTAGCACACCACGTTTCATTAATCAATACCTCATAAAATTATTTAACTGATTCAATTAATTGATTAAGTAAACTGGTAGTGAAATTTAATAAATACTGTACATGGAATGGCTGTGGTGCCCCTGAGGAGAGGTTTGGGAACTGAAACGGTGCTCATCTAACCATCCACCTAGATATCAGTAACTTTTTGGAGAGCAGAAGAAAGTATTATTTTTAAATTGTGTCACAGTTCATTTGCATGAATACTCATGTTAAATTGTGTTTTTTTTTTTATCTGAGCAAATACACACTTACTACTTAGATACCTTTGACTGCCTAAAATTTTTGCACAGTATAATATGTGTGTGAATGTTTAGGGGTAGAGCAAGATGGGATATTTATAACTAAAGAATTACTATGTACCTGAACTCCTACTTGTACAAACGGCAAAAGACATCGGTTCGCGTCATTTTCAATTCAATTACAGCAGAAGAATTTTGAAGAAGTTTTAGTAAAGCGTTAAAGAAAATGACCAGCAGGGTGTGCTGTGGGACATTTCCCAATAGATTAACGTGTAAGAGGACAACGTCCGCAGTAAATGCTGTCCCAGAGGTAGATGGGTTATCTTACAGCACCATATTTTAAATTAAGTGCATTTAAAAACGTTCGAGGTGACTAAACTCGGGAAAATAATGTGAAAAGTCGATGGAAAGTTTTTTTCCCGGACCCCCGTGATCCTGGACCAGCCGACATGGAAAACGGAGGGAGAATAAAAAAAAATAAATTGCAGTAGGCTACTTTTAATGGAAACGTGTTTTACTAAAATTGTCGTAGAGTAACATGGTACCATAAGTGGACTGATATGAAAAGCTACCAAAACTAGCTAGCGAATTGTATGTATGCTTGCTTTTTAAAAAGTACTAGGCCTACTTCTTTGACATATATTTCAATTTTACCGTTAAGTAATAACTGGCATATAAAGCGCACGTTTATTTTAAATTGAACAATCCTAAAAACTTCCGCTATAATTGAAATGAAACCAATAAACATCTACTTACTTTAGTGGAAAAAAATCTGATGGACTTTATTAGTATCAAAAATGCTATGATGCTTAATTGTATTATTTAAATTTAAAAAACAGCTTTCAATGATACGGCATGCTGAGGAGATTTTTATAATATTTTTTTTCTGTTAATCCTTAGAATTTCTTCCCTATCACTTCTTGGTGAAAACGCAGTAGGATTTCTGATGAGGACGCTACAGTTGCTAGAACATTCTAATGCTTGCAAGAGCCCCGGAAAGTTACATCAGAACTGGTAACTTCGGTAGACTGTTACATCATAAAAAAGTGCAGGCCGCATTCCACACCCCCCCCCCCCCCCGAAAAAAAGTAAAGTGAGGAAGAGAAAAATTAAGAAAACATTTGCGTTACTGGAAAATAAACAAAAAACTCTATACAAATTTGGCCTGCCTTGGTTTTGATTTTAATTAGATTTTAATTAGAAATGTCTTTTTACTTCATTAACAAGCACCCATGCATTTAGCAGCAAGCATCCATACGCTGTACGGCGCAAAATTATACACATCAAGCATTCACCAATCATTATTCTAAGTTTATTAAATATATAATTGCGGTTAAATAACTTCTACAAAATGATTCTACCAAAAAAAATAAATAAATAGTGCCAGCTAAAAGTACAGAAAAGAAGTTTCTCCACTGGAGATGCGACAATGATAATAGAGAAGACTCAACAAAGTGCCTGTTTACATTCCCAACTGTGGCATTCCACTAGCTCACTGCATCAAACACGAATTGGGTTGAGCCTACAGCTGCCATCTCCATTACTGAAGGCTCTTGTCTTTACCAGAGTAGATTAATTCCAAGATAAATTTTAAAGTTGGAGAATCTGTCTTGGGTGACTGGGTGCACTGTAAGTAAGCACCAGTTTGACCAGGGTGCACACTGTTCTTTGTGTCTTTTACATTTACACTGAGATAAAAAAATTAATGAGTCACAGACAATCTGCCAGTGGAACGCTAGAAGTTCATAGATTTACCCAGACCTAAATAACCTTGAATTTTATCATACTACGAAAAAAGCTTTGACTTACCAGAAACCCCCTTTTCAAAATAACGCCACATACATAGCTAAGTTATTCTGAGGTCGAGTGATTGAAAACAGATGGTTACAATGAACAGTTACCATTAATTTTGTTTTTAGGAAGACTCCACCCTGCTCTGCTGAATGCTTGTGACTTCTAACAGAACAAGGGCTTGTCATAAACCTTCCTTGCTAATGTAACGCATGAATGGAATACATCATTGTCGAAATACCATGCAGACATTCAGTATATGTGTTCATGTCAGACGTATTAAGGCCTAAAACAGATTTTAAAGATTGATATTCCAATAACAGAGGATCTCTTCTGCCACGTGGGCCTGTTTGCAAAAACACGGAATTTAACATGTTTTTTTGAGGCTTTCTGAGGAACTTGCGTTTGTTTAAGAGGTCACCGAATGTTGCCCAAAGAAAACAACTACACTGGGGGTGGGGGTTGGGGGGGGGAGTATCCACATCACAAAGACTGTGTTTAGCTGGAAGCAGTAAGAATGCGTGGTACATGGCTGTTCCGGGTTCCTCTAATGGCTCATAGCGTGGAAGGTGGTGCCGTACCTCTCCGGTTACCAAAGGAGCCAAACCAGCTCAGAGATCAGCCGCAAGAATCTCAGAGTTCATTTACCCCAGATTTAAGGGGAAGCTACAGTTTAAATTAACTAACTGAAAACAGAAATAAAATATGAAACTAAAACGTTAAGACAATCTACATCCAACTTTTATTCAGATATGTAAATCAAATAAATTTCATTAAATATTGCTGATAAAATGATATAGGCGCTTCTTTACCCTGTGCAGTAGTGGTAAAGTGGATGAAGAATGTCAGCGTTTTGACAATGAGACCAGACTCTGCTTTGATGCTGACCAGGCCAGGCCTGAGGGTGGGGGGGGGTGGGTGGGACGGGAATAGTGCAGGGCTGGAGGTAGGGGGTGGCAGCATGTGTTTTGTATCTTCTCAAACACCCACGTTTGTTAAAACCTCAGGGGACACTGACCCACAATGAGAAAAAGGCGAGCTTTTAAAATAATTGTAGATTATGTTACTTGCGACATACATTATAGAATACATTAAATAAATAAATAAATAAATAAGGAGCTAATGCCCAAGATGGACCAAATGTAACAAAAAACTGATATGAATATAAATATGTAGAGTTAGTGGCTGTTAAACAGCGTTTTAGGTGTCAAACACCCAAGAAGAACATTAACTGGCCACAGGATTTGCACTGATGGCTTTCATTTCGACACCCCCATTCCGGATCTAGCATCAGCGTGCTGGGATCCGCTCGGGTTGCAGACGTGGCACTGGGTTGGGGAGGGCGGGGGAGGGGGGATCTGTGGAATAAGGGAATTGTTCAAAGAAAACTGCATACATTTAGAACCAATGCAATATATACATTTTTCCTTCATGATCACGACATTGTGAGGGAGTCTGTCTATAACGCAAAAGTGCAGCGGTCAAAGAAAAACATGTACGATGTCGTCCTTCTACACTGCCGATGTCTGCACGATTCCCAAAATGATCTCATCATAAAAAAACAATGCATGTGTCACCAGAGCACACAACACAATCCCTTGACATCTCAACATCTCTACACCCCAAAACTAATTAACAATAAACATGATTTCCAAGACAAGTATAATGAGCCGACTTATGAGTACAGGGGGAGAGGGTATAGGCATTAGGACCTTGAGGTCCACTTAGAGGAGCCCGAATTTCTGGGGGGGGGGAGAGGGGAGGTCTCAACCTAAGTTTGCTGAGAGCTTCTCATTTAAATATTCCTTTCCCAACTTCCAGAACCTTCTTTCCCCTGGTATATAGGCCTGCAGAAGGACTGGCTACTCTGCAAGATTCCAGCACGCAGGAACGGAAGACGACTGAAGAATTTATCAAGGTAAGAGATTGCCTTAGGACTAAGAAGGAAGGAGCTTTTTCAATAGATTAGTGAAAGGATGTCATACATTTTGTGCTTTTGTTCAGCAAGATCTACATAGACATTGTGATTCTATGATATCAGGGATGAATATTCATCTAATATGAGAATTTTATGAGGTTGCAAGCAGATATTGCAAGTAGCTCTATGTCTTCTTCCTGACTGATGCATTTCAACTTTTTGTTCTTTTGTTATGTGGGGGTGAAAGGCGTGACATGAAAGTCTGAAAAAACTGTCATCCTGTCCAAATTTGCCTAGTAATATAATTAAATCTGGCAAGCAAGCGACAGCATGTTCAAGTTATCAAACTCTGTAGGAAGCGGGGAAGGGATTTTGCTCTTCAGAATCGACACTTTAAAGGAACAAATTACTTTTTTCTGTAGAAATTTCAATGAACTGTATCGCTACATTTTAGTGCAGGGAGTGGTTAAAAAGATGCCACTGAAACATGACTCTTCTCACAGGAAATCTGACTCCCCACTGTGGAAGTTCTGATTGGACAGAGTTGCATTAGCTTTCTTCTAGCCAATGAGAGTCTTCTCTGTGTATGACTGTATAATGCTACGTGTATGCTGCATTGATGTAGCATTCTCAGGAACTGTAAATGATTTTTTAAAATAACTAGAGAGAGTACAGAAAGAAAATGAAAGAGAAAAAGTTATCATTCTTTTCTCCATCTGAAGTATTTTTACTTGCCCTGTGGCGATTATTCTATGCACCTCTTGTCTTTCAGAATGAAAATCGCAAAAGTTGACATCAGTATGAAAACCTTTGAAGGTATCCAATGTTGCTGGAATAAAATCTGAAACAAACCACACAAAAAGACGATTGTAACTATTTTCATGTGGCCACTTTCTTTCTAATGCTGGAGTTAAAAGGAACGGGGTCCTCAACTCAAATAGTAGCATGAGGGGGGAAAAAAATCTGAAAAAGATAAGACTTTCTGATAGCCTCAGGCTACAAGATTTGTGCTTCTGTCTGGCCGCCTGAGATTGCAGCAGTTACGCATGTCTCCTGTTGCAGAGACACACCCTCATATAGCATAAGAACATACTGATTTTCATGAACGTGTCAACTGGAATCCGAATCCAGCTGAAAATCATGAATGAATGCATTGTGTGGAGAGAGGGTTTTAAATAGACTGCACTGTATCCAGTGGAAGGAATCTGATAAGATGGGATGTCCACTAATTCAACACCAGCTCCAGCAGTTAGAATTAAAAATCCTCTTTAGATTAACTCATTATATTAAGGCTTGCCTAAATTGTAACGTTAAGTTAGCAGGTAAGTGTGAATCATAGTTCTGGTTTGCAAGGCAGTGCTTGTGTCTTACTGTCCTGATTGTTTAGTTATGAGAGTTCCACAGCTGCTGACGTGGCTGTTACGTAAAACGTCTGCTTGGAATTCGCCAGACCAACGTTGGCTGCACAGTGCATGGTTTGCGGAATAATTACACGTTATTCCTTAGCTGAATGGCTCAATGTTGGGAAAGGTTTTTCACAGCTCAAAGCTATCCAAAAAAAAGCATTTTTGCAGAGTAAATTCTAAAATAGAACCCTCGTGATTTTTTTTTTTGTCATACTAGAGCAGGGGAGCACTGTGTTAAATTTCATATTTTTTTCCCCCATTTTCAGGCCTTCATTGCCGCTCTCAATCGCTGAAGATTCTGATTCTGAAAGAATGTGGGTGACAAAGGTGGTAGCTCTGTGCCTACTGGCCGCTTCAGCCACTGCTGAGAAGAAGCTTAGCAACCATGCCGCTACCTTAGCAGACAACAGCGCTAACCTGGCCTTCAACCTATACCAAAACATGGCCAAAGAGAAGGACCTCGAGAACATCCTCATCTCCCCAGTGGTTGTCGCCTCCTCTCTGGGCCTGGTAGCTCTCGGGGGCAAGTCTTCCACGGCTTCCCAAGTCAAGGAGGTGCTCAGTGCCAGCAAGGTGAAAGATGAACATCTGCATGCCGGCCTGGCCGAGCTCTTGACCGAAGTCAGCAATTCTACAGCCCGCAATGTCACCTGGAAGATCAGCAACAGGCTGTACGGCCCCAGCTCCGTCAACTTCGCCGACGACTTTGTCAAGAACAGCAAAAAGCATTACAACGTTGAGCACTCCAAGATCAACTTCAGGGATAAGCGAAGCGCCATAAACTCAATCAATGAGTGGGCATCCAAATCCACTGATGGAAAACTGCCGGAGATCACCAAAGACATGGAGAAGACCGATGGAGCCATGATTGTCAATGCTATGTTCTTTAAAAGTAAGTAGCCCTTTGAAAGGCTGATGAGCATTCAAGTAATTGAGGGTTCAAGACGTAATTCCGTCTGCTTACCTTTGCACTTTTAATATTCAACTACAGCTCATTGGGATGAGAAGTTCCACCACAAAATGGTTGACAACCGTGGTTTTATGGTGTCTCGCTCGTTTACTGTCTCTGTTCCAATGATGCATCGCACAGGTAAGTACTTTAATTATGTCACTAGCTGACCTTTAGAAATAAAAATAATAATAATAATACTGCAATGGCAAAATTCTAGAATGGACTATGTTGTGTTAGAAAGACCTTGGAAGGGTATGAAGAGATGGGAGGCTTTGGTCTCATTATTGCTCTCTATTCCTTAGGGTTATACAAATTTCATGAAGACACGGAAAACAAGTTGTTTGTACTGGAGATGCCTCTGGCCCACAAGATGTCCAGCATGGTGTTCCTTATGCCATACCACGTGGAGCCCTTGGAGAGACTGGAAAAGCTGCTGACTCGCAAGCAGGTGGATGCTTGGCTGAGCAAGCTGGAGGAGAAGGCGGTGGCGGTATCTCTGCCAAAAGTGAGCCTGGAAGTCAGTCATAACCTGCAGGTAATTGATCTAAAGATCTCACTGCAATAGAAGGCTTCCAATTCAAGTCAAATCACTGCACTTTTATCATGAAGACTTCATTATTATCCTCATGGCAACCACTTGGCGATCTCATTATCTAGGACTTGGATCGTGTTTTGGACTTGGACTCTGGTCCCAGTTGACGTTGGTTCATTTTTACTGTTCTTTGAAATCTCACTTTGAGTTACATTTTTTTATTGTCCATTGATGTCTTTAGCTTTATGGATCATCGCAAAATATGACTGTCTGATACCTTAGTTACTACTAATAAAACTAAAACACTGAAATAATAAAAAGGGTTTGGATATAGTCAATGGTTTTTTTCATCTGAGCAAGATTCTAATAGAAATGTTCATGTTTTCCCAGAAACACCTTGGTCAGCTTGGTCTTACTGAGGCAGTGGATAAAAACAAGGCTGACCTGTCCAACATCTCTGGAAAGAAAGATTTGTACTTGTCCAATGTCTTCCACGCCTCGGCCCTGGAGTGGGACACCGAGGGGAACCCCTTTGACGCAAGCATCTTCGGCACGGAGAAGCTCCGGAATCCTAAGCTGTTCTACGTAGACCACCCATTCATCTTCATGGTGAAGGACAACAAGACCAACTCTATCCTTTTCATTGGCAGGCTGGTCCGACCCAAGGGTGACAAGATGCGAGATGAGTTATAGTGATTCCCAGGGATGTCAACCTTTGCTGTGTATGAATTGAGTATGAAAGGGCAATGAAAATGCTTTGGTAGGTCTGTTACCTCATAAGCACATTCCACTATATTAGGTATGGACCAGTATCCGGGCCTGCAACCCCCGAATCATGCGTGAGAAACACCCACACTGACAGACAGTTTAGCTAATATTCTTTGATATCTGCTGGGCTCAAACAAAATCTCACATGACTGCACAGTGAATCCCACCAACACTTTAAAACACCACTGAAGAACAGTTCTCTAGCCTGACGAGTCTTAACAACCACGTGCCTTTTTTTGGCAAGTCATGTGACCAGCATGCTTATATTAAGTATGATCTCTCTGAATTTTGCCGCCATTGTCCAATCAATCAAAAAATCCACATCCAAAAGAAACATGCAGGTTTTGTGAGGATATCTTTAATGTTTAAAGTAAAAAAAAAGAAAGTTTTGCATTGATGTCACAGGATTATGTGGTGCTATTGTTTAGTTCTCCCCATGCCAAAGAAACCCTTCAATATGTTTTACACCATCATCAGTGTGCACGGAAACTGTTCCGTAAAAGGCGAAATCCAGTACATCACATGCTCTATACTCTTTTCAGGTTGTTACCCAGGGTTCTTGCCACATGACTTATGTTGGAATGATGCAACAGTGTAAAACTGTCACCCTTGTTTTTTGAATAAAACTCATAAAAACAAAACTCATACTGTATTAGTTCATTCAAGCATATTTTGCAGTTGTGCAAGTTTTTAATATATGGTTTAATTTACGACCATTAAGTTATCATCTAAAGCGTATGAAACAGCAACTCCATTCTCCCCCGGATGCATTTTAAAGTATATTACGTAACATTTACTAAATTGGGTTAACTTGACACTTGTAAAGCACAAGTAAATTATATTTTTTTGCGAAATCCCACAGCAGCAGTGAAAGACTTGTGCAAGTAAGAAAAAAACATAGCGAAACAAGACCAGACACTAATATGACTGTATAATACAATAGCAATATTCTGTAGCTGAAACTCACAAGTAACCTACTTGTACATAACAGAACAAATACACAAGATCGCGACTGTTGCGAAAAAACCGTCCACGATTATCCTTTCAAAAAAGCCGTTTTGTCGCACAAAGCCCCATTCTAAAATACGGATCAGGGATCAACGCATACGGTTCGATGAAGGAAAAGGCATTTGAACACGTAGCCTACATAGTGTTCTTAATGCCCCGGACATGTTTGTCCGTGTACGGACAGGTTGACGATCCCTGATAGTGATCTCACTGACTGTTAAATTATACTATATATTATGAGGCAGGACTGGACTGGGATTAAAAATCGGCCCTAGTTTTTTTACCAGAAAAGCCATCCGCACATCCATACCCACGATAATTTCCGCCGATCGGGGCTGGGGGTCCCCACGATTATTTTTTCCCACCCATTAACCCATCGGCTCACCGGAAAAATGCCAAGTATGCCAAATGGTCACTCCAGGCCTGTTATCAGTGTTTGCAAAGTCTTAACATTTGCCTGGGTTACATGGGATCTCCTTGGATGAGCACGCGCGAAGTAAACTGGAGGTGCAGGAGTACAGGGTTAACGGGGCGAGAAACAGTAAATATAGTAGCTCAGTCATTTCTGTGCCTTCGTTTGCTTTCTTTCCTTTCTCTCTCAACATTTTGATATGAAGGCCAATGCACTAAAATGACACGTGCAGCCGTTAGTTTGCTTCCAGTTGCTTTCGATTCTTTTGAGCATGACATGCAGAGCTGCTTCTTATTTCCCATTTTATGAATTGAATCTGCTGAATCTCAAGTACAGGAAACCGCTATCCCCGTTTCGCCAATACATTAACACCCTGACACTGATATTCCCAACCACAAAATTACACACAATTTCCGTACTTAATAGATATTTCAACAACCAATGACTTAGACATATGTAATTTAGAAATAAATGTATAGAAAGCAACATAGTTTTATAATAAATACCAATCATAAGTGAAGGAAATCAAGGTTTTTGTACCTAGAATACATGGAAATCCTCTTTCCCATAAACTGATATGCGAGTTCTGCGTGTCCTTCAAGCGCCACCTGCTGGAGAGAAAGGTACTGCAAAATATTTATTTATCGCATCTTGCTTTCAGCTAAAACAAAGTGACAAGCAATTCACCCCAGTTAATTTTATTAAATTTGAAACATGAATTACAACGTACTCCACAGCATTTATCAGCTTAAGAAATTAAACTGCAAAGCAATTGTGATCTGGTGTGAATTTTTCGTATTGTTGAAATAACAAGGGGTATCATATTAAAAATAGAAGAACATTTTATTTGGTCTTAATTTTACTTTATGCAATGAAACCTGGTTTTATGAAAAGGTATAGGAAAAGTGTATTGTTCAAAAACTGGAAGCTGGAAAAAAGTTTCACAAAATTGTCTTGAACTTCCTGTGAAGCTCTATTCCAGCCTTGATGGGCTGGTCGATATTTCTCAAATCACTGAGATTGACATTAATGTAACATCATCACACCACATTACATGTTAGAGTAAGCAAGTGTATTGCACTAAGACACGGAACCTTATGTCCTTTACGAATTGATATGCCAATGACACAGTGATTCTATGGCAAGTTTTATGCGTCATTTAACATCATACAATTTGAGTTTGGTGACCTGTTTTATTATCTTATTTTTGTATTAACATTAACTTAATAAGAGGTAGTTCAAAATTCCACTTCCCGTTGCTTCAGCACTCGACAGGAAGGGACAGTTCAGCATCTATGCTTTAGTATTTACATTTGAAGCTGTACAGTACTCAAAATGGGAACGAATGCCACAGGTATGTTCTAAAGCAGGTATGTTCTAAATATCCGGTCCTGGAGGGCTGGTCTGCAACACAGTTTGCAGATTTCCCTGCTCAGACACACCTACTAATCCCGGCAATTGGCTGGTGAGATGAATAAGGCGTGTCTGAGCAGGGAATTCTGCAAACTGTGCGGTAGACTCGCCCTCAAGGACCGGAATTGGGGAACCCTGCTTTAAACAGTTTCCTGCCTCACTATCCAGAAATTTTGTAAGATAAACAATCAAACAGATCCTTAGCTTTACACAAAACAATAATAAGCAGTGAAAAAATGATGACGATGACACACGCACATATACGAGCATATATGCATGATAACCTTTCAATACCATTTAGACAATGTTTTTCATTCAATTAAATAACCAGGTTTATTTGCTCTTTACTTGGATTAGTGACATCTAAGTATTTTAACATTTCCTTTCCTGTCAGGAGCTAATTTTAAAAACATTATCCACCAGAGCAAATTCATTATGCTATTTTTTGTGCTAAAATTCCTGATAAGGCACTCCTTTGCCCAGTATCTGTACAAGCTTAATATATCCATTTATGTTAAATCCAGCAGATTTTGTAATACCACTGTCGTCAGCTGTTGTGTTTCCAGTTTACAGCACAATTAGGCGTTTTCAGTATTAAACACAAAAAGGTAGTATTAACATTAATTAATCAATATTCTCAAAAGTATTTTCAGGAAAAGCTCATGACAAATCCTTAGAATTACCTTCTTCAAAGCCCAAACCACTCTAAAGTAAACAGAGAACATTCCCTGAATTAATTAAGAAAAATAAGCTACACAGAAGCTGAGACAGTTTTCCAGGAACCCTGACTGGTACAGCCAGTGAACAGTGGGTCAGACTGCAGTGTCAGAGGGTCATGTGACCAGCCTAGACTTCCGCGGCCGTTGAAAGGCAGCACGGCCTCAGTAAGAGACGCATTGCCCTTCCATAATTGGTGCAGGTCTGACTGGCGCCAATTAATCAGTCTGCTGTATAGACAGAAAGACTTTAGTGTGGCAAAAATTTGAAAACACCTGAATTCAGGTGAAAATCCAGGAGAGGTGGATGTAGAACTTAATACAATTGTAATATGCTTTCAATTTCTCTGTTGATCAGTTCTTTTCATAATTGTGGCATACTTTCTGTTTACATAAACCTAATTGGCTAATGAAATAACCAGCCTCTGAGGCTAATCTAGCATGTTGTCCTCCCCAGGGAGGAACACAATCCCAGGGAGCAGATGCCACTTTTTACCCCCCTCCCTAGGGCAGCCTCTTTCTGCCCTCCTGCCCACTGGTTTAAAGGACTTCAAAAACTTGCTGTTTTTAAAGGAAATTAGCTTTTTAGACTAAACTTTCTGGGACATATTTATGTTTGTATGTTTAGTTTCTCAAAGTAATAAATAGTTCATTGTACTTTGAACGACAAAGTTTCTTGTTTGCTTTCAGAGGTTAGTTACGTCTGGATGTGAATTTACCACCTGAAACTAGCATGTAATTCATGAAATGGAACCTAGCATTAAAGGAATATCACCATAACTTTTAAAAAATAAAAATGTACTTTACTACTAAATAGGTATATTTAAGGCTAAGAAACTATACCAGATTTTTTTTACTTAAAATATGGGCCACATGGTGGCCGAATAAACCTAATTTTGTACAACATATACAGACTTTTCAAGTTCAGCTTAAAAAGGACAAATGTATGCTTTTTGCCTATATCACATTTAAAACAATCCAGTTGTTTTATTTTTAAAATAATTACCCTGCCGTTTTAGCAGTGCAGGCTACAACATGATTAGATAGAAGATAGCCAATCCTATTAAAGCGCTCTGTGTAAGCTGTCCTCTTCTCGCGTTCCATGGTCACCTGCCCGCCTACTCTCCACCTTCCTCCTGCACCTCCCTCTCAAATTTTGGGCTTGTCTACTTGCCGGTTGGCCTTCCGGAACAGGGATTTGATTTCCTCCGTCACCATTTCCTGCCAGTTGTCCCTGCAGAGCGAACGTGCAGAACAAGACACGTGTCATCGGTGAAGATTCACACCTAAAGAAGCCCCCCCTGTGGGCGGAAACGCAGCGCTCAGAGCACCGTGAAAGCCAGCCGTGGAACCACCATCTCCACACGTCACGACATCTGTAAGCTACATCCCCACACAACACAACACAGCATGCTAAGGCTAACTCACTGTCTTTGCCCACTCATAGCATCACTGCTTTTGGTCTGCTTTCCTTTGTTTGTACTTAGCTACATCCTCCGGCAGCAGGCCGTGATTGTTGTCCCTGCGGACAGAACGCACAGGCAACATCAAGGCCCTCTCTCCTCAAAGAGGACTGCGATCCCCACCCTCCTCCAGCAATGATGGCTAACAATGATTTCATTAAGCCACTTTGTTCTCAAAATCACTTGTAACATGGAAGAATGTTGGCAGTGATGTTTATAAACAATCAAAGAATGCTTACAAATATACATTAAACAAGTAACTGAAGCAACAATTGAATAAAGTTCTGCAATTTTTTGCCACTACTCCCACTAGTATACACTAGTATATGAAATTAATAAATTAAATTAATTCTTGTTTTGAGATATAATCCAGTGGTACAGCAGTAAATTCTTTGTTTAGATGTTTTACTGTTTACTGGCAGAGGTGGATAGTTCAAGTCCAGAAAGTAAGAATCCAGACCAAGATTTTGTTTCAACCAACCGGTTGAGTACAAAGAGTCACAGTCACAGAGACTCAACTGGTCAGATTTCTACTTTCTGGACCTGAACTGTCCTCCTCTGATCGGCACTCTCACCGTATTTTATATTTTTATATAAATGTAAGCCTAGATGCCCCCGCTGCTCACATGATATCTGTAACTCGAGCAGGCAGTCATTACTTATGGTACAGTCAGTCCTTTGAGGTCTTACCCTGCTTTTATTTCTGGTGGTTTCGGCAGTGGCTTAGAGAAGCTGGATTTTCCCACAAGCCAGTATGTCTCTTCAATGCCTTTGCCCTAGACAAAAAAAGACAACGTTATAGTCGGATACCGAACGTTATTTGATTTCATCCAGAAAATTTGAGCATAAAAAAGGGATAAATGTGAATTTTTCACCTTCAGCTCTGTTTTTCCCCTGACGTCTATCTTGTAGCCCTCATTCAGAGTCTGCAGAATATTCACTGTGCTTATATTTACGTGGATTCTGTAAGCTAGACCAGGAAATAACACAATAAAGTCAAATGACATAATTTTACATGCATTATTGTAAAAGAATAATATAAACAGACTTTGGCAAGGAAAGTATCATGTTTCAACATGATATTATTTTACAGATTTGTCAAAGGAATTAGGTGAGTTGGTTACATTCCAAAAATAAATCCGATACACATATATAGTAAATACAGTATACTGTGCAATACTCTATCCAATGTGGATCAACAACGGTACATTTCAATACTGCAAGCAATAATATAAATATTTATGTGTACAATTTCCTTTGTTCGGATCAGTGTTCGTTCGTAAGTTCAGGAGGGATCTGATTTCATGAACTTGGTCAAAATGAATGGTAGTGACTCAAGGGAAGCAGACACTCACGCAACCCGGTGGATTCCATACGAGAGGCAGTGTTCACGGTGTCTCCGAAAAGGCAGTATCGAGGCATGGTCAAGCCCACCACGCCAGCTACACAGGGACCTGAACAACGACAGACACTTGTCACTTGACACTTATTTGTTCGCTGACCATGTGGGACCTACAGGACTTCTGGTTAAGGATTGGGACAAAAAGTCCCGGGAAGGTCCCAATGATAAGATATCAACAAAGATTTGTGCCACAATTTGCTACAGCAAAAGCTTTCTCTTATAAATAACACAAAAGATGAGTGTGTCCTTGTGAACACTACTAAGAATCATACTGTGTTCAGAAGGCTAGTCAAAAACAAGAGTTAACAGTTGAGGAAGCTGGAGGCGCTGTTGAGCTTGGAGACAGGCCTGGGCTGGTCATGTGGCATACCGGACACCGGACATTTTCATGTATATGTGGTGAGCCTGTCTGGGCAGAAGTCCAGGGCCAATTCCTTACTCAGTCCAGTCCTGCTTAGAGGATTCTACTGCTTAGAGGGAGTAAAATCCTGTGAGGTAGTGGTGAGAAAGAGAGGCTTGGAAGTCTGGGCTGATGGAGCTGCCAAGCTCTGCCGTTCTCTGACTCCATTCAAGCAGATCTCTTTGATTTTACTGGTCAGTTCTGCATCCTTGTTCCCACTGGATTCAACTAAATGCTGCCAGTCTTATTAATCACAACCATGGAGGGTTTTCAAGCCTCTTCGTTCCCAACGCTACTTGTCGGGGGCCCCCAATCATCCAGTGCTGTGGAGACGGCTGGGCTGGCCTCACCTGAGTGGATGCCGATGCGTATTCTGACGGGCACCTCAGGCATGTGGCGCATCTTGAAGGAGCCCACAGAGCTCAGGATGTTCAGGGACATGTTAGCGATCTCTGCCGCATGCTTGTTGCCGTTCCTCTTCGGCAGACCTGAGGCCACCATGTAGGCATCGCCAATGGTCTCTACCTGGAAGAAGAAAAGCCTATGTGACCCTTACTTCTATCACATTACTCCCTGCCCATAAGACATGCATCCAGTGTTTGTCACTTATCGTTATGAGTCAGCTTGCCTTGTAGACGTCATGGTTGGACAGCACAGCATCAAATAGAGTGTATAAGTCATTGAGGAGGTCAACCACCTCAATCGGGTCGCTGAGGGAGGAAATGGTGGTAAAGCCCACAATGTCGCTGAAGTAAATGGTGACCTGGTCAAAGTACTCGGGCTCCACAGTGCCCCCTGTCTTCAAAGCTTCTGCAACAGATCTTCAACACAAAATCCAGGCTTTACATGCAATGTATAGCTTCTTTACACCAAGGTTGCACCTTTATCTCCAAGTACGAAAATGTCTTCTCTTAAAACAGATAATAGAAGTTCCTATAAAAGTAAGAAATATGCCTTTCTGGGTGCTGTGAGACAAACTCACGGTGGTAGCATCTCAGCAAGAAGCTTCTCAGTCCTATGTTTCTCCACCTCCAGTTCCTCGGTCCTCTCCCTGATCAAGTCTTCCAGGTTGCTGGAGTACTGCTCCAGCATGCGCAGCATAGAGTCAATGATGTTGGTCTTCTTGCCCTTGTTAATTATCTTGAACTGGGCCATACAATCAGATGACAATTAGCCATTCAGCTGTGAGAACCCACACCCACTAGGGGGCCTGATGCGTGGCCCAGGTTGGGGGTAGGGAGCATGGCCGCTCACCTGGTTGAAGATTTCTTCAAATACTGGCCTCCGGTCAGGCTGCTCACTCCAGCACTGCTTCATCAGCTGGATGCACTCCAGAGGTGCCTGGTCAGGGGATACGGTTGGCCGACACATTGGGGGTGGTTTCTTCACCTTCCTAATGATCTCTGACAGGGGTTGGGACACCAAGAACACTCTGAAGAACACTCTGAAGAACACTCCGAAGAACACTCCGAAGAACACTCTGCCTCAATCCAATCTATAGCATACATTTTTACCGATGAGCCTTTTTACTTTTTATAGCCTTTTAGAAGATGTATTAAAATTATTGCCCATATAACACACTAAATAAAACATTTAGAAAAATTATGCTTGGGACAGTGAAATCAATAGCAATTTCCAGTAAATTTAAGTGGTGTTAGACAAAAAGGAAATAAAGAAGCCCTAAATAAAGTATGCAGCTTTTTTACACCATCTTTTGTTAGCTGTACCACTGCATCCATTTAGAGTAAAGTATATATTTAAGTTTATACAGTATAGTGTCTACCAGTAACCACGCTAATGCAACACAAAAAGTCTGTAGAGAATAATAAGTATTTCCTTAGGGATTACCTTCGGGGCTCAGGCCCAGCATGCAGTAAGGAGCTCCTCGAACAACGACTTCCTGGAGTATTATGGAAAAGGCGTATATGTCCCCTTTGTACGTCCCCTTCCGAGACATTTCCAGGTCTCTAAGGAGCTCCGGAGCGGTCCAAAATAGATCTGAAGAACGAATTCCCTTGTCATCATTTGACTTCTTGTATTACGTTCTTACAAAGGCGACGTTTAAAGCATGAGATCTAGACACTTCGGTATACACTGTATTTAAAAAGGATAAAGATATTGAATAATGATATAACTCCTCAGACTACGATGTTTTACTTTGCTATTAAAGTCCCAAAGCGTCAGGAGACTATGACAAATCTGTTTTTTAAATATGAACATGTCCAATTGAAATGTAATCCCGACGGTAAAAATACGGCGCATAATTATTAAGAAACAAAGACAACATTTTGTTGCCATGGTGTTTGTGACCTTGTCTGTGATTGGTACCTTTCGGTGCAGGCTCCTGCCTGGGGGGCTTTTGGGACTCCAGGAGCTCGTTATATCCATAGTCTGTAATTTTCAGCACAAAACGACCGTCCACCACACAGTTTCGCGATTTCAGCCTCCCATGGACAAACTCTCTGTGGTGCAGGTACTTCATGCCCTAATGATCAGAAAACAATATCTATCACTTAGGAAAATGTTTCCCAATCCAGTCCTCAAGGACCTACAGACATTCCACATTTTTGCTCCCTCCCAGCTTCCTGGTAAACAGTCCACATTTTTGCTCCCTCCCAGCTGGCACCATGAACTGCCGGCACCATATCTGTGGGTCCCCAAGGACCGGATTGGGAAACACTGAATTTCTGTCATTGCTACATGATATAGGCCGACCATCAGTTTAGAAGTACAGTCCCGGGTCTATTTTGAAGAATGGAATGCAGTCGATATCAAAGACTCTATGGAAGGGGAAGAAGCAAACCTTAATGAGATCCAAGAGGAGAGAGGATTTGAACATCCAGTCCAGCTTGACATCATCATTACGAAGGAGGTCCTGCAGACTGCCTCGGGAACAGTGCTCTGTCACTACGGCAAACATACTGCAGTCCGTGAAGAAGCCCAGAAATGGGTTAACGTTCTCATTGCGGAGATCCTTCATCTGGAAGAATAAGGTATATTAGGTAGAAACATTAGCTGGCCAACCACCTGAATCGACAATATTTTGTAGCTTTTCATTTTGCACACATTAGGTGTGAATGTGAATAACAGAGCTTGGGCAAAATTATGAAAAACCCTAACAATGTAGCATGAGGCTCATGGGAGTTTTACTTATACAAAAATGTTCTGAGAGCAGAAGGAGAAATGATTGATTCAGAGAGATAACCAATCAGATTGTAAAGGAGGTGGATCCAAAGAACTAGAGTAGGCAGGACCAAGACATATGATTGGCTGTCTCGCCTCCTTTGTGTCAATAAAACTCCAATGAGCTAGTAATGTAATAAGAACCCATGACCCTGTCCTGGATACGTGATTAGAAGATGAATGGATAGATGGATTAAAGTAAAGGTACTACTAGGAGCAGGGTAACCCTCTGCCTTGCAAAACTGTCCTGAACTGTATGTAGTGCGATTTAGTCTTCAAAATGAAAAGCCTCCAGATCTTTGAAGTGGAATTCTGTGTCACAGTCTGGTTTTAGCATTTTTCATACAGGTTCTATGATAATCTTCCTGACATTCATGAAACCATTCCTGAATGTCTCTCGCAGTGTGTAAGGGGGCAGAATCGTCTCGGCATATGAGAACATCATGCGGAAACAACGTGAAGAAACAGACCTATTTTATAAATGACTGATACGGCTAATGGATGTCCTGTTCAGCCTAGAGGACCCATCATCACAGTTGCGAGTCTTTGCAGTCCTTTTTAATATCATTTCTGTTATCTTGTCCACATGTCAGCATGCTGATATGAACACACCTTTCTGAAGATCTTTGTTGTGCTGGTCTTGACCTCCTTGAACTGTCCCTCCTCAAACTTTTTCAGCCAGACCCAGTCACCCTGTGGATATGAAATTACAAAAAGTTCATATCCTGACATATAACAGTGACCAAAGTATAAGAATGGACTGCATACCTCATAGACAGCAACATTGGTTGTTTCATGAGTTGCTGCTGTCGTGCTGTGTACAGAATGCGACCTTTCTCCGGACTTCATACTCTCCATGACACTTTTCGAGTCACTGAGGTCCTCTAGTGTTACTTTCTATAAAACACAAAGCGCATTTCAAAATGTTCACACGCCGAGATAACCTTGCTTTTACATCTGACGTTATCCACAGGTAGATCTGATAGCTAGTGACTGACAAGAGTTTTCTTGCTCTCGATGGTGTACGGAAGCCCTTGCCTTGCTGCTGAGTTGAGGGTTGATGAAGGTAAGGTCCTCTATTGTCAGGAGAATCCGATTGGGCCCTTTAACCAGCTGAATCTGCTGTATTCGTCTCCTGTCATAATGCAATCCAGCAGATGTCAGGATTAAAGTAAAACAACTGTAGCTGCAAGCAGCCACTTCTGGCCTATCAGAACGGGGTTCTTGACATTTTACACAACAGTGAACAGTGGAAATATAATTTTTGAAATTCCATTTGAATCCATGCTCTTTCGTCATCTTTCGCTTTTAATATTGGTAATTTAAAAATGCACTTCTCGATTTTTTGCCCCATTGCAAGGCTATCGCTTTGAAAACTGCAAAAAAATAAAGTAAATAGGTAACGGTACCTTATAAATAAAGATAGACCCATGCCGCCAATGGCTAGAATGAAGACAACCACAGAGACCACAATGACGTAAGTCATATCCACACCTTGAGGACAGGAAAGAGAACAGAAACACATGTACATGAAGACAACAGGAGACAATAAAGACAATGGGAATACAATATTTACCATCTGATCCCCTCATGATCATCAATGATTTTCACTGAGAAAAAGCATTACTCCATCCATCCATCCATCCATCCATCCATCCATCCATCTGTCCATCCATCCATCCATCCTCTATGCCTGCTTGTCTAATGCAGGGTCGCAGGGCCCATGTGATACAACAGTCAATAATGAAGAGGTTATAATAGTCAAAGGATAATGTTTAAATCCTCAGCACATATATTTAGAAATTACAAAACGGATCTTTTAACTGTTGTGGTTGAGTGATGTTCTTCTGTGTCTAAGTAAAGTAGCTTGGGGGTTTAGCCATGGCATTCCAGCGGGCACTGAAATTACTGTCGTACCATCATGCTGATGTTGGCACATTACAGTCAACACCGATGTCGTTCTTCTCACCGCAAGACACCGTTCCGTAAATGCCCATTCACATCCTCACCTTTTCTTCCCTTTCTGTAGCCTATTTATCGATTAGCACACGAGAAGCACATGTCCTGCACATACCGGGTCTAGAGAGCAACTTGGAAATGGGCTGTTATGTGGAGTTAGAAAGAGGAGGGTTGTAAAGGAGGAGGGTCCAAGCAATTAGAGGAGGCGGGACTAACCAATCATATTCCTTGGCCCCACCTCCTCTACTTGCTTAGACCAATCATTTATCCTTCTGCCCTCAGAACATTTTTGTGTAAGTGAAACTCCCATGAGCTTAGAGTGAGGTGAAAACTCACACCTGCTGTGCAGATGGCGTCTGGATTAAACCAGCAGCTGGAGTCCTTAGAGGGTGGGGAGCCTCCTGGGAAGTTGATGGCTCTGCCAGTAAAGGTCAGCATGTTTCCCCGCAGGTCCACCAGGTAGGTGGAGTAGAGCTCAGTGCTCTGCCCATCTGTGTCCAGGACCACATAGCTGGTGACCCCATCTCCATTGTTGTCTATCTCAATGTACTGGTTGAAGCCTGTGAATGTAATATTCCTAGTGAAGAAGGCCAGGCTGGTTCCGGACAGCCACTCCCCTGCTTTCCGGACATTGTGCATGGCTTTGGCAATGAGGTAAATACTGTTGTAGATTGTTCCGAAAAATGGGGAAACCTGGAACATAAATGTAGGTGATTCAACCAGGCTGGACAGAACCAAAGGAGTGATTTCCTGTATCTTTTGCACTTCATAGCTCCATAGTCAAGAATATGTTGAAAGAGACAACACTCTTCACATACTGAACTACTATTTCTTGATCTTATGTTGTACAGATCCAGTTTAAATTGAATTAGAACCATTGGAAACCATTTACTAGAACCAAACAGGAGAACTATACACACACCTGATATCAACTGATCATATACAGACTTTTGCTACTGGAAGTATCTTTTAGGAAAATGATTTGTTGCTGCTTTATGAATGCAGGGTAAAATATATGTGGTGATTCATTCAGTCGTTGACTGTCTTAAAAATGATTTTTGTAGTACAGGCTGAGCTGGGAGAGGAGTGGGCAGGATGTCACAGACGACTCACGAATTGTAAAGGCCAGACATTTGTATACTGGCTGCAATCTGTTAGGATGATGTATGTGTAAGATTTCTTCTAGTGGGATAGTGATCAGAGCTTTGTGACATGCGGATGGTAGGAAGCAACTGGGATTTTTTATGGTGTAACAAAAGCAGTGATGAGGAACAAGAACTGAAACAGGCACAGAATAAGGGAACAACTACAAATAATGTAAGGGTCAAACTTCAGGATCTGGATGCATTTACTGGGACCAAGACAAAGGTGAGTCAGACTTATGTTTATGGAAAAATCTTTCTACTGGTGTGGTTGGACATTATTTCTTCTTTGTTGCAAACAGAGAAAATACAAGCCACCCTCACCTGCTGAGGCTGCTGTGACAGGGCAATCTGGCCCAAGCGGCTGGCCGCGAGGAGAGCCTCGTTGAAGGACATTAGCTCGGACGCCACGGTGATCGTTAGAACTGCGCCGTAGGCCTCGCGCAGCTTGGTGTTGTTCTGCAGCGGCGTGTACGAGATGTTGGCGTAGGGGAGGCTGTACAGCAGGGTGTCGTATGACACAAAGACGTACCTCCCCCTCGTGAGACCCATCTCGTGGGCCTTCAGCAAGAACGAGGCTTGCTGCTCGCCGCCAATTAACACCGAGTGCATGCACATGACAATAACTGCAATGCAGACGCAGGACATTACCGTTTGTTATTGTCTCCTTACCTTCGGCACTAAGTCAATAGATGTGAATCTTAAACAAGCTTTGAGAAGACAGAAACATATAGAGTTCAAACTTGACATTGAAGCAGAGATAACACTGATATTTCAAAAGTGGTCACAAATGGCACTGAAGGCTTAACTTATATGGTGATGATGAACGGAGACTGACCAGAGGGCGAGAGAACTTTGATGTCTAATCATTTAAACACACGCTGACATTCACGAGGCTGTCTAAACAATCTTAATGAGCATTTCGGTGCTGAATATTTAACAGACAATTTCAAACTTTGTGTAATGTAATGAGTTAATTTTAAGAAGAGCATTGGAGAAACGGTAATACAAGGCAGAAATTTTATTGAAAACAATTAACACTAAAAATGTAAAACAGCAGCTGAGAAAAAACATAATCTGGGGGAGAATGTTATTAAATGGACAGAGGAAAACAATGTAGGACTATGAACACTAAAACACTAAAACCTGAATATATACAAATATTAAATAAATTGACAATAAGCAGAAATACACAGAAAATATGCTAATTACTTTTAGTCTTTCTCAATATCTACATTGCAGCTGAATTGAATATGAAATAAACTGAGTTTCAAATCTGCACTGAGATCTGGTATTTAAGAAATGTATTTATCGGATCATTGTGGCACTGAATGAAGAATGTGTCCCTGTACTGACACATAAAATTAAATAAAATTAATACACCATGTTAGATCTGTCCTTTATTACTGCTTTAATTAGCTAACGCATCTTTGAAGTAGGCCTACTCTTCTGCATGTCACAGTTAGGCCTCTCCTGTTAGCTTAGCATGACTCCCTTAAGATACTAAAAAATCTCCCTCTTGCATTCTTGGCAGCGACTATTATGAACCCTGGAGTGGAGATAAACCTATGCAAGAAACCACAAGAGATTTTGCTACAAGTGGGATTTTTTTTTACTACTACATTACAATTGGTCTCAGTGACCCTGGACTGGGTAAGTGGATGGATGTACTGCAATTGGGAATATTGTCACTTAATCCCAAGCTACTTGACTTTCGTTCCATTATTATAGCATGAAAACGTCAAAAGGAATGTATAGTGTGCTGTAAAAATGTGTTGCAAAACTCCAAGAAGTTTTCCAATAACAAAGATAAGTTGCTATTTAAATTACTTTGCAGAACATGCAGTCCTGTTTGCAAACAATATTTCCATAACATAAAGCAAAACTAAGTTATTGACTGTTATTCTGCAGTTAACCTTAATGCGACCGAAACGCATGCAGTTTACCTTAATGCGACCGAAATGCATGCAGTTTACCTTTTATCGCTCCGACTGCTTGAATTTTCCTCAGGGCCATTTCAGTCTCGGTGGAGTTGTCGCCGACTGCGGACACTATCCCGACAGGAAGCCCCCGGCTTCTTAGAGAGCTGGCCAGTTTGCTGGCGGTGTCTGCCCACATGTCGTCCACGGCTGAAACGATTCCGACGTTGGCCCATCCGAAGTGCTTCAGGACGGCGAAAAGAACCCGGGTAGGTGAAGGTAAAGTCCGAACAAACGTCGGGTAAACCTGGAACCGGTCCAGCTCGTAATTAATGCAATCCCAAGAAAATATGGCCTTGTTCCAGTGCTTTCCCAAAAGTGCGGCCGCATCACAATAGCCGGGGCTGGTGGGCCCTGCAATCGCATGGACAACGCTGTCGTACTGTACAAACGCCGTCAGCGCTTTTGCCGTCTCGCACGGCTCCTGGAGAATCACAGAGTCGAGGTCATACCCTAAATCTAGGCTGAGGTCTTTCTTTATCCTGCTCACTGCAAGTTTAGCTGCTAGTCCCGGTAGGGCTTTTGCATAGATGGGGTCACAGTTCCAGGGCCCGACGACCCCCACTTTAAAGACTTGACACTGGACACAGCAGGGAAACATCATTACAGTGAGCATCAGCCATAGAAAGTTCCAGAATGGAAGTGTTGCTAAACTGTGTCTTCCTCTGATATGGGGACAAAAGGGATGGTTGGAGAAATCCCATAGAAAAGCTCCGAAATTGAGGGGGGTCTGTTGCATTGTCCTTCTTGAATCCAAGGAAACTGTGAATTTGACGTTAACTACAAAGCCTTGTAATTCGGGAGAAATATAATGAGTCAGAGTTACAGGACAGACACGCCTTTCTCTCCAAAAAGTACTTTGATTTTCTGAGAGTCCGGGGTATAACATGAAAGTTACTCTCACAAAAGTACAGGCCTACAATGTATTGTTTTAAAAATATTTAAGAAATATGGCACTCACCATCCCTATGTAGCTCTTATTAGTTAGTGTAATTCATCTTCTGAAAACATCGGATCGTGTTTTGTCTTCTTTGTTCCTTTCCCTGCTTTTAAGTTAAACTTTCACCCATCCATTTCCACAAACATGTACAGTATGTCGCCTACAGAGTTAAGTTAAATTGTGCAAAGTGAAAGAAAAAATAAAACGAGCAGGACGCAAGAAATTTTAATTTCAGTGCTGCGTTTCAGGGCACTGCGATCCATCTTCTTATCGGTCCTTCCAAAGGGATGCAAATGTGCGTCGCGTCTCTAATGCCGCGATGACAGACGACTTCAGCACTCTGGAGAGCTGCTTATTTACGTTCACGACGGGCACGGTTCAGTACCTTCACCAATATGACGATGAACTTATTTTGAAATAGTAAATTAGAAAAAAAATTACTTTAGATTTTAGTTTTGAAACCTGTGCGATACTTAAACGTCAGCTCAGAATTTTAATCAATATTGGTATAAACGCATTAGCCTATTATAATAAAGTAGGAACCAGACCTATTTAAAAAAAACACACAATAAACATGCGAAAATAAACGTTCGGGGCAGAACAAGAAACGGACTTTACAAACTACCCTGTAGCTACCATGTAAGAGTTACACATAGACATAATCCATTTTCAGTTTGCTGTGCTTGTTGTAAGAGGATTGCAACTCAACACTGGAGTTTCAGAAACACTTCGATGTTTAAAATTAAAGCTAGCTGTTTTATTTTAATTGTTCAAGATGCATGCGGTTTTGCTGTTGTGATTGTACTTTTATGCATTTGTTGAGGAAGCTGAGTGAATCCTGAATTAAATTAAGACCGTGGTTACAATATTAAATTCGTATTTAATCTTTTAGGTTTTCAGAGATGCCCTTTATAATGTAAAATAAACTTATCGAATGTTATTATGCACAGAAATAATATCACCAAGACTCTACTCATGAGTACTACTAATTATTAGGCTTTGTAAGGTACATTTTTATAAGCGGCTTTGCCTTCTGCATGGGATGGATGCAGGCACATTTAAAAATTACACAAGCTAAGTGTATAGAGGGAGCACAACTGCACGTTTACCATGGCGACAGCTCTGCACTTTAACACATCTAAGCAAGAGGCTGTAATTGGACTAATGTGTTTGTATCATTGTGACGGGCCTCAGAGTTTAATTGAATTGCACGGTAATTGGCGTGGGAATAATTAAACGGCTATCCCCAGATACGTCCCTGGAGTTCATCTACAATTGCACGCGTCAGTTTTTTTCCCTTGTTATGAGAAAACAATTTCATGCGATTACATAGGGGGTGCAAGCAGAGGTCTGCCATTGCTCATAAACAAGGAATATTACGGATAAAAGATAAACAAACGTGTAAAATTTAAATGGCCTTAGTTACTGGTGCAGTAACAGGACCACTGTTTGGTCTAATCGGAGGCCTAGTTATGAACCTCAAAAGACAGGACTTGGAAATGCAACTCTAAAATTAAACGTATAAAAGTAAATGTTTCATTTGAGAGTTATGCATTTTGCTATGCGTACTTCTAGATAGCATTTAATAACTTAACGGGTAGCACATTCAAAATATCTGAAGACTACAAAACAGCATACAACTGCAAATAATTACAAATAGATCGTTTCATTTCAGTAAGACTATTTTTATTGGTGACAAGAAGTTGGTTTTTTGCACAGTAAAAGAGAAGCATTAGAACTTTGTCATCTTTGTCTATAGCTCTGGATTATTCATCGTCCGAGCACTTTAAGAGGCAGGTACCTTTATTCAGGCGTTTTTTTGTTTTTTGTTTTTTATTTTTGGCCCTGGGCTTTGCTCATGCGTGGTTCGGCCCTCCCGCTGACCCATATCCCTTAAGCCGTTGAGCTTCTTAAACATTACACCTTGACACCTTTGACCTGGCGCCAGAAATAGAGGACAAAATTGCGGCCTCAGCAGACAAACACACAAAGCATTTGAAGACGCAGTTAATCCTGGACGCGACCGGCGGCCGAAACGCAGCGCTGCGGTGTCTCGTGGTGAACACTGGACTCTCCGGATGCCGAACCGTCATCGTCCATAATCAGTTGTGGAATCCCAGGGTTAGTGAATATCCACGCTACATGAAAGAATAGGTTTAATACGAGTTTACTACGTAAGCGGTTAAAACGTGTAAAATGTTGTATAATTAACCATAAATTATCATGAAAATACAGGCTGTGGCAATACATCAGAAGATATCAATCACTTTGGATCACACTTTTAGGACTATACAGATTTTTTATACGTGAATAACAGTTTAATGATGACTTGATAAGTAATTATGAATAAGTAATTACCATTTAACATTACTGGGGAAATCGATCCTTAGAAACCGAGGCTAGGTCGGAGGAAACGTGCTTCTGGGAGGCAAATAGACTTTTCTTTCTATGTTTATTTGGTCTTAGTAAAGCCACGGGTCATATAAATATAGATAAAATATATGTAGTTGAGTCTCTAGAGTGATTTTTGTCTCTAAGTGAATTGTCATAGGACTGGCCCGCCTGACTTTCTGCCGGCCCACCCGCACTATGATTTTTGGCTCCGCTATTGGTATAAGCAGCGTAGGTGTTATGATACCTAGCGCATATAATGAAAAATTGGTGTTTAAATATTTATGTCTCCATCTAGCGGCGAAATGTAAACCTGCACCTTAGAAATAGATAAAAAAAACGCGTCTAGTTCATAAATGTTAAATGATATTTTAAAAAGTGGCCCATTTTAAAAAGTGGCCTCCTCACCTAATTTCTGAGAGAAAAACTTAAATATTAAATATTGTTTAACTAAATTTAATATAAACAAGCATAATGTCAATAAAAATGTGGTGTTTAGTATTTTATTTTCAGTTAGTCGAATACTGGGGTTGCATGATCTTGGAAAAGATAATTCACTTTTGCCTAACAATTCTCCATCATACTCCGTCATTTGTTTCTGTCGTATTAGAGTAAGAAATTACTATTACCTATCCATATTACTAGTGAAAAGAACAGTAATACGGCACAAGTAACAGTGTAACGTAACACAGTCAGCTGCCAAGAAAATGTTGCTCATTTCGTATTAAAGGCTTACTCATCTGAGAAAGCATATTTCTCTGGGTCACAGATTAGTGATCTTGTTTATGAGTTTTAAACCACCCCTCCCTATTTAGTGTATATTTTTATGACCTGATCGCATAGCTCTTGCTGTTGTGCATAGCCGTTTTAGTTATTTTCTTTATTGGAATTTTGTACGAGAGGAAGCATATAAAAACCACTGTTATGGGATTTAGCTTCCTTTGATGATTTGATGGAAGCAGAATCCATTAATCCTGGGCTCTTCTAGAGATATTCCCAGAAGCATTTGTAGGAATGAGGTCTGTGGCCTGAGCAGGCCTTGTGTTTCCTGAATTGCTCATTGGCAATGACCCTCCTGTGGACTGGAACATTTCTGTTCTGGATAGCACCACCCCTGGCAGGGAGGAGACATTGCATTATGGGATACAAATGGCTGCCTGGACCAACACAGCACCACTATGCATTTAGCCTGACCTGAAATTGGAACGATTGGACGCAGGCGGTGCCAGGAAAAATATGCACTTCTCACCGCTGCAGAACTCCGACCTGCCAAGTCTAACAATTTTTCCTGCAAGATTCACATTTTCGTCGAGTCCACATGGCCGTGAAATAACTTTCTTATGGATTCGCAACTTCAGTGAAAACATTGAAATTTGTGCCCCTGGAGTTTCTGTAGGACTTCTGACTCTTCTTTGCTGTTAAATTATTAGCATTGTAGAAATCCCAATACTCACGAGCCATGCCACATCGCATACATATACAATTTTCTTTTTTAAAATGATGAGTATGTAGCCCCACATTCATTTACAATTTCTATCCATCCATCCAACTTTTGTAGCCGCTTTTCCCATTCATGGTCACGGGGGGGCCAGACCCTATCCCAGTGGCAACGGGCGGGAGGCAGGGAACAACCAATGCTAAAGGACATTCTTTTCATGCTGCAGTCAAATAATTAGTTGTGATCATATGTATTAATAAGAGTATGTGTCTGTAAGACACTGGAGGGGATTCTGGGATGGAATGAAACACTGGAATGAATGTCTGTGGTCCATCAAGATTCGAGAGTCTCTAAATCCCCCCGTCCCCTTTACCCTGAGGGGACACTGGTGCATCCTTACAGCTCCAGGCCTAACAATAAAGTTCTCCCACCAGAAAGTTGTCTTTCTCTTCTGTGTCTCTCTCTTGTCATCCCCCCCCCCCCTTGTAATGATAGCCAAGAGGTTCCTCCATAACAAAAATAAAGTTATTTTTCACCCGCCTTCTGTCTGACTTGAGAATATGTTAATCAGCCTATGCAGCCAAAAGCTTACTGTGTAAACTGCATGGTGCAATTAATCAAATTATGCTCTGTAATCTTAAAATGTTATCTGTCCATTAAAATGTTATCTGTCCATTAAAATGTTATCTGTCCATTAAAATGTTATCTGTCCATCCAACCATCCTTCCATTTTTCAGAGCTACTTTTCCAAGGTTTTCTTGGGGTGATCCTTGGTCCCGTTTTTACATAGAACTCCCTCACTGTAATGCTATCTATTGCACTTGAAATTAAAATGTTAATTGGTGGTGTTTTGATAATTTTGACATATGTACTTTGTAGGTTGCAGGGCCGGTCAATCCCATACGTGACCTAGGCGATTGCCTAGGGTGCCAACTTCTGAGGGGGCGCCGAACTGCCAGCAAATTGAACTTTGCCTCAAGCGGGGGGCGCTGGCGGTGATGCTCGCCTAGGGCGCCACACCGGCTAGGACCGGTACTGCTAGGTTGAAGACAAAAAAGCAACAAGTGTTTCACAACCACAGAGCAGAAATGTCATTTATTTACAGAGACACAAATGTTGATACTTGTTGCATGCAGCAGTTTTCACATGCATTAGAATAGGCTATACTTTTCTGTCCTCTGTAAAGTGACGAGTGAAGTTATCACCAGTAATAATATGCAGGTTAACCAGGGATTACCAAGCAGCCCACAATATAAAGTCAGTAATCGGAAACTTCCAGCATAGAATATCTTTACGTTTGACGACTGCAGTAACGGACTCCAAAACTGCAATGGCCATTTTGCAAGAATATACTTCATCACTCAGAATATGAACAAAGCATTCACACTAAATATCATCCATCAGTCAAGATCTTCATTCTCAGACCAATGATAACAACTTAACATGATTTTAAATTCATATGATTCCACTTTAAAAGAAACGGAAAACACTGGCATTTAACACTGTACATATATATAAGAAAAGAGAAAAAGAGAAACGTTTCCTAAAGGGCCACTGAAATCAGACATTTTTTTCGTTAATTCTTCACGTGATTTAGTTAATAACTCATAAAAACAACATATGTATTTTCTGTCTGCAATTTTGATTCGTGCTCCCCCATAACTTGTTTTTCTATTAAGCAAAAATGACTTTTCATTATTTAATACATTAATATTATGTATTACTTGGTGTGATAATGAGGATATTAGGCATATAGGTTCTTTCTCAAGTGAAGAACATGCATCTGTTGGTATCGTTGCTATAAATATCTAACTGTACTGCACCTTTGTATTTGAAATCTACAATTTAAGCTACTAACACGAATATTAATTGTTCATACTGGTAATATCTTTATTATACTAGAGTATATTTTTGGTAGTTTAAATAATACAAATTTTTGGGTTGTAGGGTATTTTACAAATAGTTATCCTGCATTACACATTAAAATAAACTGTCATATTCTTTCGGTCCGTTTTCGTCACATGACGTTTGTATTTTAATTAGGGGCCTGCAGCATTTTATCGACGAAGATTTTTGTACAAGGCCTGTTAATCATATTATTGATCCATCAATTACTGTATGTACGTGACAACAGAAAGAAATATCGGTAAAATACCGCGGTACTTAAAATGTGTGAAGAATTCTATTAGTATTCTATGTGTCCACATCGCTATAAACTTGTGTTTTTTGTCACTTGAAGCATTTCCTTCAGTTAGTCCACGAATAAGACGTATATAATGAATGGAATCTTAATAGTTGGAATAATCAGTGATATTTTTCTCTAAATCATGTTCACATTTTGTTCGAACGCATATGAACCTATTACTTTAGCAACAAATACTTGTGCGTACCCTACAAATGCGATCGTTCTAAGTACTAAACTCTCTGGGGGATTCAAATTTTATTCATTTTTCATGTTCAATGTGAAGTTCTGCCAAAATAAATCGCAGCAGGTAAAAAGCACGCTGGGTTTCAAATGGTGCATTTAACGGCGTATCTGTAACTCCATTTCCAGGTAAGGTAGGAATGCAGTGGCGGCCCTGAAGCGTCCTTTTTAAGGCAGACTTGACAAATGTGTTTTCGTTATTTCCGCGGCCGAGTCATTTCGCGATGGTCCCCCAGAAACGCCTCGCCGCTAGAGAGCGTGTTGCCAGTCCCTGCGAGCGTCCGGAGAATATCAAGCGAGACATGCTGTGGTGCGGAGTGCCGTCGGGGTGCGAGCGGCCAGTCTTCGTGAAATGTGCACCGGAGGTGTGTCGTCTCCCTCTCTGAGATTTTTTCCCCACGCCGTTCCATCCAGGCAGGCGAAGTCGTTGTATTTTTTTGACCATCACGGAAAGCATATGCCGTAAGTGACACTTTACAAATATGAGCAACCGCCCCCCCCTGAAAAATCGGTCTCTGTTCAGATCCAGGATCATCTTGCTTGATAAAGTAGAAGGGAAACCCACTACGATCTGGCAACTTTAAGCGTTTTACTATTAAGCAGGTAAATTTAATAAGGAAATGTTTAAAAAAGTCCAGATTCATGTTATGGGAAGAGCCAGATCTTAAGCTATATATTGGGAGAAAAAAACATTCCTGTTTTATTCCCGAGAACATAGGGCTGCGATCGCGACTGCGACGAGATCTTTTTAAAAGTATCTGTTTCTATCAAAGTTTATACATAACTGTTACATATTAGTTGCCAGATTGGTCCTTTTCCGCGTGGATTATCTTAATACGCCTTTATACGTTTTGAACTAGTTGGTAAAAACTTTTAGAATGCGGATGCGCCGATACAGAGTCGATCTCCGTGTGTCATGGTTGGCGAGAGAGGAGGTGGGTGGATGTCTGGACTGAAGTTAGATATCCTGCATGCGTGCGTTAGGCACAGCTTTAAGGTAACGATTGCCACGGCTGCAAGTAATATGATCTGCGGCGTATGAGGAGCAGTTCTCGAGCGCCTCCCAATCGCCCTGACTCGGGCTCCGTGTCGACACTGAGCAGAGTGCCATACGTTTATTATATTTTGCTTAACTCAAAATAAATAGCATATTTTTTTCTTTCTTATACTCATTTTTGGTTATGGTTACAGCACTATACAGCAATTCGTATCATTCTTAATACTACGTATGAAAAGAAAGGAAATTGGATAGTTCGAATAGATCGAATCTATTTGCAAAATGTCTACTGATACGGTCAAAAATAATTTTAATGTGTCGCTGCTATTAAACGAGGTGAGAGTTTCGGGTTAATATAGATCTGTCCTCTCCAAACTTACTGTGTCCTTATGTTTCAGTTACCGGATCATTTCACAATTCAGTCTTATTCCGTAATGTTATTGTAGTGAAAACACTGTAACATAAAAGCACGTGTAATGATGTACAAAATGCGGTATTAAAAATGCCATCGCTATCTGACTGGCTGTTGATTCCATGGATTCCTCTTGCGAGTATAAGCCAACACTTGTCCTGAAAATATCCTGAAAACATTTCTGTGCTGGAATGCAGTTTTAATTTTTGTAATTGACTTATCTCCCTTAAGCAGTTAGCGGCGTTATATGTTTGCATTCATCCAGATTGAAGTGCCTCCTTATTGCATAAAGCCGTTTGATGTTGACGGGCAATAATCCCATTGGCACTTCAGATTTCACAGATGTTAAGGAGACATATTGCATGGGACCGTCATTTTTCATTTCTCTCCTGGAAGTGCCACGTCTGTCCCATTAAGAGAACACAACGGTAACTGATCATTTGAGTTGGACAAGTCATCAGACTTAGAAATGGTTCTCTGTTACCAATTTAAAATAGTATTGTGATGACGCACACACACAAGGTTGTGCAGAGGTGGAAAGTTCTGGTCCAGAAAGTAAAAATCCAGACCAAGATTTTGTTTCAACCAACCAGTTCAGTTCTCTGTGACTGTGACTCTTTGTACTCAACTGGTTGGTTGAAATAAAACCGTGGTCAGGATTTGTACTTTCTTGACTGGAACTTTCCACCTCTGCAAACATATATATATTGACTACATACCATTATACAGACTACATACTATCTTTATATGTGCCTGTGTAATGAAGTCTTTAGTGACTGGCAAGCTGTTTAAAAATAGCCACAAAATGGAGATTGTTTATTTCGTTTATCCTGTATTAAACCCTTTCATACCAATCTCACGCATTAATTCAGCCTTATAGGATTAACAAGTCGACCGTCTGCTAATTTAATTGTTTTCATGCTGTGACTTTGGGACTTGGTCGCTCCTGTCAGTCTCGCTGGGCGAGAAGCGTTTAAGCAGAATTCCTCAAAGAGACGGGAGCCTCATTAAAGTTCAGCAGGCCGTCTCTTTGTGCTAAAGCATTGAGGTGATTCTATTTCTTTTCTGTTAACAGTTCAGCCCTTGCCTTTTAAATTGTATTGCAGTTACTGTGCACCCACAAGTGATTATCATGATGATGTCAAATAGGAAACAAGGAAAAATGTGAAAATAGATGGTTTTTGACTTCTGAAATTAGGGCCAGATGGCTGGAAGGGGGCCTAGTCAAGGAGGTAGTGAGTGAAATTAGATGCTCGACTTATTATTTTTTTTAGAAAAATGGAGATAAGTATTCGGGCCGACAAGGAACATTATTCATCACGTGGCATCGTCAGAATTTTAGTAAACATATAGAGGTAAGAGATGGTTGGTACAGGCTATCACAGGTAAAGAAGGGGGATTGGAAATTACAGAGAAGATTTAGATGCAAAGGAAAATGTTAGCTGTAAAGGGATAATGGTAGACTTCAGTCATGTAGGAAGCAAAATCAGTTTGAGTCAGTTTGGGTTTTAAGGACAGGTCTGTCTAAGTAGCGGAAAGATGTTGGGAACAGGCAGTTCTTTCAGAATTGGGATTCAGGCAGTGGTTTAAAAAAAATAAAGATGAGAGAAGTTAGATAAAAGTATAACCTGGAGTCTGCCTTCATTTCAGAAGAAAACATTCTGTAGATTAATCTGTGCCAGGTAAGCAAGTCACAGCAAGGACGATGTCATCCTATAAAACAACTGACTGAGATCATACACACAGCCAACATGTAACTTAACTACTGATGGAGTAGTTAAGGAAAAAAAGCACGGGTTAAAAAAAAGTCTACCAAACTGAGAACTAGTGTATTAATAAAAACAGCTCTGTTGTTAAATTGTGTTAGATAAAGACTTAAGAAGCAGAAGTGATATTTGATAAACGCTAGGATCTTCCTAGATCCGGCCAGTTGCACGCAGAGCGGAAAAGTTAGATTTTGGACTGGAAAAAGAGAATGTCAGTACAAATGCAGGGTGCACTTTCAGAGTTATTAACCTAATATTTGTTAAGTGAGACAGATGGGGTTGAATTTCTACAGGAGCTAAACAAGTGTAATGTGGTTTTAAACTGTGTGTCAGAGTATATTTGTTCTGTATGTAAAAGCTTTTATGCAAAACCATTTTGTATCAACTCAGCTGTCGGTCTGTGTTGCGGGAAGGAAAATACCAGGTACTAGATAAGGTTTATCTTCTGCGCCACTTAATGATGGGAATTGGCACAGAGGGTTACAGGCCGCAGGAGTTGATTCAGTAGCTAATCCACAAGGTAATTCATTTACTTTCAGATTAATTTTTTTGTTTTGCTACCAATTTCATTATTGGGTTTTATAAGCGGTTCACCGGTCATTTGTCCCCACACACACACACACAGCTAATAACGGCTGTGTATAAAATGTAGAATTTCATACATTTCAATTCAGACTGTGTGCAATTGGGCGTCAGAAGGGAAATTTCTGTAAAACAGCAGGCTGGCACTTGTCAAAGGTTAAGATGTAGCGGGTTATTGGCAGATGTTAGACAAACAGTGCGAAAGTTAGAGTCGTAAATTAGGACCGCCTACCTACAACGTCATTTGTGACATTTCCCATATTAGAAGCCGTACAACATATTCGCTTGGCATGGCCTTGGTATTTGTTAGATGAAGTGAATCTAAAAAGCATGTTTCTCCTCCGGAAGCTTTGAAGTTTTAACGTCTCTGCATTGGGTTTATTGTCCAGGCTGGTAAAGAAAACGCTTTGCAAGTCAGCAACCGAGATGGCAATGCGTGGAAAAATTGAAGGGAAGAATTGGGATGGAGTGCTTTGATCAACAAAATTGGGTCAAATCCGCCGAGACGTCAAAAAGGAAGAAAACTGGGGCTTGAGAGGAAGCGGTACACAGGCAGGACATTACAAGCGCGGACTTTAAGGTATATGCGTGTATATATGTTTGAGTTGTTGTTGTAGTGCTAGGTATTCTGAGAAGCATGTGTCATATTCACGGCATTCAGAAAGGTATGTGGAAGTATAGAATTCTTCCAAATCTGAGATCAGGTGAAGAACACGAAACCAGATCTGCCAGTCACTGTAGTCCCATCAGAATAAAGGTGTGATTTTTCTTTCTTGGCAGTGAACATTGTAGCGAAAAAAAAAATTTATCAGAAGCCTGTAAACAAAGCACTCAGAACTAGTATGTTAAGCAGTACAGGCAGTCCCTGGGTTAAGAACATCTCACATATGGACAACTCATACTTACGAATGGACTACCTTAAAGTGTATTATATAAAAATTTTGTTACGCTACTTCATGACTCCCATGAATACAATGCATGACGTCAGCCATTTGTCTGCTTAAGGTATGGAACAGTACCATGTATGTGTAGTTACTTTTATTATTTCACTATCATTATTGTTATGTACTGTGTTATTATTTTTCAGACTTATCTACAAATTCGACTAAGACAGACTTAGGGAATAGATCTTGTTCGTTACCTGGGGACTGTCTGTATACCGTAGTTGTCTTTTTTTGTCGTTACCAACAAGTTTATATTTGGTTTCACTTGTCTTACCATGCATTTTCAGATTTAAATTACGTATAATTTACAAATATCGTAGTGGTTCCAAGCAATGATCCATTAATCTCAAAGCAGCTATTGAAGTTTGAAATGTCTATTAACGATCGAGATTCTTTTAAGAATGTCCTGTTTATCTGGTTTTTGTTTGGGAGAAACGCTGAAAATCGGCTTCAATGTTTGAAAAGGATATTTTAAATCTGCAAATGTGATGCACTTGTCTTCCACTTTGGAGTCTCCCTTTGTACTGCTCTTAGCTAGATGTTTACATGGAAGCCTAAATATGCAGAATTTCTTATAATGGACCCCAAGTAGCTGAAACGGAGTTTTTGTTTATGAGTCTGTCGGAATGTAAAGTTTTCATTTTTAACTTTTCCTGCTAAGACATACAGGACAGAAAAAACAGGATAGATTGAATTAATTAAAATTAGGCTCCGAGCTGTCAGTCTCAATACTGTTTTATAATAAATGTACATAAAAGTGGATCTGGATGAATAAACTGGAAATGCGACAGAAAATTACTTCAGATTTCAGATGCATTTACCTAGTTTTCTTTCTAGAAAAAGTTACATCATCTGCTTCGCCGAATTTGAGGGTGGAGATAACCATTTGCCGGCTACAAAGCTTAGAGGTCCGTTGCTTCATAAGTGTTATGCTCTGGGTATATTGTTAGTGTTCTAAAAAGACTTTATTTTTTATATTGACGATGACAGAATCTTGTAGGTTCCTGTGCTGTATTCTGCGATTGTCTTGTACACTGATTATTATTCCAGGTGCTTGCTCCTGTCCCTTGAGCAGCACTTGTGGAAGCAGAGAGAGGCTCTTTTCCAGTCTGCTGCCACCATCTACACAGCACTTTGCCTCTGGCGTACACGTGTGACATTAATGGGGTCATAAACCCTTTCACAGCTGACGAGGTTCGCGTACACGACAACTCTGCAGTGGATTTCCATTTTGTTGGCAGCTCTTCCACTTGCATGGATGACATTAGTTAGAGTGACGCGACAATCTGACGCGGCTGTTGTGTTTCCTTTCAGGGCGCCATGGCGATTCTCCTTTGCGTGAGTCTGTCTCTGATTCTTCTCCCGCACGTGGGGTCTGTGAGGAACTGCCACCCTGGGTGTCGCTGTGAAGTGGAGAACTATGGGCTTTTTGACAGCTTCAGTCTGACCAAGGTGTACTGCAGTGGTGTGGGCCCCATCCCGGCCCCCATCCCCATCCCATTAGACACATCTTTCCTGGACCTGTCCTCCAACTCCATCTACACCATCACAGACTCCATGCTCACAGGCCCCGGGTACACCACCCTCGTCAGTCTGGATCTTAGCGGAAACTATATTTCCGAAGTTCACCCCAATGCACTTTCCAAACTACGATATCTGGAAACCTTGGACCTTAGCCAGAATTCTCTCCAGGACTTGACGGATGGGGTATTCACAGGCCTCCCACTGACAGAGCTAGATCTGAGCAACAACAAGATCCAGGAGTTGAGGCTGGACATCTTCTCGACTAAGGCCCATGGGAAACCCATCAGCGTGGATTTGTCCAACAACTTGTTGGCAGCCGTTTCTCGAAGACCCCACACAAGTCCTCCCAATATCAAGAGCCTAACCCTGGCAGGGAACTTACTCAGAACTGTGCCTGATCTTCGTGGAATTCCCCTGAGGTGTCTGAACTTGGATGGAAATCCGATCTCAAGTATTGAGAAGGATGTATTTGTAGATCTGAAGGATCTGGTCCATTTGTCCCTTAGTGGTCTACCTAAACTCACTGCAATCCAGCCCCAGAGCTTCAAAGACCTGCAGAACTTACAGGTCCTTGACTTATCAAATAACCTTAAGCTGGATTTGTTGAATCCAGAGATATTCACCGGCCTAATCGCTTTACAGGAGCTCAACTTGTCTAAATCTGGTGTGATGTCTTTGCCAGATAACATTTTGAGTTATGTGCCGAGTATCCGAAGTCTTTCTCTAGGGAAAAATATTCAGTGCTGGAAGACCCAAAAACAAGGCCAGTTCCATAGGCAGATGGGACACACTAAGAGTGGGGAGGTACTTACCTGTGATGTCAGTGACATCAGTTTATGAGATTTTATTTTGCAATATGCTATCTATACAAAAAAGACCTTCATTTGTGCCTTTACGTATCTTTATCATAAAATTATGTATATGTATGTGTATATATATATATATATATATATATATATATATATATATAGATTACAGCTAATCTAGAGAATGTTTGTGTTTTTTTATTACAGAATAATTTAAGAA
>JAODLD010000042.1:10962614-10979000 GCA_026781065.1 Mormyrops boulengeri | reverse complement strand
TATTACGGCAAAATTGGGTGTTCAGGTCCAAGGAAAATCAGAATGCGAGTGGTTTGCCTGGTTTCTTTGGTTAACATTATGCCATTTTCAGATTAAGTAGATACCCGAAGTGTTGGAAAAATGTAGAATTCTCAGGGAAATTCATTTGAGGTGTAGGAAGGTAGCAAACCCTCTTTAGCCTACTTGAGTTTTGTGAAAAACTGTGGCAATTTGCCTCTCATTCATGTCATAGTTTGCATATAAACAAGTCAAATTTATGAATTCATGTATAACCTTGTTGCGTCTCGCTACTCTGTTTTGTAGTGATAAACAGCAATGAATTGACTTTGTCAAGGGTGTGTAGTATAATCAGTGTGATCAGAGTTCTATGTCATATGCCGCTGTAACAGTACGGCCTTGTCATTCGTCATTGTGCTACTCAACACACTACAGGCAGCCCTTGAAACTCTTCTGAGTCCCTTTAAGAACAGGGTTGCATTTGCAACTTTTTTTTTGGATTGCTCTGCTTTGGTCTGGTTGTACACCGTGCAGCTGTGGAAAGCCATTTTTTGGGATTTCGAATCTACCCTTTTTATGTTTTTGGTTATTGTCTGACAGATATGAGTGCTTCAAGCAAGAAAAGGCTGTCCATTTCCTGCTCATAATGATCTTGGTGGCGTTCAGCTTCAGCGTCACACTGGTAAGTCTGAATTATTTCACTGTCGATGTTATTTGACGTGTGCGGCACACATGTTGGCGCTACCCTCACATGCAAGTGTAGAACACAGAGATTTTATTCAGGTTAAAGCTCACAGTGTTTCTGCTGCAGTGTTTTTGTCTCACCTGCTCACCCCTTGGGGTGCGGTAACTTCATCCGGAGGCGTTTCCACTTTGACTTTTCATACAACCCTTTGTATTCTCTGCATGAAAGCCAGTTGAAACACTGTTTTAGATTTTTTTGGGGGCATGTCACTGTGACAGTATTTGGGACTTTGTATTGCACATTGCGCATAATTTTTTTTTGTAAAAAGTTAATTTTAAAAAGTTGTCTAACCTTCAGGGGAAGAAAAATGATACTGGCAGAAAGAGAGATTTTCAAATTTTATCTGATGTCAACTAGTCCGATACATGAGACCTCCAGACAACTAGAGGTTATATAATTTTGCTTGTGTATGTAATTCAGGTGCAGACTAGCTGCTCAAAAACGGAGGTCAAGCATTTTTCCTCTTTGAAAAATACCTTTCTATAAGACTTGAAAGCATGGGCTGGCCTTTCCCCCTGTTCCATCTTCTAACGTGGATGTTGTCCCAAGCGTTTGATAGGACGGGGTCATGAAATAAACTCTGAGCCACATGGTTTTCAACAAATTAGTTATTACATTGTCAGATGTTGTGAATGATGATGTTTTGGCCATGGTACGTTTGCCCCAGGCACCTTATCCAATAATCACACTTGATCCAGTGTATCTGCTGAAAGACATCAGTGTGGATCACAGTAAAATGGGGTGAAGACAGGTCAAAGAGGCCATTGTGTGAACCCTTGGTCAATGGCCTGACTAGCTTGATGTTGCAAATGAGAAGTGGATTGGACGGCACATGTTTTAACAGCTCATGAATGTGTATTGGCTATTGTCCACTATTGACACAGTGACAAAGTTTTAACCTAACTTTACCTGTTCTTTATCCAGGTATATTTACAGTGGAAGGAGCCAGTATTTCATCAGGTTGGTGATATGTGTACCTGAACAATAAATCACGAATCTGCCATGTGTACCAACAGAATTTAGGCACTAATTATTAATGTTAAAGTTACTGGGGTAAAATGCAGTGTTTATTTTGGTTGCCTACGAATCCGATGAAAACACTGGAAATCTTTCGATCAAACGTGGGGCGGCAACTCTATCATTAAGCCATTTGTCAAAAATTTCCTCGATGTGGCAGATGTGCTGTGCTCATTTTGGTATGTTTGGGAGTCAGATATCTCCTGGGGCCTTTTAGATGTTTCTTGATACCGGTTCCACCAGAGCGAGTATAGGTAGAGAATCCATGGAGGAAAGAAAGGAAACCAAACAATTGTGTCAATTGTGGCTTTGTCAACAAGATTTAAGTGTCCCTTTTGAAAATTGTTTCTAGACCAGTCACCATGCTTCTTTGGCTTCTCAAAGTTGAACTTTGTAAGGGGCCTATACTGTTACTGTTGCAGTAGTAGGTTGTGTCTGCCCCTTGTGAATGTTGACATTGTTCACAGTGTTTGTGGAAGATGAAATCAATGAATTGTACAGATGACACATGGAGGTTTTGCAGCCAGGTAGATAAAAAAGAAAGGTCAAAGGGGCTACTCTGTGAATGCTAGGTCAGTGGCCTGGGTGGGGAATGCAGGAAGCTGGAGTAGATTGTGACAGGCAGTGGCACAGTGACGGGACAGGCAGGGCAACCAATGGCTTGAGGCCACGAGCTAGGAGGGGGCCCCTAAGGGCGGATGATTACATCGTACATTGCAACAACAAATCTGTTGTATCTGTGTACTCTGTCTTTCACAAAAGTGAAAATAAAGGTCTTGTCTTTATTAAATTCTCTTTGTTAATATTATTAATTTACACTTCACTGTAAAATAAAGGTAAAAAAATTGACCATGCTGGGAGAGGGGGACTCGGAGGGCCCCATGGATTTTTTTTTTTGTCTAGGGCCCCCGGAGTCCCTAGAATTGCCTCTGGTGGCAGGCAGGTGTCCGGTAAATTGGGAATGTTAAAAGGAAAATGAGAGGGCCAGTTGCAGGCCCAGTATTCGCAGCCGCACCTTCACGCCAGGAGACCACTCACGGCCACCCAGGGCAGAGTCCGGACGGCACCACCATAACAAAGTCAGATCCATTGCTAATAGTGTCGCCTCCTACACATCCCAAGGGGCTGTCATATACCATATTGATTGTACTCGACTGGGATGTTCATAGTATATATACCAGTAAGCGCTTTAGTTCAACTGTAGTACTGCTTGGACTAAAATTGGTGTGTCAGTGTTAAAAACATGTCCATAACCTTTGTTCCACATACAGTACAGCTGTCCACTTTCAGAAACAGGACTTCCCTCAGGAAGATGAGACTAAGGAAGTGTCTACTGTCTCCTTTGCAGAAATGGCAGTCATCTCCTTTTAAAATATTTTCAGTGAATTGCAGTGGTTTCTTGCGCTATGGTCTTACTTGTTAAGGACATTTAAGTTTGTTAGTTAAAAACTAAAGCTAGGAAATTAAACAAGAAGTTAGTGACATTTTAGGCTCTTACTGCAAAAAATGTTTCGAGCCATTTGACAATTGAAAGCGTTTTCTTGAGATCGGCCAGACAAGAACAGGGTGATTCGGAGCATATCCGTTCGAATCAAAACAATGTCGTTATTGTGTCTCTCAAAGGGTTTTTTGTTTGGAGGCTGTTGCTTCATGGGAGTATCCCGTATAATAGATGTTTATCTTTTGTGAGCAGTTGTGGAGGATGGTAGCGTTACTTGCATGTACTTCACATTGTCCAATCAAGTAGTCCTAATGAAAGGCACATCAAAGGGTTTCAAATGAAAAATCAACCTTATAGGCCCAACTGTAGCAAATATTATTGATGAGTTGGGGACCCGTCATCAAGCCCAGTGCTTGTATTTGAACATTGAACTAGCACCACCTAGTGGCTGGGCCCTCTACTCAGTTTGCAGTGTTTTCTATTGCTATTGTTAATCATAAAAATATGACTAGACAAATAAACACCAGAACTTAACCATAAAAAACTAGATTTTTAAAGGATATTTCCCAGTGAGATGACACTTTAAGAATTGTTTGACCCATTAAATGATTTATTAATGAAGAATTGTGATGTCTTGTGGTGAAAGATCTTCTGGTATGCCTTTAATTGCTTGCTGGGCCAGTTGTAAAATAGCAAACTGATTTTCCCAATGCATCAGTGATGAAGGTTGTATGAATGAATTAAATTTAGCATTGTGCAATGAAACAACCTTGCATGTGTATGACTTGAAAACACAACACATTATATTGTATACACAGTGCTTGAGATGGGCCGGTACTCACCAGTACTCAGTACAGGCACCTGGCACAGAATAAGAAGGGGAGTACTGGGGGAGTACCGTCACCTGGTAGTGATTAAGAAGGGGAGTACCGGCACCTGGTACTGAATAACAAGGGGAGTATCGGCACCTGGTACTGAATAACAAAGGGAGTACCAGTACCCGGTACTGAATAACAAGGGGAGTACCGGCACCTGGTGCTGAATAACAAAGGGAGTACTGGTACCTGGTACTGAATAACAAGGGGAGTACCGGCACCTGGTACTGAATAACAAGGGAGCACCGGTACCTTGTACTGAATAACAAAGGGAGTACCAGTTTCCAGTACTGAATAACAAGGGAAGTACCGGCACCTGTTTTTCCCCACTTCAAGCCCTGGGAATCATGTTTTCTTAATAAAAATGTATGTACATTGTTATATATAGAAGGACCACAACCTGTAAGAATCTTGCCCAAATCCAGCAGCCCTTCAAATTGGTTTTCTAAATAAAGAAATTAGCATGAACCCAAAAGATACTTAATTGCATATTTGAGAAAAGAAGAAAAAGAAATCTTAATTACTAAACTGTTTTTTTCACATTCCGAATGTTTAGGTTGTGTATGGGATGCTGGTGAGCTGCCTGGTTTTACGATCCCTGTTCATAGTCAGTTGGTAAGTGCCTGTTCATTGCACATGGCATCGCAGAGTGACTGCCACTTGGGTTAAGAATTGTTGTGTGCTTCTGGGTGATTAAGGCCCTTGTGTTTTTTTGCAGGGTGTACCCAAATCTCAGACGTCTCGCCTACACGTCTTTAGCTGTGTTCCTGCTGGGATTCTTGCTGTGGAATATAGACAATCACTTCTGCAGCACACTGCGGTAAACATCCGCCATCCTTGTACCACTTGGGAATCTGTTCATTTTTAGAAACATCAATCAGTAGGGTAGCAGTTTGTAGATAGTTTTTTCCATGCTTCAGTACAATCCCTTTTTCAATTCAATTAGCAATTAATTGTCTGTAAATAAAAATGCTAATTTGTTACTGTTTTGCAGCTGTCGTGCCAGTAGTGCAGTTTGGAAGAAGAATATAATAATGAATTAGAAAAGTTATATAGTGTATTACATATGATTTGTCAGAGATGAGCATTTGCCTACATAGTATTAATTACATTCAGAGGTGGTTGGTCCAAAGCAGAGATGGAAGACAGTACCTCCTCTGTTTTTGAGATTTAATTATGAAACACATACCTATGAAATAACTCATTGCTAAAGTTTTAATTTAGAAACACATTTTCTCTCTTGTAATATTGTAAAATTGTATCTTCTTATCTCCTGTTTGGCCATGTGATGCTCTTTTGACACGATTGATTTCTTCTGCAGAAGTGCTCGAAAGAGGCTCCCGCCTTTGGTCGGGGACATGACGCAATTCCACGCCTGGTGGCATATTCTGACGGGCCTGGGGTCTTACCTGCATGTACTCTTCAGGTAAAGAGGAACTCTTACCTCTACGCCTAAAGATCAGCTCTGATTGGCTTGGTAGGGCTCTGGCCTGATTGGCAGTGTGCTTCCCAAAAGCTCCAATTAGCAACTTACATAGTTGGAACCATTCAGTCGCATGGTCCCAACGGTATAAGTTGCTAACTTTGTTAGTGACTATGCGTTTGGGAAATGTACCTTAGTTTGATGGGCCTGATAAATGATTTGAGACCTAATTTTACAGGTTATTGGGATTTTTTTATGTAAAAACATACTGTGCATTTACGCATTTGAATTGCATGCATCTCCCTGTTGTGTTTTTTCTTGTTTCATAGCCTTCAGATAAGGATTACCTACCTCAAACATAGATCATATGTAAAGGTCAGTATGGGGCTTTGAAAAGGCTAACATCCGCCATACTACATGGCCTTATTCCTTTTTTTTCTTTGACAAAATGTACGTTTTGTTTAATTGCTCTTTTTTGTTATATCACAGTTCGTCTATGGGGTGTGGCCTGTGGTTCACGTCGATATTAAAAGGGCTTCCTGAGTTTGAACACAAAAGGACAAGAAAATCCACAGCCATTGTGATGCTGGGACACACCAATGCCCTTCAAATGCTACAGGCTACATACAGTTTTATCAACTTGCTGCGTATACAGAGGGATTATTCTCTTAGTTAAAAATTGCTTCTGAACTGAAGTGCCATGTCAGTCACTGAGAAAATCCTTGCATTTGAAAACACATTCATATAGTCCAGGTTGCCGCATAGCACTGATCCAAAACGTTAGACTTAATTCATATTGCATATTTAGCATAGATGGAATTCTGACTGTACATTACTGCTGTATAATTTCAACACTAAGTTAGTTTTTAACAGAACAGAAATGATCAAGGTATACATGCAACAGGAATTTTATTGCAATTTTATTGTGTGTTTAAAGCACTTCCATATTATTTGTATATAACTCATGCTAAGTAAAGTTTCCTGAAAGATTGACTTCAGATTCACTTTTACAGTGTTGAAGGCTGGATGTACAAAGATTTTTATAAGTTTTTAGTTAAAGGTTTGTGCTGGTCACAAGATGATGTCTAAAAGTAACTCCTTGGTGAAGGGTCTGTTTTTAACATTTGTTATGTTTTTCTTTTATTAACGCACATAATTTTATTCATGACAGTATAATTCACATAATTTATAACAGATCAAAAAGTTTTTTCACTGCCAAGTCAGTAAGTTGCATAATAGGTTTTTGAAATCATATGACAGTTATAAATGTAATATTTGTATGCCACTAGTGTTTTCTAACAATTGATTTCATGCATATTTGTAGCAAACAGCTGATCTAATCTGGGGGCTGCATAATCTACCTCCTGATTGTGCTACCTACCTAAGGACTGGACTGAAAGAAGTATATGCTTCGATGTTAGTCACTTGTATTGCATGGGCAGAAGTGTGGGTAGTGAAATCTTAGTCTGAAATTCATGAATTGCACAGGGCGTTGCTATGAAATTCATTTCATTATTGCTAAATCCTCTTGCTTTGCTGTTTATTTCCTTGTTTTCCTTTGAAGCAAATTTGCACAGATGGTTAATGGTCTTGCTACATCTCTATTAGGAAATCATTAAGTTTGTATTGTGTAATTCATGAGCAATGCTTACAAATGATGCGATACAATACATTATTAGCACCATGGGTGATCAGAATTTCTGTTATTTTTTTCCAATACTGGATTTGTTTCGATGGCGTTAGTTCTCCATTTTTGTTTTACTATCGTTATGCTTTTACTCATGTAGCTTTTAATCAAAACACAAGCACTCAGAATGTATACCATTGTTGGATGACTGAAAATAACTGGATAATGAAGATCTGTGATTAACCACATTCTTTGACCTTATCTTGTGTTCCTTAATGGGTGAATGTGCCTTTGTGGATAACAATGATTTTGTTGTTGCTTACATGTATTTTCAAGTAACTGCCAGGAATTTTGTATCTGGCAGTATGATTAATAAAAAATAGACCTTGTTCTTCATTCCGTCTTCTGAAGTGATTTCTTCATTACTGATAATATTTTTCTCGAAATTCAGTTTTGTCTTGTGGTTTATATAGTAGCTTCTATAATGGAAGTGCTGTACAGAAATGTCTGAACACTGACATCTCCAGAAATGTAATGAAGACCGGAGGGAGAAGAACCTTCGCCGTACCAGAGACCCCATATGAGCTGATGTCAAGGGTGAGGAATCTGCCCCAAAGGCTTAACCTGAAGCTGTAGTGTCTTTGTTAGCCATCATGCTTCATTTGGGGACACTTGGCCAGTGTTTGAGTAGCATTATACAGTACAATGTGATGGCATTCTCCTGGAAGGAATTAGAAGACTTTTTTATAAAACATCATACTGTCATTAATATCAAAAGCATGAAACGTGGTGAGAAGTTCTCAAATTTTCCTACAAGTGCACAACATCCACCTTTGTTAAACAAACTTAGTTCTGGGTCTCATGAGAAATAGGCATTTTGGGTGCCACTTTCAACATACAGTAGCAATCATTACAATAAACCCAATAGAAAAGGGGAATCTATCGTTCCCAACAAACAAAATTCTTATTCACAAGTAAAAAAAAACGCTGCTTCAACTTCAAATTTGCTTCTTTATTAGATGTTGTTTCATTTGGCAAGGAAAAATATTACAGCTCCCAAAAACATCAGTACAGTTCTTCACTTGAGTTACTGGACAAACCAGGTCATGAATAAAAATACCAGCCAAGCTAAGAGATGATGTTGCTCAATATGCTAAAATTCATTAATGGTGAGATACTGTTGGCAGATTATTATCTTATCATGGAATACAGTATCTTATCATAGAATATAGCATCCTTGATTCTGCGCGTCCCCTGTGCTGTCAACATCTTTAGATTCTCAGTATTTATTTATACATAAAAGAGAGAGGATATTGAAGTGCTTTATGTGGAAAAAATAAAAATATGTGAAAACAGGACAGGGGAAAAAATTTAATTAGAAGTAAATGTTTTCATATTCAAAAGCTGGCACATTCAAAAATTCCACATTTTCCAAAGTCTCATCACGCGGATGTCCAGAAAGGCCGTACATTTTTTTTCACCAAAAGATATTTTTTATTACTACTTTTAAGATATACAAAGATCACAGACTTGGCTGAACATATCTGCAGCATGGATCAGCGTGAGCAATTCATTCAATGTTACTTTGAACAGAGATTTGACTCAAAACGAAATAATGGTTTATACAAGGTTGTTAGTTTTTTTTTTTAACAAAATTTGTCTTTTGTTCACCGAAAGCTGTTTTTAACTACTATATTTTTCCACAATTAGTATTTCACTATTATTCTTTGTTTTTCGCTAATAGTTTATTTTAAAAGTAAACTGTGCGTTTGGTTTATTCAGTACAGCACTTGGTTTATACTGGATCGCTTCGTTTATACGGTTGACCGCCTTCTTAACAATGCTGTTGAGGCGGCCTGACTGTTTGCCTGACACTCCCTCCACTTCTGCTTGTGTTTGCCGTGAGGTATTATCCTTTAGTTTAGTCTTGGTTATAAAAGACACAGAACGAGACCACCAAATCTTCCACATTTTAAATGTGGCTGTATATTTTCATTTCATTCCTTACCTTCTATTTTTTTCTTTGTTCGTGTGTGTGGGGGGGGACTGGTTTTACCTCCAGGTTACCCAGTAAATTCTAGCCCAGGCCTCTCACAAGTACTTTCCTGTAGGTAGACAGCACACCAGTCACTTTAGCGGCATTTTTAAGATATTCTTCAACTAAAACGCTACATTGTCTTTTGCAATGCTACATGAGTAAATGTGGTATATGAAATATATTTCACTGCTGTCATATTAAACAAACAGAGGTATATTTGAACCTCTTCAAAACGTCTTTAATATAATCAAATACCGCTTGTGTTCTTTGCAGATTACGGCTAGATATATTTACAAAAACTCCGAGATGGACTCTTTTGCTGGAGTTCAGATAACAATGCACTCTTCTACGAAATCCCAAGTCTTCTTAAAATATCATGACCCACTTTGCTTAATTCTTCATCTGGGTCGAGAGAAAGCTCGGCCGATGTGGACTTGTCTTTCTTCTTGAGGAGGTTCGTAATATCTAGGGACTTCCATCCTAAGGACCTTCCCCATGTTGGCTCTGCTACTTCTCGATGTCCTCCATTATGATAGAGGCTGTCTTAGTCTGTTTCATTGTTGAAATTTCTGTTTTGGGTGCGGGAAAATGGAAATTTCTGTTTTCGCCTCTCGACCAGCAGTTTTCTTTGGGTGCCAGGAATGAGTCACCAAATTTGGCACATACTTGTCTGTTGCTGTTGGCCAGCGAGAAGTTTGGGGATAATGGTCTCGGAAGTTATACCTCTCTATAGGCTTCTCCACTTCTACTATGGAAATGGATAGAAAACAGAGGGGCAAGCAAACATTAGCGAATAAAAAGTAAGACACTAACCAAAAGTTAATAGAGCACTGAATTTAGGAAATGACTGCTGGGTAACTTCCCCAGGGCCAGCACAACCACTTTTAGGCCTTAAGAAAAAATTGATTACGTTAGTTGTCATTTGTCAATTTCCTTCCCATTCTGACAGGCTCTTTAGGTGGGATGAGTGAATGAGTGGTCCTCATAAAGATATGTTTACCCGATCTATGTGTGTCTGTGTGTGTGTGTGTGGGTTATGTACATATTACATTGTGGGGATCAAATATCCTCATAATGTGATAAAATTCTGTTATTCTGACATTGTGGGGAACATTTTTTCAGACCCGGCAAGAGGAAACTCAACTTTATAAACATCTGTGACTGTGATCAAAAAACTAAGGTCGTCATTGTTGGGATTTGGGTTTTGCCCAAAGAAATGAATGGACGGTCCCCACAAAGATATGAGTACAGGTGTGTGTGTGTACATTGGGTTTTGGTAGGATAGCCCAGTTATCTGCTTGCTTAGGTTGTATGTAGGGCTCCCCTGGCAGCTTCTAAGGCCAACATGTGACATATTTCCACAGCTGCAGTATTTAGTATACGCACTAGGGGCGCATAAGCGACAGGTGAGAGCAGCCATGCAGTCTCTGAAGACAGCTGTAAGACAACTCCGCCTTCGTCATCCTTTCCAGTGTCTCTTTATCTCTATTCTTGATTTATTATCTTCAGAAACAAAGAACTGTTCTGCTTTTTCTAGAGTTCTCTTCTACATCAGTTAAGCTCCTATACATTTCTCATTCATATAAACAATGGAAACTGACAACATCATGACAGAAAACTGAGCCAGTTGTTTTCATTGGTTTTAATTTAAAATTAAATGCACGATATAGTACAAAGCCTGTTGCTATTAACAATATTAACAGAGAAAGATTTCTAAAATTAAATTCTGCATGATGCTTTCTTTCAGCATTCATTTAATTTTCACTGTTGTATGGGTGATATTAAGTAGCACACTACATTTTCAACTGTAGCTTCACTGTCCAGGATTTTGCTTTAAAGTAAAAAAACATACAGTTGCAAATTACAGTCACTTAATTAATCTAACAGTCCTAACACTTATCTTCAAGCATGTAAGATGAGCGTTGTTCCCTTAGGGTTTATGGCATAAGGATCCACCAAACACGAGCTGTTTACCATATTTTATACATTTTTAATATATGGCCTTCATTTTAATGAAGTAAAAAAAGTAACCCATACAACCATTTCTTGTTAAAATGATAAATAAATTAAAGGTAAATTAAAGATTTCCGTTCATACATTTTCAAAATCGACCAGCAATGAAAAAGCAGATTTTACTGGAAGGAAATATTCCCATGTAGAGCTTAGTGTGCTTCAGCAGTCCAGCATAGAGTTTGGCCTTAAAATCCGGATGACCTTCCTTGCCCTGTAGTTGTACTCAAACTGCACATTTTCATGGAAGAAATACAGGTATCCTGTTGGAGAATATGACAAACAACACAAGAGGGTGAGATTATTTAATGTTCCCTACAAACACTTAAAAATTATGTTGATTTTCATTCAGTAACATCATTAAGATATAGCAAGGTATACGATGGTTCCGGCATATTTAACCCCCCCATAGCAATGGATTCTGGGCCATATCTGCATGCATCTCCTTAAATCTGGGTGCCAGTGACATTTGGGCAGGAGAGTCGGCACCAGAATCTATCCAGAGTTCTAATTGATTGCAGTTCGTCTGTATACACCCTGAAGATCTGGCGCGTATGATCATATACGTATGATCAGTCACTTACCAGATGCGCAGCTAATGCGCTAAGAGTCTAAGGGGCGATCGCCCCACATAAAAAGATGAGTCTGAACTAGATCTGGGCCAAATGTTGTTCAGAAATTGCCACACGTCCGTAAATCGGATCTGGCCTGGCCGGTATCTGCACCAGAGTCAAAAGCTAATGTCAGATTCGGGCCAAATGGGGCCAGTGAGTGGCTTGCTGGGCTAAGTCCCTGTGCCTCTCATCAGAAGATTGCTGGTTCAAGCCCTGATTTCCGCTTCAAGTCCTGGAGATCTGGTAACATTACTTATCTGCTTCAAATCCAGAAACCGATATTGGTCCATCATGCAAAAAAACACAGGGCCAGATCCGGTTTACAGATCTGCGGCAGTTTCAACGTTTGGTTCGGATCCAGTTCAGACTCATTTTGCTATGCGGGCCTTGCTTCAATAAATAACCAGCCGGATTAAATTAGCCACGAGATTAGTCTAAAAGAACACTGTAAGACTTACAGGCATTTTGAGAATGAATCAGAATAAAAGCTTTTGCTACACAGGTAAACTAGTACGTGTTTTGATGTTTAATAAGCATGATCTTTTCTTTAACAATCATCTGTGTTGGAATAAATTCGAAGACAGTGTACCATCATGGTAGGTAACGGCATCCACTTCATCGCCAATCCCCGGGAAGTCGTCCTCGATAGATCGCGGATATCCTTTGTCCATTACACTGCGGCTTTCATCGTAGCTAAGAAGATAGACGATACAATCCCGTTAAATTTTAGCACATACATAAAAAATGTGACAAGGTCTAAGAACAGTACATAGGAACACAAAAATGAGAACAGCCGTTGGTCAAAATGTAAGGTAGACGCACCTCCAGTAATCTTCGTCGGTGAACAGGAGAGTTTTGCCTGTGTCTCGTATGTAAACGGCCGCGTCTATTTTACGGATGCTTTTTGGGAGACCTAGTTTGTGGATGTACTTTGGGTATCCTTCTACCAGGGTATATCCATTTAAAGCCCACATCCTAATACCTAGGGGAATTTATACAACAAAACAGAATCAATAGCCTTCTTGGACAGTATATTTTTTTCATTTTATTTATCTATCCATATCTTTTCCATATCTGCTATCTCTAACGCAGGACTGGATGGCAGTCCAGAGTAGGACACAGACATTCACCTAAACTGCATGTCAGATAGTACCAGGAGCGACCCTGAATGAAGACAAGCATGCAGATTTCATACCCAGGATCAATCCTGGAGGTTATGAGGCTATAGTGCTACTGAAACGCTGTCATCTTATTTCAGTAATTTCATGCCAGCATGCCTCACATACATGTATATTTTGCTTAGTTTTATTTAGCAATCATCCGTTGATCCACACAGATGTTTCTGTTGCATTCTTAATAATAAAACCGCTTTAAAACGATTACAGTCAATGTCTGTTGTCTATTTCAGCGGTAACAATGGAAAATGTGCTGACTGGAAGACTGAACCAACCGCTGAAAATGAAAACCAGGTCTTTTTCAGGATTTTCGTAGGCTGCATTGACTTTGCTCGGAATCGACGGCCAGGTAGACTTGATCAGTGTCTGATCGGGCTCGGGAAGCTGGGGGTGTAGGCGCCAATAGAACCTTACAAACAAAGGCATGCAATGTTTATTCCTCAAGGAACAATGATGTTGCTGATGGGAGCTCCTTAAAGGTAAGAGGTTCGGCCGGTGTTGACTTTACTTGTCCTTGAAGATGATCGTTTCTCCTCTGAGTTCGGTTGCTGCATCGAAAGTCAACTCCGGGTCACACTTATTGGGAGCATCTGGTCTTGGTTTCCTCTTATGAGAATTTGGGTTTTCGCCTGTTGCAGTCCAGAGTTAAAACTTTACTGTACAAAAATCACCCAGCCCAGCAAGACTATATTTCCAACATGACACATCTCTTTGTACACCTTTACTTTATTCATCTGGCTGACAATCTTCAGCATACGCTTACCGTAAAGTGCCTGTATACCACTTATGTCATCCTCGGACAAGGGGTAACCCTTTGCATAGGAATAGACTGGAAACATCAGAGCGCCTGGGTTAGAGGAATGGGACAAACCAAGAGCATGGCCAAACTCATGGCTAGCAACCAGAAACAGGTTGTACCCTAAAAAAAAGGAGACAAAGGAAAATTCACTTAATATTTAATCTCACCTAGAAAAGGGGGGAGTCCCTATGAGCTCACTGCCATTAGACTTACCAGCTGAATCGTCTGACCATGTCTCATCCTCATCAAAGTGTGTGTCACCACCCATTCCTACTCCAGGAGGGTAGGCGTGGGCCAGGAGTCCATTGGGTCCATCAAAAGGATTGAAGTCACCATGTTCTGAAGGAAGAGTTAATAAGGGGGATTATAAGGTGAAAATCATAGAGCAGATGGACTCATCCCTATTAAGTGGGACCAGAGATAGCGATCTGCTGTTCGGTTCCAAAACTACAATGGTGCTCATCTCACCGTTGGCCCCGAAGCTGATCATAATATCTGCGATCCCATCATACACTTTCTTGAACTTCAATGGCGTCACGTCACTCCAGACACTCAGGGCGTTGTGGATAGCTCTGTCCACATCCGACTTCTCCATATCTGGAGTGTAATTTGTAATCCTGCATATTTCAAGGACAAATATAAAAAGAATCTTTTTATACTTGTCACGGTGTACAAGGGCACGCACCGAGGAAGCTGAGGCAGGATTTGAGGTGTCGGGAAAATACGATCGAAAGAAGGACACGTTCAGGAGACAACTACGCCACATAACGTCAATGACCGGACTGGGGACACATACTCGAACGCGGACTTAAATACATCAGACTAACTAACAACAACGAGAAAAGTTTTGATATCCACAGATTGGGCAAATGGCTGTATTTCTTTTGTAGATATTTACTTCTGCATTCCTATTGCCCTGAATAGTTATGATGGCAGATATACCAGAATGACACCAATGGGTGGCGCAGTGGGCTACACTGTTGCCTCGTGCCCCTAAGGTTGCGGGGGGTAAATTTCATTTGAATTCCCTTTTGAGATGGACTGGTGTTCTGTTGGGGGTGTACCTCAGGGAACGGGCTCCCTCCATGACCCTGACTAGGAGAAGCTGATGAGTGCATGAGAATGTTACTGGTTCTGCAGATTAGAGACCTGGATGAATCCAAGGAATCCATTGTCTTGTCTTGTCTTGTCTTAACTGTGTGTGTACCTACTGTTTGTACAACATGTGTGCAATGGCGACCTGAGTCAAACTCCCGGTATGTGTCAACATACTTGTCCAGATAAACCTGATTGTGATTTTGAAGGACATTCATGGTGATTAACATAATTCTATATCCTATCACACTGTCTCACCTGAACGTCACATTTGTTGTGGGCCATTTGAGGTTCCTTGGAAAGAGATTGTATTCTCCCACGTCGGGGACACCACAACGTGGCGTGTTCATTACGTCCAGGGTGTTGGTGTCCAGGTTCCCTGTCACCCGCAGGCCAAAGAAAGCCTGCATCTGACGGATCTTCTGCCGCATCACATCGGAAGGCTTTTCAACTCCTTGCAGCCCACTTGGGAGATTGTAAAAACTGCGCAAGTATTTCTACAGAAAAAAAAGATAATGAATTGCTTTATAGCTGTGGAACATTTTTGTATCATCCATACAGAATTATCAATGGAGTTCAATGATAAAGCTTAAGAAAGAATGGACAGAATTTTAAAAACCATGTCATGTTTTCATCAGGAAACATCCCATTGCTTGCAAATTTCTTAGCATTGTAAACATTGTCTGGTTGCTTCTGAAACAATAATGGTACCATTTATTATTATTTTTACCTACTCAGCAAAAGATGTCCTCAAAAGTCATTTCTTACTAGAGATTATTCATATAAAACAATTTTATCCAATGTCATTTTACGGGCTTAATAGGGAAAGCAAATGGCTAATGTAGCTAAAATGATATAGTTTTCTATATGTATATAAAATATTCATGATAATATAAATAAAACAAACACTTAGAACACTGCTAAACATTAGCCAAGCATCCACAGAAGTATGTAAAGTAGTTATAAGTTAATATATATCTATAATTTATAATATATTGTGTTACAGAAATACAGACGTTATATGTTCCATTTGTTACCGTACAAATAAAGCATGAGGATTCACTGATAATTACACAAAAATGTCCTGTTTAAAACAAACACAGAAGTTTCTTACAGGTCTTTGCTTACCTCAGCTAATAGCCTGTCGTCTATTTCTTTCTGTGTCTGTTCTCTTGATAAGGGTGCTGCACCAGAATGTGCAATAATCAAAAGGAAGATGATGATAGTGATTCCCATTTTGTCTGTGAAGACCGCTATCATGAGCCTGGTTGAGCCTTGAACGCCGTGACCGATATTTATAGTGCCTCTGGTGGTCTTTTCACTCCCGTGATCCGGTGAGTAACCCAAAAGCACCCGACCACTTCCTATAAAGTTCCCAAAACAAGGAAGTGCCTGTGGTGAGAGTCTGTTTATCCACCTTGAAGTCGTTTGCAGATTTTTCAAGGTTAAATGCGTAGTCCGGTGGGGGGGGGGGGGGGGGGGGGGGGGGGGGGGGGGGGGGGGGGGGGGGGGGGGGGGGGGGGGGGGGGG
>JAODLD010000042.1:10910812-10962514 GCA_026781065.1 Mormyrops boulengeri | reverse complement strand
CCAAAACCCCCCTCACACTTCCAATAAAGTTCCAAAAAAAAGTTAGTGGCTGTGGTTTTTTTCTTTTTTTCCAACTTTCATTTGTTTGGAGATTTTTAAAGTTTAATTGGTTTTTCATTTGCCCCCCCCCCCCCCCCCGGTCAGCTGTTTATTTTTTTTTTTTACAAAGTATTTGAAAATGTGAAAAAAACTAAATTGGCTCAGTGGAGTGGAGGACAAATTTACTGCTGAATCTTGAAACTGGCATCCCAGCTTTAGGTTGTGCTAATAGGAATAAAACGAACCAGAACACACAGGCCCTGTTTACACTTGGTTTTTTAAAATGTGCAAATGCAGAGCCTGTACCTGGAATGAAAGCAATTTATTACCTAGGATAATCATGACCACTTGACCATGCAATGATTTTATCATGTAACATTAAAAAACTTCATTCACTTTTTGAGTTGTCCCAGCCAAAGAGCAATTTGTCACACTCAAACGACCTTTGTAGACCCCCATCTTATAAAGCCATTCTGTATTTTGTTTTTAAATTTTTGATAAGATGGCCCCCTATTGCCCCCCCCATGCCACAAATGACTGTGCTTCCATGCTTTTCTGAGTAAGTCGCTATATTGGTCCCAGACGAGAAACACCACAAAAAATGGAGAAGCCTGATGACGTTCTGTGTTCTTGTCAATGAAGACTATCTCTGCCATCATGCTTTTTAGCCCAGTCTTTATAATGGAACTGTTAGTTAAATGATTGCCCGATGCTACTGGGCTAAAAATACATCAAAATGTGTGTTTTTGCGGGTGTCACCTTTGTCGTGTCTGTGCGGAGTTTGCATGCCCCTCCCCCCATGTAAAATGGGTTTCTTTCAGATACTTTGGTTTTCCGCTACACTCTAGATGCATGCAAATAGGGTAAATCACGTCTGTAAATTGCCCATAGTGTGTGATAAGTGTATATGCCCAGTGCTGGACTGGCATCCCGATCGCGGTGTACCCCAGCCTTGTGCCCTGTGTTGCCTGTGATAGGCTCCAGTTCCCCCCCTTCCCCAACCTTGACAAAGATATGTGGTTGGAAGATGGATGGATGGAAATGTTATTGGCACAGCAGCTTAGAGATGAAGGACATGGGTGTGTGTCATTTATAGTGGCAATTGACATAGCTCTGAAATCATTCATATCCTGACCCAGAGTGTCACCTGAATGCTACATTTGTTATTTACCTCTTATTATAGATAGATTCATCATTTAATAAACCAGATTGAATGGTGTTATCTTTGAGGAAGGTATTGAGACATCAGATGCTCATTCACAACAGGAAAACTGGAATTGCAGGGGTAACATGCATTAGAAATTAGGGCAAGTTATAACAAGTTACTCCTGTTACAAAAAGGTGACTAAAGGATGAAAGGAATTTCTAAACTCTAACAGTAAATTGTGAAAAACAACTACATCGTTCAATAACCAATTTTGTTGTGCAAAATTTAAAGCTTTCAAATGATGCATTTAAAATGGCATGTGGAAGTGAAATTAAATCATTTGCAGGTCAGTAAAATTAAGATATTTTCGACAAGCCTGGTTGGACCCTTTACTGTGTGAAAAGCATAAACTAGCACATTCACACATCCACAAAATTATAAGTATGAATGCAGACGGATGAATGAAAAAATAGATATATGTACCATGTCAAGGCCTGTACAAATATTAGCTGATGGCATGTTATTTGATACAGTACTTGATATTGTATCTCATCTTCTGTGGAGAGCACATCTTTATGTGACATGTACAGTATAGTCATCTTACCAATAAGTATAAATAACTTCAAGTACCAAAAATGTTTTGTAACTGTAGAGCTAAAGGACAGGATTGGCATGCAGGTGATGTGCATTGATAATTCGTACTATTTAGATATTAAATGGACTGGACTTTGTGCTGACTTTGACCCTGATTAGATATTAGCTAGAGCGGCTGTAGGCTGTCTGGTCAAGTATTCCAGTTCAACCCCAGCTGCATCATCTCTTGACCAGGGCTGCTGTAAGGGGGGGAGGAGTTAAGATAATTCCAAGGGCTCCTGAGTGACAGAGGTCCAAAGAAATTTAGAATATAGTTGAATTGGTCTGGGCCCAATATCATATCCCTTCATTGGGTCCAAAATCCCTACACTCTCAGAAAAAAAGGGTAAAGATGTGTACCTTTGCTTGTCACTGGGGGGCTGTGCCCTTGTAATTGTACCCTTAATGGTACAGACATGGACTCTGACGAAGATCCCAAAGGTACAAACAGCATTAATGTACCATCAATGGTACAGAAATCTTCCTCAGAGTCCATTTCTGTACCTTAAAAGGTAGAATAACCTACAGCTAAGGGTACAATTGGCAGACCCTTGAGGGTACAGCCCCAGTGACAAAGGTACACAGTTTTGCCCTTTTTTTCTGAGAGTGTAGCGGCGCCCCAGCTCCCAAACACAGGTCCTGGGTCACAGTCAGACAGGCGTTTAAGACTGGGCCCACTGCACAACAGAGATTAAGAGTAAGTTCTATGTTTTCATAACAGCGCATTTTTTTGCAGATAAGATACTCATAACTGGGTGAGTAAATTTCCTAATTTACATAATCCAGCAGAGTCATGGACGTGGAGGCATGATCGAATTCCCTTTTGAGCAATGAAGTTCTATTTTAGTCTTTCAAACTAGCACCAATAACATCCCATTGGCCCAGGGCTGAATATTGATCGTAGGAACCTTCAATAACCAGAATAAAACGTTTATGTCAATACCTTTATCTATGCAGTATAGCATAACCAATGTTTATGTGCAGGAAAAAAGACATAAACCCTAAAAAAACACTCACTATCCTTACTTTGGTGTCTTTTTCTCCTTTGTGTTGTTGTTGGAACTGAAAGACCAGTTTTGGATGTTGGTTCTGTTAACACGACCTGTTCTGCCCCAAGGGCGCTACCAAGCTGTTCTGCTAATGTGACTTTAATGTGGTGTAAACACTTTACATATCGTCTTTGTCCTTTTAGTTTAGTTTTTGTACATCACGATCATTTTAAATCATTTTAATCTACTGGTATTTCAGTCAACAACTGTGTCAAAGTAGGGCATTAAATGCAGTCCTCTCTGGCCTGAGCTTTAGCCTAGCTTAGCCAAGCTAACGCTAACGTGTTGCTGTGCGCACCTTTGCCCTTCTGTACATACTGCATGTGGAACTAATTTCAAAATTTATGTCTCCTCTGTCCCTTCCTCTGGTGCCTCTGTGCCGATGATGTATTTGACCTGTATTTTACAAGTAAAGCATCTTGCTGTAGGCCTATAATTAGCAAGTAGCACAGAAATATCTCCATGCAAGCTAGAATATTTGGTAAAAGGTCCTATAGAGAAACTTTTTTTTTGAACATCAGTCGGAACTTTGAACATACATGAATGTAAAATGATTAATTTTTAGGCTAATGGGGATACAAAAAAAAATCACACACACACACACACACACACACAGATACATTAGAAATTGCTTAGCAAGCAGTTCTTTTTATTCTTTTGCTGTTCGGATCATCAGAACTGTTATTTTTTTTGTCATTTCCCAACTGCCGAGACTAAGAAGAGGTACTGCGTGCTTAATTTGAGCCACTCAGGCATTACTGACATGACCTTGAATCACATTGCGGGAAATTTCCTAGGATTTTTTTTTCTATTTGAAGTAAGCTGCAACATGCACACTCAGTAAACATCTGGCATTTCCAAGGGGGAAACTGGAGTCATGCTGCTACTGAAAACGCATGCAAACACGAGATTTAGTAGGGGGCTAGAAGGCAGCAGCATTTATTTCTAAATGAGAACATCTTAATCGAGAAATTAAAGTACAGAAAAACATTTAATTTTGATTTTTTTCCTCCTGGTTTGCTGCAATGTTTAGAACCTTGGAAAAATATTTCCATTGCTCGATGACAGACGTGAGGTAGACATACAAACCCCAGTTTTTCATAACTCCAGAACTTCTACACTTCTGATACCAATGTCTATTTATCTAAGAATAGTTCATATATTTAAATGATTCATACTTGTGCTGCTTAGCCTGTACAGTAGCAATACAGTTCAGTTGCAAACTGGGTCAGAAAAAAAAATTTGCTTGGGAGAGAAAAATCTACCGTAATACAGCAGGTGGCTGAGTAATAGGGGGAAGGTAGTTAGGACAGAGGTAATTAATAATCAGGTATTTATTTAATGCAGTTTTTTAAAGTCACATCATTTTTTATTAAATCTGTCCATCCATCCTCCAGCCCTGGACCAGTCACAGAGGGGCTGAAGTTATCCCAAGCTTCACAGGACACAGGGTACACACTGGCTAAGATGCTAATGCATCACAGGGCACATGCACACACAGGCTCTGGGCAATACTCCATTGAGTTTGGGCACATGCACACACACAGGCTCCGGGCAATCCTCCATGGAGGGTGGGTACATACACACACACAGGGTCCGGGCAATCCTCCATGGAGGGTGGGTACATACACACACACAGGCTCCGGGCAAGCCTCCATGGAGTTTGGGCACACGCACACAGACAGGCTCTGGGCAATCCTCCATAGAGTGTGGGCACATACACACACACACAGGCTCTGGGCAATCCTCCATGGAGTTTGGGCACATGCACACACACAGGCTCTGGGCAATCCTCCACGAAGTGAGACAGAGCTGCTTTAGGGAGATCCCCTCTGTTTCATTTTTCATAACCGCTTATCCAGGGTCACTTTGAGCTCGGATCCTCGATCCATCTTCTTATCCCATCCACTAATCCCAGTCAGGGCCTTAGGAGCTGATGCCAGGCAGGATAAGGCTGGGATACACTCTGGGCAGGATGCCAGAGCTTCTTAGGGTGCACAGACACAAACACTCACACATACTATTTAGGGACACCAGTTGTCCTAACTGAAACCGAATCATGTCACATATGGAGGGGGATTCAAACTCTCGTCCCACTGTGTAGATGGGAATCAAACTCACACCCCACTGTGGAGGGGGATTCAAACTCACACCACCCCATGGAGGGGGATTCAAACTCCCACCCCAGCATGGGGGGATTCAAACTCACACCCCACCATAGAGGGGGATTCAAACTCACACCACACCATGGAGGGGGATTCAAACTCCCACCCCAGCATGGAGGGGGATTCAAACTCACACCCCACTGTAGAGGGGGATTCAAACTCACACCACACCGTGGAGGGATATTCAAACTCCCAACCCAGGATGGAAGGGGATTCAAATTCTCACCCCATCCCGCTGCAGAAGGGAGATTCAAACCGTAACCCCACCGCAGAGAGGGGACTCAAACTCCCACCCCACCCCTGGAGATATGAAGCAACAAACGACTGAGTCATCATGCTACCCAATCTTATACACACAGGGCAGGAGATAATCAGGATGGGCGAGTCATGATAGATAGAAGACCCTGGCAAGAGATCATCTGCCAGAGGATTGTAGCCAGTCCCCAGAGATACAACCACATTTGACTGTATTAATATCAATCCATAGGAGTGTTTAATACCCAATGCCCCCCAAACAAAGAGAACAGACAGTGAACATCAGGCTTAACCAGCCCTACCCCATGTTATTGAAACAATTACGTGGATGCTAAGTCATTGCACCTGTTATTGACAATAACTTGCTGATCTGATGTATTTTCAGAAACCCCAAAGGCACCGTTAGCTAAACAAAAATCTTTAAATTATCAGGGAAGTGTTTCTCTTCATAAGGTGCATTGCACAAAGAAATTGATGCCTGTTTAACTTGATTTGTTCCAGAGCAGTCGTATACATCTCATACTATTCAGAAAAAAAAATCTTGCAATGCTACTCTGTGGATAATGATTGACACTATGGTGCAACTAAGTAAATCCATCTAAGGAGGGCAGTAAGCGTGCTCTCAAGGCAAGGATTACGCTAACTGAATGTTTTTCTCAGAGTGGAGAGCCAGGGTTTTTGTGTGTCAGTGCAGTCTTTCAGCAGCAGCACACATCCATACGAACAATTTAAACGAGATAACAGTACGTACATATTCTTACCTTCAGACATGGGACATGCTCTGTTGCTTACAAAGAACTGTGAAGATACAGTACTGTGCAAAAGTCTTAGACAATCAAAGAAGTTATTTATCTGGGTATTAAGCGTATATTTGCTCAGAAGAAAATCACAGTTTAACATTAGATTATATGCAAATGACCAGGAAAAAACATCAAGAATTTCTTCTGTTCTCCAGAAAATTATTCATCTTTTGTTCAGTATTGTGTTTTTTGGGGTCATTCCCTGAACTTGCTGTAACAACAGAACGACTCACGATTTTGTGTTGGCATCACAGGAGACGAAAAAGGGTCTTGCGTCGTCATCTTTCTTTTGAAAAATGGGGTCAAAAGTTTCTGAGTGATGACTAGCATCGTACAGGCTGAGCATTAAAAACAAACTGAGGCCGTAACTGAATATGTGCGATGCGGTGAGGCTGTGGGTGCCACGTCATGTTGTGCAAGTGGTTGCGTTTACACACTTTGGTGGGCTGATGAGGCAGGTCAGCGTTAAACGATCTCCCAGGAGTACACATTGAGCAACAGCAGTGTAAAGTCCCACAAATAACAAAACCGAATAGCAACACAGAGTTGCACTTCTACATAATCTCCTGGAAAGCCATGGTAGAAGATGCTTTTGACAACATGAAATGTGTTAGGAAGACAAGTATAGAAATAAAACAACAACAAATCCCTAAGGATTACAATTTTAGGCCTCACATCTGACTATTGCAAGCTTTGTGTTGGGCTTTAGTGGTTCCAGCATCTTCTGCGAAATGATGCACAGATTCACAGTGCCATTGTGATATATATGTGTGTGTGTGTGTGTGTGTGTGTGTGTGTGTCCACAAATGTCCCCACAATGTGATAAAGATAAGAATCTGGTATTTTGATGGTGTGGTGAGCATTTTTCTGATCCCCAGAAGGGGAAGTTCAATTTAATAAAAATGTGACTGCAATTAAAAACTAGAAATGCCAGAAGTCTTGTATTATGTTTGGTTACTTATGGTTATGGTTAAGGCTGGGTATGGGGTTAAGGTTGTCTTTGTTGGGATTAGGGTTTTGCCCATAGAAATGAATGGACAGTCCCCACAAAGATACAAGTACAGGTCTGTGTGTGTGTGTGGATTATGTTTATATTACATCGTGGGGACCAAATGAGGTGATTCGGAGATACCACATTGCCTGTGTGAATGATCTGTGTGCCCTGCGATGGGCTAGCACCCTGTCCTGTCCTAAGTTATTCTCTGCCTCGAACCCATAGCTTCTAGGATGGATAGCTTATGAAAATGAAAAGCATCAGTAACCATGGATTTTCAGAACAACAGACACTGGCTCCCCCCCACTTCAGCCTCTGATCCCATCGATGTGTTGAATCGTTGCCCTGCTTTGGTCTGCGTAGGAGTCCAGGAAATCAAATGCCTGCCCTTCTTCAAGAAACGGTGATATCACCACAGAACTTTGAATTTAGTTCACCATTCAGAGGTGTAGGTGTGACTGGCTTTAGTACAGTGACTTTCTGCCTGAAAACAGGGTCTCTAGCAATTGTCAAACATAAATTATTGCACTGAGTTTCACCACACATTGTTAAACTTTTTATTTTAATTATTTATGTCATCTAATGAATTTCATTGTGCATGACTGAGGATGCGGTATTGTTATATTCCCTGAGGCAAAGAATGCTTCCCCATTCAAATAACTGCCTCTGATAAACAAAAAAAGAGGCAGACTCAGAATCTGCTCATACAAGCGATACATGGATGAAAGCAGGTATAACTATACTTTCATAAATGCAAATACATTGTTCTAATACTAGGAATGACTTTATTAAACTAGTTACATAACCTGCACTATTTCCAGAAAAAATATTCAATAACATTAATATACTCTAATAACCTGAAATGATGGAGTCTTCAAAGTCAAATAACTTTCAGCACCTCAGGCATTTGCTGGCTAGTCCTTCAGCTTCTTGGAATCTATTCCATATCTGAAACCGGCTGACTGCTGGTGCATCCTTAATCATGGTCTATCCCACATAAACTCTCCCTTGTGGCTTTCAGTTCCCCATCAGACCCACCCGGAGAACATCACTATTTGTAAAGAGCTAAGCTGCATATTGTATAACTAACTGACTAAAACACAAGACTACTTAGATGTCTGTACTACACTGTATTCTTGGAGATGAAATTATGCTGTTTAAAATGTGAAAGGTATCGATGTACGACAAGTACAACAGATCATATTATCTGTTTGTTGGTATTACTGTCGCTAATTCAGCTCTCTTACCCCAATTTCCCCATTCAGTATCTACTCATAACATAGATTGCAAAGTCAGCCTCCTTCAGTCTTATACAGCAGGATGAGGTAAGTCCCGACTCCGGCCTGTACATTGGAAATGGCTGACAACCAGTAGTAATAGCTGTTTCGCTCACTCAGTGGCCACCAGCTCGACAGAGAGATATGAAGCTTCTCCAAGATTATAGCTTTGCTGAAATTCTTTCTGGAAGTAGGATTTAAAGTTTTAAAATTCACTGCTGCTTAGGGAGCACAGTTTTTTTCTGTTGCTCGCCTCCAAATTTGCTTCAGAAAACAAACTCATTTACGGGATGGACAAAAATATCCTCAGTTCCATGGGATTAGCTGTGTCATTACAAAGTCAAATCATGATGGAAATGCGAGAGTCTTAAGAGTTCATCTGCATTGTTTGCAGGCCGATGCGTCACAAGGGCACTCAGAATCCTGCATGCAAGGCTGTAAAGCTTCTAAGCCCGTCCAGGCTCCTCCTGTTTGCGAAGCACAGCGTAATTACATTAAAAGGATAGTGCTGTGAATTGATACACACCTACATAAACGACTGTTAAATATGTTTTTAGCCAAGTTTTTAAATTTCCGTCAGGACAGAGTTGTGGTATCCTGACTTCCGAACTAAATTACCATATTCTATCTGCACATAACCTAATTCCTATGCATATTTTGATTGGCTTTCAGCACACAGATTTGTCACAAATTGTAACAACCTTAAAAGGACGAAAAGTACGAACCATGAAACATCCAATAATCTAACAAGACCCCCCCCCGCTGTTTTCTTTTTACTATTTGAATGATGCATTGCATCTGGAATTAAAACTGACATAATATCTCATTTCTTGACCCCTCCCTAATTCCATCCCGCCATTTGAGGCTTCTTTGGTTTAAGCGAATATGAGTCATGATACCAACCTATAAGATGCTCACGTTTAGCTAGATTTGGTGTGAAGCTGCATGGTTCCTTATCTGTCTGAGTTCATCCTATCCTACTTTTTTTGTCCTTCCTTACACAATGAGCTATCTTTTGTTTCCCTGGCCCTGGGCTCTCGTTTTAGTGCTGAGCCACGCGTCCCGCGTGGTAGCGGTGGTGGAACAAAGCAAAGATCAAGAAACAGAACTTCACAGAGGAGCTGCCGCCAGGGACCTGACACTAGCTACGGTAAGTGTGGATCTCCTGCTGAAATGAAATGACTGAATGAAAGACTGAATGCGCGTTTCTTGTGCTAAACAGAGCAGAACCTAAACTGCGCATAATACTGTAGAAATACTCGCCTGGCAGCACTGCCAAGATATAACTAGAGGTCAGTATGATGATGTGAGATAACATAATGCAATACATGCATTCTTTCCTTATAATATGTGTGGAAGGTGAAGGGATTAATTTATGAGAGTTAATTAATATGCAATGAGGTAATGAAAAATTTTATTTGGGAATATTTTTATCACATTCCTTACATTCCCACATGTAATCACACAAAACGAGAGCGGGCTGGGCGATTATGAATATAATGAACGCCTTGGTTAATAATCATTAAATTACTGTGTGGAAAAACTGGCAGATATTAAATTATGTGAGTCGTTAAAAGTTTTAAAGGTCACACATAAATATTTGGCACAGGTCCCAGGAACAAATAGATCATTTCAGTATATCCTTAATCACATTAGCCTTTTTTTTGCGTGGTGTGTGCCTGGGGGGTTAGGACTTGGCACCTGGGATCAGAAGGTTGCCGGTTCAAACCCAGCGGTCGGAAAATTGATACCACTGATGAGCTCTTAAGCAAGGCCCTTAACCCCTAATTGCCCGAAGGCTGCTGGATGCTGAGTGACCCTGCATTGTGACCCCAAGCTTGCTCTCACCTGTCTGTGTGGTTAATGGAAATCAAGACCAGACTAATGCGAAAAAAACAAACAACGTAATAAATTAAGTATCACTATTCTACAGAAAATCACAAACTATTAAATGAGTTCATGGTAAAAGGAAAAACGTTATGCAGAGATTGCATCACTGTCTGTCTTTAAATGCAAAAGAGCCCTTGTTTACTCTAAATGGTGCATCATGTGATACCTCATGCAGTATGTTTAGAAGGACATAGTCCAGCAGCGACAGCATCACAAAACAGCATTCTCTATACGTCATTCACAGTGTGCTCCAATTCATACTGAGCCCAGCGGCTGCAGAAGGTCAAAACATGACAGACAAAAACAGAGAAGCAAAAATTCCATCTTGTATCCCTTTTGAGAAGTTTGCAACACTATGTGCTGAAACTCACATACAGTATTTAAGGTCTGGAATTGCAGCGACGAGCACAGATATGAGGTCTGTGAATCATATGCAGGGAAAACAGCCCAAACGCCTGTACAAGTTGTGCCAAGACATGTAGAAACTGTGGTTTGCTTTGAATTCAGAATATATGTTAAGTTTAATAAATGCATGGTTTTAAAATAGTTCTTTTCAATGATTTCTCTGCGCATAGACTTTAGAAGTGTGAGGTTTTTGATGCTGGGGGACCCCATTGGGAAAGTAAACAAACAGCCACCTTGCTCTATTATAGAGTTTTCACGGTTACGCCTGTGCCCCTTCTGATGTCAGGAATACCTCCGGCGATATTACGGCCTGCAGACAGAGCCCTCCTGGCGCAGGAAGAGGAGCGACTCCTCGGTCGGAGACACATTGCAAGACATGCAGCGTTTCTTTGGCCTCAACGCTACCGGCAGCCTGGACTCAGAGACCCTGGGGGTCATGAAGACCCCGCGGTGCGGCGTACCTGATGTGCAGGATTATACTGACAATACTGGGAGCAGGTGGACCAAGAGGATCATTTCATACAAGTAGGTCTTCTTTACCTGTGCAGCAACATGTTGGACTATCATGGCTGTGTTGTACTTAAGCAAGCTGCTCCTTATGGCAATTTCCCACAAATGCACCCAAAAGGAGGAGCAGTGTGGTGGTACAGTGGTTAGCACTGTTGCCTCACACCGATGGGACCATGGTTTGAGTGTCCACCATAGTTCCGAGTGTGTGGAGCCTGTTCTTCCCATGTCATCGTGGGCTTCCCCCACACAGTCCAAAAACATGCTGAGGTTAATCAGAGTTACCAAATTGCCTGCCGGTGTGAATGGTGTGTGAGTGTGTCCTACGATGGGTTGGTGCCCCATCCTGGGGAGGTCCCTGCTCTGCACCCATAAGCTCAAGACTCCCTGCAACCCTGAACAAGATAAGTAGTTACAGAGGATTGATACACCATGGAGGAACATGGAGAGCTGGACCAAGCCAAGAATGAAAGAATGACTTACTTTTTTCCCCTTTTTTGCAAAAGCAAAAAAAAAGAAGATTATATCACTTATCGGCCTGATGAGATGCCATAGCACCTACTGTACCACAAATCAGCCACCAAGAGCCATTGTATTCAGGAGTCAGTGTCTGAAGGATGTTTTAAGTGTCTTCATTTCTCCTTCTGGTAACTGCTTGCATACTGAATTCAGGGTTCTGCCATATGCTGTGGTAACATTATACTCAGCCACTGCTATGCTACTATCTTGTACATTGAGATCTTAAGGAAACATTTGAATGAAGAGCTTCGTGCTGTGTTTCAGCATTGGCAGATACACCAGTGACATCTCTCCCGCCACTGTTGACCGCATGATTGACTCTGCCCTCAACGTCTGGGGAAGGGTCAGCCCGCTGACCTTCGTTAGGTCATTTTCCCGTGAGGCAGACATCATGGTGGATTTTGCAGCCCGTGGTAGGTGAGAACGCCGGCATTAATCCCATCATTAGGTGCATACACATCTGTAGCTCAATATGCCTCTTCTTTTTGTTTACCATCTCTGGCCTGTGGGAGCAGAACACGGCGATTCCTACCCCTTTGATGGGCCCCTGGGCACGCTGGCCCACGCATTTGGCCCCGGGGGGGGCATTGGAGGCGACGCCCACTTTGATGATGATGAATTATGGACTGCAGGGTCACATGGTAATTTTCAGGCGAGCTAAATTACTTTATTGCATTTTCAGCTTGACAGATTAATTGACCAGGCACCAGGACAAAGACGCGATTGCTTATAGCAAACACTGCTAATTGTTTCCCATGTTAATTAGTATTTACAGAAGGTACTTGTTTATTTTATGTCTTTCACACTCAGGGTTCAACCTGTATCTAGTTGCAGCACATGAATTTGGTCACTCCTTGGGTCTTGGGCATTCTACTAACCCAGAGTCTCTGATGTATCCTACATACAAGAGACGAAACCAACACAACCTGCTTTCGAGGGAAGATGTCGTTAAAATCAATATCCTTTATGGTAGGGGATCTCCGTCATCAACCAATATCAGTGGCGGTTTGTGATCTTGCAGTTAAGCAAAGGGAATAGAGGATGTTGAAAACTGATGAAGTGCTTTGATGTGATATAGGAACAAGAGGAATCCTGCCATATTACTATTCAAAGACAAGTTCGAGTCCCTACTACAACATCTGGAATCTAGGTCCTCGGTATCCCCTTCTGATGCAAGATAAATGCAACCCAAATCTGTCTTTCGATGCTGTTACATCAGTGGGAGATGCCAACATGTTTTTTAAAGACAGGTAAGATCTAGATCCCAGAACCCAAAATAAACAGTCACCAATAAACTATGACAAATAACTGTAATGTAAAATGGCTTTGGGCAAAAACTTTGAAATTTCAGATTCATTAAAAGCTCACCGTTTTTAAATTAATTTTGAGAATGAGAACTGCATGTTGAAAATTTGAAAACATACATCGGCAAATGAACTTTGTCAGTCATTCACTTTTCTTCTCGATGAAGCTATCTCTGGATCAAGTACGACCAGCAGTGTGAGACTAAAGAAGGTCCAGTCAGAAATTTCATCCCGAAAATTGACTCGAACATCGATGCTGCCTACTCCATTCCCCAACGGTCCCTCGTTTACCTATTTAAAGGTACCAGCAGAACTTACCTATGTCTTTTATCACCCTGGGATGGATTATCTGTTGACGGCTTCATGTTCTCTTCATGCTTCTATCCCCCAATCCTAGCATCCAAGTTCTGGACCATGAAGGGATCCCAGGTGAGAAAAAAACCGAAATCCATCTACAAATTTGGGATTTCCAAAGAGGTGGAGCGCTTAGACGCAGCGGTGCACGTGAGCGACACGGGGCACACTCTGTTATTCGCCAAGGACATGTATTGGAGGTAATGTACGCCCTTCAGACGCAGACGCCGGGCCTGGTGCGGCGAGCACACACCTCTGCGTTAAGGAAAATTTGATGAAACAAATTTTTACAGTTACAATGAAAACCGAAGAGCTGTGGTAGACTCCAAACCTCGGTATATCAGCGAGGATTTCCCAGGGATAAATGCATCAATAAGTGCAGCGGTCCACAAAGATGGTAAGTATATTCCTATATATAGTACACAAAATATTCTACAGTTGATCCTTCCACATCGCGGGGGTTAGGGACACAGGGTGAGCGAACCAAGCGCAGCGAGGTGAAAAGATATGAGATACGTAAAATAGAAAGATCACCGGGAGATCACTGAGATATCACATGAGAGGATTCCGTACACATACCTGGCTTCCTCCAAAACAGTACTCTACATGTGTTTTTTGAATTTATGAGTTGCTAAATTTTTTCTATGTCGTCTGCCGCTTTCAGAAAGCTCCCAAAAACAAAAATCCCTCTAATTACTCATACCGACCCCGCGATATATCAAAACCATGATATGGAAGAAGGTCGCAATTCAGAAGGGTCGACTGTATAATGATATGGCTCTTTTGTGCTGGGTAGGTCTTTGGATTTAAGGTAAAACTCCAGTGAATTCAGATAAATCCACTGTGTCTGACTAATCTGTCAATGGGGTAATATCAGTGAATGTTAATATCATAGACTGCTGCTGCTTGAAAGTAAATGAACGCCTGTTTTGTGTTCCCCAGGTTTCATCCATTTCTTCATCGGGCCAGTAGTATTTAAGTACGACTATGTCCAGAAGCAGGTCGTTAGTGTGGGCAAAGCAAACAGCTGGTTGGGTTGCTAAGATATATGAAGATGTTGGCTGTTGATTATAATATATTCTGTCAAGATAATCAATAAAGTTTTGCTTTAACTCAAAAGGTTTCTGTTTTGTTTTTCCATTCTTTGTAATTGTCCCAGATTAATTGATATTAAAGATAAAATGAATGATACTTTATTGATCCCTGTGGGGAATTTCTCTTTTTGCCTACCTCATCTTGCTCCTCATGACACACATGTAGGTGAGAACAAGCTTGGCAGTGAAGGGCAGCCACCCACAGCGGCCTTGCTTAAGGGCCCACGGACATGTGACTGTCCTGCTGAAGCCAGGCTTGGAGTGGCAACCTTCTGATCACAGGCCCAGAGGCTTAGCCCACTGAGTCACTCCAATATATAACAGCAGGTGGACTTACAGATAAACTAAATACACAACTAACAAAAAGAAGTTCACATTTAAGGTTAGCACCATAGTTTTTATTGAAATTAATGATGCAAGAGAGCACTGTTTCTAGGTTGAAATTTAAACTTGAAAAAGTGTTACCCTTTTGGGCAGTGTTTTTCAACCCATTCCTTGGGAACCCCTAGACAGTTCACATTTTTGCTCCCTCCCAGTTCTCTGCCAGACAGTTGCTCCCTATCTGGAGCTGGGAAGATGCCAAAATGCAGAAACCTGGACTATCTGGGGGTTCTGCAAGGACCAATTGGAAAACACTGCTAAGGGATGGAATAGTGAGACAGAGTAGCTTAGTAGGTAGTAAATCCTAGGGATGATCTGATCCCTCTCAGCTTTGTGTGTAGGATTTACAAGTCCCCTCTGTGTTTGCAAGAGCTCCCTGCATGCTCGGGTTGCTTCCCTCCACAGTCCACAGACGTGGTTTAGGCAAACTTGTGTCTATGAATTTCCATTAACATGTGAGAGTTGTGTGTGTACCCTACAATGAACTGGCAATATACCCAAATGACCCCACTTTGTGTCCTCGGCCACCCAGGATAAATGGACGCTTTACCAAAAATGATATGAGCAATCTGGTCGTTCTGCTAAAACACCAATGAAGTCTCTTACGCAAAGGCCTTGTTTGGTTCACCGGCAAAAAAAAAAAAGTGTGACACGGTCTGATGCAATTTTGTATTCTGAGCAGATTAACCTCGATCTAAAACCACCACAAGATGCTATTACGCAAATCTGTATGTATTATTGTAACATTGCTGGTTCAAAATAAGAAATAAAGCACTGCTATATCATATTATTTGTGGCACCATAGCTAACTCAACTGCAAGTACAACTACCTAGACGATATTCACAACACAGCTTGTGTGACAGGTGATGGAACTTATGTTCCTTGCAGTTGTTCTCATTTCAAACATCCGAGACCGGAGCTACCAAAAAAAAAAAACAAGACATTACCTCATCAGGGCTCAGAGTCAGCAGTAGCTCTGCTGTAAACCGCTGGTCCTTGGCCGCAGGTTAGAACCTACAGGAGGACTGTACACACACGTGATTCATCTACCGCGGGATGTCTCCTGAAAAACGCGCCATACAAAGCCAGAAGTTTTACCGCTTCAGCTGAAGGATGCAGCCCTGGATCTCACTCCTGTACCTGCTTATGGGTATAGGCCCGTCGGGGACGTTACCCATCGCTCTGGAGTTGCAGCCGTGCTTGGAGGACGTCAGATTCGCTGAGGTTGGCAGCTGCGCCGGATTCTCATTCACCATTTATTTCCATTTTGCAACAATACATTTACACCTTATAATAGATAAGTGATTATGGAAAATATACAGAAAAATAAATGAAAAGTTTATGGGGAAAAATGCCCAATAAATACAACTACCATACATGTACCTTAATTTCTTAAGTGTTTTAAACATTTGCCACTTGTTGATTTAGTTTTATATTTATTACATGCAGTATAGTGGATACATTGAGTAGTAATATATATTTTAATATATATTTTAACAATATATACATGTTTGTTTCTACAACTTTTACTATAAATCGATTATTTTTGTTTTTCAGGGTGTTGAAATTTTCCTATAAATCCAGAAAGGCTTGTAATTATATGCATGTTAAAACTGTACTTTGCATAATGCATAAACAATGTATCTCTGAGCATGCAGCAGGCTTAGAGATGATTATTGTGAGTTTGCTGAGCTGCCTGGTTACTTAAAGGAGTACCTGAGGAAGTTCTACCATCTGAATGGGAGCCACGGACTTCGCAGCAAGCGGGACGTCACAGCTGCGGAGACCAAGATCGGAGAGATGCAGGCCTTCTTTGGCCTGGAGAAGAGCGGACAGCTTGACCACCGAACCCTGGAGGTGATGAGGAGGGAGAGGTGCGGCGTGCCAGATGTTGAGCGGTACAGTTCCCAGCCCAACAGACCCAAGTGGAAGAACCACACTATCACTTACAGGTGCGGGTCCAGGGAAAAAGATGTTCTGTTTCTCACAGACAGGAACAATATATTTGCAGAATTAAGGTTAGACTTACTGCTTTGACTCAGTTTCAGATTCTTGAGAATGAGACTCATGAGAAATCATCTCCATTTCTACTACCTCAGGACACCGTGAAATGAGGTTTCTAAAAGACCTTAACTGATTATTCTCCTTGCCTATCCCATCATGTATCTCGCTCAAAATGTCCATCGTTGAATCTCCTATGCTGTTTATTCCTACGAGTGAAATATTAGACATAATTCAAAGGAGAAAAGATACTTTACTGATTGTAAATCAGAATTCAAGTGACCTTTTGAGGCTGGAGTAGAGACCTGTTAGAGGTGGATGCTGATAATCAGACAGATTCTGGATAAATCATAACACAAGGCATGTACTTGGCTGAGTTACATATGATGATCTACAGGATTCAGAACTACACTCCTGACCTGACAAAGCAAGAGGTGGAGAACACATTCCGCAGAGCCCTGAAGATCTGGAGCGATGTAGCTCCACTGAGGTTCATCAGAGTTGACCGTGGGGAAGCAGACATCATGATAAACTTTGCTTCGAAAGGTACTGGTTGTGATCAAAATTGACTGGATACGATAGACAGTAACTGATTCTGTTTCCCCATCACAGGAAATGAGTGTTTGCTGAATTCTGATTGTATGCTAACCCAAGGAGTTCGCCACACTGATCTGTGAACTAGTCACGCCTAACAAAAACAAGCAACTTCCTTCTTCACCTGCAGGCCACGGCGATTTCTTTCCCTTTGACGGCCCCCGCGGCATACTGGCTCACGCTTTTGAACCTGGGGAGGACTTAGGAGGTGACGTGCACTTTGATGAGGACGAGGTCTGGAGGATGGGACGCCGTAAGCCTGGTAATGCCTGGCCTTGACGTTGAGGAGTCTGAGTGGGCGGGGGTGATAAATGGGGCAGGTAAGAATGCTGGTTATGACATGCCGTCTGTTTCAGGTTACAACCTGTTTACTGTGGCTGCTCACGAGCTGGGACATTCACTGGGCCTCTCTCATTCCAAGGACCCTTCGGCCCTCATGTACCCCAGCTACAGATACAGCAGCATGGCCCAGTACACCCTGCCCAGAGACGATGCCCTTGCGATCCAGGCACTGTACGGTAGGGAAAAAAATTGACAGCTTTATGAGGCCACAGTGATAAAATTTTACAGAGTCAGTACCTGCACACATAGCCACAACAAATAGATCCCACTTGTCTTGTCTAGGATCTTATAAGACTATAAAGCTGGGGGTAACGGCCACTCCTGAGAAATGCGATCCCAGTATGACTTTCGATGCAGTGGCAATGATCGGGCAGGAATTAGCTTTCTTCAAAAACAGGTATGGGACCTTCTTAATGCTAATCTCTTTAAGGTATTTAATTGTGATAATCAATGAAATTGTGACATAGACTCAGACATAGCTAAAGATTCCTTATATGACTCAGAATAACTATTTCATTACATATTTCCTTGCATAACTTTCACCCTCCCCCACCCTGTACTGGATAACCTTTAGTAAGATGAAGGGATGAAAACAAGATGACTTCATTATGTGGTAGAGTCACCTTTTTCCACAATGACAGCTTTGAGTATAGTTGGTGCCTACCAGCTTTGTACACTGGTTAGCAAAGATGTTCAATCACTGCTCTTGACAAATTTTCTACAGCTGGAGCTGGAGCACAGTTCATTGGACAGTGTCTGTAGAATCATGTCAGCTTAGTATAGCAACATATCCCTGTAGTATATCACCTGCACTACATCACCTTAGTATAATAGTATATCCTTGTAGTATATCACCTGCAGTACATCACCTTAGTATAGCACTATATCCCTGTAGTATATTACCTGCAGTACATCACCTTAGTATAACAGTATATCCCTGTAGTATATCACTTGCAGTACATCACCTTAGTATAACAGTATATCCCTGTAGTACATCACCTGCAGTACATCACCTTAGTATAGCACTATATCCCTGTAGTATATTACCTGCAGTACATCACCTTAGTATAGCACTATATCCCTGTAGTATATCACTTGCAGTACATCACCTTAGTATAACAGTATATCCCTGTAGTATATCACCTGCAGTACATCACCTTAGTATAGCACTATATCCCTGTAGTATATCACCTGCAGTACATCACCTTAATATAACAGTATATCCCTGTGCTTCACACCATTCTTCTGAGAAAATAACGGGTTTCTGCAGAAGACCAGCGCCCCCTACAGCATAATGCTGCCATCACCACACTTCTTCCTTTGAAGCACTGCCTGTTTCTTGTTTATTGAGCTAATAGTGCGAATTCTGCCTGTCATCAAAAGGGGAACTCGGTAACATTTGGTCTTGGTATATTGGCGTAAAGGGGGGTCAGCCCCTACTGCGCTACTGGATATCAGTATCAGCTGGATCTTATTTTGTACCCTTTCCTTCTCTGTGCATTTACATTAGGCTACACTGGTAAATTCAGCCTAGAGTGTCATCTTCGTTTTCACACTTTTCCTTTAGATTCACCACCTGACAAACAGCATCTGCATGGATCAGTATTTTTATCCGGTAAATGGGACAGACAGTAACTATCCTCGCTAGAACTATTTTTCACTTGACTGTGCAACAGTCTGAATCCCTATACAACCAGCACATTTCACTTTTAGCTTTAGTTTCTGCTGTCATGCAGAATTCATTCTGGCTTTAAATGTTTCCAGTCTGCAATCAAATTTATTTACCCGGCAGCATTTTAAAGTAATGATTTTGCAAGGAACAGTAAATGCTGTAGCTTAATAGGTCCTCATTAAACTGGATATAAAAAGCAAATGTTTCCAATCAGAAGCTTTGATAATGATAAAACAATCTGAAAACTATTATTTAAACTGAAATACATAATTGTGAGGCACTACCACTTTACAAAAAGAGAATAAACAAACATAATGAAAAGGTACCATGACTCAGCATGGGTATGTATAATGAGGTCTCACAAACCCAGGAACGCAGGGATGGACGTGTGCATTTTGCACGTTTTTCCCTGTGTATTGCGTCCCTCCTGGAGCAGCCCAGTTTCCTTCCATAGTACAAAGACGCAATGTACACAGACTGGCCTCTCAAACCTGCCTTTACAGTGTACCCAACACTGTACACTCTAGGACAGGCTCCAGGCCTGCTTCAATTTCCTAAAAGCTGAGTGTATGCTAATCTTTAATAGACGTATATCTCAATGTTTCCTGGTGCATAAGTTACATGTGGCTGAGAACTACATGGCCAGATCACCAGTACGTTCTGAGAGAGGGGCACAGCAGCACCTATCTGCCCAGCATCAGCTCACCCGTGGATGCCGCCTATGACATTGCAAGCAAGGGCGTGGCCTACATCTTCACTGGTAGGGCACATTCTAACTGCCATATAACATTCAAAGAAGTTTTACAAAATAGATCGCACTGAAAACGAAACTATCACATGCTGATCGAAGTGGATTTAAGTGGGTCATCCGTTTGCTGTTAAGTGATCTTAGTACAACAAATTATTTTGTTTAACAAGCTGGTAGATGCCAGTTTACTGATACCTTCATGCTGTGTCTTCCAGGTTCCAAGTACTGGATAGTGCAGCAGTTAAATAAGAAGGGTTACTACCAGAGATCTATCTATGACTTTGGATTTCCTCCAGGAGTGAAGCAGATTGATGCTGCTGTCCATGTGAATGCATTTGGAAAAACATATTTCTTTGTAAGAGATATGTACTACAGGTAACAATGTCCTTTGTATGCAGATTTTATTAAAAATGGATAAATGCACAATTTTAAAATAATATAATATAAAGGCAGATAGCACAGGACTAAAAACAAATACGGTGAAATAAATTAAGAGCTGTCTTCAGAAGATGGGGATTGGCTGGCCAGTAAACATACTTTTATAGGCAATTACACATTTCATGCCCTTCTACTCCACTGAAGGGGGAAAAAAGTTAAAATTGAGATCAAACCCACTTATACGCAATCCGGCAAAATTGCATTCTTTAAAGGTATGATGAAGACAAAAATGCAATGGACCCAGGCTACCCAAGAAAAATCAAAACTGACTGGCCAGCAATTGGAAATAAAATCGATGCAGCATTTGAACTGTCAGGTAAGATGTCTCAATGTTTGATGCATGCGTGTGACTCCTAGATGAGACAGTATTTATCTCTTTTGTTTTATATGTTGTTTAGAGAGGAAATATTCACACTTAAGCTATTGCTGTTATACAATAACGCAAATCTTGACTTACAACAGGATACATCCACTTCTTCTCTGGAAAAACAGTGCATACGTTTGACTACAGAAGACAGCGGATGCGGTATGCAGGAAGAGCTAATGCCTGGCTGGGCTGCTGACACCTAGTGGTAAAGAGACAGAATAACAAGGCAGCAGGAGATCTATGAGGAGGAAAACACGTGAATGCAGAGTTTCAACCTGCTCCTTGGGGACTCTCAGACGGTCAACGTTTTTTCTCCCTCCCAGCTCCCTGCCAGACAGCCGATATTTTTGCTCCCTCTCAGCTCCCTGCCAGACAGCCCACATTTTGCTCTCTCCCAGCTCCCTGCCAGACGGCCAATATTTTTGCTCCCTCCAGTTCCCTGTCAGACAGCCCATATTTCTGCTCCCTCCCACCTCCCTGCCAGACAGCCCATATTTTTGCTTACTCCAAGCTCACTACGCAGAGGGAGCAAAAACGTGAACCAAGGACCCAGTTTAGGAAAACTGTAATCCAAGAGCCCTGACTAATTTAGAACGTTTCCACAATTTTCATGTGCAGATGATTTTCCATGAATTTTGTAAGACCACAAAATTACTCAAATGGAACATTGATTCTTTAGGTAATCTCTCAAATAAATGCAATATACAACATTAGTGAAGTATATTTTTATAACTACACTAACAACACACAGACTTGTACATTTCTGGCTTGACAGCTTAGCTTAAGAGTAGGAGCTGAATGTTGACCTAACTGTGGTAAACAAAACTGCTGCAAAACAGACAGAGAGAGCTGTCACATTAACGCAGTCGTTTAACTAAAGACGGCCCTTCCCAAACCTTCTAGCTTACAAGCCGAGCTCAGACTGATCAAAATCTAATACTAGAAACCGCCAGCAAGGACCGCACTTGAAATGCTGATGAAATGAAACACTGTGCTACGTTTCATTCGTCTCTCAAGACACATTCAAGTAAAAAGACTTGGTAGTTGTAACAAACTAAGTATATCTGTGCTAACCTCAAAGTCTCATTAATTTGAAGCATTGTTTGTGGGGTACACTGTTGTCTTCCTGTCCTGCTGTATTCTAGAAGGAACCGCCCTAACCCCCCCACCCTTTTAGGCAGTTCAGAAGAGATGCATGTATGAGTGTAGTTAGTTAAATATTTTAATTGAAAATGGAGCTTCAACACCAAAGCATACAGTGAGCACACATTAATACAAATGGGAAGAACCATTTTCTTTTTACATTGTAACACTGCTTGAGGACATAAATACAAAGAGGCAGTTTGTAGTTTTCATACAATACAAAGGACCGGTCTGGCTCAGCAGAGATGGAAAATGACAGGGAAAACTACATATCAAACAAGCTTTACTTTTAAGCAAAAATAAGCTGTTCTGACTTTAAATTAGTGGGTGTTGAGGCTGACGTCATTTTCTTATAGAAAGAAATTAAAAGTGCATGGGATCTCTCTTCCAAAGTATAAAAAAACCCACACCCATCCTATCTTCACCGAACCGAGCTGCTTGTAATAGATCATGTTCTGTAGGCATACCTGGAACACGTGTGACTGCACGTCATTGAAGATGAAGTGGTTGGATTTGATTATGATGCGGAGATACCAGCAATTACATTCAGTTTCCAGCAGTAGGATATAACAGTTGCTTAGTATTGGTCACCCTAACCCTGCAAGGCCCAACTGAGTGGCCACAGGTTAAGTGAATGGAAAACCATGGATGGTGCTGCTCAGCACGGCCACCAAGCGCCCTAAACGAAGGCCGTCCCTCTCGGCAACTGCATAGGATTATTCGTCATAGTGCAGCGATGACAGGAACTTATCGACGTCCAGGTCATCAGGGAAGGAATCAAGCAGCCTCTTTTGTTTCTGGTTGGTAGTAAACAAATTGCACAAAAATTTTTTTTAATTAAGACAAAGCAATTAAAGGTGGAAACAACTGACAAAGGAAAAGGAAATGGAATGAAGCGGACTTGCTCACCTTAGACTTTTTCTTGCTGGGCGCTGACCCAGAGAGATGAAGCTCTTTCTTGGCATTTGGGGTGGTGTGTGATTCTGACTGCTTGCGCTTTTTGACCCTGGGAGCCACCGTAGCGATGTTCACTGCGGCGGATGCCGCACCCTGCTGCAGAATGCTGTCCTTCAGGGGCGTGCCAGCCCTGCCGGCACGGGACAGGGAGATGAGCGTCTGGGCGGCCATGTTAATGCTGCTCTCGCTGCCGGTCTCGCTGGCCGGGCTGCAGGTGGGGACGTCGGGCGTGGCGACGAGGTGCCGGGGGGTGCCCTCCCGCTCCCGGCCCTGCCGCTGCCGGATGGGAGTCCTCAAGCAGTCTGGAGGCTCCTCCGCTGGGCCACCCAGATTGGGAGTTCTGGGGTGGGACAGCTCAGTGCAGCCGAGCCCCATCCTCTTAGATGGCGTGGAGGCCGGGATCAGCCCCTGGATGTCCTGCAGCATTTCGGCGGCCTGCTTGCTCAGAGGGCTGGTCTTACTCGGGACTTTGCCAGAGCCAGCCTGGGTGATGGGCACCGGAGATCCGATGGTGGGCGGGCCGGGCTCTCCCGCCGGGGCAGGGCCCACGGGGTGATGCTCACACCGACTCCCTTCCAGCTCGTTCTCCTTATTAGCCGTGACATGGGGAGGCTCTAGCGAGGAGCCCCTCCGCTCTGCCCGACCCTCTCTCCCCTCCCGGCCTTTGGGCTGTGGTTTCTCCCCAGCCTCTGGTCTGCCCCTCTGGTCCTCCTTCTTGGCACCACCAGGCTTGGATTTGGCAGGCCCAGCGCTCTCGGCCACAGAGAACTCCCTCTTGTCCACGATCTGCTGCTTTCTCGCAAACACAGACCTGCCGGAAGCTTCCGGCAGCGTGGCCTCTGTCCTCATGATGGTGCTCGGAGCTTTCGCCACAAAATCAGAGTCACTTTTGGCGTTAGGGTATTTCTTAGTGTTACCCGCAGCACAGTCCAGGGGGGTCCTCTCGTTCTCAGGCGTGGTCAGACTTTCGGGGCATTTTAACAGCTCGGCCCTAGCTGCCCTGCTGCCCCTGAGGATGGTCGGCTGTACCGATCGGATCTTAGGCACCCGGCTGCCCGAGCTACCAGGACTCTCCTGCCTGGCAGGGGACGCGGTGACAGCAGGGGGCGAGGTAGATGTGACGGTGGGGGGCTGAGAGACGACCGTCTGTGGTGTCACTGGGGGCGATGGGGCGTTTCCTGATGGAACGGCCACATCCGCGGGGCCGGGGCTGTCGGCGTCGAAGCACAGCATCCTGCGGTGACTGGGAGCACTGGGGCCCAGGGCGGCCTCTGTGATGGTGGCATCAGCCGGCCTCAGCGGGATCTCGGCCTTCGCCTCCACACCAGACACTGGAGCACCGGCTTTACCTGAAAGAAAAGAGAAAATTAGCCTCATTAACCCAAACACAAGTAAAAATCCAAAAAATAACTGACAGGAACGGTTCAGAAACCCTTCACTGCATAGGACACACCAGGTCAAGTCTAAGATCTGTATTTATTAATCATTTTATAATAAATAAATTCACTTACAATCAAAATTTAGAAATGTATCGCAAAGATGTCTTCCACTTGAATTTACTAAAGAGCTTGTAAATGCTCAATTATAACCAATTTCTGAGTATGTTTATCAACCCATTATTTTATATTTGAGAGTGATTTATAAGCTGTTTTGTAAATACCAGGAGCAAGATATGACTAATACATTTTGAAAATTGTTGGTGAATCTTTTTATATATTAATCTATTATCCAATGATTAATAAAATGATTAAAAATGGTTTATTAATAGTCACGGAGCAGATATTAAAGTGTTAAATAAGTATTTAATCTGTCCTTCAAAACTGCACATTATACCACAAGCAGTTCACTTTACGGATGAGCGAGAATACGACACTCACCAGAGCCTGCTGTTTCCTTGGGTGCCAGTCTAGGTTTGAATTTGGAGCCGGGTGTAACTTTCGCAGAAGTAACCGGCAAGGTCACCAGCTGTGCAAAGACGAAATGTTTCAATGTGCAAAAAATAACGGCGATTAACAATGAGCTCAGGAAACATAACTGGCATGGATTTGGTTTACCTGATTGGAGACTATGGTAAATGTCCCGGTATTTTTTTGGCCGACCACAGATGCTGGTACCATCATGCTTTGCAGCATGGGCTGTACAGGTGATGTTATGATGAGTGTCGAACCTGAAATTACAGAGTAACGTTTTAGGGAAGAGAGTGGTTCACAACAGGAGACATAGCCTTTGATTTTATTTTTATTTTTTAAACAACAAATTAGCTACAAATGTATCTGGAAAAAATGCATCCAATGCAAATGGGAGACAATTAAGTATGATGTGATCTGCATGAAGCTGTTAGTCATTTAAAAATCTGAAAACAATGCTAGAGGCCTACCAGATTGGTAGGTCTTCGAGGCATCCTGCGTCACAGAGACGGGTCGAGCTCGAGGAGGAGTTGCCAGGACGTGTGTGGGGCTGGTCACTGGGCCTAGGGGAGAACCGTCGGGCAGCACCACCAGGCTAGGCGGATGACTGACCATCGACTGATCCGTCACGATAAAGTAGCTGCTGGAGCCCCCATATGAGGCTGCAGAGGGCAGCAACTGGATAAACCCTCCTTCTGACACCAGTTCGCCAGGAAGTGAGAGTTGCAGGTTCTCGTCCACACCAGCCACAGGCTCCGCGGGTTTACTGGTGAGCTCCGTGCACTGTAAACAGCTCACAGCCTGCACCGTCTCCTCCGCCGTCACAGAGAAGCCTGTGCCACCTGGAGTTTTGGCGGGGGACTTGGCCGGCGAGGAGAGGATGATGGTGGGGACCTGGTCGCCCGTGATGCTGGAGACTGCCTGGCAGAGGGCAGAATCTCCCGCCTGCTCCTCTTGCTCATCGCTAATGATGATCTTCAGGGAGACTATTTTACTAGTGTCGGGTTCCTTGGCAGGGGACAGGGCAAGGGCAGAAGACAATGGGAGAGTAGCTTCAGGAATATGGGTGATCTCTTGTGTTGTTGTCTCAGAGCCTTGTGCACCCTGACCAAGAGAGGGCGGACTCTTCTGGGAAGATGGGAAATGTTCCAGTCCTGCTTTCTGGTTATTTACAACTGTGCTGCCAGTATTAATGGACAAAGTAGGCGAGCCCTCTGGATTTTGGGGTTCAGCAGAATGTTCCAGAACATGAGGAACCTCAATGGAAAAACCCAACACAGACCCCTCAGCCTCCTCTAAGCCTAAGCTAATCTCAGATGTCCTCTCAGCGGGGTCGACCTCTCTAGCCTCAGAAGGGTTCCTCTCAGACTCGCATGGCGAAGTTCGACATGGTCTTCCACCAGGATCTTTGGAGGCCTGGGGGATTTGCTGGATCTCAGACTGAAGAATAAACTGCCCAGCGTTCTCTTGCGATGTGGCATCAGATGGTTCGTCAACATCCATGCTTGCGTCTTCTTCTGGAGGCATTTCCGAGACTTTCTCCACCACGATTGGATTAGCGTCTTTGATGGGGCTGCCCTGCGGCAGAGGCTGCAAAGTCCTTGCCTCTCCATTGTTACAGACTAAGGTTTTGCCCTCAGTCAACATTTTCATCTGAGAAGGCACCCCGGCATCTGGTCTTACTTCAACGGATGGACGTGGAGGATTCAATGCCTGAGTGGTCCTGGAGGTACTTGAAAGAGGGTGTGTGATCTTCCTACTTTTCTTGCTTTTCAACTCCTGTACTTTTCGCGCCCTTGTCTTTCTAGGAGTCTCAGCTCCAGGGGCCAAACCCTCAGGGCCAAAACCTTGAACACAAAGTCATCTGACAAATGAATATCATAGGACCAGTGCGGTATTGGGGAAGCAGTGTGGTTTGTCACCCACAGATGACACTCATTACAGAGAGGTGACACCCACCTTGATCCCCCGTCACAGAAAAGCAGTCACTTGGCTCCGCCTCATTGCTCTCCAGGCTGGGAGTGCTGGTGTTTACATCTCCATGGAAATCAGCGTCGTTATTTTTATCTTTACCTAGCCAAACAAAAATCACGATTAAGCACAGGACCATTCACACCATCACACCTACAAAATGACATTTTTCGTATTTCTCATCCAAGCACAAGAATCAATCCAGTATGTCTGGACCACTTGTGAAATGTTATCTTGTCCCACAAAAATTTCATGCCAGTAGCAATAATCTAAGAAATTCACGATTCACAAAGACAATTTAGCTTTAGCTGCTAAAACAAATCAGATTATGAACACCTATAATGAAATTAAAGTTTTTACCGCAATCGAAAAGGTCAAAGAGAGCTTGAAAGGCAGGATCTGATTCCGTCTGCTCTAGGATATCCTGGATGGCATCATCAGTCATGTGGATCTCTCCCTGTTCAGACACACGTCGCATCAGGTTTCAAATGCTAAAAAATTAAGCATTCAGACCCGAACCACACTAGAATCTACCTGTTTTGAGCCAAAATAGAATTACGTCAATAAGAACTACAAATAATCATTTCATGTCTTTTAGTACACAGTTAAATTACTGTTGGGACTTTTCCCACACAAGCTCTGCCCTAGTAATTTGCATTTTTTTACCTATTTTGGACCTATAGAGAGCTGCAGCGTTCTCAGTTATTTAGAGTTTTGCAAAATGCGAGCACTTCAGAGCCCTGAAGTTGCATATATTGTGTAGCCAGCGTACTTGCTGCACTTGCACCCATTTGAGCTAAGGGAGCGACTGATCAGTTTGTGGCACCTTCTGATTGGAGGAAAGGACCAATCAGAGATTTGGGATAAGTTTCATTACCTGTAAGCCAAGTATCTCATCGATAGACTGGTCCTGCTCCATTGAGCTGCACGCTGCTTGCTTTGGGGCCTGAGGACTAATCTCACTAAAACAGACAGTTAAGTGTTAGATCATGTTTGCTTTGTGTGAGAGTACGGCAGTATTTTTGCTGAATTTAGGTTACACAAGCATTAGGTGATCAGCTTTGTATCTTAAGACATACAGAACCAAAGGGAAAAACTGACACACTGCTGCCACCTGCTGTTCTAGAGAAGTATTTCACATGTACTTACAAGAACGTAAACCTAAATACACACACACAAATCTGTCAAATAACAAGCACATAATTCCAGTTTAGACCGGGTTTCAGAGTTGACTACATTTCTACCTTCCCAGGATTTTGTTTATATTTTCTGCCAGCTTTTCTTGCAGCGACTTGTCGTTCAGTATCTTCTCCCTTGCATTCTCGATAACCATTTGCTGAAGGGGGGGGGGAAAGAAAGACATAACGAACATAACGGGAGCAGAGATTGTTAACTGAACCAATGGTAAAACCCAAAACAACAGAAACCGATGATTCACTCCTGGGGGGGGGGCTAACTCACGGGGAAATTCTCGCTGACTGCCTCCTGATGTGACTCACTCTGCAGCTCCACGGGAGGGACGTTAGGTAGCAAACTGCCCCGCCCTGGTCCACTGCACCCATTCAGGCCCCCTCCCCTCCTCCTCGGCGAGTCACTGGAAGAGAAGAATGTATAGGTCAGCACCTCCCTTTAAAGGGAAAGCAGAACACGCCCCATTTCACATACAGGTATGTGCAATAGCATTCTACATCACAGGACATCGGTCGAGCACTAATAGTCACCTATCGTCCCATAATTATTCTTTAGGATGAAATTAAATTGTTCCCTACCAATCAGGTGGTTTACTGTATCTCTGTCTTAATGTCATATTTTTCTTAGTTATATTTTATTTATTACTTATATTTCAACTGCACCAAGACCAATGAGAGCGATATTTCAGCTCAGCATATGACTTCACAAATCATACATCTGAGGCTGGCAATAAAAGATACTTTGGACTTTTATTTTTCACATTAAATATGGGCAGAAATGAAAGCGCTTCATCACTGTTACCATTTTCTACGGGCAGGGGATAATGGGCCAGGGTTTATCCTGTGGTCAGGAACCGCAACTTGCAGAGGGGAATCTCCTGTAAAGAGACAGTCGATAAACACCATTTAAAGAGCTACTCTTGAAGATGAACTGGATGAAAAACTGTATACCGTATTTTTGATATGGCACTTGAAACACTTTTTTGTCGACTGGTTATTCAAATAGCCTGCCTTTGAAACACAATACAAAAGCTGTCTGAAAGAAGGCTACAAACTCAGAAAACAACGATAAATAAAAAAATATATAAATAATTTATAATAATGGATGCATAGGCAAAAGAAAAATCCAGTTTTTATGGCAGAGGAAAACCACAGACCTTGAAGTACGGTACTTGAATAACCAAAAGCACATGTCTGTGAAGATTCTCAGTCATCCAGGTCATGGTTACCCCAAAAAAGTTACAGTGGCAACTGGACTTCTTTTAGTTCCTTGAAGACGTTTCACCCTTCTATCCTGAGGGCTTTCTCAATTCTGACTGACTGGTGGGAGTAGCAGGTTTATAAACCCTTTGGAATCCTCAGGCCGTTAATACTTGATGGTCACCTGTGGGTTGTTTTTTCTCCCCCTGGCTTTCATGTCTGTCACTGTGACCAACTGGGCCAGGGTGTGAACCACTGTGAAACTGCCTGGGTAGAGTTGAAATAACTGCATTGTAAGTGGGTGATAGATTATGTCTAAGGTCACCTCCTCTGTTTAACGAGGGTCGTTCAATCTTACAGTAAACTGCTTCTCTCACACCTCGTTTGAACTGGTCGACCTCTCGGTCTAGGATCCTAACGTCCTGGTCATCGAAGGAGTGGCCCTTGTCTTTCAGATGTAGATGAACTGCTGAGTTTTGTCCTGATGTGTTGGCTCTCCTGTGTTGTGCCATGCGTTTATGGAGCTGCTACTTGGTTTCTCCTATGTACAGATCTGTACATCCCTCACTGCACTGAACTGCATATACTGCGTTGCTCTGTTTGTGTCTGGGTGTTTTGGACCAGTTTCTGTCTCGGTGTGTTGCCTGGTTTGAAATGTACAGGGATGCTGTGTTTGTTGAAAATCCTCCTGAGCTTTTCAGACACCCCTGCAACATAAGGGATGACAACGCTCTTACGTTTGTTCTCTTCCCTGTCATTTGTAGCAGTGCTCTTACTCGATCTTCTCATTGATTTCAAAAAAGCCCAGTTAGGATATCCACATGCTTTGAGGGACTCCTTGATGTGTTTGTGTTCCTTCTCCTTTCCGTCTGTTCTGCTGGGAATATTTTCTGCCGATGGTGTAGGGTTTTGATAACTCCCAGTTTGTGTTCCAGAGAGTGGTGCGAGTCAAAGAGCAAATACTGGTCAATATGTGTGGGTTTCCTGTATACTTCAATGTTGAGGCTCCTGTCCTCCTCAACGTGTACTGCACAGTCCAGGAAGGCCAAGCTGTTGCCTGTGACATCTTCTCGAGTGAATTTGATGTTAATGTCCACAGTGTTGATGTGTTTGGTGAAATTCTCCACCTCCTGTGTTTTTATTTTGACCCAGGTATCATCCACATACCTGAACCAGTGGCTGGGTGTAATCCACAGGAACAACCTCAGGGCTCTGCTCTCTACTTCTTCCATGTAGAGATTGGCCACAATAGGGGACACAGGTGAACCCATGGCACAGCCGTGTTTTTGTCTGTAAAAACATTCATTGTACTTTAAATATGTGGTGGAGAGGCACAGGTCCAATAGAGTGCATATGTTGTCTGGGCTGAAGCTGGTTCTGTCGGAGAGCGTGCTGCCTTGTAGCAGACGTTTCCTCATGGTCTGGACTGCTTCAGTTGTGGGGATGCAAGTGAACAGAGAGGTGACATCATAAGACACCATGGTTTCATCTGTGTCCAGTTTAAGGTTTTGAACCTTGTTGACAAAGTCCTGTGAATTGTTAATGTGGTGGATAGTGTTTCCAACCAGTGGAGCTAGGATGGTGGCTAGATGCTTGGCAATGTTGTATATGACGGAATTGATGCTGCTAACGATCGGTCTGAGCGGTGTTTCCTTCTTTTTGTATTTTTGGGAGTCCATAGATGCATGGTGTAACTTCACCAGGGTACAGGCAGTAGTATAGGGGTCGGTCAATGACTTTGTCCTTCTCCAGTTGTTGTAAACAGTCTATGATCTTCTTCCTATAGCTGCTGGTAGGGTCCCTCCTAAGAGCCTCATATGATGCAGTGTCACTCAGAAGGCTAGTCACCTTGAAGTGGTAGTCTTTTGTGTTCAGGACAACTGTGCATCTCCCTTTGTCCGCCGGCAGGATGGTGATATTCTGGTCTTTACTTAGGGAGTTCACTACCTTCCTTTCTTGGATTGTGAGGTTAGAAGAAGGTGTCTTTGCACTGGCAAAGACACCTTCAGGCTGTTACCTTCAGTCTGAGTTGTTCTGCCTCTGAGTTTGTTGTTCCTGATTGTTGACTCTGTACTTGTAAGGAGGTCTACTACTGGTACCTGATCCAGTGTGAAATTCAGCCCTTTGGTTAGGACACTTATTTCGGATTGGTTAAGGGTTCTGTCTGACAGATTCTTAACCCATTTTCCCTGGAGAGGTGATGTATTGTTGTCCTTATTTCTCCATGTTAGTTCAGCTGGTCTGTCTGGATTGCTGAACCTTGCTTGTAGAATTTGGAACTTCCGTGACTGTCTTTCTTTTCCCTTGGAGTGCTGTGAAAGTTGTGCTTTCCCCCCCAAAAAGCAGCACCTCCTCCAGGACAGTGATAGGTAAACATACTTTCAGTTCCTCGTGGGTCTGGTCCACTTCCTCTTTCAGTGCTTCAATGGTGAACTGGACTTCCCTTATTCTTTCATTGAGAAGCTGATGTTGTGCCTTCTGTAGAATCTTATCGGCTCTTTGACCTTTCACCGTGGAGCCCAGGCGAAGGCAAAGGCTGTTGGGAATGAGTCTGTGTTGTCTGTACCTCAAATTGAACCGTAGGTGGTTTCTGTAATCAGCAAGTTTCCTCAGTGTTTTTTCCTGCTTTCGCACTAGGAAAAACCCTTCTGGATGGAAGGGTGAAACGCTTTCAAGGAACTAAACAAGTCCAGTTGCCACTGAATAACTTTTTTGGGATAACCAAAAGTACAGTACCTGGTGCGGTGGAAAAGTGCCCTAAATGCGTCGCATCTTACGGTTCACGCTGATGAAAAGTCTGCTCCCATCCTGGACCTGAGGCTGGCAAATCGGAGTGGTCCGGGTCTGCAGGGAGCTGTAGCAAACTGCTGCCGTGTGTCCCAGAATGCTTTGAGGGGCAGAGATGGGGCTTGGAATGTAGTGGCCAGATGGGGCTGGGGATAAAGGGGAGGACAGTGCCCTCTGTCGCCTCAGATTCATAATTCCGTTCCGAGTACGGACTGCAATGGAAAGCAATAGGAAAAAAAAAAATCATCAACGATTTACTCTGTTTATATGCTTCTTGCCCTCCTCTGACACGTACAGGTGAGAGCAAACTTGGGTTCTGAGCACTGGGTCAGCCATTTGTCTGGTTCCTCTGGGACAATCCCTGGTTAAGGGACTTGCTCAAAGGCCCAACCGTGGCATTAGTTTGCCAGCCCCAGGATTCGAACCAGCAACCTTCCGATCACAAGCACAGAGTCCTAACCTGCTGAGCGACACAGTGACCCTGCACGCACTTCGCCTGGCATGTGCTAGCTGTGCACTCTTCAGACCGCTTACAGCTAATCCACCATCTCAGATGTTTAAAAGTCTCAGCTAAGCATATGCTTACATCCCAAGTAGCAACTTACGTCGCTGGTTCTGGTGCACCGCCGGCGAATTCTGCATGCATCTGGAGAAAAAAAAAACAACACACAACCGAAATGTAGGCAGTTATTCAAGTATCACACATTAGTTAACTATGTGCTCCTTTAACTTACATGGGGAAAAAAAAAAAAACATATTTACAGGTGGATGGCTGTAAATTTCCCATTAAAGACATGCAAACACTAATGTACAGGAACATCAAAAATAAAAACTGTCCTTACTTGATTTGGTTAAGAGTGAATTCTAATTTCTTCCACAATGATGTCATCATGGCGGGTATTTGCGGATCTTGGCTGGTTTCTATGTAAATAATTAGGACAAACAATGGAAATAAGACCAGAAGAGCCACTAGAGTTTAATAACTAAACAGTAAAATGTCCAGGTCTGGGTGTACAGGTCATTACTGTATGGGAAGCACCTACCCTTGGCTTTAGCTGCAACATATTCATTCAAGATCGTTGTCAGGTTTTTTCCAAAGAACGACTGCGACAATAAACAGTAAACATACATCTGTTAGTCTGCTGACAGCTTTAGATATTGGCACACATTCCGCAAGCTCGGGAAATAAGACAGCACTGCCGTGATTTATACATCCGGGTCTGTCCTTCTCCATGCATAAAAAACAGTTCACGCTGGAAAATGGATAATATGAGAGGTGACGATCCGGAGGACACTCACAAACACGCAGGCAGGGATAGCCCCATCGTCCGTACTGTGCTCCGCGTACTCCTTCAGATTGGGGCTTTCTAAAATGAACGCCTGGCTTGTAGCGGACAGACCCTCCTGCTGCAGGTAACCTTCAACCAAATCATGACAAAAAAAAAAACACGACATCCGTGACAATTAGCACCTGAAATTGGTCTTATTATTACGTCTGTATATTAATTAACCACTGCGGGGACAACGGAACATGTAGGTAAGATTCTTGACCAGGCAGGAAATAAAAAAACAACATCAGGTTTTAGAAATTTAGACGTATCTAGACGATGATTAAGGGTAATTTACCTGTCCATTACACACCCTTATCTATCCAGTGCCCACACTGACGACACTGTTAAACACACGTCTCTCTGACACGTACCCGGTGCTACGTCTTAATGGAGTATGTGCAGAATTTCGTAATCGTAATCAGATTGTATACGAGAACTTGTTTCATATTCCTTGTTTCGTATTACGTGGGCAAAGATCCTTAGCCACACAGCTAACATCAACCGCCTAAGTACTTTGAAATACAAGATACTTTCGAGGGAAAGTTGCTGTCTTGTTTCTATGTTACTTTAAAACTGCACACACTTAACAATACACGTGTGACATAATTATTCGCCTCTGCCCTAAACTGAAGTAGGCAAGGTTTTTTAAAAATTATGCTTGCCACTTTCGTACCGTGGCTTGCTAGCTGGCTAGTCGAGGGAAGATCAACATCTCGCCTGAGCCGTCGTACTCACCCAAAACAAGCCTCGCTATGTCGGACGGTAGCAACATAGCTAATTAGTTCAGTTATTTCCCAGAGAGAATTATATACACATCGTACGAACCGCAAAACTCTTGATATTAATTTGACATTTCTCATCCCCAGCACGATGAAACTGGTTCAGGCGTATTGTATGTCCCCTGAAATGGCGCGGAAATTCGGCATTCGTCGACCGGAAGTTGGACGAGAAACAACGCGGGATGAATCACGGGAAATGTAGTTTGTTCTAACGCGGGACACGAATTTTCTACCTCATTATTTTGATTCAGCCGGCAGTCTGTGTCTGTTCTGCGAAATTTATACACGAAAAGACCAGAGAGAACAGTCGCGAAATTGCCGCACAAGGCATATAGGACAAACTGAGACCTTACATTCTGTCGCGCTTTTTATACCTATCAACATGGCAATCAGAATCTGAAAATATGGTTGGTCTGTACAGATTTGTGACCCGGCGGAGGAGGGCATGCTTGCAGTGGGAGGCGCGATTTTAATGATGAGGTCAAGATCGGCATGCTGCGGACTACATAGAAAGTAATGTGTCCGGTCTACTCAGAACATAAAAGCAAAGTATGTAAAAAAACATTCGTATGACTGATCCGTTTTCGGATAAGCAATAATTAGGTCTGTCGTACTGTTACGGTGTTACTTATTACTGATTATTTGATAATCTTAGTTGTTATGGATCACCATGAAGATGATATCCTGCATGGGTAAACAATCGATTGCTAATGCGATAAGTTTTCGGATTCCTGTGCCGCGTCTACTATTAATAGATGGATTTGAGCTTTGCAGCCAAACTTGATATGGAGGAGTGGGCAACCAATTATGCAAGTGCAGCAAACTTCCATGGGCAATTTTACTGTACGTCTAGCTAGCTGACAAGCTGATTTCAGAGTAATGATATCGGTACTCTTAGTAATTCCGTGTCTTAGTTGAAGTACCGACGTTTTCAGTACTTGTAACGTGCACTGCCTTCCTGGACGTACTAGTGCTACTTTGGGTTTCCCCCGATAGGCGTTTGTCAACATCACTCTCCAGCGCATCAAGTAGTCGCGTTTCACTAGGAAATGAAAACAGAAACGAACAGTTCCTTTAAATCGTGACAAAAAATGTTCAGTGATGCAGGAAGCGCTTTGCAAGAGTAGTTTTCGGCGGAATCTGATGGCCGGTGTCGTACTTCTCTGGAACAGATCCAGCATTGCTGTACTCCTCAGGCATCATGAGCCTGGTTCTCCATGAGCTTCTGCTGTGCTGCCGTGGTTTAGAGAATGAAAAAGTCACGGAAAGAAAGGTAATGTTATAGACGCCACCCCCCCATCCCCCTTATGCATTGACATTTGATCAGTCTGTGATTTGACAATTTGGTAACACTTCACTTAAACCAGCCAAAATAATGATATCTAATGATAGATATCTTCATAATGCATTATAATTATGAAGGTATTTATAGTGCATATAGATGAGTGCTTCATAGCACATCCATAATGAATAATAAATCCGGCTTTAATGTGCTATGCCTTTTTAAATAGTAATAGCTGTGTTTATAATACTGTATTAATGCGTTATGAAGGTATCTATAATGCATTATACATGGGTGCTATAAGTAAAGTGTTACTGACAATTTCCCAACCGACCATCATTTGGTTCTCATTCTCCTCCTTTACAGAAAGAGGTGGAACGCTTTCGTCAGCTCATTCGCTCACCTGATACCATACAAGAACTCGACCGCAATTCTGGAACCAGGAGTTCTAAAGGCTCCAAGCAGCTCACCTGGGATGCTGTTTTCAAGTAATTTCTCTTGGTTTTGAAGTTTGGGACAGTTTCATTTGTTAGCATTTTTCCACGGCCATAGAAATGATATTTCTCATATGATCTTCCAGAATCTACTTTCAGAGAGAAATTAGTTTGAAGAGTTTTATTACACTTTTTTCCCCTCAAAATAGATCCAGGTTTTGGCTTAAATACAACCTTTTTTGAAGGTTTCTGCAGCGGTACCTTCAAAAAGAGACTGAAGCATTGCAGTCTGGGAAAGCCAATGTGTCCGCCACGACGCAAGCCAACCGGCACAAAAAGATGCAGGAGATCAGCAGCCTGGTCAAATATTTTATTCGATGCGCAAACAAACGTAAGGGCTTTGTGTCTGTCGTTCGTTTTTTGTTTTGTTCGTCTCTTCTGTCTGGTGTCTCCCAGTTACAACGTAACCAATTTCCTTTATTCGCATCAGGCGGGCCGCGGCTGAAGTGCGCAGACCTGCTCTACCACATCATGGACGTCCTGCACAGTTCATACAGCTGCACTGCCTATGGTGAAGACTATAGCAGCCTCTTGCTGAAGGATATCCTGTCTGTCAGGAAGTACTGGTGTGAGATCACTCGGCAGCAGTGGTGCGGTTAGTGCAGCCTTCCCATCTTAAATGACATGATGTGACGATGACATGTAGGAGACTAAGGGGGGGGCATGATCCAGGTATATAAGATTCTAACTGGTCTAGGTGCTGTTCTACCAAATAGTTACTTCAATATTAGTTCAAACACAAGATCTTGTGGCCATCACTGGAAATTAGTGGAATAACATTTTAAACTGGATTTAAGAAAGCACTTCTTTAAACAGTGTGTAGTTAGAGTATGGAATAGTCTTCCTGTTAGTATAGTGAAAGCTAAAACCTTGGGCTCCTTTAAATCAGAGCTAGATAAGACTTTAGCAACTTTAAGCTATTAGTTGAGTTCTCCCCAAATGAGCTAGATGGGCCGAACGGCCTCTTTCGTATGTTCTTACGATGTTCCCAGTATGTGTGCTGATTTCCCATTTCCCCATCTTGTTTAGATCTATTGGATTTGTATTGCGGCTTCTTCAATGCTGGATCTAGAGCTATCAACCGTGTCCTAGTGAGCAGGATCATCCACACTGTCGTTAAGGGCTGCTGTTCTCAGACCGATGGGCTCACCCACAAGCAGTTCTCCTTCTTCTCCAAAGCCCTGCTTCATGCTAGGTATGCTGACGTCCCATGTCCTCATAACGGTTCTGATTTCATTTGGATCCATCTTGAGTGTTAACATTTTTTCTGTGTCATGCAGGAAAGAGAAGCACCTGGTTGTTGTAGAACATCTGGTGTCTGCCCTGAACATCTTTTTGAGGTCTTCGGCCATGAACTGCCGCATTCGGGTGTGTCAGCTTGGGGAGGAACTCCTGCCCTCCATCCTGTACATCTGGGCTCAGATGCGGCCCAGTCCCATGCTAAAGGAGGAGCTGGTGGACTTCTTTAGCTTGCAGCTGTGTGTTCACCATCCAAGAGGAGCAAAGACTAAGGATTCAGGTGCAGAAAGATAGAGCTGATGTTATCTCTGACCTGCTAGCTATTTAAAAATATTATTCAGTATAAGGGGGAGATACCCATGTAATATTTCCCTGGAACACAGGTGCCTATGCTGAGGATTGGACGAAATGGCAGAGTCTGCTCTATAACCTTTATGATGTCCTTGTGAGTGAAATCAGCCAGATAGGCAGCCGAGGGAAGTATGTCACAGGTTCCCGTCACATCGCGGTGAAGGAGAACATCATTGAGTTGACTGCGGACATATGCCACCAGGTAAAAACGTCAAACGCACCCGTTGTAAGTTTACAGCTGATCACCTGATCCTTGGCATTATATCTTCTATGTCTTGTTCAGCTATAATTCTGTATTCCAGCTCTTTAGCCAGGAGACGCAGGTCCTGGAGGTCACCCAGGCACACTTGAGGACGACTCAGTGGGAGTGTCCCCAGATAACCCCCAGCAAACGAAGACGGATCGAACTGGGGTGGGAGGTTCTTAGAGATCATCTTCAGCCATCTAAGAGTGACTTTGACATTATTCCATGGTGAGACATTTATCAAACATCTTAGTAGACCGTTTAAAGACCACATTTATATTTGGTATGATTATATAGACGCTCCTCTACTTACGAACGAGATACATTCCGAATGGCCATTCACAACTTGAAATGTTCGTAAGTCATTATTCAACATCATTTTGAGGGTATACGCAAGTACTAAGAACTAGGATGCTGGGAGTACGCACGCTACGCTGCTGCTTGGCGGGAGTAGCAGCCAGAAGTCGTACTAGGTGGAATTGGCGCGCAGAAAAAAAAGTGATGTTGCGGACAGGAAACGGGAGCCCAGTGAACACAATTTGGACTTAGTCCTCTTCGTTCGATTGTCTGAAAGTTCGTAAGTTGAAAGTTCGTAAGTAGAGGAGCATCTGTACATGTTTTTCATTCATGTTTTTTGCAAGATACTATATACTGTCTGTATACTTGTGCTTGGGATTGTAGGGCTGGATTTGGGTTATTTTACCAGTGCTTGGTATCCCTTTCCAGGTTACAAATTAGCTTAATGTTAGCCTCCAAGTATCCTTCACTCCTTCCTGAGAAGGAGCTGGTTCCCCTGCTATCGACACTTTGTCAGCTGCTGTCAGAGCAGCGGCGTGGAGAGCGGGGACCCTATGTTCTACGTTGCCTGAGAGAAGTGGCCCGTTGCCAGGCCCTGCATTCTGATCGTGTCCACGCCCAGGGCCCCGAGTTACATAAGCTGTGGAGCCGCATCTGGAGTCTGGCCGTACGTGGCGCCGGCTTTCCACAGACTGAGGTTCTCAGCCTGGACCTCCTGCAAACCATCATTCAGGGGGGGCTCATTCCAATTGATAAGGAGTTCTGGAAACTCTTCACCAGCTCTGCTTACAAGCCATCCAGGTATTTTATTCGGTGTGAATTGCAGGCCACGTGGACATTAGGCTGAGCACCATGTTTGATGACATTGCTCTGTGGGTATTGTGTCCATAGAGCTGCTGCGACGTGCCTGGCCCAGGCTTTGCTGAAATGTGCGCCCCTGAAAATTACTGATCCAGGCCCAGATCACATAGCCGTAGAAGGCTTTGGGCTGCCCAGCTTCAAAGAGTCGAGTATCTGCTGGCTGCTGAACAGCAACCAGAGTGAAGAGATGGAAGAGGGAAGCAAGCCTCACCTTATTGTCTGCAGGTACATGTGATGTTTGTTTCTGTAAGTCCTTTTCTCAGTAGCTTTGACCCATGTCATTTAGCATAGGCTAATTAATTTCTGTTACCTTACCTATAGGGATTTTCCAGATCTCCTAATTCCCAGGATTCTTGTATCTTTGACTCTCAAAGACACCAGGACTGGCATGTTGTTTCTTAAAGGTTCACCAGTTTCTGAGAGGTGAGGGCATGAGTATGTGTTTGCTGTATGTCTAGGGCCACACTTAGTACCCCTGAAAAGTCATTCACAGTCTCAATATAACATCTAACTTGAATGGTGTCTCTTTCTTCTGAAGTTCTTCAGCCCAAGATGGTACTTCATGTGCAGGCAAAGGGGACCTGTGTGAGATGGAGAGAATGTTTCTCCAATTCTCCTTTGATGAGGAGCTCTGTCCCGCTGTGAAGTTGACTAGCACTGTATCATTGTCTGGAGATCATCAGGTCACGGTTGTTCAGGGCTTGAAGGACAAAGTGGAAAAGGACTTACTTTTTGTAGCTGATAACCTACTCAACTGCTATTCTCCTGAGGTGAGAATGTGAAGTGTGTCCATGAACACAGTATAGCCGCACATAGACGTCTAAATGGTACTTGTTGGCATAGCAGAACGCCCACCAGTGACTCTCTGTTCTGGTGTAGTCACAGTCCACCCCTCCAGAATGTCTGGTCCGATGTTGTACCCTCCTAACGGGCATCCTGGGTGCATACGTGTGCACAGGGATCCTCAGCGAAGAAGACGCTCGCGGGTCATCGCTCTTCCAAAAAGCGAAGGTTGGTTGACACATGGGGGACATTTTAGGGGAAGTCTAGTTTTGGGGCGTTAATGTGACCTGTTTTCTGTTGAATTCTGGCTGGATTTTGCAGTCATTGGCTCGGCATCTTAATGAATACATTGGCACAGTGAAGGGAAGGATGACAGATGATGGCATTCTTTCCACCCTGAAGACCATCATGCGACTCTGCACAGATGGTATCACCAGAGGGACAAAAGTAAGATACCATTCACATTTACACATTCAGCAGACACTTCTGTCCAAAGAGATGTAGAAGTGTGGCAAATGGCACGTTATAGACAAAGGTACTGTCAACTAGGCATGAGTGCAGCTAGACTGAGCTTCCAGTGAACGCCCAGATATGAGAGAACCTAATAAGACTATTCAAGGACCAGAAGTGCAGCACAAGAACCTTCAAGGAACGTAAAGAGGCATTAGCCTGGTAGAGTAATTCACAGAGCAGATGGGTCACTGATTAATGGGGGCGTGGCGATTCATCAGTTCTAATCAATGTATTGATTCCTAAGGCCACGATATGATTTAATCGACTCATTTAGCAAATATCGATTCATATCATTATACCATGACGATACGCTGAAACGCTGCCAAAAGCTGAAAAGCTTATGATTTACACCCCTACTGATCAAGCCTGTCTCAAATTAATACTGACTCTATTCTTATTTCTTTTCATTGTTGTTCTGTTTCTTTGATAGGACAGAATGAGGTCAGTCTCCTGCAGCTTGTTCTTAAGTTCCTTGCCATCAAGACTACTGACTGAACTCTGTGAAATATGCAAAACGATGGTGAGTGTTCAAGTGACGGGTGCCTGAGTAAGAGAGAATGGGGAATGCCTGATAGGATATGCAGATTGTGATGTCACCTTTGGAATTGGTGTCATTTGTTGTCTCCAGCTGACAAACCCGTCTAAAAAAGGCAGTGTAGCAGTAGATGAAGATCACATGGAAGACGACCTGGAGATGACCCGAACTCAGGCAGACGATCTGGGCCACATCGACCTGATCGGCGGTGGAGAATCGGTTGCTTCCAGCTCAGGCAGCAGCCTCCAGCCGGTCGCAGATGGCGCCGGAGTTCAGCACTCCGCAGGTGCCCCCGCCTACACCATCTTGGCCGAATCAGTCCAAGTGTGGTGTTTAGGCTTGGTTGTCTGACACCATCTTGCATTTCTGATTGCTGTCTTGCACAGGTGCCCAAAGTGCAGTGACTGAGGAGCTCCTGACCAATCAGGAGCTGGCTTTCCTGGCCACCCTCAGGTTCCTCTGCCTTTGTGCGTCTGCCGAGTTCACGCACGGACTCTCCTTCAAGCCACCTGAGATCCGGCACCGGCTTCTCCTGCTCATCGACCAGATCGACCTTGCAAAGCCACTGCATCTCAACATGGTGAGTCACCTGCTTCTACATCAGCTGTTCAATTTTGGGAGTTAAAAAAAAAAAAAAAAACCAGTGATCCTTTTTGAATTAACTTCTTTTTAAGCCATTATTTTGCTCTGTTGCTGTTTTTTTTCTACAGTACCTCGCATTGCTGAATAAAATACCAGCAGTGGATACATCTTTAACAGCAGAAGATTTTGATTCACTTTTAAGTCCTCTAGCGTAAGGAGAGATTCATTTTTATGCCATTTGTTTATGTCATCTTTGTTTAGTCAACCTTTGAGGGTCTCACATAAACTCTCTTTCCCACAATCCACCTGGTCGACAGGGATTTATGCTCTTTGTACCGCCAAGACCAGGAGGTTTGTGCCACCATTCTACAGGGCCTCCTCTCCTGCATCCGCAGCTTGAGCCAGACACAGGACCCGGCCGAAGATATGCGGCACGTGCAGGGGGCTCTTCTCAAAGTGGTCTCTGGCTTCTGGTGAGGCCCACGGTAGCGCTTCTGAAAATGCTGCTTTTAAGACCAATTCTACAGTAAATGCGTCACTTGCAACACTTGTTCCACTTGAACCACTTGTTCTCCAGAGTGGCCATTGAAGAACTCTGCTGCTTACCTGGTTCTTACTTTCTTGTCAGCATCCTGGCCCGGACTGGCAAAGGCATAGCTTCTGTGAGGGTGGCCTTGGTGCAGTGTTTGGTGGCCTTGCTGGAGGTAAGATCCCCTTCTGTAGACCACTTCATGGACCAGGAAATGCTCACTTGTTATTACAAGCATCCATGGAACCAAAGCGGATGCTTGGACAGATGTTCAAAAGTCATTCTGTGCCACCCTAAGTATGCTAATGCTGAACCTCTCGCCCGACCCCATCTTCAAGGCGGACCCTTGCTGTAAGTGGGCAGTTCTGAGCCTGCAGGAGGAGGAACCAGTGTCAGCTGTCCTTCCATCCTTCCTCTCGGATCCCCACCATCACGTCCGAATGAAAGCGGCCTTGTCCGTGGACAGGTCTGTCCAGTCTGCAGTTTGACCATTGAAATAGATTGATAGATCTATTCCTATTCCAATTGTGTATCAATTAAAAATCTATCTATAGATGTATCAGTTGGAATAGGCACATACTAATTCATAGCATGTGTGGTCTCTCTTTTTAGGCTTTCAAGAGCTTATAGACATCTTATAGAAATATTATTGCCATTCTACATGTACACTGAAACTCCAATGCTGCATAAAATAAAAACAGAATAAAATGAAAGTAATAATACATACAATATAGATATACATTATATAGCTGAATAGTAAACGAAAGTCCAGTAGCACAGTACGGTATTATTTGTAGCACCATTACACATAATAGATAGATTTAAAAAAAAGATAGCCGCAGTCATGTGATTAAACATTAGCGGCCCTGTAAACGGGCAGACAGATGGGTGCATATAGATGTGTGGGTGTGTGGGGTGATGTTAGAGTTGTTTCTTGCCTTGTTAAGGTGGTTGATGGTGTTGGGGTAGAAACTAGGGATTGTGAAGTTTTCTGGAAGGTCTACGTTGTCTGTAGTCATGACCAAATGAAGATTTGTGAACCACTTGCTGTATTTTCTGACCCCACTAGATGGTGCTCTCTGTTCAAAAAATGACTCTCAGCATGCCCTAACGCAAACCAAGAGCGCCATCTAGTGGGGTAAAAAATACAGTAAATGGTTCATGTAGCTTCCTTTAGCTATCACTGGTTGTCTGTGTCCCCAGACTCTTCCTGGAAATGTCACCGTGCCACCAGGAGGAGAAGAAGATGCTGTCGCTGCAGCTGCAGCAGGCTGCCTTCGAGAACGTGTACCTGAAAGCGCAGGAGGGAATGCAGCTGGTAAGGACGGCCTGGTGGGAATGCAGCGTTTCTCACAGGCCATTGAGAGAGCGTGACATGATGCCCGCTTGTGTGTCCCACAGAAAGGCGGAGCTGCGGAAGAGCAGCGGGACGAGGTCTTCAACCGGCGCGCCACCCTGCTGAAAAGTGTCTCGGGGATACTGGCTTGCAGCCCTGTCTGTGAGAAGCAGGCCCTGTTTGCCCTCTTCCAGTCCCACAGGGAGAACAGCATCGACCAACAGCTGATCAAGAAGGCAGGCGCCGCCTCTTTCCAGAGCCCCGTGCATCTCGCAGCCCTCCCTCAGTGTGGTCGTCATCATTCGCATCGTACACATGTAGCCAAGTCATGCATGCTTGACTAACTGATTGGTTAAGTCGCATTTTCCACAATTCCAATTTTGTTCCCCACATTTTACGGTTTGAATTGCATAGACTGTGCTGCTCCAGTGAATAATATATAAGTTAAGCAACCAAATTCAAATACCATACAGATATATAATGTAAGTGGCTAAATAGTATGTAAGGCTCTTTAGTAGTCCCTCTGAGTAAATTAAAGGGCGAGAAAGTAAAATCCCATCATACGTTGCTTAACGAGGGGATACGTTCTGAATGATGCGTTGTTAGGTGATTTCGTCATTGTCATAGCTGTAAAAGTAGATATTCAATCTAAGCAACTAGTGGAGGTAAGACCAACCAATCGGATGTCTTGGTACCGCCTCCTCTAGTTGCTTGGACCCACCTCCTCTACTATCTGATTGGTTCAGAGAGATAACCAATCATTTTTTCTTCTGCCCTCAGGACATTTTTGTGTAAGTAAAATTCAACAAACTAGCCCACTGTACGCCTAGACTACGGTAAACTTTTTTTAGAAAGAAAGAAAGAGCACACTCTGAAATTAAAAAGTACAGTATAGTAAATACATAAACCAGTAACATAGTTATCATTATCAAGTATTGTGTGCTGTACATAATTGTATGTGCTATACATTTATACGACTGGCAGCGCAGTAGGTTTGGTACCAGCATCGTGAGTAACGCTTTGCACTATAACCGCTACCACTTCGTTAAGTGATAGGAATTTTGCAGCTCTCTTATAATCTTATGAGGCCACTGTCGTGTATGAGGTCCATATATACCGTATAATTGTGTGTGTGACAAATAAAATTTTGAAACTTGTACTTTTATGCTGTGACCCACAATGAGTGTCGTGTGACTACAAATGCTGAATGTTTGCTTAATGTCTAATGTGTCCCGGACCCTGACTGTTTTAATGAGACAGTCAGCTTCAGTGTATGTATGTGGGTGTTCCCTCTCAGGTCCTGCAGAGTGTGGCACAGACCCTGGGCTACAGGAGCCCTGAGAACCTGGTGAGGTCCCACTTGGACTACCTGGTCACAGAGTGGCTGCGGCAGAGGCGGACGGAGCCGGGCTACACGCTGGAGTCCTTCCCCTACGCGCTGCTTGGTCACGTGACCCTCGAGGACTTCTACAGGTCTGTGCTCACGGATGGTACCTGTCTGATTTTGCGTGAATTAGGTGATGATATGGACAGCCCTAGTCTTGTTTTTTTATTTAATAAAGTATTGCTCAAACTATAAGTTTGAGTTTTAAATATTAAATGTCAATAAATGATTTGGTGTCCTGGTTACCCTGCCCAGGATAAGCAATGAAAAGATGTATGGATGGATGGAAGGTTTCAGTAACTGATAAGTGGATTCTCTCCCTTTGTAATGTCTTGACCCAGGTCCTCCTACCATGTCCTGGTGCCACATTTGGTTTTTCTGGACGATTTTGAGCAGGTGAAGTCCATCGGCACCATGCTGAATTCGGACTGGAAGCAGCTACTGGCCAACTGCTTTCCCAAGATCATGGTGAACATCCTGCCCCACTTCGCACTCCCGGCCTCCGACAACCAGGTGGCGCTGCAGAGGGAGACGGCGAACCGTGTGTATGACCTACTGCAGAACGCCAACTGCCTCGGAAAGCAGGTGAGGGCAGAAGGCTGCTCTGCATTGGGGTAGTCATGGGATTGTCCCCAACTTTCCGTTATTCACAAGTAAAATTTCGAAATTCTTTGATCTTAGCAAATAGACAGCCTGATTCTCAGCAACATGGCGGACATTGTGGTGGAGCTGCTGATGACTCTGTACGAAGAGGCAGGACCCGAGGCAGAAGGGGGTGGAGAGCTGCACAGGTTTATTGGGTAATAATGTCAGATCTATTGATCGCATCCAAACTGTGGTTTATTACCGCTAGGGGTACAACGGTGCACAAAATTCACAGTTCAGTGAAAACCTCGGTTTTGGGTACAAGGTCCAGTGAAATTTTGGCGCAACAAGGAAAACAGAATTCGTTTTGAAATGTATTCATTATTAAAATTCCAAACATTCACACACAATTAGAAACATTTGTAAACCAAAGGCAATGTGATGTACCTGAATAACAAAACGAACGAAGAGGTGGGTAATTCTGGTCCAGAGAGTGAAAGTCCAGACCGGGATTTTTGCTACAACCAACCAGTTCTCTGTGACTGTGACTGGTTATGCTCAACTGGTTTTACTCTCTGGATCTGAATTACCCAACTCCGCACCCATATCAGTAAATACCGAACTGAAAATGACGAACTGAATTTCACATGATTATGTGTACCGTTAGTTAGAAATGAGTTCTGGTGTTCCTTCAGGCAATTGGACCCTGCTCCAAACCCACCCTACTTCAGTTCCTACGTCATTAAAGCCACCCTGGACTACCTCAGCAAGTGCCACAGCACGAACGTCCGCTCGCTGGTGGCCATCCTCTCTAAGACCCCGGTGAGATGTCAGCACCGTCTTAAAGCCACATGGGCTGTAGCACTGGACCCATGTTGACCGAATTCCTTTACACCATAGCTAGCTTGACAGGTATCTTCTGGATGTTTCTGTCCCCCCACCCCAGGTCTCCATCCAGAAGGTTCTGTTTGCCGTTTGCCAGAAGGCATCAGAGACCACCAATGCCTATGAGAAGCACCGCATCCTTCTCATGTACCACTTATTTGTGAGCTTCTTGCTTAAGGAGATAAAGGATGGCCTTGGTGGAGCCTGGGCCTTCATCTTGAGGGACGTCATCTACACGCTCATCCACCACATCAACAGCAGGCGAGCAGCCTAATTGTACTTTAATCTGCATCTATAGCCATTTATCTTCAGGTTTAGGTTTGACAGTGCCATGCTTGACTTGTCTGCCCCAGGCCAGCTCACCTGGACGAAGTGTCCACCCGCAGCTTCTCCCTGTGCTGTGACCTGCTGACCTCTGTGTGCCGGACAGCCGTGCAGTTCTTCGTGGACGCTCTTCAGAGCCACCTACAGGTTATTGTTGGTACTCTCACGGCCCAGGTGACCGACCAGTCAGCTGTCTCGCAGCAAGTAAGAAACTATTCACCCTGCACTCTACACCATAGTACTATAGTCTATAAGGAATCAATGCACAGAATTTAATTAGTGACGTGTTGCATAGAGTGGTTAGTTGTGCAGGAAGTTTACATGCATATATTATGTTCTGCACAATGTATTTTTGTTTGGGTACTGCAGGCTCCATAAAGACCCGCACAGTACAGATGCTCCTCACTTTAGGTTCGATTTAAGATTTTTCGACTTTACGATGGTGCGATAGTGAAGCACATCCGGTAGACACCTTTGAATTTCAGTCTGTTCACAGGCTAGCGATATGCTCCGCCCTGCTTTCACCTGATACTGGGCCATATTAGCATCCAACCAGCCACGCTTCCAGTCTCTGTAGCGATCGCCAGTGTAAACATATCATACAGTGTTTGTTTTTTATTTCCTGTGTTTAACAAAATAAACTTGCAGTCATTTACTTACTTTTCAATTACCGCTATTTAGTTAGTTGCAGAAATTAATTCTTTATTTATTCAGTGACAGTAGTTATTTAATTTGCTTATCTATCATGTATTCATATTAGACTTACAATATTTTTCACTTACGATGGGTTCGTCAGTTGAGGAGCACCTGTACTGTGAGCGATATTATTCGACATGTCGGTGACTGCGGTTTAAGGTTCTGGACCTGCTGAAGTTCCTGGTGATCGACTGTCAGGACGACGAGCGTTTGAAGCGGGCTATCCAGCTGCTGGAGCCCTTCCCAGCGGGGCCGGCCTTCCGGAAGCTGAGGGCCTCTCAGCAGGCACTGAAGTACAGCAAGGGGGCATTCACACTCAGACAGGTAACAGGGCCTCTGACTTCTGAGCAAAGGCCAGGAGATGAAAATCATCCGATGGATTATTGGCCAAGTTTTGTTTAATCTTTACTTTGTTCTTTTCTTTTGAGCTGTTTACTTTATTCAGGTACATTTGTATATCCATGTTTTTTTATAGCTTTTTTATATGCGCTTGATCTTAAATAAACACCATAATACATCTGAAATACTTTGGAGATGATGAGTTATTTATGAACTAATCCCTCAGTCACATATGCTTAATTAAGCTTAGCTTGTTCATAAATCATCGCACATAGGGTGAGGTCGTGACTGGTGTTGTAGGTGAATCCCACAATCCCTTTCCTGCACATTTCAGGAGATCATCCACTTCTTGTCTGTGTTGCCCTGTGACACCCTGCCCATGACGAGGCTGGAGGGCCTGAAGGACCTCAGGATGCAGCTCAGCACGCACAAGGGGGCGATCAGGAAGTTGCTTCTGGAGTGCCAGGGTGGGCCTGCAGGTTTAAGGTCTCCCCTACACCCAGGAATCCACCTCAGGGAAGAGCTGACCTTGTTTTTGTCTGGTTCCGTTTACAGCTGACCCTGTAGAGAGTGTCCTCATGAAGCTGGTTCTGAACCTTCTGCAGATTTCTAAGATGGCCGTCAACCACCCTGGAGGAAGGGATGTTTTAGGTACATACCTGCTGTAGTGGTGATGGACTGGACCAGCATGTTTGCATCTGGGACTTTTTGGTACTGAACTTTACCCCTGGCTTTAAGTCCTACCAGAACTACTGAATCTGATGAGGCATCTTCTCTGCAGAGGCCGTTGGGAGCTGCTTGGGAGAATTGGGGCCTGTGGACTTATCCACTATTGCTCTCCTCCATAAGAACGACCAGATCAATGCCCAGGCCGTGAAGCTCTTCCCAGACTTGGAGCTCCAGTGGACCTTCATCGTCTTCAACTGCATGAACAGTGCCCTGGTTCACCCCTGGTAAGGGTCCTGCCTGGCTGTGAGGTATGTACCACCTCTGAAAGGGTCCAGTCCAGGTTCATTATCTAAGGCATCCATCTCTGTCAGCATTAAGGTGAAGCAGGCATCTGTTCAATGTCTGAAAGCCATCCTGGCCACAAAAACTGGGGCGAAGTTCTGGGAGGCGTACAAGGACAACCGGCGGGACAGCATGCTGGTCTATTTCAGCCCTCTGCGGTCTACAAAAAAGAAGGTCAGTCATCCAGCTACTTTTAAAGGGCAGGTGTAAACCATTACTGTTCACTCTTGAGGATCAACATAAGGTGCAGGACATTATGAATGAGATCTACCCAGAGTTTGGGGTTAAGAGGAGAATCAGGTTGTATGGTGGATAAAAATTGGGTTGTTCTCAAAAGGGCCTTGGTGTTGGTGCTTAAATGTAGACGATTTGGGTAAAAATATTTGGGTGAAGAACTGGACTGGTTTGGATGTTCTGCTGGTGTGTAGTAAGAAGGTACGAGAATGTTGGATGGAAGGTTATGTTAGGAAACATACTGGTGTCATGCAGGACTCTCTCACATCTTGTTTCCAGACCCTGGAGGAAAGTGTTGAACCTAAGTCAGGTTCCAGGGAGCAGTTGGACAGCTCAGAGCTCTGGGTGCCCCAGCAGGGTCGACACAGTGTTTGGCTGAAGACCCTCTGCGTGGCCCTCGTGGACAGCGGGGGGGTCACGAGTGAGGCGCTGCTTCTCTCACGCCCCCTGTGTGAGGTGAGCAGGACCGGACCTGACATGTACGGATTAGAGCCCTTAAAGGATGTATATCTACATTCATTCATAAGACGCTTTTGTTCAAAGTGAGAAAATAGCATCAGAAATAAAACATGCTGTCAGAAGCAAACTAGGCATAAGTGCAACAAGACTGAACTCCCTATGGATGCTCAGGTACGAGAGTAAGCAGTTTTGGAGCAGGAGCCTAATAACGCTATTCTGTGGCCAGAAGTGCAACATTAAGAACATTCAGGGAACATGGAGAGGTGTCAGTTAGTTGAGGAATTTTGAAAGTGATGGATCAGAAGGAAGATGGGGCAAAGTGTGAATTCCGGCCGACAACAGTGAAAAATCTGGTGATCCACAGGGTATAGAAAACTTCCAGGTGGTTATATTTTAATAATATAAGCTTCATAAGTTTGTGACTGTTTAGTAGTGATGTAGTAAGATAATCACTTTGAAATGTGAGTCCTGCACCTGGTTAAAGCTGTCCTCCTCCACTCTGTTATTCTGGCCTTCAGGTGAAGACGGACTTTTGCCAGAAGGTTCTGCTGCTCTTTATCCACGACATCCTGCTGCACGACGCCGACGGCTCCTGGAGGACTCTCCTCTCCAGCCACATCCGCGACTTCTTCACCTGCTTCTCCAGGGCGGTCTCTGCCTGCAGCCGCTCGACCACGCCCCTCCTTGCAGACTCTGGTTGGTCACCCCCACCCCCCGTTACACCCCGGAGAAATCCTAAACCTGATACCAACATAGCAATTAAGGTGCCAGACATTCCTCTGCAGAATCAAGTTTAGGGGGCACTTGTTTTTGTAGATTTTAAGCTGTTGATTCACCAAAGTTATTTGCAGTCAGTATCCATCCATCCTTCCAATAGTGTATTCAGTTCATGTTTGCACTGTACAGTGAATGTCCCAATGTATTTTTATTTTAATAAAATTAGAAGCCGGCTGTTTACAGTAAAAATGTATATAAATACTGCTTTGACATATTGCCTTTTCTAAAAATATTTAGATTTTTGCTGACAACTCTTATTATTGCTTAGTTTTCTGTAAGACGACTGTGTATTTTGTAAGAATATATATTATGCAAACAAATCCTTATGTGTTTTAGATTTAGATTCCTCATGCTTAGTATTTGAGACTTGGTACCTTAAAATAAAGCCTGAATTTATTTCCTCAGGAAGTGAATCGGATATTTCGAACCAAGGGCTGTTGGACAAGTCCTCTCTTCGTACGATGCTGGCCGTCATCGACTACCTCCGACAGCAGAAGAGGCCTTTAGAGCCCGACAGGTTGGCCTGTGTTTCTGGTGCCTCATCTTTGCCTGTTTATTGCTCGCTGTTACCGTAAGACGCTGTGTTTTCTGCTCTAGTATCACCGATGGGACGGTCTGTCATTCAAATTTCTGGCTGGACCTGAACTACCTAGAGGTGGCCCGGGCGGCTCAGTGGTGCTCCGCCCATTTCACAGCGCTGCTCTACACCGAGATATACATGGACAAGATCCGATCCGACATGGAGCACAACCAAAGGTAGATTTTTATAGCACCTGCCACTCGTAAGCCATCAGGATTCAAAACCAACTTTTAATATATTTTATAGCCTTTTTTTCCCGTGCATACTGAAGTCAATTTTATTGGTGAGATTTTATTTACAGAAATCTGTAGTAATTCCACTTTGATTTGTTAACCTTAGGCATGATTACACCAATTACTAGTTTAGCTTAAAATATGAACATGTGTGTTTTAATAGGTATGTTAGTTAAGCAACAGAAAGAGTCTGTACAATAAAAATAAAATGGTGAGTTGGTTGTGGTGTGGCGGTGGTTAGCACTGTTGCCTCACACCTCTGCAACCAGGGTTAGGGTCTTCACCAGGGCTCCATGTGTGTGGAATTTGCATGTTCTTTCCGTGTCGTCATAGGGTTTCCTCTGGGTTCCTCAGTTTCTCCCCCACAATCAAAAAACATGCAAAAGTGAATCGGAACAGTCAAATTTGCCCGTAGGTGTGAATGGTGTGTGAGTGTGCCTTGTGAAAGGTTGGTGTCCCATCCTGGGTTATTCTCTGCCTGTAAGATAAGCGGGTATAAAAAATGGAAGGATGGATGGTTGGATGGAGTATGTAGATGTACAGCTACACCTGTGATTTGAGTTGACTTTGTCTCCATTTCCCCCCAATCGTATGAAACCTTCTCACCTCAGGACCCAGCAAAATGTGCCACGGAGGATCGCATTCGAAGACAGCAGTCAGAACTTCTCCATCGCCAGTCTAAGTGAGAAGAGCGTGGAGGATTCGGGTATCAGCCTTCAGGTGAATCTTCACTCATAGAGCTCATAGCTTAAATCCAGTATTTCCTGGTCTGCCTGTATTTCCCAGGCAACTGAACAAATTTCTCAGTAATGCCGGCTCAGTTCTGGGGGTCATCTTTGGGGGGGGGGGGGGGGGGGGGGGGGGGGGGGGGGGGGGGGGGGGGGGGGGGGGGGGGGGGGGGGGGGGGG